>CM062817.1:50799698-51399698 GCA_031772625.1 Pinus tabuliformis
TATAAATTTTATTGTAATCAAATCAAATTTATGCAACTCATATTATTTGTATGTGAAATTTTATACTTTTCTTTTTCTACCTTTCCATCACATTAGTATCAAAGTTGAGAAAAGCTAAAAATTGAGAATTTTATGAGTGGCCACAACCAGCTACTGTGGTAGCATCACTGACATAGTGTTTGCAAATTCATTTGCTTTGTTGAACTGCAATTGTGTATGTGATTCGACACTGGCCTGCAGAGTCGCTCGCCATATTGAGACAATGCCGTGGATTAAGCCGAGAGGAGCAGCCGTCGAGCTATATAAATCAGTCAAGTCGTGAGTTGTTGTGCTAATTTGAAGGTGTCACACGTGAATTTCAGGAAGTCATAGGTCGTTGCAGCAAATCCAGCCACCATAGCTAATGCGTGCGGCGCCACTCGAGGGAAGTTCAAATAAATTAATTTGGTGAAAGACTTACGCCAACGTTCGTTGTTTCATAAATACATATTTATGATATTGCTGTGAGATATTTCTTTTTAGAGTATAAAAAATAATAAAAAAGGTACCCAAGTTATTCAAAGTCAAAGTCATGAGGGCAACTGCAAAGTTTAAAGGAAAGGTTTTTTATTTTGAGGTTGAAGTTTATTAAAAAGGCAAGTTCTAAAAGGTTTTTTTGAAAATTTTTAAAAATTGCTTTGTCAAAAATAAAAAATAAAAAAGAAGAGGTTTATTATTACAAATTATTTTAAAGGAGATTTTATAAATTGGTTGTTAGAAGACGAAAAAAAATATTGGAAAGGGATTTTAGGGATTTGTAAAAGTTCGTTATTTTATAAAAATTTATTTTGTTTTTAAGCATGAGAGTGTTTTGGGTAAAGATTGTGTATTTCAAAGGTCCATATTAAATTTCATATTTTTTTGGGGTGATATGGAAGGAAGTCTCATGCAATAAGGAAAGTGACAAAAGACAAAAGAAAGACCACGGTAATGGGTCTCAAAGCGCGACTAAAGTGGATTAAGGAAAGGAATTGAAAAGAAGAGGCAGAGATCGGTATCATTTTTAGATAGGTTTAGGCTACAACCAAGGAAATGAGAAGTCTAGCAGAAGACTAAGAAGAGATCGAGGGTAATTGGTGTACTACCACCTCCTATGTTTACTAGTAAAAAAAATGATTTTTAGGTTGTCAAAATGCAAACTTTTCTTGGAGGTAAAGTGTTAATTTAGTACCGGTCTAATAACTCATATGAGGAAGTATGTGATGTTTTAACATTGAATTTTATAAAACAGAAATCGAATGCTAAGTTTTTCTGCAAGGTAGAAAAAGCTACAACTTCTAAGGAAACATGGAAAATCATGGCAACAGCAAGTTATGTCATAGCCAGAGAAGTCTGCAA
Source organism: Pinus tabuliformis (assembly GCA_031772625.1). Taxonomy (NCBI): domain Eukaryota; kingdom Viridiplantae; phylum Streptophyta; class Pinopsida; order Pinales; family Pinaceae; genus Pinus; species Pinus tabuliformis. Next base: position 50,801,076 of record CM062817.1, read on the forward strand.
TAGTAGCCGAATAGGTGAAAGATAAAGAAGACACAAAAATATTGCAGAGAGAGAAGTTGAAGCCTTTATATGTGAAGCATAGAAATGCTCAAGAACTCCACTGTAACATGGATTGTGCAGATGATGGTGAATCCCACTATGACGAAACACATGTGGATGATGACATCAAAGTGAGATATGAATTAGTGAATCTAGTCAGAGTTGTGAATTTAGTGAAGTTGTAATTGTTAATGAGCACATGCATGTTGGAATATCCCATAATAGAGTGGATGAAAATTAAGTTGATGTTAATTTTGATGAAGGTAATTTAACTAGTGATGAGTGGTTGCACATGATACAATAGAAAGAACACATTGATATGTTTTTATTTGTTGAGAGAAGCCCACTTGTGTCTGAAATCCAAGTGGAAGGCAACATGTTTGCAATCGTAGACATTTGTAAAGGAGTGGAATAGAAGGCAAAGAAGGAAGAGGAAAAGAACAACGCTCTCACTACATAACATAATGAATGTATTTCTAACATTGATCTTGACTATGCAGATTACATGAAAAAAAAACAGTACTTGATAATGAAAGTGAAGAGAAAGAGATGAACGTTTCTAAAGACAAAGACGAAAGCATTGAAAGGTTTTTTCAGCAATGGAGTCAAGAAGAGATAAGAATCTACAATTAAGAAATATGGAAAAAAGAAAGTCAAGAAAATGAAGCATAAGAAGAAGAGGAAATAAGATAGTTTGAAGATGAAGAGTTATGGCAATAGTCCATAAGTGAAATAATTGTTGAAGAGGAAGTTATAGAAGACAGGATAACATTGCTTTTCAAAATGAATACAAGAGAAAAAGAAAATTTGTAGCAACAACAAGTAAAGAAATATGGAGCTTACAACAAGAAAGCACAACAGAAAATGAAACAATATAAGATATAGAATGAAAAGTCAAAATTGTAAAAGTTTAGAGTCCTTGTAAGCCTAATTGAGATTTAGACCAACAAGCATGTTTAAGTGATGATTGTGTCAATTTTTATTGTCAACCTAGCAAGATAGTTGAGTCATGTTTGAGTTATGTTGAGTCATAAAAGCATGTTTAAGTGATCCAGATTTAAACAGGAACGCAACAAATTACAGAGATAACCATATACACAAAGATGCAGCGGAAATAATACTTCATTTCATTAATGGAAAATACTGACATATGCTTACAAACAAAAATGGCAATAAACTAGCTAGGGCGATGGTAGCTTATCTCTGAGAAGAGATGTGATGGCTACATGCCTCTGAACTGTTCTGAACTGTATTACAATGAGGCTCGAAGGCCTATTTATTGTTGAGAAACAATGGAAAACCCTTCACATACCGAAACCTAACCCTAGAAGATGAAACGCCAAATTGTGGGCCCCGTTTGGGTAAATTGGTACATCAATTTCCCGGGGTCGTAACTTTGGCATACGATCTCCGTTTGACGCGTACGATAGCTCGTTAGAAAGATCTATCCGAGTACTACCACTTTGGGAGGCAACATAGGGCTCGATTGCCCCAGAATTCCAAAAAAACGTCGTTTAGGGCCTCAAAACGGCTCCGGAAGTTCAGGACCCGAAAAACTGCTAAAAATAGTAAACTGTGCTACAATTAAGGAAACTGAAAATGCTGAGAAAGACAATGGTGGGGGTCCAGGTGGACCTGGCAGGTGGCCACCAATATCCACCTGGATCATTCCTCCCCCCTTAGGAAGCAATGGTCCCCATTGCGTTGAGCTCCTCCATGAGATGAGGAAACCTCTGCTGAACTTGTTCCCTGGTGAGCCACTTGCCCTGCTGAAGGAGTTGGCCTGCTTTGACAACTCGATACAGTTGGATATGCTGTTGGCGAGTGTTCTTGATCTGTGTGTCCATGATCCGATCAGTTGCAGCTTGTTCCATGCAATCTGGATTTAATTCTGTGGGTTTGAGCTGTTCTGCAATGTCGGATGTGTCTAGCAATGGTGGAAAGTATGGCCGAAGGCGGTCCACATTGAACACTGGGTGCAGGCCAAGGAATGGGGGAATGCTGAGCTCAAATGCATTGTCTCCCATAGCCTTAGTAATGGTGTAAGGACCATATCGAAGTGGTCTCAATTTCCGATAGGCTCCAGTAAGGCGTTCCTTTTGCAAATGCAACCAGACTTTGTCGCCCACCTGAAACTTGTGTGGCACCCGGTGTTGATCATGTCGCTGCTTGTACTTGGCATTTGATTTCTCAAGAATGTCATGGACCTGCTGGCGAATATGTTGGATGCGCTCAATGAAGCTGGTGGCCTTATCTGTTTCGGACTGGACATGAGCTGAATTCATGTGAGTAGCTGCAAGTGGCATGGCCACATCAATGGGGCATAGTGGCTGGAATCCTAAACCCACCTGAAAAGGGCTATGGCCAGTGGAGCTGTGAAGAGCTCGGTTGTAGCTGTGCTGAACATAGGGGAGGCTCTCGTCCCAGGTGCGTGGATGCTTTGAGTTATACATGCGCAGAATGTGCACAATCATCCTGTTGACAACCTCTGTCTGGCCATCAGTTTGAGGATGGAAGGCTGTGGACTTCGTGAGTTTGGTGTCCAGCATTGACCAGAGACTGGACCAAAATGTGCTGAGAAACCGACTGTCCCGATCTGAGATGATAGACTGTGGGATCCCAAAGTGCACCCACACTCGGTCAAAGAAGAGTTTAGCAGTGGCTTCTGCTGTGATATTCTTCTTGCAGGCCATCATAATGGCCATCTTTGAGAACCTGTCGACGACCACAAAAACACAGTCATTTCCATGCTTAGTGGAAGGAAGGCCTGACATGTAATCCATGGAGATGGATTCCCAAGGTCGACTAGGGGTAGGCAACGGGGTATAGAGGCCTTGCTTCTTAATGGTCGGTTTGGCAATGGCACAGGCAGTACATGATCGGATGTACTTCCCAACATCCTGTCGAAGATTCGGCCAATAGAAATAGTTTTGCAGTACTGCCACTGTTTTCTCGACCCCGAAATGCCCAGCAGCTCGACTGTAGTGTGCTTCCCAAATCATCTTGGCACGCTCGCTTGAAGGAACACAAAGGTGACCGAGGTGGCATAATAGGGCATCCTGGAGGTGAAAATCTGCAACCTGTCGACCCTCCAAGAGTGTCTGGTATGTGTGGCCGAATTCTGGGTCGCTTTTGTAGAGAAGTGGCCAATCAGAAGTCTCGTGCCCGCAAGAGTTGAGCACGGTGGTTAGCACCATGATCGGTGGTCGACTGAGGCAATCTGCAACATTATTGGTGCTGCCCTTTTTATACTTGATATTCAAGTGAAACTGTTGCAGGTATGTAGACCACTTCTGATGGCGATCATTCTGCAATTTCCCTTGGGTCTGTATGAATTGCAGAGGTCGGTGGTCTGTGTGGATGATCGTTTCCTTCCCCAAAATGTAATGCTTCCATTGTCGGCAGGCCTGTACAATGGAATACATCTCTTTATCATAAGTGGGGTACTTCCGGACTGTGTCTGAAAGTGTTTCACTGTGATATGCCACTGGATGTCCATGTTGAGTAAGGACTGCCCCAATAGCATAGTCAGAGGCATCTGTCTCGACCTCAAATGGTTGTTGTAAATCTGGTAACGCGAGCACTGGTGTCGTGCAGAGGCGATCCTTCAACTCCCTGAATGCCTTCTGTTGAGATTCAGACCAAAAGAATTTTGCTTTCGCCCCGCCCTTGGTGACTTGACTCAAGGGCCAAGAAATATGAGAAAATCCCAACACAAACCTGCGGTAGAAGTTGGCAAGACCTAGAAAGCTGCGGAGCTCTGTTAGAGTGGTTGGAGAGGGCCAATCCCGAATGACTTGGACCTTGGCTGGATCGACATGCACCCCCTGTTCATCAATGATGTATCCCAGATACTGGACCTCGGTCATGCCAAAAGTGCATTTCTCCAAATTGGCACATAGCTTGTGTTGCCGCAGTGTTTGGAGAACCTGTCGGATGTGGTGGAGGTGCTCTTCCCAACTCTGGCTGAAGATCAGAATGTCATCCAAGTATACTACTACAAAGGAGTTGGTGAATGGCCGCAAGATGTCATCCATTAGCCTCATAAAGGTTGCAGGAGCATTCGTCAATCCGAAAGGCATGACCAACCATTCGAAGAGGCCCTCCTTGGATTTGAAGGCAGTCTTCCACACATCTGAGGGTTCAATTGGTACCTGGTGATATCCTGACTTCAGATCGATCTTGCTGAAATATTTCGCCCCCTTTAGTTGGTCTAGGAGGTCATCAATCCGCGGGATCGGGTACCTATTACGGACAGTGATCTTGTTCAGCGCCCGATAGTCAATACAGAGTCTCCACGTCCCATCCTTCTTCTGTACCAACACTATCGGGCTCCCACAGGGCGAAGAACTCGGACGGATGTGACCTTTCTGTAGGAGCTCCTGAATCTGCCTCTTGATTTCATTGTTCTCCAGAACGGAGCGCCGATAAATTGGTCCATTGGGTAGCGGCGCACCTGGGGTCAGATCAATGGAGTGCTTGACTTGACAGTGTAGAGGAACCCCTGCCGGGGAGGTGAAGATGTCTTTGTACTCCTCCACAATCTTGTCCATTTGTAGCTGTCGTGCAGATGGACCTCGTTTGGAGGCCGCGGCCACTGTCTTCTTCTTCCCTTGAGGGCGTATCATCAGGAAAACAAATTTCCTGGTTTTGGAAATGATCTTACTGCATTGTTTTGCAGTAATCAAAGAGATGGCGGCAGGTGGTGGTACCTCTGGTATCCTGAACAACTTATTTCCCAATGTAATAATAACAGCACGGGGCCTTGATTCATACACAGCATGCCGCTTCCACAAGTATGGTTGTCCTAGTAATACATCACAAACTTCAAGGGGAGCAATGTCACACAATACCTCATCCGTGAAGGGCTTGATGTTGTATGGAAGGCGACACTACTGGCTCACGCGAAGATCTCGCCCTTGGTAAAGCCACCCAATGGTGTATGGTTGTGGATGTGCTGTGGTCGGCAAGCCCAACCGCTTCACGACCTCTGCCGAAATGAGGTTCTTTTGACTCCCGCTATCAACAATGAACTGTATCGGGGAGCCCTTGACCCACATTTGGGAGTGGAAGAGACGCTCCTCCTCCTCTGGATCTTCGGGTTCATTTTTCTGGATCTTTGCGGTAGCAACAGTGGCGCTGGGATCCGCATCAATGATCTGCTTCCCTTTTTCATACCCCTTATCGAGTTCTGACTCAGAGTCGGAACATGCATCTGATTCTGAAACCTTTAGCTCAGCCACCAGTGACTGTTTGGCCCGACACTCACTTGTGTTGTGAGTGGAGCTCTTATGGAACTCGCACCATTTTCCAGTGTCCTTTCTCGGCGTTGCTCTTTGCTTGCAGCTTCAGCTGGTTGTCTTGGGTTGTCCCGCCTTGGCTTTGTCCTTTGTTCTGTGGTTTAGGGGCACCTTTCCCCTGCTTTGGATTCGCAGATCCAAAGTCTCGCTTCTTTTGTTTAAACTTCTGCTCGACTTTGACGGCATACCGGTATGCTGCGCCGAGCGAGGGGATGTTTAGGAACTGTATTTCTTCCTGGATGTACTTATGCAGGCAGCCACGGTATTTGAGTATCAAATGTTGCTCTGAATCCTTGATACCCAACTTTGTGCGAAGGGTATGGAAAAGATTGGTGAACTCCGACACATCTTGGTCCCTTCCCTGCCGCAGCGTGGTCCACTTTATGTATTCATCCTCATAGCTTCCGACAGGGTAGTACTGCTCCTTGATGGCATCCCGGAACGAATCCCAGGTGGGTGCGGCTGAAAATAGTGAGCCAGTACTTTCATCCTTCTGCTCGCAGTAGGTTTCCCACCAGTCCTTGACGTGGGGGGCTGCTTTGAGAAGAGCAAAAACAATCTTTTCCCGACTCGAAAATTCATGAACAGAAAAATAACCCTCTAGCAGATTTAACCATTTATCTACGGCATCGGCGTCTATCTGACCCTCGAATATGGGGATTTCAAAATTAACTTGTACCTTAAAGGGTGTGGCGTTTCCAGAGGAGCTGCTGGAAGCCGATGCGCCGCTTCTGGGTAGCCGCTGAAGGATCTGCGCAAAGCTGTCCATCATCGCGTTCCGTTGTCGCTCGAGCGCTTCTTCGAGCAAGATTTTGATGGGATCTCCTGCCCCCTCGTCTTTCTTCTCGTCCGCCATGGGAGGCCGTCGGGATTTGCGAGGCTGGTCTTGCAAAGGTTCAACCAGTTCAAGCCCTAACTCCTTATATCCCGACCTTGTTGGGGACATGCAAAGAAAAACAGAGAAAAAGCAGACCGCTCTGATACCACTGATCCAGATTTAAACAGGAACGCAACAAATTACAGAGATAACCATATACACAAAGATGCAGCGGAAATAATACTTCATTTCATTAATGGAAAATACTGACATATGCTTACAAACAGAAATGGCAATAAACTAGCTAGGGCGATGGTAGCTTATCTCTGAGAAGAGATGTGATGGCTACATGCCTCTAAACTGTTCTGAACTGTATTACAATGAGGCTCGAAGGCCTATTTATTGTTGAGAAACAATGGAAAACCCTTCACATACCGAAACCTAACCCTAGAAGATGAAACGCCAAATTGTGGGCCCCGTTTGGGTAAATTGGTACATCAATTTCCCGGGGTCGTAACTTTGGCATACAATCTCCGTTTGACGCGTACGATAGCTCGTTAGAAAGATCTATCCGAGTACTACCACTTTGGGAGGCAACATAGGGCTCGGTCGCCCCAGAATTCCAAAAAAACGTCGTTTAGGGCCTCAAAACGGCTCCGGAAGTTCAGGACCCGAAAAACTGCTAAAAATAGTAAACTGTGCTACAATTAAGGAAACTGAAAATGCTGAGAAAGACAATGGTGGGGGTCCAGGTGGACCTGGCAGGTGGCCACCAATATCCACCTGGATCATTAAGTGATGATTGTGTCAATTTTTATTGTCAACCTAGCAAGCATAGTTGAGTCATGTTTGAGTTATGTTGAGTCATACAGGTGTAGTTAAGGGGGAGTGTTGGAAATAGTAATTACTATCGGGTGCATGTGATGCATGAAGTGAGCAGTTGCGTTGAGTTGAGTTAAGTCGAGTCCAATCTTAGAACTTCAATCTCATTCTTTATTTAAATGTTAAATTTAGTAAGTGTTTGCATGTTGAAGTTAACATCAATTGGATCGTCACTTAAAAGGTATAAATACCCCATATTGGGTTTGTTGTAATTAAATCATGTTTATGTGATCAATAGAAGAGTAGCAACTCATATTGTTTGTGTAAAATTTTACCCATATTGAGTTCATTGTAATCAAGTCAAGTTTATCTGATCGATAGAAAAGTAACAACTCATGTTATTTGTGTGTAATGGTCATTAAATCAAATGCAATTGATCAACCAAAACAAAGAACAAAAACAGTCCAAGAAAAAATAAAATCTTATAAAAAAAACATACCAAAATAAAGTTGAAGTTCAAAATCATGCTTTAGTTGTGAAAGGATAAAAAATATTCTTGAATAAAATAAAAAAATCATTCAATAAATTTAAATTTAAAAGACTAAATTTAATTAATATTTATAATTGAATTAATTAAATTCCATATCTCATTTATTCCTGTCATTAGTATTTATTTATTCATATCATTAAAGTTCAAAATAATATTGATTAATATATACAACCAAATGTCATGGTGTCCAATTTCAAATTCAATAAAATTTCAACTTTATCATGCTTTTTGAAATTAAGGTGACTTTCTAATATCCAGACGTATGGTAAACTCTCTCCACGCGCTATTGGTTAAACTTTTCGAAATCATTCACGCCTGTCAAAGTAAATACCCCACATGCCACTGGTTAACACAACTTTAACTCCTCCACGCGCCCCCCGTTTGCGGCGACCGTGACCGCGACGTTTGAAAAAATGGTAACAGTACACGAATATTGACCCCATTGCGTCTCTCCTCACCGTGTTTAATTGGCCATAATGTTAATAAATTAGTCGGAGTAAAACTCGGTCGCTTACAATATAATATTCAGGACTGCTTTCCAATTGCACAGTGGGTTTAATGCAATATTGTTTAGTGGTGGGAGTAAAACGATAGGAAGGATGAATTGTTTTTATTATTAGTATAATCATATTTATTAATATGGTTGATACATACAAATGGAGGTGTATATTAAATCATTATATTTAAGTTAATATATCATAAATTTATATTAACTATATTAAAAATTATTAAATATATATTAACTATAAATTTACATTAACCATATTAATATGAGAGATTTAACTTTAATACTACTATTTACATATGACAAAAACATATTTATTTGTAGTTATTAATAATTATATAATAATAATAACAATTATTATATGATATGTTACATATATTAATATTTTAATATATAATACAATAATAATATATAATATAAATTTATAAAATTTCTTATATGATTTAAAAAAAAAAAACAAAACAAAAAATAAAAAACAAAAAACTTTGCTTAATTTATAAAATATTCTATAATTAATTGACCGTAACGTTAATAAATTTAGAAAATTCAATTTTCCGTAGGAGAAAAACTCGGTTGCCTACGAAAAACTCGGTTGCTTACAACATGATATTCCGAACTGTTTCCCTTGCAAGTAAATCTGTACAGAGGTTTAATACAATATTGTTTTGTTTAATGTTTCAAAGTTAAAAATATTAAGAATGAATTGCTTTTATAATTAATATAATTATATTTATTAGTGTGGTTATATCTATATATATATAAATTAATATATTATAGAGTTATATAAAACATGTTAATAATTATTAAGTTATAAAAAAAATTAACTTCAGTATGACTGATCAAAACACATTTATTAATGATTATAAATAATTATATAATCATAACAAAATGTTGGAAAAGATTTCAATGTGCCATTTTCGGAGGCTAACACAAAGTTATTGTATGTGATGATATGAGTAATAGGACCATGATTGGATCCATACTTTTTGCTAGAATGGCCGATAACTAATTACTAAGTTTAAATTCAAATTAAAAGATTTTATAGGTAAAAGTTTATTTGGAAAAAATTAGACATTATATCTATTTTAAATGTTGAGAAATATGTTAAAAAAATTTACTAACAATCATTATTTTTTACTTATTTTCTTTCCATTAATTTTGAAATTTAAATAATTTTTATTAATTTTAATAAATATAAACAATTTTAAAATTACAATTCACCAAAAAAAAATATTTCACTCTTTCTCTAAAATTTATCTTATTTTCAAAATTCAAAACTTTTACTTAAAATCATTTCCTAAATTTAAAATATAAAAATTAAATATTAAAAATATATCAAAATTTCTTACCTATGACACTAGTAACATCAAACATATGGTTGTGAGGAGGTGGCCTAAGTAGTGTGGTTTAATTTCAGATAAAATTATTGAGTTGAGAGGCTCATTCCACAGCTCAATATGATATGTAATGATATAGGTCCCTAATCAAAGTTGAAATTTTATTCTTGGTCAAAATAAAATAAAATAAAATTAAAATTAAAATTAAAAATTAAAAAAAAATATATAAATAAATAAATAAATATTAAAAAACATTTAATTAATGTAGACTAATAAAAAAAATTACAAGTGAAGAAATTAAAGATCCATATTTAAAATAGATCTATGCTGATATATACCTGAAAACTACTCCAAACATAATTTCTTCCATTAAAAAAATCACCAATATATTTTCTCGGTTCTCAACATCTATGTTCCCACCAAAACATTATTTTCCTCCGCCTCTTCCCTTATCTACGTTGATGGTAGATGGAGATCCCAAACAGGTAAAATTGAACAACCAAACTTAAAATCAACCTGTTACTAAAAGCTTTAACTCAACGCGACTTAACAAGAAATACTTAATAAAGAAAGGGTATTACAAGACTTAAGAAAGGTCCTCCGCAGACATGATCTTGATCTTCTTAGATCTACGAAAACCCTATGCCTTCTCCACCGGCTCAAGAACTTTGTTTATGTTAGTTTTTTTAGCGTCCCGAAAATTTTAGGATTGGAGTTTATGTTAAAATTTAGAAATTTTGGTAAATTTCATTAATCTCTAATATGTAATTGTAAAACATTTGGTTATATTTTTTAGAAATTTAAATTTACAATAATTTTATACTAGTTTATATAATATTTTGGTGGCTTTTAAGAAAAAATAATAGTGTACTATATAAAATTTGAGCGAATTATTTTAGAAAAAAATGAAAATTAACGAATATCTTTTTTGAAAAAACATAGAAAATTAGTACACTTTTGAATATTAGAAATTATATTACCATTATGTGCGTTGCCTCCCATATTCATTGTTCACATGAAAAATTGGTACACTTTTGAATATTAGAAATTGTATTACCATTATGTGCGTTGCCTCTCATATTCATTGTCCACTCGCTTCTTGCCTCTAACATGTGACATACAGTGTAGGAGGAATATAATTTTTGGACTTAACAACCCTGGTGGAAATAATGAAAAGAAAGACAAAGTTATTGGAAAATAAATTGTGTTGCCATATTCATTGTCCACTGGTTTCTTGTCCCTAACATGTGACATACAGTGTAGGAGGAATATAAGTTTGGACTTAACAGCCCTTATGTAAATAATGGAAGGAAAGACAAAGTTATTGGAAAATAAATTAGTTTTTATAAATTTTTATTTGAAAAAAATTTTAAAAACAGTTATTTTATATTAAGAAAAATTATAAAATGGTAAATTGCAATGTAAAAAAAAAAAACTCCTATACAAATTATAAAATAACAAATTAGTTGTAAATTAATAATTTTTTAAAAAAATAATAAAATAAAATAAAATTCTATACTAGAAAAAAAATAACATATTTAAATTTCAAATATATAACTTTTATTAAAAAATAATATATTTAAATAATTTTAACATATATACTATCTAATTTTTTCCTTATTAGATTTTATAGGATTAAAATTCGAATTTAGTAATTATAATTTAGAGTGTTCAACTTTAAAGTGTTTATGGTTTTCAAAGCAAGATTCAGACAGTTGAGTAAATTCGATCAACCAGAAGAGAAAATCCTATAAAAAAACACGGACCAGATTGGGATTTGGAGTTCAATTTCATTTCTCACAAAGAATATGGGTAAAAAAACTATATTTAAATTTGGGGAAAAATATACTTGATTAAATTTCATAATTCTGTTTCTCATTTATTAGTATTTTAAAGGAGAAAAAATAATATTTTTTAATATATATTAATTAATTTACTAATATTGATTTTGCAGTGATGTGTTTTCTATGAGCAGTAGATAAGGTAGTTTAAAACTCTTAAATTAGTTCTGAAAATAATGAAAAATCCAGTAAGATTATGATAAAATCTGAGTTACAGTTTTTAAACATCAAAATTTTAAGTGCCTAAAAATTTTTAATGATGCTGAATCAAATTTCACCATAAAAAATAATTATAACACTCCAACATTCAAATTTTTTTAAAAAAATTAACTAAATTCCAAGGAAAAAAAAACAAAAACACAAACACAAACACGTCTGAGTACATATCTCCCATTTAAAGCTTCAATGATATTTCAATTTGTATTATAACTTTTGAAATAAAGGTGTTACTTTTTTAATATCCAGCCGTATTAAAGTAAAATTTCCCCACACGGCATTGGTTAGACTTTTCCAATTCATTCGTCGCGCCCACAATTTGCGGCGACTATGAAAAAGTAATCGAGTGATATGTATTCGAACATCGTGCGGGCTTTAATGTACGGCACAGACCAAGGGTTGCCGACCGAGTCAAAGCTCCATTTGACAGAATTCAATTGCGCCTTTCGTGGTGGTAACGTTAATAAATTAAAAAGATTCAATTCTTGGTGGGAGAAAAACTCGGTTGCTTACAGTATAATATTCAGAACTGTGTTCCAGGTGTAAAGAAATATGCGCAATAGATTTAATACAATACTGTTTATATCCGGAGCGGAGTCAAGAAAAATTAGGAAAGAATTACGACGCGATTTAGGTTTAATGAGCTACAAAATGCATACAAATAAATTTAAATAGTAAATTAGGATGTTGGGAGGACTCTGACTATCGAATTGTAAACAGAAAGAGGGTTATATACAATATTTATATATAACGTCTCTGCAAAAAGGCCTTTACATCTTCCACTGGCCATGGCAACCCGAACCATTTCTGGATGTGCTCTTCCGTTCCTGATGAGGCAAACAATTATATTATTCTACATAATTGTTGTTTCGGTGTTCATCGTTGCGCTTCATGGACAGATCTGCAATGCACAGCCGCCATATTCGTGCGACAGCAGAGTTAACTATACAGAAGGCAGTAAATTTGAGAGCAATCTGAATACAGTCTTCAATAATCTTGTTCAAGGAACGTTCCAAAGTGGTTTTAACACTTGTGTGTATGGCCAAAGTCCTGACCAAATATATGGCCTCCTCCAATGCAACGGAGACGCAACAACCCAACAATGCTCCAGTTGTTCACAAAACGCAACCACTACCATCAAACAACTTTGTGGGAATGCCATTGGCGGTAAAATTTGGTTAGAAGTCTGCTACTTGCGCTATGAAAACGCTAATTTCTTCGGTCAACTGGATAATTCTGGACGTTATTCTTACAATCCACAGCTTATCCCCAGCACTCATGTCCCTTATGTCTTTTACGCGGGGCTTCAGAGGCTATTTAATAACTTGTCAGGTGAAGCAACATCTGGATCTGGATATGCTTCAGGAACAACTGTAGACTCCTTGCATCTAAATATTTATGGTCTGGTCCAGTGCCGGAGAGATATGTCTATTGACTACTGCACATTATGTCTGTCGAACACAATTCATATAATGATCACAAACTTTGCTGGACGTCGAGGAGGCGAGGGCTTGACTGGAAGTTGCAGAGTTCGTTATGAAACATACAGTTTCTTTGATCCAGCTACACCTTCAACCTCCCCTGCGGAAGCGCCAACTAATCCGATAACGAATTCACCACCGAAGCAGAACACCACAGCAGAAGCCCCAGCTAATTCACCACTGAGGCAGATCACACCATGCAGTGGTAGCATGCAGATCAAACAATATAGCAAGGCTTCAAACAAAATGCCCATCATTTTAGGTGCTGCAGGTGTCCTGCTTCTCTTATTAGTTGTGTGTCTATTCTCATGTTGGAGAAGATTCCAATGTGCCATTTTTCGAAGGCCACGCGAAGGTATTGTATATGATGATAAGAATCGTAGGACAATCAATGAATCCATAACTTTTTTGCTTTAATGGCCGAACCGCGGGTTGATCATATGCACATGAAGCCCAAACCTAGATGCGCATATCATCAAACCCGGGTTTAGATGGTATGTGCTACTACTTTGTTCAATGCAGGAGTAGAATTAAAAGGATAAATCAATTTGGCTAGGGAAATGGTACCTTCTACCACATACACAAAAGGCATATTCAATTAGTTGGGATATCAATTTGAAACATTTGCATAGTAGAAGCAACCTAAATCTGTATTAGGAATTGAACATACATTATTTCCTAATCTGAACTACAAAATGCACACTGCTAGATATATTGAACCGCAGACAAAGTTAATCCTAGGCCGCTGGAAAATGGATCTCTCTAGTTGTCTTGACTTGAAAAGATAATATGAGTCATAACAGTTACAATAGAATAGAATAGACATGTATGCTACTGATAGAGTCTGGCTGAGAACACAATTTTCACAGATATTCTTCAAGAAAGGTCTACCCAATGATTGAGAGAGAAAAAGTCAGATATCATTCAAAACAAAATTCTATATTTTATGTAATTGTGTATTTCTATTGTATAGGTCATTGGCAAGTTGAGGAAGATACACTCAGTGAAGATCGGCAAATAATTTATAAGTTGGAAACATTGGTAGCTGCTACCAATAATTTTCATGATGATAACAAGCTTGGGGAGGGAGGATTTGGCCCTGTATACAAGGTAACATAGAGGTTCATTACAAGGCTTGGACTGCCTTATATATCTCTTAAAACTCTCTCAACGCACTCTTGACCATTAGATGCAGATTGCTAGCTTGAAAACAAATATATAGTATATAGAATGGTAAGTTTCAGTCACGTCACAAATCTTTGATGGTGATAATTTGTCTAGGGAACTACTGAAGACGGAAAAGAGATTGCTGTGAAGAAGTTGTCCTTAGAATCTGCACAAGGAAAGAAAGAATTTGTGAACGAAGTTAAGCTCGTGGCCAAAATTCAGCATCGAAATCTTGTGAAACTACTCGGCTGTTGCACAGAGGGATCTGAAAGGTTGCTTGTTTATGAGTATTTGCCGAACAAGAGCCTTGATAAATTCTTATTCAGTGAGTCACCTCCATCTTATGATGTCCATTTTATTATGTTATAGGCAGATAATAAGCACCAATGTCTGAATCTAGTTATTTCTGTATTGATTTGGTAAGCTGAATGCATGGATACAGATGCAGACAAACGCAAAGAACTTGATTGGAAGAAGCGGTACAACATCATCCTGGGAGTAGCTCGTGGGCTTCTCTATCTTCACCAAGACTCTCGACTGCGGATTGTTCATCGCGATATTAAAGCAAGCAATCTTTTGTTGGACGAGAAACTGAATCCCAAGATAACAGATTTCGGCTTAGCCAGACTTTTTCCTGATGATGAAACTCACCTCAGTACAGGGGCTGCTGGAACTCTGTAAGATTTTGAGACAATATCCATTCTAACATTATCCGTTCATTAGTAAATTACTATACAATTGATTTTGAAATGTTCCAATTTGATGTGTTCTCTTATAAATATGCAAAGGCTTAAATACAGTGGTTTTTTAATTGTCAAATGATTTGTTTTATTATTAATATTGATTTCTTTTAGACATTGATGGAAAATGATCCATGTACTCTAACACTCGTCCTAAAATTCATTGGGAGTAACTTTGTCCACATTAACTGTAAAATGAATCATCTGATCTCAGGCTTAGAAACCGAAATACACCTCCTAACTTGATTTGATTGAAGATTTTAATATGTTTTGAAAATCTAAAAAATAAGAGAGAAGTAAAACTATATTTGCTTGCATTTTATAACATCTTTGACATTTTTGTTTTGGAGATGTATATTCTTGGTTCAACTTTTACCTTCTAAGAACTAGCACTGTTATTTTCTCAGCAAATCGCTTTCTCTTTATCAGCACTCAACTCTTAAGATTTGCCTCACTTTTTTGCATATGCAGCGGGTATATGGCACCGGAGTACGCTCTTGGGGGGCAATTATCTGTAAAAGCCGATGTGTATAGCTTTGGTGTTGTTCTCCTTGAACTTATGACCGGAAGGAAGAACACAGATTATAACCTGCCATCTGATATGGAGATGCTTTTAGGATGGGTAACATACTCTTCTCCTCGACCATGTTTATATAGTTCGAAACCACTGGTAGAGCTATGAGAATAGGTTTTCGTTGATCTATTTTAATATGAATTCGTTATCAATTGGATTATGTGTTGTTTCACCATAATCTGTGACATATCTATTTCATGGAAATGCAGGCATGGAGTTCATTCAAAGGAGGAAATATTGTGCAAACGATTGATCCAACAATAATTGAAACGTGGGACGAAGAACAAGCGTTGAGATGCATTCATGTTGGTCTTTTGTGTACACAAGCTGATTCATCACTTCGTCCAACAATGTCTACAGTTTCTTTGATGCTTTCAACTCTTTCTGTGACATTACCTGCACCCGCCAAGCCTGCCTACGTAACTTCTGGGTTGACAGATGCGTCTTCCGTATCATCTTCTCAATTTCCTCTCACTCCTCTATCGAACGCCGATGCTTCCATTACTATCTTGGTACCCAGGTAAACCTAATTTTGGTTGCAAATGGGCATCCTACACTGCCGGTTGAGTTGAGATTTGGTGTCGTAAATATATGGATAATGAGGCACCCATGAGGCCTCCCGTATATGGATGTGTGTCGATCGTTGCCTCTGTTATCTTCTTTGGTGCACCTCCTTTATTCTGCTCCTGCGATCACGTAAACTCTGCAGAACTTTTCACTGGAGATGCTTTAGTTATTGTATTTCTTAATCTTATGGGAATCACTATGTTCTCTGTATTTTATTTGCTTGTATCTCGGCTCTAGATGCGAAGTCATGTTTTTTTGTTTTTGTTTTAAATGTTTTTTTAGGTTTTTTAATATATCTCAATCAATATTTAAAAGCAAGTTTTTTAAGTTAGTATTTTTTAATAGAGTAAAAATTTATCATAATTTAGTTATTAAATTAATAATTATAATTAACTATAAATAAAAGCTAGTTTTATTTAAAAAAACCAAGCCACAATATATTGTCTAGATCTTCCAATCAATTTGTTCATAATTAGCAATTGCACCTGATGTTGCAAAGCAAACATGAATAATGATGTGGTTAAGAATACTCATGAAAAGTACAAAAATTGAGGAAAACTTCTCTCCAATATTTATGAGCATAAAAACAAATTTCTAAAACAAAATAATTAATTTGTGATTATTTTTCATAAAACTAAATAAACCAAAATTAATCTTTTTCAAAATCAGTATGGAGAGCCAAAAGACAAGTAAATACACGCATTGATCATAGCTTTAATGTATTTAAAATAATAATAATAATAAACAAACTTTAGAATCATGAGAATACATGGAGCACACGCAAATTTTAAAACAAAAAATATAAAACTTTATAGGGTTATAAATTCGATTATATAAAATAATTTTAAACAACATAACTTTATATATATAGATTTTTTTAATTATATATTTTAAATAATTTTATTTAAAAAATAATTACTCATCATTAGAGTTGTTAATTTGAATTGTTGATTTAACATGTTTATTGTCTTTAAGACATTTAAAAATTGAACAAAATAGGCAACAAAGAGACTTCTGTTATTATTTATTTAAGTGATTTTAGGGGGCCGAGCTGTTTCATCAATAAGTTAGATTTAGAGCTATATATTAACAAAGATGTAAATTGCCAATAAGCTCAATAACATATTACTTTAGGATTAAAAATAAAAAGAAGGTGGCTTTGAATTTTGAAATTTCCCAGTTTTATTGAACTTTATAATTTTTTACAAAAAGATAGATAAAACCCAATGTCGCATATCTAGTTCAATTAAAATGATGACTAAGTAAAAATCAATAAGCAAATTGCCTCAGCCAGTAAGAGATTTCTATTGGAATACCAAAGATGAAAGAATAATATTGAATTTTACAATCTCCAGAATACACAAAAATGAATATATCTATTGTGGAGCAGCATATGTGCACATTGACATATATGGAAATGAATCATATTTGGTGAGAGATACATTTATTATTGTTTTCCCTTTTCTTCTACATCAATATAATGTTTTCCATAGCTCGTCATTGTCTACTCTATCTTTTCTTAATATTTAATCTTCACATCGACCCTCTCTCTCTCTTCCCCCCACTCTCCCTCCTTCCATCACTCTCTCTATCTCCCTCTATCTCTCCCTCTCTCCCACTCTCTCCCCCACACTCTCCCTCCTTCCATCACTCTCTCTATCTCCCTCTATCTCTCCCTCTCTCCCACTCTGTCTCCATCTCCCCATCTCTATAGCTCTCCCTCTTCCCAATTTCTCTCTCCCTCACTCTCTCACTCACTCCCTCTCCCTCCCTTCATATCTCTCTTTCCTTGATTATTTTTGTCTCTCCCTCTGCCCCTTTCTCTTTCGCTCTCTCTCTCGCCTTGCTCTCCTTACCTCTCTCCCTCCTCTCTTCCCCCCACACTCTTTGCTCCCCATCCCCCCACATTGTCTCCCCTCCTCTCCCCCACTCTCACTCTCCCTCTCCCTCTCTTCCCCACTTTTGTTTTGGTCCCTCCCCATGTTCTCTCTCTCTCTCTCTCTCTCTTTCTCTCTCAACCACCATCTCCCTCCCCAACTTGCTCTCTCTACCTAACCATGCTTTGTCTCTCTCCCCTTCCCCTTCACTAACTATCTCCCCCTCTCTGCACCCCTTGCTTGCACTCTCCCTCCCCCCTCTCTTTGTTCCCATTTAATTCTCTCTCTCTCTCTCAATATCCCCCCTTATCTCTCCCTTGCCCCCCCTCTTTCTGTCATTCACACTCTCTCTCCCTCTCCCTTTCTCCCTGTCACACTCTCTATCTTCTCTCTCACTCACTCTCTCACCACTCCCCCATCTCTCCACCACCTCTATCTCCCTCTATCCCTCTGCTCCCTCCCCTTCTCTCCCCTCACCCCCTCAGGCTCTCTATCACCCTCCATCTCATTCTCCCTCCCCCCCTCCCCTTCCTTCTCTCTCCTATGATCCCTTCCCTCTCCCCTCGCCTCTCTCTCTCCCTCCCTCATCTCTTTCTCCCTCACCCTATCTTTCTCTTCCTCCCTCCCTCTATCCCTTCCCTCTATGGATGTCTCTCCCTCATTCCCTTCCCTCTTTGTCCCCCTTTGCTCCCTCCCTCTCTCTCCTCTTTGCTTTGTCCCTCTCTCTCTCCCTCCAACTCTCTTTTCCTTACCCCTGATGCAGGAGCATCCAGCTCCGAGGAGACAGAAGATCGATGACTGGCTCGCGAAGAAACAGGACACGACTTCAAGAGTGGTTGGACAGGTCATCAAAAGAAAAACTGGTTGTTGTCTTTTGTTAATCATTGTTCATTTCTTTTCTTTTATTTATTTTCAGAACAAGTTAAGTTACTGGTTGTTAGCTTAGGTAACCAACAACTGTTTAGTTAATTTATTGTTTAAAGAAACAGGTAACAGTTATAGAATTTAGTTTCTAGACGGTTATATTCAGTGTAGCTAAAAATGAAAAAGACGAATGTAAGAGGGACTTTTTTTTTGGTTCACCTCAGAACGAGTTAAGAAGAGATAGCAAGACAGTATTCAAGCAGTATTAAAACACCCTCTGTAACTGAAGCATTGTTTCCTTTTTCTGAATATAAACTACTGTTCATTACTTTTCCATATTGTACATCTGAGTATTACAAAGCATTTGTTATTTTGAAAACGAATTGAGATAGAACGAAGTTCACATACTGTAACTAGAAATACTGAAGCATTACAGGCATCAAGCCAAAACCATAAGTTATGTTATCAGAACTAACACACAGCAAGGTAGCGTAAGGCGGCCAAACAGCATATGCATACAAGTATTGCGAGGATAAAGGAATGACACAGGCATCGTAGCAAGCCAAGTTGCGGCCATAACCGAACAGAACCCGCAAGCAAACGCAAAGAGTCACACGGCCATTTGCAAATCAAATACAACGACTATTAAAAGAGGTAACAGTTCAAGACCCACTGATTCCATTAATATAACATTTCATAAGTCTTTATAAACAACAGTTCGACAAATAACAACAGAGTCATATATCAAATCCGGCACCGCCGTAACAGTATAAAGTCCAAAACCTTGTTGCATGGAGGTCATATAATGATACAAAGGAACGAAACCCTGAGATTGTAAATGCCAGCAAAGGGGCACGGCTAACCCTACAAAATCTAACCAACAGAAACCTATGGCAAATTCCACATTGTATAACCTATAGAAACGCTGGAATAGGAGTAGACCCTACCCGGTCACAAAGGGTACCAGGGTTGGAGAAAGTTGAAGACTGCAAGTTTGAAACCCTCGTGAGCAGAGCTCCCAGCCAACCTGCACAGAACAACAATATGAATTAGTGCGTTTTACAACCAGAACAAACATCAAAGTGAGAGAAGTAAAGACAGCAAGGTGCGAGTGGAAGAGAATTGCGGACTTACCCAAGGGTCGACGGAGACTGCCGAGACATAGACCAGTTCCACAAGCTGAAATGCACAAAAACCTGTAAGTGTCGACAACAGGTGACAGAGAAGGGTAAAACATAGCACGAGAGTTTACCTCGAGGCCAGGTTGAGTTCGGAAGAGTGACAGTCTCGTGGTTGCAAACACCTGCACAGAACTGGAGCTCAGAAGTTGAAAACCAAAAGGATTTCTTCACAGAATCCATGAAAATATAAAACCCTTACCACAGACTTCCGAACCAGACCATTGAAGACAGCAGCGAAGGTGAAGGATTCGCATCTCAAACAGGACCATAACCAGTGACGGAGCAAAGGATTCGGTGGGTTAGCGCACAGAGAGCATCGCCATAACAACGCGGAGCGTGTAACAGTAGAAAGACAGAGTGTAAATGAGCCGAGGATAACCCTTAAGGGTTTAACATAGGCGGGAAGCCTTTTCAACGGGAGGAACCGGTGACCATACCCAATAACCGGCAGATAGGTGTTGTAAATGCGCCTCGGTATTGGGGGCAGATATTTGTCCGCGCCCAAGTGTGACCACGTGGGACTGAGGTGAGTCACGTGGCTGTGACCACGTCACCAGGGCTGGGCCATCATAAGTGGTATCAGAGCTAGTTTCTTGAGTTAGAACCAATGGAACAGGGAGAAGGTGAAGGTGAAGGAAGAGGAAGAGGAAGAGGAAGAGGAAGAGGAAGGGGAAGAGTAGTCCGGAGGGTAGTAGATGATGGACTTCGAGAGGAGATTCGAGTTTTGCGTGAAAGATTGGCAGTGGTGGAAGCTGGGGGAAGAATAAACCCAGCAGATGACAGTGATGAAGAAGAAGTTGAACCAGAGGAGGAATTAGAGGGGGTGACACCAGAATTTAGATTGTTGAAGTCGGTCTTGCTGTCAAGTCATAAGCCAAAACATGAGTTGTCGACTTATGACGGAAGTCTGTCCGCAGACGTGTTGTTGGATTGGTTAAGTGAAGTCAACAAGTATTTTGAATTTGAGGAAACCAGCGAAGATAAGCAGGTGAAGTTCGCCGCCACCAAGCTGAAAGGACATGCGTCCTTGTGGTGGGACAGCATTCAGGCGGAACGGAGGAGGCTTAACAAACAGCCTATAAAGAAATGGTCTAGAATGGAGGCCAAACTGAAAGAGAAATTCTTACCACAGGATTATCAGATTATGCTGTACAGGCAGGTACAGAACTTGAAGCAGAGGGGAATGACTGTGAAAGAATTTACAGAAGAGTTCTACAAGTTAAATTTGCGAGCAGGATATGTGGAGGACACCCCGGAGAAAACAGCCAGATTTGTGAATGGCTTAAGGGGGGAAATCTTAGATGAAATTGGTATCCTTTCACCCCGGACAATGGAAGAAGCCTATCAGTTTGCACTGAAGGCAGAAGAAAAGATTAACCGGAAGCAGAATGCCAGGAGAGGAGGTGGAACTGGCAGGGGAAAGGGTAAAGTGTTTGGAAGAGGCCGAGGTACAAGCCCCAGTGAAGAAAGCAGCAGTTCTAAAACTGCTGGAGCGACAGAAAAAGACAATAGCACGAGAGGAGGACGACCACCTCAGCGAGGGCGAGGAAATGGTCGGGGCAGAGGAGCTGTCCAGTGCTATCGCTGCCACAAATGGGGGCACAAGTCTTATGAATGTCCTGAAGCTGAACCAGCAGGCGGAAGAGGGACTTATGTTGTTCAGACTGAGGATGCTGAGGCAACACCTCAGGAAGTAGAAAATGCACCAGAGACAGGTGAAGCTTTGGTGTTGAACAAAGTGCTGTTGAAACCAGCAAAGGAGGTTGCAGAACCAGATCAGCGTAAAGCTTTATTCCGCACTGTCTGCAAGTCGCGGGGCAAGTGCTGTAAATTGATTATTGATAGTGGGAGTACAGACAACCTTGTGGCGGTGGAGATGGTAGAAAAGTTGGGATTGAAGAAATTAAAGCACCCTACACCCTACAAAGTGTCATGGCTGTAGAAAGGACATCAGCTGTTAGTCGACGAACAATGTGAAGTAGAATTTCAGATTGGTAAGTACAAGGATAAGATCCTTTGTGATGTCATGCCAATGGATGTCTGTCACTTACTGTTGGGACGACCTTGGCAGTTCGATAGAGGTGCAGTTCATGACCGGAAAAAGAATTGCTACAAGTTTGTTAAAGATGGGATAAAGCACACGCTTGTACCCATCAAGGAGGAAAATACAGCAGAAGCCAGTGGAGTGAAGGCATTGCTGTTGGGAGGAAAGGAGTTCGTGAAACAGATTGGGGACAGCGAAATCAATTTTGCTGTCATAAGGAGACCAAAGGCAGTAGTATTACACACACAGCTATCAGATTTGCCAGAGGAAGTTCAGCAGTTACTGCAAGAATTTGGGGACATAGTGGTGGATGATCTTCCAAATGAGTTACCACCAAGGAGGGGCATTAGTCATTGTATTGACTTTATACCAGGTGCAAGCTTACCAAATAAGGCTGCTTACCGTATGAGTCCCAAGGATCATGAGGAAATTAGGAAGCAGGTTCAGGAGCTACTTGATAAAGGGTTGATTCGAGAGAGTATGAGCCCTTGTGCAGTACCGACTGTTTTGGCTCCAAAGAAGGGAGGAGAATGGCGAATGTGCACAGACTCCAGAGCCATAAACAAAATTACTGTCAGGTACAGGTTTCCCTTACCGAGGATGGACGATATGATGGATTGTTTGAGTGGGGCAGCCTATTTCTCAAAAATTGACCTGAAGAGTGGATATCACCAGATTCGAATACGAGAAGGCGATGAGTGGAAGACAGCTTTCAAGACAAACGAAGGCTTATATGAGTGGCTGGTGATGCCATTTGGATTGAGTAACGCTCCCAGCACATTCATGCGTTTGATGAATGAGGTATTGAAAGAGTTTAATGGGAAATTCATGATAGTTTACCTGGATGATATTTTGATTTTTAGCAGGACTAAAGAGGATCATTTCAGGCATTTACAGAGTGTGTTGAGGAAGCTGCAGCAAAACAAGCTGCTGATTAATCTGAAAAAGTGTACTTTTTTTCAGCGAGAACTAGTGTATTTGGGGTTTGTTATTGCAGAGAATGAACTAAAAATGGATCCGGAAAAGGTGGCAGCTATAGTTAGCTGGCCGTCACCAAGGAGTTTATTTGAAGTCCGGAGTTTCCATGGACTAGCCAGTTTTTACAGGAAATTTATCAGAAATTTCAGCGAGATTTGCGCACCTATGTTGGACACGATCAAGAAGGCAAATCAGCCTTTTCACTGGACTGAAGCGGCAGAAAATAGTTTTCAAACTTTGAAGAAGAAGATTACTGAAAGACCAATATTGAGACTACCAGATTTCAACAAACTTTTCCAAGTTCGTTGTGATGCCAGTGGGACAGCCATTGGAGCAGTCCTCAGTCAAGAGGACAGACCGGTCGCTTTCTTCAGTGAAAAGCTAAATGAGAGCAGGCAGAAGTACTCAACCTACGACAAAGAATTTTATGCAATCATACAAGCGTTGAAGCATTGGCGGCATTATCTACTGGGAGATGAGTTTGTTTTGTTTACAGATAATTCTGCCTTGCAGTATATTATGCAACAGCATAAATTGAACCACAAACATGCAGCTTGGGTGGAGTATCTGCAGAATTTTACATTCGTATTAAAGCACATTAGTGGCCAAGCGAATAAGGTGGCAGATGCACTGAGCAGAAGAACCTTGCTTCTGCAGGAAAGCACAATGCAAGTTTTGGGTTTTGAGCATTTGAAGGAGCTGTATCAAACTGATACCGAATTTGGGGAGGCATATGAAGCTTGTCAAAACCCTTTGTTAAGGAATGATAGCATGTGGCTAGATTATAATTTGCAGGAAGGACTGTTGTTTAAAGGAGGACAACTGTGCATACCCAACTGTTCCATGCGGGAAAATATAATACAGGAGAAGCACAGTGGAGGACTGGCTGGACACTTTGGTATCGACAAGACGGTTGCTCAAGTACAGCACTTTTATTTTTGGCCGAAATTGCAGCGAGATGTGCAGAGGTACGTGAGCAGATGCAGAGTTTGTCAACTAGCAAAGGGTCATAGTCAAAACACTGGTCTATACTCACCATTACCGATTCCGAGTCGACCATGGGATTCAGTGAGCATGGACTTCGTTTTGGGTCTACCAAAGACACAGCGGGGCTTCGATTCAGTCATGGTTGTAGTTGACCGATTCTCAAAAATGGCACATTTTGTACCTTGCAGGAAAACCAGCGACGCTACCTACATTGCACACCTATTCTTTACTGAAGTCGTTCGGTTACATGGACTCCTGAAATCCATCGTCTCTGATCGGGATGTAAAGTTTACAGGTCACTTTTGGAGAACTCTATGGAAAAAGTTAAATACACAATTGCAGTTCAGCTCTGCTTATCATCCGCAGACTGATGGTCAGACGGAAGTCGTAAACAGAAGCCTAGGGAACTTACTTCGCAGTTTGACAGGAGGAAATTCCCGGACATGGGACCGTGTACTTGCTCAAGCAGAGTTCGCGTACAACGATTCACCTAACCGCAGCACCGGTTACAGTCCGTTCCAGATTTTGTACGGTATGCATCCGCGAGGAGTGCATGAGTTACGGGATTTGGGGAAACTCGAGAAACGGAGTGCTGATGGGGAAGAATTCGCTCAAGCAATGAGCAATTTACACGAACAAGTCAAGCTGAAATTACAGGACAGCAGTCTGAAATACAAGCAGCGAGCTGACACAAAGCGTCGGGAAGTTCAGTTTAACGTTGGGGATGAAGTCCTTGCATATTTACGTAAGGAGAGGTTTCCGAAGCGGGAGTATAACAAGCTAAAATTTAAGAAGATCGGCCCTTGCAAAATCATCCGCAAATTTTCTGCGAACGCTTACGAAATACAGTTGCCACCCGAGATTGGAATTTCTCCCATTTTTAACGTGGCAGATCTGTTTCCCTATGTAGCCAACTCAGAGAACGATACAGCCACTACAGTGCCACAGAAAGACAGCTATGAGGAAGGTTCTTGGACAAGACAATTACCAAAGGCACCACCCCTTGAAATCGAAGGAATTCTGGATACACAGGTAGCTAGACGCACGCGCAGGAAGGAGTATCTGCGATATTTGGTCAAGTGGCGGAACCGTCCAATAGAGGACAGTTCTTGGCTCGACGCAGCGCAGATAACTAAAGCAGGCTATTCTGTTGACGACCTCATGGAACGGAGCCATGACTTTGTGCCACCCCGGGAGCCTGATGCTGGAGCATCCAGCTCCGAGGAGACAGAAGATCGATGACTGGCTCGCGAAGAAACAGGACACGACTTCAAGAGTGGTTGGACAGGTCATCAAAAGAAAAACTGGTTGTTGTCTTTTGTTAATCATTGTTCATTTCTTTTCTTTTATTTATTTTCAGAACAAGTTAAGTTACTGGTTGTTAGCTTAGGTAACCAACAACTGTTTAGTTAATTTATTGTTTAAAGAAACAGGTAACAGTTATAGAATTTAGTTTCTAGACGGTTATATTCAGTGTAGCTAAAAATGAAAAAGACGAATGTAAGAGGGACTTTTTTTTTGGTTCACCTCAGAACGAGTAAAGAAGATATAGCAAGACAGTATTCAAGCAGTATTAAAAACACCCTCTGTAACTGAAGCATTGTTTCCTTTTCTGAATATAAACTACTGTTCATTACTTTTCCGTATTGTACATCTGAGTATTACAAGCATTTGTTATTTTGAAAACGAATTAAGATAGAACGAAATTCACATACTGTAACTAGGAATACTGAAGCGTTACAGGCATCAAGCCGAAACCATAAGTTACATTATCAGGACTAACACACAGCAAGGTAGCGTAAGGCGGACAAACAGCATATGCATACAAGTATTGCGAGGATAAAGGAATGACACAGGCATCGTAGCAAGCCAAGTTGCGGCCATAACCGAACAGAACCCGCAAGCAAACGCAAAGAGTCACATGGCCATTTGCAAATCAAATACAACGACTATTAAAAGAGGTAACAGTTCAAGACCCACTGATTCCATTAATATAACATTTCATAAGTCTTTATAAACAACAGTTCGACAAATAACACAGAATCATATATCAAATCCGGCACCGCCGTAACAGTATAAAGTCCAAAACCTTGTTGCATGGAGGTCATATAATGACACAAAGGAACGAAACCCTGAGATTGTAAACGCCAGCAAAGGGGCACGGCTAACCCTACAGAATCTAACCAACAGAAAACTACAGCTAATTCCACATTGTATAAACTATAGAAACGCTGGAACAGGAGTAAACCCTACCCGGTCACAAAGGGTACCAGGGTTGGAGAAAGTTGAAGACTGCAAGCTTGAAACCCTCGTGAGCAGAGCTCCCAGCCAACCTGCACAGAACAACAATATGAATTAGTGCGTTTTACAACCAGAACAAACATCAAAGTGAGAGAAGTAAAGACAGCAAGGTGCGAGTGGAAGAGAATTGCGGACTTACCCAAGGGTCGACGGAGACTGCCGAGACATAGACCAGTTCCACAAGCTGAAATGCACAAAAACCTGTAAGTGTCGACAACAGGTGACAGAGAAGGGTAAAACATAGCACGAGAGTTTACCTCGAGGCCAGGTTGAGTTCGGAAGAGTGACAGTCTCGTGGTTGTGAACACCTGCACAGAACTGGAGCTCAGAAATCGAAAACCAAAAGGATTACTTCGCCAAATTCATGAAAATATAAAACCCTTACCACAGACTTCCGAACCAGACCATTGAAGACAGCAGCTACAGTGAAGGATTCGCATCTCAAACAGGGCCATAGTCAGTGACAGAGCGAAGGATACGGTGGGTTAGCGCACAGAGAGCATCGCCATAACAACGCGGAGCAGGTAACAGTAGAAAGACAGAGTGTAAATGAGCCGAGGATAACCCTTAAGGGTTTAACATAGGCGGGAAGCCTTTTCAACGGGAGGAACCGGTGACCATACCCAATAACTGGCAGATAGGTGTTGTAAATGCGCCTCGGTATTGGGGGCAGATATTTGTCCGCGCCCAAGTGTGACCACGTGGGACTGAGGTGAGTCACGTGGCTGTGACCACGTCACCAGGGCTGGGCCATCAACCTCTCTCACTCTTGCTCCTTGTGTAAGGATAGAACAAATTTACAAGTAACTAAATTCAGGAGGAATTAAATTCCCTCTCATATAAATATACTTTTTGTTTTCTTTATATTTTTTCATTATAAAAACGTTTTTCATTAGTATAACTTATAATTAAAAATAAAACAAATTTATTAAGATACAACTCAATATAATAAAATTGCCATAATAGCTTCCGCTTCAAAAGAAATATGTTATTTTTAAATATAATTATATTGAAATTAACACTAACATAAATACATAATAAAACTTTGGAAATTTATATAAATATATAATATTAAAGACTAAAAATTTTAAAATAAAAATAAAAACTTATTTCAAAATTTATATTAATTCCTATATAATAAGTTTAAGTCTACGTTAAATTTTAAATTTCATTAACCTAGTAATTGAAACTTATTAATTCATAAAATTAATGAACAATTCCCAACAAAAATATATTTGTTGAGCTTGTGAAACTAGAATTAGAATTAAGACTAATGATCAAATTAAGCCTTAACACTAATGAAAAATTAAAATGTCAAATTAAATTTAAAGTTGTAATTTAGTATATATAAATATATATTCCAGAAAACTTTTAAATATTTTACATATTTGGATGAAAAATATCGATTTATGGTAGCTCCACCTTTTCTAAATACCGGTGTACAATCCATCTCAAATTCAATTTATTAAATTTTTTTAATTTTTATTTTTTCAATGCTTTAACATGTATTCCACGACAAGACAAATTTGATGCAAGATGTTTACTGCGTATCAAATTTTTTGGTTTCCCATTTTCATTGTAATAAGAGGAAAATTTGATTGGATGTCTTTTCATGCTTATTCCAAAGGATGAGATGGACGGTGATTCAATAGCAGCGAATCCCAAATAATACAAAATCTCACGAGATTCACAGCATGAGAGGTGCGGGCAAAGCTATATATGCAGAGAAGTGAGTTGCCTTTCAAGGGTATATAAGTGGTAAATAAGATCTGGCCAAGATCGAGTGCTTCAGCTTAAATAGCACCTCACTATTATTGTGTAGGATCTGAGCAAGTCCACAGCCTGCGCAAGTTTATCACAACCTGATGCCCCAAGTATTTTTATTATTAATAAATGCAAAAATACACCAGCATAGATCCACGCATTTCTTACCCATAATAATTTATAATTGTATAATGATAAACATATTACAGAGCAACAGATGGAAAGAAAGGATGATTTAAAATACAAAAGAATGACCATATGCAAAATTGGAGGCACTGTTATCTGTCATATCGACAGCAGTGGAACTCAAGGACTCATTTGAGATGCCTTTGGTGGGCTGGAATACACAGAACAATGTTGAACTTTTTAGAAATAATAGTCGCAAGTCTAAAAAGCAAAATACAATATGATAATTTTAATCGGCTTTGGGACGTGTACTGCTTCAGTTGCATGGTATGCATAGCCATTTATCAACGCTCGATCTGAGTGTGATCATTTACCATACAAAGAAGCAATATGAGTGTGATCATTCTAAACCGTCTTACCGTTAGAGAGACAAATGCGTGATCATTCTAAACCATTTTTTTTCTGTTATTCATTAACTTGTTTTGGTTTTGGATCAACAATGAAAATTTTTTCAATCATCTAACACACAAATCCACAGTGCACAATAAGGCAAGGAGGTGGCTAGGGAATTCGTTTCAAAGAGAAACACCTTAAGGCATAAAAATAATATATTAAAACAAAGGATTAATTTCAAGTTTATTTTTATAAGATTTTATAAAACAAAATCAAATTAAAAATATTTTTAATAAATAATAATTTTTTATTTCTTTGCGAAGTTAATGAATCACCTCTTGCTGATAAATTAAACTAGAAAATTATTAATTATAATTTAAAAGAAATTAAATTTTATAAATTTTGTATCATAAATTTAATTAAAATTATTTTGTAGATAAAATAATTAGTAACAAAAAAATCTTAATAACTTTTTTTATTAAGAAAAAATTGGGTAGAGAAGAGGAAAGGAGAAAAAGCAGAGGGGTGGGAAACCTTGAGTCAAAGGAGAGAAGAGGAGAAGAAAGAGAGAGGGGAAAGGAGAGCCACAAAATGGAATAGGAGGGTTATTAGAAGAGACAAGAAACATAAACTAATATTTCTTGAATAGATTGATAAGGTGGATCCAGTTGTTGCTAAATTATAAGCCATTGCTCTTGTTTAGATTTTCAAGGTTCTTGATAATCTTGATAGATTCTCTAAAATGTCTCCTAAAGTAATGGTTTTTTTGGGTAATAATCTCAGTGCTCTCAAGACCTATATGGTGCTTGGTTTGATGGACCAAGGGTGAAAAAACATATACATTCATGTCTTATATCAACAATGTGTTCTTTCGTCCTAGTTTTGAATGATCTGTGGGTTTCTGCGATATAGCATTTCCCATAGGAACATTTTGTTGTGTAGATTTATTTGCATTGGTATGGATCTATTTCATCCTTGACAAACCTCATCTCCTAGCTGCTAGTCTTCGTAGGCTTGATTACAAAAGGAGAAATTCTTCTTTATCAGGATCCTTATGATTTTTTCAATCTCTTCTTGTATGTATGGAAGATAAATCATTTGGTTGGGTGGTTGCAAGAGTTATGGTGGGTGGAGCTTTCTTATTTCCATCATTTTTAAAAACTTTTCTGATTTTCTTTTCTTTATAGCCAAGCTTGTTGAAGACTTGATCAGATGGTTTTTTCCCTAATCAATGTGTTCATTATCAGAAATTCTTAGGGCTCTTATGGCTAAAGTGTTTAGAACTCCAGTTTTCTTAGACGGGTAGTAGTGGCATAAAGGTACTGCCAGTGTGTGTTTTCTTCATGTAATATTGGTGTCCTAAGGTTCCATTATTCTTCTTAGTAACTAACACATCATGGAAGGGGATGCTACTATTTTAATCTTTTCTTTTTGATATTAGATTATTATATCTTGTCTTTTAATAATTATTTCACGTATTAATAAAACACAAGGTCTTCAAATCAAACATATATATATGGATCCAAAAAGGCTCAAAATTTGAAGGCTATTTTGCTAACTTGAATTTTCAAGAATTCAAGTTAAAATGGCCATTAAAGATTTATGGTAATTGTGATAAGATACCGAGGAGGGATAAAAACAATCAATCATTTACTTATTTCAGACCACCTTAACAAGCATCTTAAGGAATCAAGGATTACAATGCAACGTGTTTTTTTTACCAGTTTGTAAATAATTGGACCTTAATATTCATAAGAAAACCACAATCTATATCTACGATAAAAGATGACCATTTGAAATTGTGCATTCTTTAAATCAAGATCCTCTTCTACCACAACGACGCTATCAAATTCAACAAAATTCGTCAATAAAGCAGTGGAACTCAAGGACTCATTTGAGATGCCTTTGGTGGACTGGAATACACAGAAATACAAAGAACAATGTTGAACTTTTTAGAAATAATAGTCGCAAGTCTAAAAAGCAAAATACAATATGATCATTTTAATTGGCTTTGGGACGTGTACTGCTTCAGTTGCATGGTATGCATAGCCATTTATCAACGCTAAATCTGAGTGTGATCATTTACCATACAAAGAAGCAATATGAGTGTGATCATTCTAAACCGTCTTACCGTTAGAGAGACGAATGCGTGATCATTCTAAACCATTTTTTTCTGTTATTCATTAACTTATTTCGGTTTTGGATCAACAATGAAAATTCTTTCAATCGTCTAACACACAAATCCACGGTGCACAATAAGGCACTGCGGTGGCTAGGGAATTCGTTTCAAAGAGAAATGTCTAAAACAAATAATTAATTTCAACTTTATTTTTATAAGATTTTATAAAACAAAATCAAATTAAAAATATTTTTAATAAATAATAATAATTTTTTATTTTGTTAGTACTACATTTTCTAAGAAAAAATATCCTTTATAAATATTTTAAACTTGATTTTCATTATAAAATTAGTTAAAATTATTTTGTTGATAAATTAATTATTAAAATATTATAAAAAGTACTTTAAACTGGAAAATTATTAATTATAAATTAAAAGAAATTAAATTTTATAAATTTTGTATCATAAATTTAATTAAAATTATTTTGTAGATAAAATAATTAGTAACAAAAAAATCTTAATAACTTTTTTTATTAAGAAAAAATTGGGTAGAGAAGACGAAAGGAGAAAAAGCAGAGGAGTGGGAAACCTTGAGTCAAAGGAGAAAGGAGGAGAAGAAAGAGAGGGGAAAGGAGAGCCACAAAGTGGAAGAGGAGGGTTATTAGAAGAGACAAGAAACATAAACTAATATTTCTTGAATAGGCTGATAAGGTGGATCCAGTTGTTGCTAAATTATAAGCCATTGCTCTTGTTTAGATTTTCAAGGTTCTTGATAATCTTGATAGATTCTCTAAAATGTCTCCTAAAGTAATGGTTTTTTTGGGTAATAATCTCAGTGCTCTCAAGACCTATATGGTGCTTGGTTTGATGGACCAAGGGTGAAAAAGGATATACATTCATGTCTTATATCAACAATGTGTTCTTTCGTCCTAGTTTTGAATGATCTGTTGGTTTCTGCGATATAGCATTTCCCATAGGAACAATTTATTGTGTATATTTATTTGCATTGGTATGGATCTATTTCATCCTTGACAAACCTCATCTCCTAGCTGCTAGTCTTCGTAGGCTTGATTACAAAAGGAGAAATTCTTCTTTATCAGGACCCTTATGATTTTTTCAATCTCTTCTTGTATGTATGGAAGATAAATCATTTGGTTGGGTGGTTGCAAGAGTTATGGTGGGTGGAGCTTTCTTATTTCCATCATTTTTAAAAACTTTTCTGATTTTCTTTTCTTTATAGCCAAGCTTGTTGAAGACTTGATCAAATGGTTTTTTTCCTAATCAATGTGTTCATTATCAGAAATTCTAAATGGTTTTTTTCCTAATCAATGTGTTCATTATCAGAAATTCTTAGGGCTCTTATGGCTAAAGTGTTTAGAACTCCAGTTTTCTTAGAGGGGTAGTAGTGGGAACTAGCATAAAGGTACTGTCAGTGTGTGTTTTCTTCATGTACTATTGGTGTCCTAAGGTTCCATTATTCTTCTTAGTAACTAACACATCATGGAAGGGGATGCTACTATTTTAATCTTTTCTTTTTGATATTATATTATTATATCTTGTCTTTTAATAATTATTTCACGTATTAATAAAACACAAGGTATTCAAATCAAACACACACACACACACATATATATGGATCCAAAAAGGCTCAAAATTTGAAGTCCTCACATATCAAAAAATGGCACCAAGTCACAAAGCTCGACAAGAGCTTTCCAACAATGCTAATGACACCTCAAAAAGCGTTCATGTAAGGAAGTTATGGCCATCTCAAATTTTGGAAAAATAGTTAAAAAAATAGTTGCAGGGATACCACGTGGTAGCACTAAAGAGTGCAGCATGGCACTGCATTAAACTAATGTGGTGTTGAGTTGGACGTTGGTGTGGCACAATTGTGGAGCTGACATGGTAGGGAAATGGTGATGTGGCAAGTTGACATGTGGCATATTTGGAGATGACACATGGCCCTATGGGATGTCGTCATATGGCATCTTGAAAATTACTAGGATCAAATGCTAATGGAAAAAAATTGCATTGCCGCTAATTGGTTTTGATCCCATGACCTCCGGGTTAAGCAGGTCAACACCTTTACTGTTGGACCAAGCCACACAACTATTATATGGATATGGAAAAAGTTTGCTTTGAATTTTGTTTTATTCATATGGTGGAAAAGGGGGAAAGAGGGGGACGGCAAAGCCTACCAAACCTGGCAGCTTCTCTAAAACTATTAATAATGTATAATAAATTCCCCAACGATTATGTCGCATATTGCACTATGCATTGGTTGGAATCCAACATAAACGATGATGCAAGTGGGTGGAATGTATGTACCAATGAACATATTTATACCAACCCACCAACCAATAGTGCCACCAACTTGTATGTTATTGGTCTAGCACTATTCACTAGGAGACATATGGTTTTGGTTGGGTTTAATACATGATTTAATGTTGTTGTTAGTTGGAACAACAGCCCATATTAATATATGGTTTGAACCCATATACCATATATATTATATGGTTAAAGCATTAAATACGTCATTTTGTAAAGTCTGCACCACATGCTATTAAACCTGGTTTATTCATCCGCCGAGGGGGACTTGCGAGAGGAGCAAACACACCAAGTATGTGCATGATTTTTGAGAAATTCATGGCACAAATTTCTATGTGTAGGAGAATTAATGTAGTTTTTACTTTTAGAAGTGGCACATTTTTCAAGACATGGGAGCCTGAGGAGGCCAAAGGTGATGGTGGAAAAACTTTGTGATGCTTATAGTTATTTTTCGTGATTTTCCCAGAGGAGTCCAACTGTGCATATTGCATCTAGGTTTGAGCAGTAGATATTAGGGCTCATGGGAGAAACCCACATGTGTCACTAATGCTTCGCATGAATTTCAAGATAGAGATGCTTTTTTCAAAAGCTATTTGTGTTTACATTTAAAAGTTGCAGAATGACGAGTTAAACATGTTGGTGTTGTGTTTACTACATTTGAGTTTTATAGTGAGCTTTTTAGCATGAAAACCAATGTAAGTATCATGTATTATTTGTTTACCCCTTTTTTATATTTGTAAAAAGAAGAAATTGTGTTTGCAAATATGCTTGAGTCTAAGCTGGAAATTCAAAGAAGACCTTTACCACTTGTTCTGAGAGTCCAACCCCTTTAATTTGGAAAAAGGGAGAACAACTATGCCACTTTATGTGAGAGAGTTCGACCCCTTTGAAGGGAGAATAATTTATGCCACTTTTTTGTGAGAATTCATTCCTTTTGTATTGTCAAAGGAGAACATCTCTTTGTAGGATAGACATTTCCACATGAGTGAGAGTTCAGTCCTTGCATAGACAAAGGAGAGACTTATTGAAAAGCAGCGAATGAAACAGCTACACATTTGAGTGGATTCCAAATATGTAGCTCACACGTTATGGGTGAACTTCGTTATCAAGATCTGGTGCATTTTTCCATATTGTCATTTATTCATATGTTTCTTCTTCATGGTTGCTGCACTTATGGTTATTTCGAGCTCATTATGAAATGTGTTTTAAAGCCATTGATGTAAAGATCTTGGATCATGTTGGTATCAGAGCAGTCTTCTTTAACGTGAATTGTGAGTTTGGAGGCTTGTTAGGGCCAAGCTCAAAGAGGTGTTGAAATATGTAGCTAGGTGTGGTCTTCACAATGACATGTGTAATCATGATTCTATGTATTTGGTGTAAATAGGAAAATAAAATTATTATTTTCATTCTTAAGGTATGGGTTTCATGCTCGAGGTTATTTTGATTTATAGGTCAAGCACCCAGTGAGTGTTTCTATGGCTTGTCTTTGAGTCCTCAAGTCATAAGAGTCATTGTCATTTATGGAAGACCCTTTTAGTAATGT
Organism: Pinus tabuliformis; assembly: GCA_031772625.1. Classification (NCBI taxonomy): domain Eukaryota; kingdom Viridiplantae; phylum Streptophyta; class Pinopsida; order Pinales; family Pinaceae; genus Pinus; species Pinus tabuliformis. The sequence goes on from CM062817.1 coordinate 50,835,536, forward strand.
TACATATTGTAAAGAAAAAAAACATATTTGAGTCAAAATTAGAGTCAAAGACCCTCCAAGACCTGGTCAACTTACAAGAAACAAATCAACCCATCAAATAATGAAGTCGGCCTCCTAGAGATGACATGTTAGCTTAATGAGGCTCTTTAAAAGCCTATATATAAGAGGGATGTCCACTACATTTGAGACCATCCAATAAGCTCACAACAAGTTCTATCAAGTGGAGATAAAGAGACCTAAAATCAACGAAGAAGAAGAAGATTCTAAAGAAGAAAAATCTGAGTTTTGGGAAGTGTTTTTGGGCCATCATTCTCACACGTGCAAAGGAGAATTAGGTCACATTAGAGTTGTTTTGGGTTAAAATAAGTCTCCCTTGTAAGCCAAATTTACAAGAAGAAGAAGTCATCCTAAGTGAAGGAGAGAGGAGGGAAAAATCACCATAATAATCTGACACGTGCCATCTAGGGTTTTCGCAGCAAAGGCCAAGAATTGGAGATTGAAATTGTAGTCCAAGGTTGTGTGGAGCACCTGGAAGGTATGCTTTTTGATAAGTAATCTAGTGGTTTTTCAAATACTATTTCTAATCTTTTCTGCATATTGAGCCTAAAAACATAAGGGTTTTGGTAAATTATGTGAAAATGGACAAACGAAGCTCAATCACTAATAATCGATGTTTTCTATGCAGAAGGGCGCAGAAATGGGGGATTATCGAGTAAAAACGAGAAGCGCAAGGAAAGTAACTGTTGCCCCGTCGACAGGGAACCGGATGCGGACAAGATCAAGTAAAATTGGAGCCGAATAATCCAGGAAAAGAGCACAGGATACCGTGACGGAGAACGCAAGAGACCTGAACGATTAGCGAATCCCTCAGGATCTTTGATCCTGAGGGATCGCTGCTTTAAAGCTTATCTTTTGTATCTAGACATCTCCGTCATTTATGTTATATAAAGGTACCACGCCATCGAGCGTGGGGGAATGACTGTTATTATAATTAAAAATTCAGAACGATTTTGATCACTGAGCTTTTGTAAGATCTGATTTTGTACACTTTTGTTATGCAATCAATATAAAGGATTTGGTGTTCACTTCGTTTCTGTATCTGAAGTAACTCTAAGCAGTGTACCATCGTAGCCAAGGGCCCAGCTCCGACGGTCACTTGTTGTTGTATCATACGGTGATTTGTGTGGTTTGCTTATTTCTTTCATTACAGTAATCCGATACATTTCTTATATGATAGACTATGCTTCTTAATTAATATCTGAATCTGAATAAGTTCTGTAATTCACGTCTCTGTATTACACAAACTGAATCTATTCGAATTGCATCCATTTCTACAGCAAGTTATTGGTATGAATGTTATCATTATTGGATTCATATGAAATAAGTACTTGTGAGACTTGAAGATAATATCACTTTGTTCAGAAACATAGTCGCATCATACATTGCTCTCGGATCGCTACAGTAGTATAGACCGTGTACATACTTCGGGGTTGCTGTTCCATTTGGATTTGCTGTTCCATTTGGAGTCGTTGTTTCATTTGGGTTCGCTGTTCCATTTGGGTTTGCTGTTCCATTTGGAGTTGCTGTTCCATTTGGGTTCGCTGTTCCATTTGGGTTTGCTGTTCCATTTGGGTTTGTTGTTCCATTTTATATGATTGACGTTTCCTGTCTATGATAGTTTGCTGTTCCATTTCTTTACTGCTGTTCCATTTCATTACTGCTGTTCCATTTTAAGAATTTTTGTTCCAGTTTACTTTCGCCAATCTACCTTTATTGCTTTCGCGTGATAGCAGGCCTAAGGCTGTCGTGAGCCCAGCAAGACGCTGCCTAGCTCCCTGACCTATAAGCCCATGCTTTGGTTTTCTTTCTTTATCAGTTTCTAAAGGGAAGGGTTATTGGTTCCGTACCCTTGACTGATCATTTGCCTTGTGTGATTTCATTCCTGAATTGGTTTAGTTACAGCTTAGTGTTTGTTTCCTTTCAAGTCATTAGAACGCTATACTATCGAGCACTACTTGGACAGAACAGCCTCGGATTGAGTTACTCCTTGAAAGAACAAAACGATCCCGGATTGACTTAATAATGTGGAATAATTGGTGGTGTGAGAGACCCTAGTTATAGCTCTACATTTTGGCGCCGTTGCCGGGGAAGGGGTAATAGCCATTTGTCCTTTATAGAGTAGTGCGCAAATCTGCTAGGAGGGAGTTGGATTTTAAAAACGGAAGGTAAGAACCTGCGTACGGAGCATGTAAAAGCCCTGCTCCACCGTCCGCTCTCTTAGTAGAATTGCTGGTTAAATAGGATTTAGCAGTTTAATTGGAGTGCATGACTAAGCAGAAAAAGTTAGAAAAAGATCAAAAGCCTCCATCCAAAGCTAAGGGGCCAGTGACCCTTGGACGAAAAACCTTCATAGACGAAATCTATAAGAAAGCCGACTCTCAGCCATCAGTAGGTTATAAGAAAGTCAATTCTAAACAGCCTACTAGTTCCCTTCAGGCCTCGGGATCACCATCCGAAGCCTTTGCTGAGGTGCACAGTCGAACAGAGGAGCAGGATTTTCAAGAAATTGAAAATTTGACTCCTGGACCATTGCACGAAGGGACCCAAAGTAACCTTTGTGAAGGAGAAGGAGAAACAGGGGAAGTTGAGGAACCTAGATCTCCTATTGAATTGAACCAGCCTTTGAATAGCCCGGACAAGGGAAGCGCTGTAAAAATCCTTGTTGAAGGAATTCATTCACCACAGACAGTTGGGGCCATTATCATCCCTGATCAAGGGAGTGGTGTCAAGACAATCCCTGTTAAGACTACCCCTCCTCAACCAAGGAACACTCTCTTGGAAATTCCTGAAGATTACTGGCATATATTCGATCCCATGGCGCAGAACCAGCCAAACACCCAGACCTCCACATTGCAATATCCGATAGTAGATTCTGCAGCAAATGCGCCCATGAAAGCCATCCCTCTCCAACATATTCCCACATTTCATGGCCTCACATCAGAAGATCCGGACGCCTTCTTGTTCGAATTTGATGTATTATGTAGAGGATATGATTACACCACCGACCCCCAGAAACTGAAATTGTTCCCCTCTACATTAAAAGGGGCTGCGTTGAGATGGTTTATGGGCTTAGGTGGTGGGGTTATTAACAATTGGGATCAAATGAAAGAAGCCTTTTTAAAGAAATACCAAGATTACTGTAGATCGAGGGAATTAAAAGATGAAATCTTTCAAATGTCAGCCAGACCAAACGAAACCTTAGAAGAATATGTGGAACGTTTCCAATATAACTTGCAGAGATCCCCTTATGCATCACTACCTCTGCCAGATAACGTGTTGAAAACTGCATTAATTAGAGGTATGAGAGAGCAATGGATCGAAACGTTAAACATCATGGGGAAAGGAGACATTTATCAGGAAAATTTTGCTGATATCATTGATCTGTGTATCAGGAGCTCAAGAGGCAGCACGAGGATAAAACCAGCGGAATATGATCGCTTCCCCAGAGATAACACAACATTAACAGAGGGAGTAACACGGGTAGAACTTGGAAATTTGCTAGAAAATTTTAAAACTGATATCCTGGGAACACTAACTACACAACTTGACATTGTGCAGGCTAAACAAAAGCAAGCCGAGGCAGAGCAGAATCTAGCCATCTTTTGCCCACGATGCAGGAAGAAACACAGCCACAAAGAATGCCCGCTGGATACAGTCCAAATATGTGCTATCTGTACCAAGGACCACCTGACCAAAAGCTGCCCTTCACTGCCTGGTTTGAAGGCAGTATACAAAGAAGCAGAAGAGGAGTCAGAACCAGCATATTTTGTTAACCAGCGTCGCCAATGGCAGCCTAGGCAACCAGGTATGTTTTCAGACCCCTCCTCTTCTTTTCAACCCCCGCAGTTCAGTACTCAGCAGCAGAACATGTGGCAAAATCATTCCCAACCCCCGTTTTCAAATTGGTCACCTCAAATGTTTCCTACTCCAAATCCTTGGATGTCCCAATTTGGTTGGCCAAACTGCCCTTATCCTCCACCATATTGGCAGAATAGTTCCTATCCTCCACAGTGGACCTCTTCCACTTCGCAAAGCTCATCCTGGCAGACAAGCTGGCCAAGACCGACATATCAGCCAGCAGGATCAATACCACTCCCTCAACCAACTCTGCCAGCTTTACCACAAAATCCCCAATCTAATCTGAGACCGCAACTCCCAGCCCAACCCAATCCCAACCCTAATAATAGGCCAGTCCAATCTATTCAAATCATAGACACATCAGAGATTGAGTCTGACCTAAGGGAGTGCAACGATCTTCAGTTAAGATCGGGATGAATAGTAGAAACAGAGGGAGACAAAATGGTTCATATTGAAAATCAGTTACCTGTAGAACAACCCCCACAACGGGAGGATGAAAACAAAGAGCAAAACAATAAGCAAGCAAGCACATCCTCTCCTCCTTTCCCAGAACGATTAGTCATATCTCGACCTATACAACCTCCAGACTTTGACATTCTGGGAGAATTACAAAATCTGTATATAAAGATTCCATTCCTCCAAGCTATACAAGATATTCCTATATATGTGAAAACCATAAAGGAATTATGCATCAAAAAATCAAGGAGGAATACAAATACTAACCCAGTCCAAGTAGTTGGTACTTTATCCGACCTATTATCAGGAAAGGAGACACCTATCAAATATGAAGATCCCGGGAACCCAATTGTGACCGTTCAAATCTATGGCCAAACCCTGACTAACGCTCTAGTCGACCTGGGAGCTGCAATCAACATTTTGACAACCTCCACCTGCCAAAAGCTTGGCATTACGTCAGTAGAACCTACTTCTACTCTGTTAGAATTGGCAGATCAATCTGTAGTTCGACCAGAAGGTACTATGAATGATGTCATGGTTTCCGTAGATTCATGGGAGTATCCCACAGATTTCCTGGTAATTAATCCTAAAACCCGACTAGATGGACATCCGTTAATCCTAGGCAGACCCTGGCTTGCTACTGCCGATGCCTACATAGGCTGCCGGCAGGGAAACATGACTATAGCTAAAGGACCCGATGTCAAAAATTTAATTTTGTACCCTCCAGCTCAGCCAAGCCTGCCAATGATTAAAACTAACCCTTATCCTGTATCATATCTCGCTTACAATATTAGATCTCCATTAACTATACAGAAGGCGTTAGATTTCAAAGATCAAACAGAAGACGACGCCATTAACAATTTTATTAGTCAAACTGAAGCTAGAAAACATATGCAGTGTCTTATGATAGAGGCAGCATTTGACAATGAGCTAAAAGACGATCCCTTAAAAGATCCGCATGATCAGACAATACCAGTAACTGTTGTTGCTAATACTAAAGTAGTGGAAATTGAACCTGGTAAAACTCTGAATATTAACGCCAATCTTACACCAGATCAAGAGATAAAACTTGTTAATCTATTACAAAAATACAAAGATGCATTTGCGTGGGATTACCCCGACATGAAGGGGATTGATCCTCAATTATGCACCCATCACATCTATATAGAGAAAGACGCAAGACCTGTCCGTCAGCCACAAAGGAGACTCAACCCGCACCTAAAAGAGATAGTGAAAGATGAACTTCAGAAGCTCTTAGATGTTAACTTTATTTACCCTATCTCTGACAGTAAATGGGTCTCTCCCCTTGTGGTGGTACCAAAGAAAAACGGAAAATGGAGGATCTGCGTCGATTACAGGGAGTTAAACAAGGCTACACAAAAGGATCACTTTCCCCTCCCATTTATAGATCAAGTATTGGACACGTTAGCAGGGAAGAAATTTTTCTCCTTTTTGGATGGCTTCAGTGGATATAACCAAATCCAAATTGCCCCTGAAGACCAGGATAAAACTACCTTTACGTGCCCTTGGGGAACGTTTGCCTATCGTGTATTACCCTTCGGCCTATGTAACGCCCCTGCTACGTTTCAAAGGGCTATTCTCAGTATTTTTGCAGATCTAATAAACGATGGACTTGAGGTGTATATGGACGACTTCACACCGTATGGGGATGAATTTGATCCAGCTCTGGATACCCTGGAAAAAGTTTTACAACGCTGCATTGCTACCAGACTCTGCCTGAGCCACGAGAAGTGCTACATGATGATGACGGAAGGAATCATCCTAGGGCACTACATTTCAGCAGCTGGTATCCAGGTAGACCCTGCTAAAATTCAGATTCTTTTGCTCATCCCTACCCCCACTACTCAAACAGAGGTACGTAGTTTCCTTGGATTTTCTGGATATTACAGACGCTTTATAGAACATTATTCACGAATTGCAGCACCTCTATATGCTCTGACAGGTAATGTGGATTTTTTGTGGACAGATAAATGCGACCAAGCTTTTAAAGAATTGAAAAAGTTGCTGTCAATAGCTCCAGTCCTTCGAGGACCAAACTGGAACCTGCCATTCCAGATCTCATCGGATGCCTCGGATACAGCAATCGGTGCAGTCCTAGGACAAGAAGAGGATAAGAAGCCATACGCTATTTACTATATTAGCAAAAATTTATCCTCTGCCAAACTCAATTATACTGTTACTGAAAAGGAATTTCTGGCTGTAATTCATGCTGTTAATAAATTTAGGCATTATATTACAGGTTACCCTGTTGTGTTATATACAGATCATTCTGCTATTAAATATCTAGCAAACAAACCTGTCACGAATGCTAGAGTAACTCGATGGTTGATCCTGTTGCAGGAGTTTGACATCACAATTAAGGATCGACCCGGCAAGGAGAACCCTATAGCCGACTTCCTCTCAAGAATACCCAAATCAAGCGAAGCAGCAGCCGTGGAAGATCAATTCCCTGACGAACATCAGTTTTCCATTGCCGTTCGCACACCCTGGTATGCTGACGTCGCCAATTACCTTGCAGTGGGTAAGTTACCAAAACACTTAACCCCTCAGGAACGAAAACAAATTGTTCAAAAAAGCACACGATTTTCGTGGATTGGAGACCATTTATTCCATACAGGGGCAGACATGCAAATCAGAAGGTGTATTCGAGAGGATGAGATCCTAGACATCTTAAAGGCTTGTCACAGTGGACCATGCGGGGGGCACTTTGCCGACAAGAGAACAGCACATAAAATACTACAGGCAGGGTACTATTGGCCTACAATCTTTAAGGACGCAAAAAAGTTTGTGCAGGCCTGTGATAGCTGCCAGCGAGCAAGAAAGCCTGGTCAAGCTGATGAAATGCCTCTGAGACCACAAGTGGTTATTGAGCCATTTGAACGATGGGCTCTCGATTTCGTCGGGCCCATTAATCCACCATCAAACCAAAGGACATACATCCTGGTAGCAACAGACTATGTTACTAAATGGGTTGAGGCTGAACCATTAGCTAGGGCTACAGAAGATTCAGTAATACAATTTTTGTTCCATTTGTTTGTACGTTATGGACTTCCAAGAGAAGTGATTACAGATGGTGGACCACAATTTGTTGGAAACAAACTAGCCGCAACACTTAACAATTATCATATCCAACATAAGATTACTACCCCCTACCATCCGCAGGCAAATGGACAAGTAGAAAACAGTAACAAGATAATTGAGTCAATCTTAACAAAGACCATCGCATCACACAGGCGTGATTGGGCTGCTCGGCTACCTGAAGCACTGTGGGCTTATAGAACCACATGGAGAAGTACGACAGGCTATTGACCTTATCAATTGGTGTTTGGGAAACAACCAATCTTTCCTATCGAATTCGAGATCCAAACACTACGAACTGCACAAGAGGTTGGCCTAGATCTGAATGAGGCACAGATCAATCGACTACGACAAATCAACGAATTGGATGAGATTAGGCTCTCTGCATTACAAAACACAGCATTAATCCAACAGCAGCGAGCTAAGTGGCACGATGCACTTATAAAGAATAAAGTCTTCCATGAAGGAGACTGGGCTCTGTTATACAATTCTCGATTCCAGGACTTCCCGGGGAAACTCCAGACTCATTGGTTAGGACCATATGAGATCCAGAAGGTGCACGACAATGGGACCCTCACTCTAATCACGATTGACGGTTCTGGACATACGTTCAAAGTAAATGGCCACCGAGTTCGTCTCTATCGAAGACCCCTTACTCGGGAATCCTTTTGTCAACAGCTTCAGCAAGATACTGATTTGGAGATCCTAGCAGAGGAAGTGAAATCTTCCTCACCCATAACTTAAGTAATCTGTTTTTCATAATTTGTACATAACATCCTGTATATATGTTCTTTTCATCTTTGTTTTGTAGTATTTTGGTTACCTTATTTTGCACAGCACTCGTTTGATTTTGCTGTTCCTTTTTAAAAGGAACAGCACTCGTGTGATTCTGCTGTTCCTTTTCAAAAGGAACAGCACTTTTGGTGTTTTGCTTTTCCTTTGCAAAAAGGAACAGCACTTGTTGTTTTGTTGTTCCTTTTCGAAAAGGAACAGCACTTTTTATTTTGTTGTTCCTTTGCGAAAAGGAACAGCACTTTTGCGTTTTGGAATTTTTGCTGTTCCTTTGCGAAAAGGAACAGCACTTTTGTGTTTTGGAATTTTTGTTGTTCCTTTGCGAAAAGGAACAGCACGTTTGTGTTTTGGAATTTTTGTTGTTCCCTTGCGAAAAGGAACAGCACTTTGACGTTTTGGAATTTTTGTTGTTCCTTTGGAAAAAGGAACAGCACTTTTTGTTCTGTTGTCCCTTTGCGAAAAGGAACAGCACTTTTTGGCTTTGCTGTTCCTTTGCAAAAAGGAACAGCCCGTGTGGATTGTTGCTGTTCCTTTGCGAAAAGGAACAGCCCGTGTGGATTTTTGCTGTTCCTTTGCAAAAAGGAACAGCCCGTGTGGATTTTTGCTGTTCCTTTGCGAAAAGGAACAGCACGTGTGGATTTTTGCTGTTCCTTTGCGAAAAGGAACAGCACTCTTTGTGCTTTGCTGTTCCTTTGCGAAAAGGAATAGCACTCGCATATTTCTTTTTTCAAGATGCAGAATTTGGTTTTTCTTTTCCGCAAGAGGAGTCATTCGCATGTTTCGCTCAGAGAAGACACCATCATAACCTTTCTGCTTCTATTTGGACGTTTTGCGATTATGCTCTCCTAAATCCTTTAGATATAGCAATGACATTATGCAATGAACATATAAGCATGTTATACCGAAACCTGCATATCATAAATCGCTATTGTTTTAAACAGTCAGCAGATATAAGAAGACAAGAGGAAGGACATTAACTTTCGTCTTTACTGTCATTACCTTGTTCCCGAACCATGGTTTGGTAATTTTTATCATGTCGATTTCCCTAAAAACTTTCTTGATCATTACTGAGGAATATGAGCAAACAATTTATATCTGTCTGTTGGGATTGTAAGACTTCTTCCACCATTCCCCGCTCTTAAGGAGTGCGGAACCACCCTTATGTGTAATCGAACAAAGAAAAAAGAAGTGTGCTGCAAAAGAAGAACAAAAGAAAAAAATAAAAATAAAGATATGAAATCGTCAAATGCAGGATAGGGGGTCTCATTCAGAGCCAGCCTACCATGATCATAAGGATGGAAGCGAAGTGGCATACCCATTATGGCCACCACACCAGGGATATGGTCCAAAGGTAAAATAACAAGCAAACCTTGGAACAGGAGGTCTCATCACGAGCCGGCCTGACCACGTTTCGTGCCTACCTTGTGAATGGCATTATGGTTATCTGGTCATCAAGCCAGCATAATGGCCTGCATTTTGACAAAGCACTCTTCAGTAGATACACAAAGGATAATGGTTCCGGAGGGTGAGATAAACAACTTTGCCAAGGTTATGAACACCTGTTGGCAGCAGAGCTCTGTTAATGGCATTGGAGTCGTAATATTTACACCAACAGGTATGATATTAAGTCTGTTTGTCTTTTATTTCCTTCGCATGTATCATATGTCACACCCTGATATAATTATCGCATGAGCATTATCACCAATCATGGCAACGGAATTGACAATGACTACTGGAGACTTGGTACAGTTGACAGACGTCCAACCCTCGGTTCCTCATTATATCACACTGGCTTATCTTAAAAGCGATCCATTTTTCTGCCTCGGTTTCGGTACTTCATTGTCCTTTACAACATGGCATAATTTCCACCTGCTGTACTTTATGATTTGACTCCCGACTGGCTGCTGCTCCTCTCTTTGACGGCTGGGGGCAGCCTATCAGATCGCGGGGGGGGAGGTGACCTCATTACTCCAATAGGTTACGTGGCTGCACATCATTCGGGCAAAATAATAACACGATTTAACGGTATGATGATTTCATTCTATGGACTGCCACCCACGGTCTTTCTCTTTGCTGCATGCTCTGCGAAAATCCTTCCCAAAATAGCATCGAGTACCCTCTCTGTTCGGTAAATACCGCGGACAATTGCTGTGTCATTCCCGAGTTCATTTCTGAGAGTAAGCTATGGGCGGGAAAACAATCCGAAGTGAACCGCACAAGCTGATCGCGTCTGATGCTGCCCGCGAAATTCTGGAAAATGCAGGATGGTTGAATTACTTCAACCGCCTGCAAGAATCGAACGAGGCTGTAGCGTTGGAATTCCTGCAAAATCTGCAGGAAAACCACTCTATAGTCGGAGGGAAGCGGATATAAGTCATGGAGGATATCATTGCAGAAACCTCAGGATTACCAGCTGTTGGACCCAGATGGGAGCTGAAGAAGGAAAGACTGCAGAAAGCAATGGAAATTTTCCAAAGCGAAGGCCAAAGTCTGACAGTCAAAGGGAAAGGAGTTCTGTCGACGACACTGGGGGAACCCTGGACCGAGCTGGCGAAAATAGTGCAGAGCTATATCACCTGCGAGGGGAGAAAAGATGTGGTAAGGGCTCGTCACTTAAAACTTTTAGCTGTTTTGAAGGGAAAATGCTCTGTAAATCTCCCTGCCTTTTTAAATTTATTATTACATGATGCGGCCCGAAGTTGAAGAAAGCTCAGCACACAAAGACAGTTGTTAGCCACCACGGACTGATTCGGCTAATAATAAGCCACAGTCTTGCCCAACAGCAAGACACTTGGGAGGAATTGGTTGAAACAGTCAAAGTGGGACTGGCTTTACCTCGAACCTCCAGCACACTGGAACGTTCAGAAGAACACAAGGAGCCAGCAGCAGAAAAGCATGCTGTTTCAAAACGAAAGCAGTCCTCTAGCACGCCGGAACAATCAGAGAAACGTAAGAAGTCGGCGGCAGAAAAACATGCTGTGTCGAAACGGAAGCGATCCTCCGATACGCCGGAACGACCAGAGGAACCTAGAGAACCTGTTGGCACTCCCAACCTGCCTGAAAGACCCAGGAAGTCAGCTCGATTGGTTCGAATAAGGGGAAGGTTGGAAAAGATTCAGAAAACTGCGACCCAACCAATCGAAATCGAGGGCGAACCTTCGGAAGAGGAAGGTGAATTACCCGAAGGAAATGCTGAGCAATTAGAGGCTGGAACTAACCAGCCAGAAGAAGGAATTGAGGAAGAAAATGCACAATCCATGGGTAGCCCGTTGCAAGACCATCCAGGAGAAGAGGAATTGGCAGCAGTTCTGGCCAATATGGGAGAATACGGCCAAGCCTCCAGTCCAGGAGGCATCCCTGATGGTCCCGCAGAAGAAGAGTTACCTGAAGAAGGGCATGCAGAAGAAGCAGGGGAAGAAAACCTGCCCGGTAAAGAAGCAGAAGACATCAATTCGGGACAATCTGTCCCCAGGGCACCGGAAGATGTTCCGGGAGAGGAAGAAGAAGTAAAATTAAAGGCCAAACCCTCTGCCGAGGCTAGGGAAATTGCAAAATTGAAGAAGAAGCACCAGAGGATGCTGGGCACGATAGCCAGACTTCGGCAACAAATCAGAATGTTGAAAGCCAGTCTGAGAATACAAAAAACTGCAAGGCAAAAGAAAAGGACCACGGCAGCGAGGACCCCGAGGGTTAGGGTTCGTTTTGAAGGACGAAACCCCATCAGGAGACCTACTGTTGAGGAACAGTCCGCTGTTCCGAATGTCAATGAGGAACAGGGTGCTGTTCCAATGGAAACTGCTGTTCCATTTGGCCCGGAGGAACGAATGGACATTCCAATGGAACAGCAAGAGGCTCCGGTGGTAGGAAGACCACACCAACCCTTTGTTCGCATCAAAAAGGAGACGGATAGCAAAGAGGTTCAAACGGAAACACCCCCCTCGGGTGTAATTCGGGTCCTAAATTCCAAGCAACGCAATAGGAAGGTCCAGGTTAAACTTCCAGCTTCTACGGCTCTGTGGAAGAAAGACCCGAAGACCAGGACCTTGCATAAAATGATGAAGGAAGCCCAGCAGGAGGCCGAGCAGTTGCGAGAACAGACGGTCCCCAAGGAAAGATACGAGGAGCTCCAACAGCAACTTCGAAACATCAGTCAGTCTGAGAGCCAGGCCTTTGAAGGATGGCAGAAGGAGCAGGAAAAGGTTGCTAAGGTAACTCGTCGACTAGATAGTGTTGTTAAGCAGATGGACACCTTGTGTTCCTTGTATACTGATGTTTTGACTTGTAGAGCCCCTGCTAAAAATTATGCTTTGTTTTTGCTTGAACGTTATTTGAGATTAAAAATAAAAGCTGTTAGGGCAGGAGCACCCATCCATATCAACACTGTTAATGATTTTATAGATTGCTGCAAGCACTATGGAGTTAAAGTTCAAAGATTGTTATGTGAATTCTACTTGCACAATCTTGTCTTAGACCAGGAAACTGATTTGAATCCTGGCCCTTTCGTTGGCGATATACAATTTCAAGCCTTTATCTCATTTGGGGTGAATCAGTTAAAATGGTTTAAAGCTTACAACATCTTCCAGAGGCAAGAAAATAGCTTAGACCTTTGGGTACGAGCTGAACCTAGGGACCCAGCAGCATTATGGAGAGAGCATAGGAGTATGATGAGGATCCCAGGTGTCATGAAGATATTAGGTCCCATGCATGGAGACTTGATCCGAAATGGTCCGGAGTATTTCCTGACTATTAAAGACCAGGCCTTCCATGCTGCAAAGTGTCGCTACCGAACCTCTAACCCAAACATCCAGCTCAGGGAACCCTTTAACTTTGAGAATTTTGAATTGGCTACTAGTCGATTGAGTCTCTATGGGGAACGGATTCTGCGAGCAGGCCCATTTTGGTTGGGGTATCGGTTTCGCAGCCCAATTGTTTGGCATCCTGCACCTAGATATCAGGCTCTATATGAGATGCCTGCAGATCAGTTAGACCAGTTCTTTGACCATCTAGTTGCTAATCATGGTTGTCGGCCTCTTCGAGAGATCCCTTCTCCAGCCTACTCTCTCACAGCCCTGCATGTCAATTACAACGTTTTCATGAGGACATGAAACAGGGTAAGCAGGGGGGTGTGTGGAGCACCTGGAAGGTATGCTTTTTGATAAGTAATCTAGTGGTTTTTCAAATACTATTTCTAATCTTTTCTGCATATTGAGCCTAAAAACATAAGGGTTTTGGTAAATTATGTGAAAATGGACAAACGAAGCTCAATCACTAATAATCGATGTTTTCTATGCAGAAGGGCGCAGAAATGGGGGATTATCGAGTAAAAACGAGAAGCGCAAGGAAAGTAACTGCTGCCCCGTCGACAGGGAACCGGATGCGGACAAGATCAAGTAAAATTGGAGCCGAATAATCCAGGAAAAGAGCACAGGATACCGTGACGGAGAACGCAAGAGACCTGAACGATTAGCGAATCCCTCAGGATCTTCGATCCTGAGGGATCGCTGCTTTAAAGCTTATCTTTTGTATCTAGACATCTCCGTCATTTATGTTATATAAAGGTACCACGCCATCGAGCGTGGGGGAATGACTGTTATTATAATTAAAAATTCAGAACGATTTTGATCACTGAGCTTTTGTAAGATCTGATTTTGTACACTTTTGTTATGCAATCAATATAAAGGATTTGGTGTTCACTTCGTTTCTGTATCTGAAGTAACTCTAAGCAGTGTACCATCGTAGCCAAGGGCCCAGCTCCGACGGTCACTTGCTGTTGTATCATACGGTGATTTGTGTGGTTTGCTTATTTCTTTCATTACAGTAATCCGATACATTTCTTATATGATAGACTATGCTTCTTAATTAATATCTGAATCTGAATAAGTTCTGTAATTCACGTCTCTGTATTACACAAATTGAATCTATTCGAATTGCATCCATTTCTACAGCAAGTTATTGGTATGAATGTTATCATTATTGGATTCATATGAAATAAGTACTTGTGAGACTTGAAGATAATATCACTTTGTTCAGAAACATAGTCGCATCATACATTGCTCTCGGATCGCTACAGTAGTATAGACCGTGTACATACTTCGGGGTTGCTGTTCCATTTGGATTTGCTGTTCCATTTGGAGTCGCTGTTCCATTTGGGTTCGCTGTTCCATTTGGGTTCGCTGTTCCATTTGGGTTTGCTGTTCCATTTGGAGTTGCTGTTCCATTTGGGTTCGCTGTTCCATTTGGGTTTGCTGTTCCATTTGGGTTTGCTGTTCCATTTTATATGATTGACGTTTCCTGTCTATGATAGTTTGCTATTCCATTTCTTTACTGCTGTTCCATTTCATTACTGTTGTTCCATTTTAAGAATTGTTGTTCCAGTTTACTTTCGCCAATCTACCTTTATTGCTTTCGCGTGATAGCAGGCCTAAGGCTGTCGTGAGCCCAGCAAGACGCTGCCTAGCTCCCTGACCTATAAGCCCATGCTTTGGTTTTCTTTCTTTATCAGTTTCTAAAGGGAAGGGTTATTGGTTCCGTACCCTTGACTGATCATTTTCCTTGTGTGATTTCATTTCCTGAATTAGTTTAGTTACAGCTTAGTGTTTGTTTCCTTTCAAGTCATTAGAACGCTATACTACCGAGCACTACTTGGACAGAACAGCCTCGGATTGAGTTACTCCTTGAAAGAACAAAACGATCCCGGATTGACTTAATAATGTGGAATAATTGGTGGTGTGAGAGACCCTAGTTATAGCTCTACAGGTTGCAGGTCCAAAGTCTAGGTCGATGGATAAATTGCAATTTCTACGAGGCAAAATTGACTTGGTTTGACTTTGCTAGAAGAAGAAAAGTTTGACTTGGTCTTGGAGGAGTCTTAGTCAAGGGTCAAGGTCTTAGTATTCATCATTTGAAGTTCTATAAGAAGATAAGAATACTTGTGGGCTTTCGTCTAAAGAGGAGAGGTTTTGGACCTAGATGATAGCCTATATCTTGTGTCGTCTTGTCTCATTGTTCTTTATTTTTTGGTACTTGTTTGATGGTAAGAACACTAATTATAATCAAGTGAAAGAATAAGCTAATAAAGTTAAGTAGAATCACATCACAAGCAGTTATCAAAGCAAGAGAAATCACCTAATTTAATTGCACTTAGATTCCTCAACATGGTATCAGAGTTAAGGTGACAAAAAAAGAAAAGGAAGCTTGAAGAAAGCAAGAAGAAGAAGAAGCATCACCATAATCATCAAATTAATCAAGGTGATCTTCGAAGAAATGATCACATTTCAAGCATTGTTGAAAAATGCAACAAGAAATTCTCAATTTGATTTTGCCTTGATTAAATTGAGAAAAATTGAATTTCTACATCAGTAAACAACTTGGATGTAGTTAAATTGTGTAACATGGCTTGTGTCACCTAGTTTACTCAGTAAATTCGAGTTGGAGGAGTTAGAGTTCAGTTAAGCATATTTGATTGCTAATTTGTAGCAATCAAAGTCAGTTATCTAAAGTTATTTTCAATTAAACTAATTTCAACTGTTGAAGGAACTAGTGAAAGTCAATTGTGTAGTGGGACTTTAGTCAAACTTAGTGATCATCCAATTAACTAATCAATCAACCTAAAATAAATAGTGTATGTAGAGAATTTGAGTTCCCCAAATTTGGTGGAGATTCCAAGGTAGTGTAACATCACTTGTCGACTAGTCTTGAGTGTACACGTATTGCATGCAATCCGATGATCAACCTTGGGAATTGCACAATACATTTTGGAGGAAATTCCTAATTAATAGGGGCCTATTTCCTCAGGAAATGCACAAGGAAATAGGGGCTCATGTAGAGACAAAAATTGATTAATTATAGGTCAGAGCTTCTAAGTGAGCAGAGAGATAGGTTATGCAATTTCAAGTTGTGCTTAGTTGAGCAAAGCAATTGTAATACATCTTTGTTCATCAAATTAATGCAAGAAGGGATTGGGGATTTAGCAGTTTGCTTTCCCTCGGAAAAATACTATTTACATGTGTGCGATTTCTTATTGCTTGGCTGACATTTCTGTTATAAATTGTGATCATAGAGCAGTAGAGTACGTTTGTGTCTTGTGATTTGGATTAAAACTTCATGAGAAGTTGCAAATATACATCATAATTTGTATAAGCATATTTGAAGAAACACATCTCTAAAATAAAAAATATCGTCATCTTCAAGGAAGTACTCATCATCAGTTATCATCGAAATCAAGAAAGGGATCAAGTTGAAGATATCATCATCAAAGAAGCATCTTCACTTTACAAGTAAGTATACTTATATCTATGTCTGAATCTACTATCAAAATGACTTCATTATGCAAGGAAAGCAATAAATTGGCTAGATCATCAAATTTCCTTGCATGAGAGAAGAGGACAGATTTGATCCTCATATAGAATGAAGTTATAGAATATGTAAAGGGCTCCATCTCGAAACCATCTCAAGAGCAAGCCCAAGCATTATCAAAATATATGAAAGGGGGAATAAGAGCTTAAATAATCTTGATGGAATTAATCAAGTATACACTCTCACTTATGTAGCAAATATAGAGACATCAAAAGAAATCTATGAGAAGTTGGTAGAACTATTTTCCGTAAGCACTGCAGGAGAAGTGATATTTTTGTGAACTGAGTTATACAAAATGAAGGTATCAAAATAAGAATGGATAGCCTCATACCTTATGAGGGTATCACAAATATGAGACTAACAACAAGAGTTAGGGAAAATAATATGATAAAGAAATGACCATCATTGTGATCAATGAACTACCTTATGAATGGGGCAAATTTGTATCAAGTATTTATGGAAAGAAGGAATCCACCCCATTCAGTGAACTTTGGTCATTATGTAAGATTGAAGAAACTAGGTTGAAAGCAAAAACCGATGTTGGATCAAATGAAAAATTTCAAGCATTTGCTACCATGACTAGGAAAAAAGGAAAGTTTGGTCCTCAGAAAATAAATAAAAATAATATATATAATATATATAGATTAAAAAAAATTAGTATGTCAAAGATCCAATGTTGTGGATGTCAAGAATATGAGAATTTCAAAAAAGAAAAATCTGGTTAGTGAACCCCACTTCCATAATTGGAACTTAGAGGTTGGGTCATGTCATAGTAACTCTTATCTCATGTTTACCCTAGAGATCTTGTAAAAAGCGAGTAAATGTGGGATGTGGGGTGGTTATAAAGTGGTATCAGAGAGAGGTTGTAGCACTAGACCTCGGGGTAAATGCAAAATGTTATGCATGCATGTCGGTTGTTTATACACTTATCATGCACGAATGTTAGCTACTCGTTGTTATGGTTATGATATCCATTTGTGAGATGATACGCTTATGATGTTGTATCGTGCTAATCTAGATTGGCCAGTGCAGATGCAATAGCCTCCCCTAAGATTCCTATAGGTATGTTTTTTATTATATTGTTACTTAGCTAACAATGGCATATTGCATGAAATAGAAGGCCAAGAGATGGAGATCAAAATGGTGGATTACAGTTCACATGACTCCCCGTACAGGCCAGAAGAGACATTAGTAGGATGGGAGAGATCCTTTTAGTAGCAGGGAGAGGGACATTCCCTTGGTTTGGAAAACACAATGAGAAGTTTCAAGGGAGAAATTATGAGTTGCAAGGCAGACAATGAGTGATTGATTGAGGAACAAAAAATGCTTGTCAGAGCTCAATAAAAGAAATATGAGGTTAATGCAGTCATCCTCTAGAGCCTTTCAGATTTGTAGAAGCAGGAACAGATAGGGATTGATCATGGGCATGAAGAAAAGACTAATGGTGCATATGTTAGGAGGTCTTGGAAAGGATACAAGATGGGCAAAGATGATACAGTCACAGGTGGCAGATCCTTGGATACACCTGAGAGGTGGGCTAGCACTTATGATTTTTATTCTAGTTCTGGTTCTGAGAGACATCATCGCCATCACCAACATCATTCGTATAGGAGGAGTTAGAAGGGATACCTACTAGAACAGTTCAAGAAATTCAAGCCTCCTACATTTGATGGATAAATGAAGAAACCAGAAGATGTAGAAGCATGGTTGCTTGGGATGAAGAAGTTTTTCAGATTACATGATTATTCAGAGAACATGAAAATCAAGATAAATACCTTCAATCTTAAATGGAAAGCATATATCTAGTGAGAAGATGTTAAGCATGTCAGAGGCATTAGAGAATAGGATCTGATTTGGGATGATTTTCAAAGACTTTTCAAGAAGTATCGGTCTAAAAGATATTATGATGAAAGGGCCAAGGACTACTATGAGTTGAGGATGGGTTCCATGACATATGATGTATACATGAGCAAATTTATAGAGTTGTTGAGGTATGTGCCTTATTTCAAGGATGAGAAAGCAAAGATTCAAAGGTTCATCAGTAGATAAAAAAAAAAATACAAAACAAACAATAATAATAATAATACACTAGATATATGTGAAATTTTGGTATGTGCATATACAACAAGGTAATGATTGTTTCAAATTTTATTATTGGGCAAACTTTTTACAATTCATTTCCCTCATTCTCGTTCATAAATTTGTTTACAATTTATTTCCCACAACCTCATTCGTAAATGTAAGGGTCATCTCCCTTCTATATAATCTAAAGGAAGATATTAAAACGAGAAATCTTCCATGAATTTTAGAAGGGTTCTATTAATGGAGATATATATTTTGATTTCGCTTATTACATTATTATATATTTTTCATTTATCTCGATGATTTCAGAGTAGAAAAGTGGAGAATCAATTTAGTCATTTCCTTCTTGGAAAATTTTACTTCATCACTCAACAACACAATTTTTGCTTCAAATGGTTGATTCCTCTTTGGTTGTGACAATTTCACTTCAAGTAGAATCGATTTTTTGTTTGCGTTGTTTTTGTCCTCTACATTTATGTCCTGTAATTTCATGTTTGAGAGTTATTCCCCAATATTAAATTTAGCAATCCTTTGTATTCTTCCTCAATAAGGCCCCCCATTTGTAGAACGAGAAAGTACATGTGGAAAGAGGAAACCATTGCCACAGCAACTCTTCCAGACCTACCAACCCATAGAAAAAAAAATGATGGATGCAAGCAATTGAATGGTGCATATAATAAAAGATATATAGCTAATCGAACATATAGATAACCAAAATGGGCATGTAGAGAAATGTAATAGGTAGTTAACACGACACAGATGAAATAGACAAGGCACTCTTGATATCTTAAGAGCCAAAGTTAATATCTTATTTTTTCTTGAGTTGTGCTTTTCATAGTTTTTGTATCATGCTTTGTCCATTATGTATTCCATAGCTGAAAGTTGAATCAAAACCTAGTTTATTTGTAAAATATTTTCCTTGGTACATTCTTTAAGACAAAACCCATTCATCTTACTACTAGGAAACTCACCAGCAACTACACATGATTCCAAATCCATCACATGATTGAGCATATGTTTGGCCCATATGTTCAGACTTACTATATCATCTATCTTTTTAATACAATTCCATATTTTGAGTCACATTTCCCCTATTATGTGAGATTCCCTTATCTTCTTGCCTCAACGATACTAGAGCCTCATGACGGTAAGATCTAGAGTTTTTTCAATAAATCCTTCATGAGGATTCACTATGTAGAAACCAATGCAATTGCAAAAAAAAAGTAAAAAAGTTTGAACTCCCTGCATGAGTCTAAGACTAGGTCATCAATTTCAGTACTTATGTTAAGTGAGTAGAAACTATATTCTCCTTAAAATGGTGAGTTGATAGACCTGTTAACGCTTGAATTTGCCTCAGGTTGAGGAAGGCAAAACTCAAGGCAACATCAAACCACGCTCGGCCTCGTAGCTAGCCCTACGAGGACAGGAGAGGGCTCTCTCCGAGTCAATCTCGGAAAAATATAATCAATGAGGCCCGAAATGACTGAAATTGTAACTAATTTTAGGTTAGTATTAAGTGCAGAGGTTTAAAGATGATTTTTTGGGGTTTTTGTTGAATCAAAGGGAAAGGCAATTTTGGGTGCGGGGATGAGACACAGTTTCTGCAGAGGTCTGATTGGAGCAAGGTAGGCAATTGTTTTGATGCTTTAAAAGCAATGAGGTGAACAGATTAGACAGGTGAGGAGCTAAGGAGAGCAAGAAAACCTCAAGGATTCTCCTTAAACAGATGAAAACATAGGATATCAAACAAACTTAAAGGCAGAGCATTACAGATTATGAATTCTACCTTAACACTTCATTTGTTCAATTGCAGAAGATGAGAGAAGGAAAATGATACACATAACAAACTTACAAGTACTGAAAGAAGCACACCATCAAGACATAAAGCCACATGAATTCCAAACAGTGTTGCAAAACCCTAGTCTTTCCTTTGCCAAAATGTTGAAGTAAAATGTACAATAAAGTCTCAAAGCCTCTTCCCAAGAGTCCAACCCTTGCTACTGAATGAAAATTTACATATATAGATCAAGCTAACCTCATTCCCTAACCTCTAGGGGTCGAGCTCCTCCTTCTAGGAGCTGTTTCAACCAATTCTAAACAAGGAACTGAAAATTAGGTAGTCAAACAACTAACCCCTATATGCTAGGAAACTGATTCATTCATTAAATTTTTGCTATTTTGTGAATGAATCATCTAGAATAGGTAATATAGTGCCAACATTACATCATATACATCAACTTACATGAAGGAAAACCAAAAATTACATCAAGAGGTGAAACTGGTCATAACTGGCCGAAATTCTGAGCTGGAAGGTGAAAAATTGGCCAAAATCCTCAATGCGCAGCGCCTATGTAAATTTACACTGGCCCAAACTACCCAATGCGCAGCGCACTTTTGCAGGAGGCTTTTGGAGGCCTTCCTGGTGTCCAAATTAGGCATGTGATAGCTCGTTGGAAAGGTATTTGAGTCTAATTTCCAACCCAATTGGAATTTTTCAATTTGGAGTTCATTTGCCTTGTCAAAAATCAAATCTCCCAAGACTGGTCAAAATGTGCCAAATGAGGCTGCCTCAAGGCAGAGTGCTGTTGCAGTCAACTTTTGAATGCCTTCCTCAACTCCAAATTGAGCTCATGATAGCTCATTGGAAATATATTTTTGTCTAGTTATCCTTTGACTCATCAAGAAAGTTATTTGGCCAACCAAGCTAGGAGAAAAATTGATTTTCCCAAGGTCACTTCAGAGGTGCATCAATTCTCCCGAGGCGATTGTATTTTTGACATTTCTCCAAAACCATTATACCTGTGTAAAAAGTGAAGGAGGTTTTTCTTCCTTGGCCTATTTTGGACAAAAACCTCTCTCAGTTTTTCCAAATTCATCTTTGATTGCTCAGAAACATCATTTGAGTGAAACCTATCCCGATGTGTGAAACAAGGGATTTTGTTGAAATGAAGCGAAATGAAGGGGATAAGGGGCTTCTAAATTCTTGGGGAAATTTTTGGAAGTAGGGAGGGATATTAGGAAGCACGGGAAAGTGGAATCTCAAAGATCGAGTGAGGGGAAGGGGTCCAAAAGGGCAAAACACAGGCCCAACCTAGAAAATTGCCAGGTTGTAGCAAGAAACTAGGGTTTGTGCGAAAATGAAGAATTTGGGGGATCTCAGTGATGGGAAGTGTTTAATAAGGTACATTAAGGATAGGGGAAGGTGTATGAACATCAGGATGCAAGTTTTGCTAATGATTTGACCATTCAAGAGAAATTGCCTTCAAAACCCTAGGAGAGGGAAATGAACCTTGCCTAGGCGCAACTGAAGCATGAACAAGGTGTAAAATGACCCAATGGAACTTGACATGATGATGACAACCCTCTGAATGATGATACACTCAGCTGAATGATGACATGGACTGCCATTTGGACAACTTTGAAAAGAGTGAAAACAAACCCTAGACCTAATGCCTAGTGACCAAATTTTGCTTGAAGACTCTTTGAAATGACAAAATTTGACCTTGACACCTTAAAATCACTTTGTAAGAGCATATTTGATCACTGGAGGAAGGCTACAAAGGCTGACACTAACAAGACCTAGATCCATGATGTAGCTAAGTTGACAGCATGGTTATGGGTAAGCCAGAGGAATCCCAAGACGAAAATGACAATAATGATGATGATGTAGGGGGCGTAAAAGGAATATATACTAAAACTTATAATAAAATAATGGTTGATGAATCATGTACAAGAAAAATTTTCCTAGAGAATCATGGATACAATGACTAGTTACCTATGTATTCCAATAGATAGTTACTTTTTTATATGGACTTCAACAATGCTTATGTTGTGCAAGCTAGTTACCCATATATTCCAATGGATGGTTACTTTCTTATATAGACTTCAACAATGTTCATGTGTTACAACTACAACGTGAAAATGAATAAGATAGAGAATGAAGATAAAAAATAAAATAAAATAAAAAATCATGTAAAAATGAAGAGGAAGACAAACCACAAAGGATATGAGGATGGAAACGGGACTAGTTCAAAGAATATTTAAAGAATGCATTATAAGTACTCAGTACCTATGATCATGGATAATGTATAAATTAAATTATGCTTTTGTAACGATGTATACTAATTCTAGTAGTTTACTTATGAATGATAAATGAGGAGAAATGTGAGATATTAGGGATGGAGATTCATATGAGAGATTCAAGGAAATATTTTAAGGATATATTATAGAGATAGTTATGCATTTGGTTGAACTAATTATTTAATTATGAAATAGTTGTTATCATCACCTATCATTATATAAGGGGCCATTTGTACACTAGAATATAACACATGGGAATGGTTTATACATATATTGTCCCCTTTAGTGGATTTTGGAGAATATACTCCTAGCATCCCTTACTTTTCTTTATGTAGTTTGTATATGCTCATGATTATTTTTTTCATGATTATTAAGATTATTATTACAACGACATATACTCAAATAGATCAATTTGCAATATCCTTTCCAACACGAGCCATATCTAATATGACATTTAATTCGCTTAGGGAAAGTGATACCATAGCCTTGTTCCCTAACCTTTAACTTAGCTTCCACTCCAGAATAAATGTTGGAAAACATGTGTTCCAACTCATTGAGATGTTCACTATGTCCTCCTCCAGTGAATATATCCCCACGGGATACCTCCTCCTTCTACCTAATAAAGATTATTGCATGTGTGGAAGTGGTCCCTCATCTAGATTAACTATCCCTCTAGCAAGTTAGTGGTGTAATCCAACCTCTCCTCTTCTCTTACTAACTCTAATGGCATCTCCTCCTTCCTTTGGAATCCTTAGAATACCTTATCTTCATATGATGGGAACCAGCATCTACGCTTGTAGAAAATTTCATTCATATCCGACTATAGATCTAGTCATCAAATATTTATAAGCAATGGTTGTGTTCGGTAATTTAATTGATGTTAAATTACATGCATAAATTATCGACGAGAGCTAGTAAGTTGATGAAGTGTAAGTGCACGGTATGTGCTAGAAGTCCTTAACTATTCACACCTTTAAATTAAACTAAGTTATCGAAATATAGATTCTAAATTAAGTTATTGGAATGCACATGAGTAGAGTAATTTCTTCGAGAAAATAAAATGATCAAACTCTTTTATTAACTATTTCAAAAAAAACTTTCAGAACTCTGCATAAAAATAAATCAATCCCATACTTCTGAAAATTAATTCTAATTATGAAATCCACACAACTTATGAAAATCTAAGAATTATAAATCAATCTCACACTTGTAAAATGAAATTTAACTCAGAAAATCACACACTCTCTCTCTTCGTTGTATGTCTGAATTATGCTTTGAAAGAAACTCAATTCTCTAAAGGAATCAAATCATCTATCATACTAACACACTCTTGCATGAAAATCCAAAATGAATTGAAAATATATTCTCACTTGCTCAAAATCATAAATCATTCTTGCTTGAAATAAAACCTGTAATCAAATCCTCTATTTTTAAGAATTACAATTTTAATCTAAATCTAAACTCTCACTATTGTTATCATTACTCATTAAACTCAATTCATGTGCTCCTGAATCAATAAAGAAAATTAGTTAACAAGACAATCACACTGCTGTTATTTAACTCAAAAATCAACAAAGGAAAATGATAAGGAAATTCTATAGGATGCATCCGGAAAATAAACTTATGAAATGTTATAAGGAAATTCACTTAAAAACATAAAAGAACCTTACTACTTGAGGGGGCCCTCCACAAGCAGATGGTCACGAGATCCAATTGAACAATCAACCACGCATCAAAATAAGAAGGAATATTTATAACTGAATTGGAAACGAAGTTTTAATTTTCACTATCGCATAATAAAATCACTATGTTTTTGCTTGCTTACGAAGTCTTTTTATAAATCTCATAGCATTAAATGTTTAGAGCTTCATGCCTAGCTTTGCTTAACAAAATACTAAAATTAACTATGAAATATATCGTAATGAAATTCACTAACAATTTTCTATTTAACAAAGAAAATCGTTAAGCGTATATATCGTTCCTTGCTCACCTGTATAGCTGACAGAGTTGACTTTTTCCTTTGACCACGTAACTGGAAACTTTCTTGATCGATCTAGTTCATGAAGGTAGGAAAGAATCATGGAGTGCATTGATTGCTATTTTCCCATATATTTCTCACTCCAACTGGCACTTTAGAACCTATGAAACAATGGACTTAGCTGCAAAATTAAACATTAGCTACAGAATCATCCCAATCCGGTAGCTAAAATAAATAATAGACTAATAATATAGAACATTATTAACTTATGAAATACAAGACTTTCATATACCTTCCATGCCATTCGGTGATTTATTTCCCATTGAGTGATTATGCTGATCAAAAAGGAGTAAAATAGGTGAAAAAGGGTGTCAAAAAGAAGCAATTATGAGGCTCAACATTCCCCCACATGGAGTTCATTGCATGTCCTCATGCAAAAACTAAAAATTGATAGTCTTTCTCTGTCACTGCACTCCTTCAGAAGCTTGAGCTAAAACATCCAAGTTTGTTTTCTCTACCTTCTTCTTAGCAATTGCCATCTTGGGCTTCTTCATCAAAATTTTGTATTTCAAACTCATGACCTTTCCCTTGAGAGATTTGTTCTTCTCTTTTAACTTTTTTTTCTTTTCCTACCATAAGCATGGATGCAACAGAATGTTTAATTTTTGGTTCTTTGAATTTCATTTTTCACCATTAATGTCTCATGTTCTTGTTTTAGATGTTTGTTCAATGTCTCTAATTCAAAAATTTATTGCTTCAAAGTATTCACAATTAGAGGTTATTGTGGATTTTTAGACTGAATTTCTTTTCCTTGAATTGAAGAAGAAGATACTTTTCCTGTAGCCTTTTTCTCTACAAACTCAATGTAGTCATATATCTCCTGTTGTACTGGCTCTGGTGTTATTCTCACTAGATTATCAATTGGTGATGACACAGGTGATATAGCTGGTGATGGAACCTCTCGTTCCTCTTCCTCTTCCAGATTAACAAACTTTGTGAATTGTTGAGATGACCCCTTTACCATTTTGTAAGTCTTGCACTTCTCCTTATGGTAGATGAGAGAGGAGTTTGTTTTTGAGTGTTCTTTTGTTCTGTAGTGGCCTTATTTGTTTCATATGTTTTCTCCTTGGGTGTATTTTCTTCTTTTTCACTTACTTTCTTTCTTCTAACATTTTTCTTCTTTAGACTTTCTAAAACATTCGCAAGAGGAAGTTCAACTTCTAAATGCTGCTCTGGTTGAGATGGGTTATCAATAGGGTTTTCAGACAATTTTCTTTTGCTCCTCCTTATCTTATTGCTACTTGGTTCTCCTTGCTCAACCTCTTTAAAATTATTTCTAATTAAGAAATTCTCCCAGTTATCTCCTAGATTCTCAAGATGGGCTTCAATAAGCATCTTTACAAGGTCATGATGATATAGAGTGTTTTCAATGGACTGAATTTTCCTTTGTGTATTTCCAGACATCTTCCTCAAGATATTAAGTAGAAAATAAGGTAAATTGATTTCATTTCCTTCAATAAAGTTCATCATTAAACGAACATGGTAGAAAAACATGCTACCAAATCTACCCTCACAAGTAATGAACTTTTCAATTACTAACATTAAATTCCTCCATTTACCCTTTAGAGTTGTGCTCAGAATACCCTTTTTAAAAATAGTAGTATCCATACTTGGATTCATTAGAAATTCCTTCCATTCATTCCCTTCAATACCCCTATTTTTGAACCACCTTTCACCAATTCTAGTTAGTCTAGTCACTTCGTCCATGAAGGACTTTGTGACGACAATTTTGATGTCCTCAATATCTACCTCAGTTCCATCAAAGGCCCAAGAAAAAGATTTGGATACCTCTTTTTCACAGCCATCAAATTTTTCTATAAAACCTAGCGATTGTGCTTGTTGCAGCATTTGCTTGACCTGTGGGTAGCCTTCCATAAATTTCTTCACATTCGACTCTACTCTAACAATGACTCCCATGTTGGCAAAGTCTTGCTTCACAATTGCTTCTTTGACAAGGTTTTGGAATGGTATTAGGTTCAAAAATATGAGTATGGACAGGAGAGTGAAATGGCAAATGGAGATGAGTGAGACGGCTTAGGGAAATGAGTGAAATAGCTCTTGAGAAACAGAGTATAATGGACACGAGCGAGCGGAATTATCAATGAAGCAGGGTTTCGAAAATGATGTGTTTGCGTGATGATGATGAATATCAAATGGGATTTTTGGACTAACTTCATTGATATGACATGATATTTATAACTCAGCTCGAAGTTAGAATAGTAATCATTATTTTAAATGGCAGTACAGTGTCTATATTATTTCATAATGTAATGTTTTACCTTTATTAGTAAATCTAATATTTGCATACCTTCAACTTGTGATTCTAATACTTGATTGTTCTTATGAAATTGTCTTCAGGTGCTTCCACTGTGGAATTGATCATTTCCTTTTGCTACAATCTTCAATCATTCCAGTTGGTGATTCCTTGATCCGGATTTAAACAGGAACGCAACAAATTACAGAGATAACCATATACACAAAGATGCAGCGGAAATAATACTTCATTTCATTAATGGAAAATACTGAAATATGCTTACAACCAGAAAATGGAAATAAACCAGCTAGGGCGATGGTAGCTTATCTCTTAGAAGAGATGTGGTGGCTACATGCCTCTGAACTGTGTTACAATAAGGCTTGAAGGCCTATTTATTGTTGAGAAACAATGGAAAACCCTTAACATCCAAAACCTAACCCTAGGAGATGAAACGCTAAACTGTGGGCCCCGTTTGGGTAAATTGGTACATCAACTTCCCGGGGTCGTAACTTTGGCATACGATCTCCGTTTGATGCGTACAATAGCTCGTTAAAAAGATCTATCCGAGCACTACCACTTTGGGAAGAGAAACATTGGTCCATGGACCATGTTGCCCCCATATTTCCCAAAAAAATGTCGTTTAGGGCCTCAAAACGGCTCCAGAAGTTCAGGACCCGAAAAATTGCTAAAAATAGTAAGTTGTGCTACAATTAAGGAAACTGAAAATGCTGAGAGAAACAATGGTGGGGGTCGAGGTGGACTTGGCAGGTGGCCACCAATATCCACTTGGATCATTCCTCCCCCCTTAGGAAGCAATGGTCCCCATTGCGTTGAGTTCCTCCATGAGATGAGGAAACTTTTGCTGAACTTATTCCCTGGTGAGCCACTTTCCCTGCTGAAGGAGTTGGCCTGCTTTAACAATTCAATACAGTTGGATATTCTGTTGGCGAGTGTTCTTGATCTATGTGTCCATGATCCAATTAGTTGCAGCTTGTTCCATGCAATCTGGATTTAATTCTGTGGGTTTGAGCTGTTCTGCAATGTCGGATGTGTCTAGCAATGGTGGAAAGTATGGCCGAAGGCGGTCCACATTGAACACTGGGTGCAGGCCAAGGAATGGGGGAATGTTGAGCTCAAATGCATTGTCTCCCATAGCCTTAGTAATGGTGTAAGGACCATATCGGAGTGGTCTCAATTTCCGATAGGCTCCAGTAAGGCGTTCCTTTTGCAAATGCAACCAGAATTTGTCGCCCACCTGAAACTTGTGTGGCACCCGATGTTGATCATGTCGCTGCTTGTACTTGGCATTTGATTTCTCAAGAATGTCATGGACCTACTGGCGAATAATTTGGATGCGCTCAATGAAGCTGGTGGCCTTATCTGTTTCGGACTGGACATGAGCTGAATTTATGTGAGTAGCTACAAGTGGCATGGCCACATCAATGGGGCATAGTGGCTGGAATCCCAAACCCACCTGAAAAGGGCTATGGCCAGTGGAGCTGTGAAGAGCTCGGTTGTAGCTGTGCTGAACATAGGGGAGGCTCTCGTCCCATGTGCGTATGCTTTGAGTTATACATGCGCAGAATGTGCACAATCATCCTATTGGCAACCTCTGTCTGGCCATCAATTTGAGGATGGAAGGCTGTGGACTTCGTGAGTTTGGTGTCCAGCATTGACCAGAGACTGGACCAAAATGTGCTGAGAAACCGACTGTCCCGATCTGAGATGATAGACTGTGGGATCCCAAAGTGCACCCACACTCGTTCAAAGAAGAGTTTAGCAGTGGCTTCTGTTGTGATATTCTTCTTGCAGGCCGCCATAATGGCCATCTTCGAGAACCTGTCGACGACCACAAAAACACAGTCATTTCCATGCTTAGTGGAAGGAAGGCCTGACATGTAATCCATGGAGATGGATTCCCAAGGTCGACTAGGGGTAGGAAACTGGGTATAGAGGCCGTGCTTCTTAATGGTCGGTTTGGCAATGACATAGGCAGTACATGATCTAATGTACTTCCCAACATCCTGTCGAAGATTCGGCCAATAGAAATAATTTTGCAGTACTGCCATTGTTTTCTCGACCCCAAAATGACCAGCAGCCCGACTGTAGTGTGCTTCCCAAATCATCTTGGCACGCTCGCTTGAAGGAACACAAAGGTGACCCAGGTGGCATAACAGGGCATCCTGGAGGTGAAAATCTGGAACATGTCGACCCTCCAAGAGTGTCTGGTATGTGTGGCCAAATTATGGGTCGCTTTTGTAGAGAAGTGGCCAATCAGAAGTCTCGTGCCCACAAGAGTTGAGCACGGTGGTTAACGCCATGATCGGTGGTCGACTGAGGCAATCTGCAACATTATTGGTGCTACCCTTCTTATACTTGATATTCAAGTGGAACTATTGCAGGTATGTAGACCACTTCTGATGGCGATCATTCTGCAATTTCCCTTGGGTCTGTATGAACTGCAGGGGTCAGTGGTCTGTGTGGATGACCGTTTCCTTCCCCAAAATGTAATGCTTCCATTGTCGGTAGGCCTGTACAATGGAATACATCTCTTTATCATAAGTGGGGTACTTCCGGACTGTGTCTGAAAGTGTTTCACTGTGATATGCCACTGGATGTCCATGTTGAGTAAGGACTGCCCCAATAGCATAGTCAGAGGCATCTGTCTCGACCTCAAATGGTTGTTGTAAATCTGGTAACGCGAGCACTGGTGCCGTGCAGAGGTGATCCTTCAACTCCATGAATGCCTTCTGTTGAGATTCAGACCAAAAGAAATTTGCTTTCGCCCCTCCCTTGGTGACTTGACTCAAGGGCCAAGTAATATGAGAAAACACCAACACGAACCTGCGGTAGAAGTTGGCAAGACCTAGAAAGCTGTGGAGCTCTGTTAGAGTGGTTGGAGATGGCCAATCCCGAATGACTTGGATCTTGGCTGGATCGACATGCACCCCCTCTTCATCAATGATGTATCCCAGATACTGAACCTAGGTCATGCCAAAAGTGCATTTCTCCAAATTGGCACATAGCTTATGTTGCGCAGTGTTTGGAGAACCTGTCGGATGTGGTGGAGGTGCTCTTCCCAACTCTGGCTGAAGATCAGAATGTCATCCAAGTATACTACTACAAAGGAGTTGGTGAATGGCCGCAAGATGTCATCCATTAGCCTCATGAAGGTTGCAGGAGCATTCGTCAATCTGAAAGGCATAACCAACCATTCGAAAAGGCCCTCCTTAGATTTGAAGGCAGTCTTCCACACATCAGAGGGTTCGATTGGTACCTGGTGATATCCTGACTTTAGATCGATCTTGCTGAAATATTTCGCCCCCTTTAGTTGGTCCAAGAGGTCATCAATCCGCGGGATCGGGTACCTATTACGAACAGTGATCTTGTTCAGCGCCCGATAGTCAATACAGAGTCTCCACGTCCCATCCTTCTTCTGTACCAACACGATCGGGCTCCCACAAGGCGATGAACTCGAATGGATGTGACCTTTCTACAGGATCTCCTGAATCTGCCTCTTGATTTCATTGTTCTCTAGAACGGAGCGCCGCTAAATTGGTCCATTGGGTAGCGGCGCACCTGGGGTCAGATCGATGGAGTGCTTGACCTGACAATGCAGAGGAACCCCTGCAGGGGAGGTGAAGATGTCCTCGTACTCCTCCACAACCTTGTCCATCTGTAGTTGTCGTGCAGAGGGACCCCGTCTAGAGGCCGCGACCGTCGTCTTCTTCTTTCCTTGAGGGCGTATCATCAGGAAAACAAATTTCCTGGTTTTGGAAATGATCTTACTGCATTGTTTTGCAGTAATCAAAGAGATGGCGGTAGGTGGTGCTACCTCTGGTATCCTGTACAACTTATTTCCCAATGTAATAATAACAGCATGGGGCCTTGATTCATACACAGCATGTCGCTTCTACAAGTATGGCTGTCCTAATAATACATCACAAACTTCAAGGGGAGCAATGTCACACAATACCTCATCCGTGAAGGGCTTGATGTTGTAGGAAGGCGACACTGCTGGCTCACGCGAAGATCTCGTCCTTGGTGAAGCCACACAATGGTGTATGGTTGTGGATGTGCTGTGGTCGGTAAGCCCAACCGCTTCACGACCTCTGCTGAAATGAGGTTCTTTTGACTCCCGCTATCAACAATGAACTGTATCGGGGAGCCCTTTACCCACATCTGGGAGTGGAAGAGACGCTCCTCCTCCTCTGGATCTTCGGATTCATTTTTCTAGATCTTGGCGGTAGCAACAGTGGCGTTGGGATCCGCATCAATGATCTGCTTCCCTTTTTCATTCCCCTTATCGGGTTCTGACTCAGAGTTGGAACATGCATCTGATTCTGAAACCTTTAGCTCAGCCACCAGTGACTGCTTGGCCCGACACTCACTTGTGTTGTGAGTGGAGCTCTTATGGAACTCACACCATTTTCCAGTGTCCTTTTTCGGCTTCGCGGTGTTGTTCTTTGCTTGCAGCTTCGGCGGGTTGTCTTGGGTTGTCCCGCCTTGGCTTTGTCCTTTGTTCTATGGTTTAGGGGCACCTTTCCCCTGCTTTGGATTCGCAAATCCAAAGTCTCGCTTCTTTTGTTTAAACTTCTGCTCGACCTTGACGGCATATCGGTATGCTGCGCCGAGCGAGGAGATGTTCAGGAATTGTATTTCTTCCTGGATGTACTTGTGCAGGCAGCCACGGTATTTGAGTATCAAATGTTGCTCCGAATCCTTGATACCCAACTTTGTGCGAAGGGTATGGAAAAGATTGGTGAACTTCGGCACGTCTTGGTCCCTTCCCTGCCGCAACGTGGTCCACTTTATGTATTCATCCTCATAGCTTCCGACAGGGTAGTACTGCTCCTTGATGGCATCCCGGAATGAATTCCAGGTGGGTGCGGCTGAAAATAGTGAGCCAGTACTTTCATCCTTCTGCTCGCAGTAGGTTTCCCACTAGTCCTTGACGTGGGGGGCTGCTTTGAGAAGAGCGAAAACAATCTTTTCCCAACTCGAAAATTCATGAACAGAAAAATAACCCTCTAGCAGATTTAACCATTTATCTACGGCATCTGCGTCTATCTGACCCTCGAATATGGGGATTTCAAAATTAACTTGTACCTTAAAGGGCGTGGCGTTTCCAGAGTAGCTACAGGAAGCCAATGCGTCGCTTCTGGGTAGCCGCTGAAGGATCTGGGCAAAGCTGTCCATCATCGCGTTCCGTTGTCGCTCGAGGGCTTCTTCGAGCAAGATTTTGATGGGATCTCCTGCCCCCTCGTCTTTCTTCTCATCCGCCATGGGAGGCCGTCGGGATTTGCGAGGCTGGTCTTGCAAAGGTTCAACCAGTTCAAGCCCTAACTCCTTATATCCCGACCTTGTTGGGGACATGCAAAGAGAAACAGAGAAAAAGCAGACCGCTTTGATACCACTGATCCGGATTTAAACAGGAACGCAACAAATTACAGAGATAACCATATACACAAAGATGCAGCGGAAATAATACTTCATTTCATTAATGGAAAACACTGAAATATGCTTACAACCAGAAAATGGAAATAAACCAGCTAGGGCGATGGTAGCTTATCTCTGAGACGAGATGTGGTGGCTACATGCCTCTGAACTGTGTTACAATGAGGCTCGAAGGCCTATTTATTGTTGAGAAACAATGGAAAACCCTTAACATTCCAAAACCTAACCCTAGGAGATGAAACGCCAAACTGTGGGCCCCATTTGGGTAAATTGGTACATCAACTTCCCAGGGTTGTAACTTTGGCATACGATCTCCGTTTGACGCGTACAATAGCTCGTTAGAAAGACCTATCCGAGCACTACCACTTTAGGAAGGGAAACATCGATCCATGGACCCATGTTGCCCCCATATTTCCAAAAAAATGTCGTTTAGGGCCTCAAAACGGCAACAGAAGTTCAGGACCCGAAAAACTGCTAAAAATAGTAAGTTGTGCTACAATTAAGGAAACTAAAAATGCTGAGAGAAACAATTGTGGAGGTCCAGGTGGACTTGGCAGGTGGCCACCAACATCCACCTGGATCATTCCTGTCAATATTAGCTGCAAATTTTATCAAAGCTGCAGATTCTCATCAATTTTGTAGCTGCTTATTCTAGAAAGAAAAAGAGGGACATAGATGAAATGGGAATTAGAATAGGATTAAAAAAGAAAAATTAGGGTGCCAAAATTACTTGGTTTTCACCCTAGGTTTTCTGTATAAACATGCCAACAGAGTTGGTTTTCATGTTTATAATATATATATAAAAACAAAAAGCTTTACAAATCAAGTTGGAGAGGAAGGAAAATCCTTCCTAATCATCTTCAAATCAATATTGTCTTGCAGATTTTTAACAAATTCCTATTTTTCCAATGGCTTGTGATAAATTCTCAATCGATGACCATTTACAAGGAAGATCACTCTTTCTTCATCAATGGTTTTGATCCTGATTGCACCATTATCAAAGACATTTTCAATCTCATAAGGCCCAAGCTAATGAGTTTGAAATTTTCCTTGAAAATATTTAAACTTTGAGTCAAAAAGTAATTCCCAATCTCCTAGCTAAAATTTCCTTTCCTTTATGTACTTGTCATGCCACCTAGATCTTTGTTGTTGAACTATGTTGGTTCTTTGAATAACATCCTGTCTTATCTCATCTAGTTCATTCAGATACTCCATTCTTTGTTTATGTTCTTCAGATAGATGAAGACCTAATTTGACTATTGTCTTGAAGGTCTTTACCTAGATCTCAATAGGAAATAAGACTTACTTCCCATAAACAAGTTCATAGGGAGTATGTCTTGTAGTGTTTCTCCATGTGGTACAGTATGCCCATAAAGCTTTTGGAAGCTTTTATGCCCAGTTTCTTCTATGCAGATGCACAATCTTGGTAATAATTGCTTCAATTGCTTTATTGGTGGATTCCACCTACCCATTTGCCTATGGATGATATGTAGTGGACTTACAATGTTTGATTTTATATTCCTCCATTATATTTTATTCCAACTTGGACGTAAATTGAGTTCCTTGAATTGTCACAAGCTCCCTTGGGATACCAAAACGAGTAAAAATATCCTCGAAAATAAATGAAAATACAGCATTTTCAGTTGCCAAAGAAAGTTCTTTAGCTTCTACCCATTTTGTAACATAATCAGTGCAAACAAGAATGTACATTTTTGTCTGGATGATGGATTAATTGGACCAACAAAATCTGGAGCCCATTTCTCAAATGGTTCAATGAGTACCTGAGGTTGCATAGGTATTTTATCTGAAGGAACAGGTTTCCCCATTCTTTGACAACTATCACATCTCTTTACATCTTCTTTGGCGTCCTTGAAAAGGGAAGGCGAATAATATCCTAAGAGAAGGACTTTGTAAGAATTTCTTTTGTTAGCGAAGTGTCCTCCACATGGCTCATCATGACAAGCTTTTAGTATTTATGGTACTTCATCTTCTCTGACACATCTTCGAATAATCAAATCTAGCCCTATTTTGTACAATTCTCCATGTATCCATGAGTAAGATGCACTAATTTGAATTACCTTTTTGTTCTCTTGAGGAGACAAATATAATGGTAACTTCCCTATAGCGAAATAGTTAGCAATATCTGCAAACCAAGGAGATTTAGTAGATACTGCAAATAAATATTCATCAAGAAAATTGTCTTCTACAGATACATCATTATTATCATTTTGAATCCTAGATAGAAAGTCAGCAATTATATTTTGTTTCTAGATCGATCCAAAATAGTAATATTGAATTCTTGTAACAACAATATCCATCTAGTAATCCTGCCATTAGTAATTGATTTATTCATTAAGTACCTAATTGCAAAATGATCAATATACACAAAGGTTTCATAGCCAGTGATGTAATGTCTGAATTTGTTAATGGCATGGACAACAGATAAAAACTCCTTTTCTGTTGTAGTATAATTTAACTCTGCACAAGTCAAATAGCTACTGGTATAATAAATGGCATAAGGAGTTAAATCTTTCTGTCCTAGTACAATTCCTAATGTTGTATCTGAAGCATCTATTGAAATGTGAAAAGGTAATTTCCAATTTGTCCCTCTTAAAA
Organism: Pinus tabuliformis; assembly: GCA_031772625.1. Lineage (NCBI taxonomy): Eukaryota > Viridiplantae > Streptophyta > Pinopsida > Pinales > Pinaceae > Pinus > Pinus tabuliformis. The sequence goes on from CM062817.1 coordinate 50,870,683, forward strand.
TGGGTGCTTCATAAATCTTTTCTTTCAATGTTTCAAAGGATTTTTGGCAATCAGAACTCCAATTGAATTCGCAATCTTTTGTGAGCAATTTAAAAAGTGGAGATGCAATTTTTGTAAAGTTTTTTATGAATCTTCTATAGTAACTAGTAAAACCAAGAAAACTTCTAACATCTCGTTGACAAGTTGGAATTGACAATTTAGAAATAACTTCTACTTTAGATGTGTCCACTCTAATTCCATTTCCTAAAATATGGTGTTCTAAAACAATACCCTCAGTAAGCATCATAAAACATTTTTCATGGCTTAATGAGAGATTTGCTTCCTTACATCTAATGAGAACTTTTTCCAAATTTTTAAGAGCTTCTTCAAAAGAATTTCCATAAATCGTAAAATCATTGATGTAAACTTCCACACAATCATGAATCAGATCAGAAAAATTCCTAAAACTAGTCTTTGGAATGTTGCAGGTGCAATACACAACCCAAAAGGAAGTACTCAATAAGCATAGGTTCTCCATATACATGTAAAAGTGGTTTTATCTTGATCTTTTGGAGCTACTTGGATCTGGCTATATCCACTAAAAACCATTTACTACTTAGATCTGGCTATATCCACTAAAACCATCTAGAAATGAGAAATATTTCTTTCCTGCCAATGTGTCTAAAACTTGATCTATGAAAGGAAGTGGAAAGTGATCTTTTAAGGTAGCTTTATTCAATTCCCTATAGTCAATGCATACTCTCCATTTTCCATTCTTTTAGGAACAATTACCAATGGTGAAACCCACTAGCTATCTGATATTGGATAAATGAAATTCACATTTAACAATTTTTATAATTCCTCTTTAACAATTTCTCTCAAATTTGGATTCATTCTTCTCTGAGGTTGTCAAATTGGTTTAGCATTTTCTTCAATGTAAATATGATGTATACAAGTATTAGGATCAATTCCTTTCATTTCAGTATATTCCCATGCATAAGCAGAGGAATGTTCTTATAACATCTTTATGAAATCTTTCTTTTGAAATTTTTCCAGATTATTATTGATATTCAAAGTTTTTTTCTAGGAAGATTTCTATTGAAGAGTTGCCAAATTTTTCCATAGAATGTAAAGATAATTGACGAGATGATAAATATTCAATATTTCATTGTTCTTGAAAGTTTTGATTAAATTCACAATATGAGGAAGAGTCATTATTTTCCAGTAAATTCAAAATCTGATCTGAATCTTCGTCTAGTTGTGAAGTAGCAATGTTTGGTCGTATATCAATATCATCATCTATCCATTCTTCACTTTCTACTTCTATTGTTGTTTTTGCAGGAGGATACAATGTGAATTTCTTTGTTGAACTTCCATCAAAAATAAACATATCACCAGATCTACAACTCATAAATGCATTAGTTGTAGCTAACCATGGTCTTCCTATAATCAATGGATGTCCTCCTAAATTACTTTTGGGTGTTAGAATCATAAAATCAACAGGATAGTCCCAAGAATCTAAGGATACAAATATGTCTTATAATACACCATCAGGTTTAATAACAAATCTATTTGCTAATTACAACAATGTAGGTGTATATTGAAGATTAGGAAGTTTCAATTTATTCATAGTTTGTTTACTCATGATGTTTATAGCTACTCCTAAATCAATCAATGTATTTGGAATTTCAATACCATTGATACATGTTTTCACAATGGGACTTCCTAGATCAAGGTATTTCTGAATTGTTGTTTTTCCCATCATGATATCTGCAATTTTTCCAACTAATTGAATTCTTTTGATTTATTTTCTCTTTCTCCCTGGTCTTTTAATACTCAACTCCCTAATTGTCTTTGCAAAAATTGGTATTTCCTTAATGGCTTGTAGCAAAGGAATTTTTATACAAACATTCTTCAGCTCATCTAACATATCATAATCAGGCAATAAAATATGTTTTTCTACCCCTTCATCAATTTTTAATCTTTCAGGAAAATGTGGTTTTGAAACAAATAATGAAGGTTGTTCCATAATAGGAGTTGGAATGTTATCCGAATGTGTAGGGGTGACTTTTTTTTTGAAGTTTTTCTTTTTCATTGAGAGGCTTCTCCTTTTCAAAGGCATTTTCTTTTTTAGATTCTTGAATAACAACTGTAAGGGACTTCTTTTCCAAGACTCTACCAGATCTAATTTGGACATTGTTTAGATCTAGTGGAGTTATCATGTAAGTTTGGAAATTTTGTCCTTCCATATTGTAAACAGGTTGTGAATTTTTATTATTATTCAGATTTGGAAGTGGTTGAGCAGGAAATTGATTTGGTCTTTGCGGAAATGGTAATGAAAGTTGTGGATTTGGATTTTGAGGTTCAGTTGGTTGAACATGTTGAGGAAAATATTGTGGTGGAAAAACAGGATAAGGTTGTTGATATTGACGATATTTTCCATAAGGATTTTTCCATCCTTATGCCCAAGGTTGAGGCCAAGATTGCCAAGGTATGGGTGTAATCCAATTGTTTTGTGATGGTTGTGCAAATGTTTTAGTGTTGAATCCTTGGGTCATATTTGGTTGTGAATTTTTCCATGGTCTCTTAGCAATAACAAAGAGGGGATCTATCTGATTTGGTATAATTTCCTCTTGATAAACTACTTTAAGACCTGGTATTGAAGGACATTATTTTATATCATGATTTTTTACACATATAACACAAGTTTATACACTTTTTAAATCAAGAGGGCATTCTCTCAAAGCATGTTTCTTTCTACATTTGGGACAAAAGATTGACAATGCAACATTTTTGACATTTTGCTTATTTTGCACTTTAAGGGTATCTATTTGTTCACTAAGACTTCCCAAAATGTCTGTTTTAAAGTTGTCAAGCAAATTACCTAATTCAACCCTACTTATAGTCGCAACTACAGATTTATTAATCCTAGACATGAGAAGGTCTCTTGGATTTTTCCCAATTCTTGCCTTACCTCTTGAAATGTGTATGCACAACTCACAAATGTCTCCAAATGATAATTGAGAAATATCTCCCTTACCCATCAAATTAAGGAGATTAATCCACTCATCTCTAATGGATTTTAATAAGAGAGCTTTTAAAGCTTCTTCATCTAATTCATGCATTTTAGCCCTTTTAACATTACAAGCAAATCTTTCAATGAAATCTTCAAGATTCTCATCTTCTTTCTGCATCATTTTAAAGACATACAATAATCCTTATATTTCTCTAAGAATGTAGTTTTCATTTCTTCCCATGTTCTTATAGAGTGTGCTCCTAAGCCCATGAACCATTTTAATATTGCATCCTTAAGAGTTGTTAGACACAATTTCAACTTTAGGGTCATGCAGATAATCATAAGATCTACAAAAGACTTCAAACTCAAAGTGAAATGTTTCGGGATCCTCACTTCTTAATCCATGAAAGTTTGGAAGGATGGAGGGTGAGATGTTTTTCATTGTAGTTGTTGTATCTTCATCAAGTATAGGAAATCCAAAGGGTTCTAGATCTCCCCTACCTCCTCCTCTCCCTCTTCCTCCACCTCTATTTCCTCCTCTTCCTCCTCCAATCCTAGGTTGTTCACCATTAACATTATGTACCTCCCCTTCCCCTTCTCCAACCATTGTAGATTTTTCAGAACTAATATAAAGTTCCAAAATTGTGTTTTCTGGTTCTTCTTCTAGCTCTTCTAGTCCTGGTTCTTCTATCAATGATAAGTTAAAATAATTTTATTCCTCCTCTTCTTCACTAAGGATATCTAGATCTTGCCCTAGAAGTCTTTCTCCAGTTAAAGATAAGAAAACTCCTCCTTGTGTTGAGGATGTAGGATCTTCTTCTTCTATTACTGCTTCGGTTGATGAGGTTTGTGAATCTCTAGGTTGGATTTTAGATCTAAGTACCTCAAGAAGTTTATGTTTGCCTGCAAATGATGGAATATGAGTTTGAGTGGGTGGTGTGGCACTATGAGGTCGTGGTGGGGTGAGTGATGTTATTGGAATTAAACTTTTGCCTCTACCTACAAATCTATCTCTAGAATCTCTTTCCCTGTGCATATCATCTTTTTTAAAGAAAAGATTCCTATTTACACTTCCCACACAACGGTGCCAAAATGTTTGGTAATTTAATTAATGTTAAATTAATTGCATAAATTGTCGACCAGAGCTAGTACGATGATGAAGTGTAAGTGCATTGTATGTGCTAGAAGTCCTTGATTATTCACACCTCTAAATTAAACTGAGCTATCGAAATATAGATTCTAAATTAAGTGATTGGAATGCACATCAGTAGAGTAATTTCTTCTAGAAAATAAAATTATCACACTCTTTTATTAACTATTTCGAAAGAAACTTTCAGAACTCTGCATAAAAATAAAAATCAATCCCATAGTTCTAAAAATTCATTGTAATTATGAAATCCACACAACTTATGAAAATCTCATAAAATAATTCAAACTCACACTTGTAAAATGAACTTTAACTCAGAAAATCATACACACTCTCTCTTTGTTGTATGTTTAAGTAATGCTTTGAAAGAAACTCAATTCTCTAAAGGAATCAAATCATTTATCATAATAACACACTCTTGCATGAAAATCCAAAATGAATTGAAAATATATTCTCACTTGCTCAAAATCATAAATCATTCTCGCTTGAAATAAAACCTGTAATCAAATCCTCTGTTTTTAAGAATTACAATTTTAATCTAAATCTAAGCTCTCACTGCTCTTATCATTACTCATTAAACTCAATTCATGTGTTCCTTAATCAATAAAGAAAACTAGTTAACAAAACAATCACATTGTTGTTATTTAACTCAAAAATCAACAAATGAAAATGATAAGGAAATTCTATAGGATGCATCTGGAAAATGAACTTACGAAACGTTGTAAGGAAATTCACTTAAAAATATAAAGAACCTTACTACTTGAGGGGGCCCTCCACAAGCAAATGGTCACAAGATCCAATTGAACAATCAACCACACGTCAAAATAAGAAGGATTCTTTATAACTGAATTGAAAACAGAATTTTAATTCTCACTATCGCATAATAAAATCATTGTGTTTTTGCTTGCTTATGAAGTCTTTTTATAAAGCCTGTAGCATTAAATGTCCAGAGCTTCATCCTTGCTTCGCTTAACAAAATACTGAAATTAACTATGAAATATATCGTAATGAAATTCACTAACGATTTTCTATTTAGAAAAGCAAATCGTTAAGTGTATATATCATTCCTCACTTGCGTGTATAGCTGACAAATTTGAATTTTGCCTTTGACCACGTAACTGGAAGCTTTCTTGGTCGATCTGGTTCATGAAGGTAGGAAGGAATCGTCGAGTGCATTGATTGCTATCTTCCCATATATTTCTCGCTTTAGATGTCACCTTAGAACCTATGAAACAATGGACTTACCTGCAAAATTAGACATTAGTTGTAGAATCGTCTCAATCCAGTAACTAAAACAAATATTAAACTAATAATAAAGAAAATTATTGACTTATGAAATACAAGACTTTCATATACCTACCATGCCATGGATTCTGTGATTTGTTGCCCATTGAGTGATTATGATGATCAAAAAGGAGTAAAATAGGTGGAAAAAGAGTGTCAAAAAGAAGCAATTATGATGCTCAACAGGTTGAATCCCTCATATTTCATGTTATTATTTTCATATCCAAAGATCATATTCATTCTCAGATCTATGCTCATCAATGCATCCATGCTTAGATCACCATTATTCAATCCCATCAAGTAAATACATCGTCACATTATCTCATAGTTGATTAAATGCCAACCATCAAATTGAAACCACATAACCTTGACTTTATTCAAGTCACGATTTCCCATTCTAAGAAACCATAACCTAGTTCCATGTCATCTAGCTCTAGGTCACCTCACAAAATCCAACTCCACATCATGTAAATAAGAATAGCTTTGCTACTTCTCCATTCCACGTAATTTGGTTAAAATATGAACCTACCAAGAACCTACTTGGAAATATTGAGGAGACATGTAATCAATTTTGATAAACACTAAAACCCTAACCTTCAAAGATTTAGAAATAATGAACTTGGTTACCATCCATCTTCCATCATAGATATTTTTTCAAAATCATGGTTGATACAATGGGTAGGTATCACATCCAAGCCTCAACTATTCATTGAAACAGAATGTCATGATTTTGCCCAAGAGTGAAATTCATTTTCATTTATTACACAACTATATAGGACTTGGAGGCCACAAAACTTCATAAAACCAAAAAACTATCCTTAATATAATTCAAATTAATCTCATATTTTAATTACAAATTATTTATCCATTAAAAAAAAAAAAAAACTAGCTATTAGTCAATTAATAATAATTTATTTTATTTAATTCAACTATTAACTTTTATAAACTTGAATAAATTTGAATTATTTTTAATAAAACTAAAAAAAATATCATCAACAAATTAATAAAAAAAAAATCTACTAAAAATCTAAATTTCAAAATTTTTACAAATGTAAATCAATGTAAAATTATTCTTTAACATCCCCATGGCATGTGATGATACCAGTGTGAGATCATAAACATGATGGAATGATCGAGAATCAAAGGCCACTTAGTCTGCCAAGTCCTTAAATTCTTGAAAAAGATGGGCATTTACACACCTCGAGTGGTTGTATTATTTGCGTTGAAGACTAATGATGGTTGGGAATTATGATATGGAAGGCTCCCTCACGTGGATGGTAGAACCTACCTTCACCGGGAGGAGGTGCTCTCCCCTACATATGGCGTTGATTGCAAGTAGCACAACTGTAAACATTTCTCTATGCCTAAATATGTAGCTATTAGTAGCCATTCCAATGATATTTATTGCCTATATGTGCCCTTTAGTCGACCCATTAGTGGGTGTCATGAATCTATTTCCATCGTCAAAAACATTATTCAAATACTGTCTCTACAATATTTTTTTAAATATTTTTACCCAGATTCTGACTACTTTTGAGCAATTTCTCCGCCTCGTAAACAACTCCCTGGAGAGATTTGTCTATTGACTACTGCACATTAGGTCTATCTAACACATAATGATCCCAAACTTTGGTGGCCGTCGAGGAGGCAAGGGCTTGACTGGAAGTTGCAGAGTTCGTTATGAAACATACAGTTCTTTGATCCAGCTAAACCTCCAACCTCCCCTGCGGAAGCGCCAACTAATTCGCCACTCAGGCAAATCACACCATGCAGTGGTAGTACGCAGATCAAACAATATAGCAAGACTTTAAACAAAATGCCCATCATTTTAGGTGCTGCAGGTGGCCTGATTCTCTTATTAGTTGTGTCTGTTCTCATGTTGGAGAAGATTTGAATGTGCCATTTTTCAAATCTGGGGTTTAGATGCTATGTGCTAGTACTTTGATAATAGTGTTGTTTAATTAGGCGAGGAAATTTGGTCTCACAAGTCTGAGCAGGACTATGCCTGAGAGTTTCTTCAGGCACAAATGTATATTATATTTGTGCTACTCCTTTGTTGTTCAATGCACGGGTAGAATTAAAAAGATAAAGCAATTTGGCTAGGCAAATGGCACATTTTACCACATACACAGGTATATTCAACTAGTTGGGATATCAATTTCAAAAGTTTGCATAGTAGAGGTAAACCTAAATTATTCAATTAGTTGGGATATCAGTTTGAGACGTTTGCATAGTAGAGGTAACTGTGACCGGTTTTAAAAGATTCCCTCCTGGGTTTGGAACGTTTGCATAGTGAAGGTAACTGTGACGAGTTTTAAAAAATTCTCGTCTGAGTTAATTTATTCAAATTTTCAGAAAAAAAAAAAAAAAATAAAAAAATAAAAAAAAAATAAAAAAAATAAAAATAATAATAATAATAATAATAATAAAATAAATAAATAAATAAAAATAAAAATAAAAAAAATCCGTGGTTCAATTTAAAAATAAAAAAATCCCGGTACTACTAAATGTACACTGCTAGATATATTGAACCGTAGACAAAGTTAATCCTAGGCCGCAGGAAAATGGATCTCTCTTGTTCTCTGGACTTGAAAAGATAATAGGAATCATAGTAGTTACAATAGAATATAATAGACATGTATGCTACTGTTAGAGTCTGGCTGAGAACACAATTTCCACAGATATTCTTCAGGAAAGGTCTACCCAATGATTGAGAGAGCCAAAGTTAGATATCATTCAATTTTTTTTATTATCTATATTTTATGTGGTTCATTGGCAAGTTGAGGAACATATACTCAGTGAAGATCGGCAAATAATTTATAAGTTGGAAACATTAGTAGTTGCTCCCAATAATTTTCATGATGATAACCAGCTTGGCGAGGGAGGATTTGGCCCTGTATACAAGGTAACATAGAGGTTCATTAGGAGGCTTGGACTGCTCTATATATCTTTTAAAATGCTCTCACCGCACTCTTGACCGTTAGATGCAGATTGCTAGCTTGAAACAAATATATAGTATATAGAATGGTAAGTTTCAGTTACGTCACAAAATCTTTGATGGTGATAATTTGTCTAGGGAACTACTGAAAACAGAAAAGAGAATGATGTGAAGAAGTTGTCATTAGAATCTACACAAGGAAAGAAATAATTTGTGAACGAAAATCTTGTGAAACTACTTGGCTGATGCACAGAGGCTGAATCCTAAGATAATAGATTTCGGCTTAGCCAGACTTTTTCTTGATGATGAAACTCACCTCAGTGCAGGGGCTGCTGGAACTCTGAGATTTTGAGAAGATCACCATTCTAACACTGTATAAAAGCTATTAACAGTTGCCCGTTCATATAGTAAATTACTATAAAATTGATTTTGATATTTTCCCTTGTAAATATGCAAAGGCTTAAACTTAGTGGTTTTATTATTAACATTGATTTCTTTCAGTGGTTTTATTATTAGTTTAGATATCGTTTTTTGGGATTCAACTGCGTTAAGTAAGTCATTAACGTATGACCATTTCCATGAGAGGTAGTCGTAACTGACTAATTTCTCATGATTTTTGAATTGTTCACTTAGCACTCATTGCATCGGGTGATGCTCACAGGGGTGAAGAAGTGGGATTGAAACTAGTGAAATGAATCACATAGCATCAATCGTCACTTCCAGGGCTTGCACCCGGTAACCAGGACTTCCCGGGAGGTCACCCATCCCAGATCTCCTCTGGCTCAAGCACGCTTAACTATGGAGTTTTCCCCACAATCAAGCCCACTTAGCTTGCTACCCCCATTTGCAAAACCTTAGCAAGTATTGTGCCTCATGAATCATTCAAGTAGAGATCCCTTCACTCTTTTTGAATTTAAGTATTAGGGGTTTACGCAGTGCATTATATTAGATATCGTTTTTTGGGATTCAACTGCGTTAAGTAAGTCATTAACGTATGACCATTTCCATGAGAGGTAGTCGTAACTGACTAATTTCTCATGATTTTTGAATTGTTCACTTAGCACTCATTGCATCGGGTGATGCTCACAGGGGTGAAGAAGTGGGATTGAAACTAGTGAAATGAATCACATATCAATCGTCACTTCCGGGGCTTGCACCCGGTAACCAGGACTTCCCGGGAGGTCACCCATCCCAGTATTGATTTCTCTGATACTCGTACTAAAATTTATTGGTATTAGAATTTTCTACATTAACTGTGAAATGAATCATCTGAGAGCTGCTAATTTGATAAGAATTTAGAATATTTTGAAAATCTAAAGAACAAGAGAGGGGCCAAAATGTTGATTTGGGTAGCTAAAAATGACCTAATGATTTTTTGAGAATGTACAATCGACATGACAATGGCCTAGAAATACACTACTCTAGTAAAAAACCAGAGCTTTTCTGATACAACTATTTTCACTTGCATTTTATAACATCATTGACATCTCCGTTTTGGGGATGTACATTCTTGGTTCATCTTTTACCTTCTAGGGGATTTGCACTGTTTGTTATTTGCAAATCGCTTTCACTTTATCATCACTTAACCCTTACGATTTTCCTCACTAAATAATTTCCATTGTAATTTAAATATGCAGCGGGTATAAGGCACTGGAGTATGCTTTTGGGGGACAGTTATCTGTAAAAGCGGTTGGAGATATTAATCCCAACCACCGCGTTAAACACCCTCACATCAGTTATATTTGTTAAAAGTATTTTTGCAAGTTGCGTCTTTGTTTGAAGATGGAAGAGCAATTATACTTGTCAAAGATATTTTTGCAGGTTGCGTGTCTGGTTGAAGATGGAAGCACTGAAGCCAAAAGTACCAGGTTGAAGATGGAAACACTGAAGCCAAAAGTACCCGGAATACCATTACGAAACACAACAAAGAATTTAAGACATTTAATGTATTTTGGTAAATAGATATGGGCAAGCATTCATTCGCGACTATAGCCCACACTCCACAAACAAAGCATTTAATGTATTTACCAAAAACACCTGCGCGATTCTCATCACACTCAACAACGACAACATATTAATTATTTGCTCTTTCATGCATTAATGTAAAATTTGTATGTTGAGATAAAGAAGCAGGTAAAAAGTCATTTTGCAAGTAAGAGAGGGTAAGTGAGTCTCTAAAGGAGAGTCTCTAAGGAGAAAATAGTGGAGCAAATTTTGGTGGGTGCCTAAAAAACAAACACTTAATGTAATTTTACTGTGTGTTATTCCGCCTAAGTGTAAATCACTGTAAAACCTTTGTTTTACTTGGTGAATGAACTGCAGTCTCATGTGAATGTATTTTCATGATTTAGAATTCAATTCTAAGTTTTATTTGTGATGCTCCAAGATTTTACCTTTGTTTTTAGTGAATGAGCTACACTCTCATGTGAATGTATGTTCATGATTTAGAATTCAATCCTAGGTTTTATTTGTGATGCTCCAAGATTTTTTCTTTGTTTTTGCCATAAGTGAACTCTATGTATTTATTAAGTCTCTGCAATAGCTCCACTGCCAAATTACCTCCGTGACCCGGCAAAAAGAGTTGGGCGAAAGTAGCTTCGCCAAATATTTTACTCTTATTTCGTGTAAGTGTAAATCAGTGTAAAACCTTTGTTTTACTTGGTGAATGAGTTGTGCTCTCATGTGAATGTATTTTCATGATTTAAAATTCAATCTTTATTTGTGATGCTCCAAGATTTTACCTTTGTTTTTGCCAGAAGTGAATTCTATGTATTTATTAACTCTATGTAATAAAGTTGCTTCGCCAAATATTTTACTCTGCCTCTCTGGGTAAAGTTTTCTTCAATTTTTCTAACATGGTATAAGAGTTAACTAGCAGTACGAATTGTTTTGAGGGCAGATTGTTTTTAGCATATTTACCAGCAGGTAAAAAAAAAATTAGGCTCATAAATGGCAACATCAAGCTTGACTAATCCTCAAATACCTCAGTTTAATGGCAAAAATTATGATTGTTGGACTATTACAATGAAATCCCTGTTTTCTTCTCAAGACATTTGGGATTGGGATTTGGTGGAGAATGGTTTTCAAGAACCAGCAGAACCCTGTTTTACATTTTCCAAGCAGTTCATGAAAGTATTTTTCCAAGGGTTGCAGCAGCAAAGAAGTCCAAGCAAGCATGGGACACCCTCCAAACAACCTACCAAGGCATGGAAAAAGTCAAGACAACAAAGTTGCAAATGTTGAGAAGAGATTTTGAAACACTTTGTATGAAAGAGTCTAAGAATGTAGACTCATTTTTTACACATGTAAGTGGGTTGGTTACTCAAATCAGGCCTCATGGTGAGACACTTGAGGAAAGAAGAATAGTTGAGAAAGTTTTGAGAAGTTTGCCAGCAAGGTTTGATCCCATTGTTGTGGCCATAGAAGAGACAAAGGATCTCTCACAGTTCTCAGTGGGTGAGCTTAATGCATCACTAATTTCTCATTAACATAGACTGAACAGAGCAACAAGCTCCTCATTGGAGCATGCCTTCAAGACACAAGTATCATTTGGTCAAGGTCGAGGCAGAGGAAGATCATATGCTAGAGGAAGAGGAAGAAGCCCACACAGAGGTAGAAGAAGCAACCCTTCAAACTCAAGTGGAAGAGGCAGCAATCAAAATCCGAGTCAAGGCCCAAGCCAAAATCAAGCACAAGGTTAGAGGTATGATAAATCTCAAGTCCAATGTCATTACTATAAGAAGTATGGTCATTATGCAAATGGATGTAGAAAGAAGCAATATGACATTATTAACAAACCAAGTGTAAATTTCACAAGAGAAATCAAAACCATGATAGCATGTTTTTAGCTTGTAATATAGCACAAGAAAAATAGAGTGATATATGGTATCTAGATTCAGGGTGTAGCAACCACATGTCAGGAAACATAGAAATGTTTTCTAATCTAGATGAGAGTGTGAAATCTGAAGTGACATTAGGGACTGATAGCAAAGTCTCTATTATGGGAAAACGAAGAGTTAATATCCTAACAAAGAAGAGGGAGAAGAAGTACATCTCAGATGTTTACTTTGTCCCCGGTCTTAAACATAACCTCATAAGCATTGGACAACTCATGCAAAAGGGCTACAATGTCTTTTTCAAGAATGATGTATGCACAATTTTGGATAGGCCTCTAAGCAAACAGTTGATTGCAAAGATTCATATGACAAATAATAGAATGTTTCCCTTAAAATTAAAATTAGATTTGAAAAAAGAAGGTGCACAAGCACAACTCTCAATGAACTCACAAGAAGATGGAAGAAAAGAGGTAGTTGTCACACAAGTAAACTTTCAAGCAGAGGTAAAAGATGAAAACTAGTCATGGCATTTGAGATTTGGACATCTCAACTTTGGAGGTTTGAATTTGCTGCATAGGAAATGCATGGTGAAGGGTTTACCGCTCATAGAAAAACCAGACATCATATGTGAAGGATGTATCTTGGCAAGCAACATAGAGAGACATTTCTAGTAGGAAAGTCAATAAAGGCAAAGGCACCTTTGGAGATTGTCCACTCAAATTTATGTGGACCAATGCAAACATCATCAATTGGTGGTAGTCACTATGTATTGACCTTCATAGATGACTACACAAGGAAGACATGGGTCTATCTCCTAAAACAGAAAAGTGAAGTCTTTGAGCGCTTTCGTCAATACAAAGATCTTGTTGAGAAGCAAAGTGGACACTAGATCAAAGTCCTTGGGACTGACAGAGGTGGAGAATACATCTCAAATGATTTCCTTTGATTTTGCAGGGAGCATGGAATTCACAAGCAATTTACAACAAGGTATACACCTCGGCAAAATGGTGTGGCGGAAAGGAAGAGTAGGACCATTATGGAAATGGCAAGGAGTATGATGAAGGCAAAGCATTTGCCAAATGATTATTGGGCTGAAGCTGTCGCTTCTGCATCATATATCTTGAATAGATATCCAACCAAAAGCATCCAGAACATAGTTCCTGAAGAGGCATGGAGTGGAAGAAAGCATAGCGTCACTCACATGAGAGTTTTTGGATGTGTGGCTTATGCACATGTCCCGGATGAGTTGAGGAAGAAGTTGGATAGCAAGGGGGAGAAATGTATATTTGTTGGATACAGTGATGAATCCAAGGCATACAAGCTCTACAATCCATCAACCAAGAAATTCATAATCAGCAGAGATGTGCAGTTCATAGAAGAGGAAGCATGGGATGGAAGTTTAGAGAAGACAATCAATGTCAAAGCATGTATACCACATGAGGACAAAGAGGAATTAACAGCAGCAAATAATTCCTCAACAGTGACTCCCTCTACTCCTATTCAAGCGCAACAAAGCAGGCAACAAGCAACACCATCAACAAATAATAGGACAGTTTCGCGCAACCAAGCAAGTGCTTCTCCAAGCACACCACAAAGCGCAACACTTAGTGACATGTCAAGCCCATCTTCAACAAGCACAAAAAGACTAAAATTCAAAAATTTAAATGAAATTTATGAGCAAGAAGAAGTTGATAGCAGCGCTGGTATGAATTCCTTGTTTGCATTATTTTGTCATGTAGATGACCCAATCCATTTTGAAGGTGCAGTCAAAGAAGAAAAATGGGTTGCGACAATGGAGGAAGAAATAGAAGCAATAGAAAGGAATGACACATGGGAGTTAATGAGCCTTTTGAAAGGAAAACATGTCATTAGAGTGAAGTGGGTCTATAAGACCAAAAGTAACATTGAGGGAAAGATTGAAAGGCACAAAGCAAGGCTAATTGTCAAAGGATACAAGCAGCAGCATGGTAGAGATTACGTGGAGATGCTCGCGCCTGTCGCGATGATGGAGACAGTGCGTGCAGTTGTGGCGATTGTTGCGCAGCATAAATGGAGAGTGTATCAAATGAACGTAAAATCAAAGTTCTTAAATGGGGTGATGAAAGAAGAAGTGTATGTTGCGCAACCACCTGGTTATGAGGTAGAAGGCAAAGAAGACAAAGTGCATCGGTTGAGGAAAGCTCTTTATGGGTTGAAGCAAGCACTGCGCGCATGGTACAATAGGATAGATGCCTACTTGTTGTACAATGGTTTCGACAAATGTGACGATGAACCCACTCTCTATATCTAAGAGAGCAAAGGTAAGATTCACATTGTCGTCTTATATGTAGATGATTTGATTTTTACAGGGAGTGATGATTTCCTCATCGTTGATTTCAAACAAGTCATGAAGAGTGAATTTGAAATGACTGACTTGGGAATGTTAAGATATTTTTTGGGCATAGAAGTGAAGCAAACAGAAAATGGTATTTTTATCTCTCAAGCGAAGTATGTGGTAGACATTTTGGAGAGGTTTATCTTCAATGAGTTGTGGAGAGGAGTGTGTGTCGGAAAAGGAGACAATGACCCAGTACAACCTACCTTAGACAAAGAGCTCGTCATTTTGGAAAACAAGAACAACAAAGCTTATGCATTAATCGCAGCATTTGTAAATGAAGAGGTGAGTCGCCATATTTCGTCATATTCAACTGCCTTTGAAGCCCTACAAAAGCTGAAAGAACTCTATGACTCACATTCTGCACTTGAAGTTGTCCAACTCATGATTAGACTCTTCACTCTTGAACTAAAAAATAATGATCCTCTTGCTCTTGCATCTGAAGTAAAGTTTATAATGCATGATATCAAATCCACTAAGGCTGAATTGGATATTCCTCTTATTGCTTTTCTCAAGGCACTTTATCCTACTTACTCCAATTATCTTGAGTCATTGCAAGCAAATGGAAATCTCAAAGATATAACCTTTGACTCTCTTGTGAAAAAGTTTGCTGAAAGAGAGAAAGCTTTCGAAAAGAAGACAACCCCTGAATCTTCTGAAGAGACTATGTGCCTTGCTCATAAAGAAAAGCATCCTGCTCAAGATTCTACAAGAGGAAGAGGTGGACGAAGAGGAAGAGGAAGATATTTCAGAGGCAGGGGGGGCAGACATTCTCAAGGAGAAAAGGCAGATTTACACTGTATTCGCTACAAAAGAAATGAATCACATGATGCCTCTACATGCAAGCTACCATGGGACAAAATTGAGCAGAAAAGAAACCAACAAAAAGGTAAAACTGATGATACAGACAAAGGTAAAACACCTAAATCCGCTCACTATGTTGAGGCACAATGTAACATTGGAGTAAATGAAGATTTGTTTAATGCTTCGCTTGCTTCTTGGAAAAATGATTGGTTGCTTGATTCAGGAGTAACCTGTCACATGACTCATAGAAAAGATTTTTTTGAAGATTTCACTGACAATGTTGATGGAGCAGTATACTTTGCAGATCAATCAAAAATCAAGCCATCAGGGCTTGGCACAATCAAGCTTAAACTGCCTGGTCTTCCAGACTTTCTTTTGGATCATGTTCTATATCTCCCACAACTCAAGAGAAACTTGCTATCCTTGGTCCACATCCACCAGCAAGGTCACTCCATTCATATGTTTGATGGCAAGCTTGAGGTAAGAAAAGCATCTGACCACTCACTTGTCATGAGGGGAATAGAAGAAGAAAGGCTTCTCAAACTGTAAGGAACCTCTGCTCATGCACAACATTTCTCATATATTTCTCATCATGAAGAAGGTACACTTCCATCAAGTTTATTATGGCATGCTAGATTTGGACATTTAAAGTATGACAGTCTCCGCTTATTGAAGAAAAATGGTGTTGTTGGTTTGCCTACAATTCCTAGAAAACTTAAGCAATGTGATGCTTGCATTCTAGGAAAGCATAGCAAACAGTGTTTTCATGATTCACATTCAAGAGCACATAGGAAGCTTGAACTTATTCATTCAGATTTATGTGGTCCAATTCCTGTTCCTTCTGCAAATGGAAATAAATATATCATGACATTTATTGATGACTACACCAGAATGTGTTGGGTTTATTTATTGAAGAACAAATATGATGCTTTCTAAACATTCAAGAATTTTCATAAATGGATTGAAAATGATGCACAATCTCATATTGGGTCTATTCGCACTGATAATGGAAAAGAATATACATCAAATGAATTTGAAAACTATCTTTGCCAACATGGGATCAAACATCAAACAACTGTGCCTTATAATCCCCAACAGAATGGTGTTGCTGAAAGAATGAATAGAACAATCTTGAATATGGTATGATCCATGTTTTTCTTCAAAAATGTAAAGATAATGTTTTGGGCTGATGCTGTTCTATGTGCTGCATATATAAAGAATATATGTCCATCTAATGCTATAAGAAACAAGACTCCTTATGAATTGTGGTATGGACATGTTCCTTCGGTAAAACATCTCAGGGTCTTTCGTTCCCCCTATTATGCTTTGATACCAAAGGTACATAGAAACAAACTTGGTGCTAGAAGTCGTAAGTGTATCTTCCTGGGGTATTCAAACACCTCCAAAGCATACCGCCTCTATGATGAAGTAAACAAAAAATTTGTTGTATCTAGAGATGTAATTTTTCTTGAATCATCCAAATCTGACAATGTTGTTGAGCGGAAACTTGATCACTTGGATAGATTCGCAAAAACGAAATCATTTCAAGAATTTGATAATCAGATTCCACATCTTGAAGGGGGGATTCCTATTCTAGATCAACATGTGGAATCTTCTTCTGAAGAACACTCTCCCTCGAATGAAACTCCAACAACAGATGATGCTTTAAGTGATGTAATTGATAGAATTGGGAGACTCAATCTTGATTCAGTCCCAACTCAATCAACAGAGCAGCCTGGACCATCTCAGAAAGGTCCCCCAAAGTGGCTGACAAAGACACTTGAAAGTGTTCATCCTAATGAAATTGGAAAAACAAGAACCAAAAATTCAAACCGGCAAAATGGAGGTGATGTAGATGACTCTAATTCACCTGTTGATATGGATGTTTCTTATGATTGTGAATTGAACTTGTCTACAGATTTTGAACCAACTTCCTTTAAAGAAGCTGCTTCTCATGATGAATGGAAAGAAGCGATGCAAAAGGAGTATGATGCCCTCATAAAGAACAGCACTTGGAAGCTGGTTGATCCTCCATTTGGAACCAAACCAATTGGCTGCAAGTGGGTCTACAAGAACAAATACAAAGCTGATGGCTCACTTGACAAGCACAAAGCTAGGCTTGTGGAAAAAGGTTTTGCACAGAAGGAAGGGGTCGACTATGAGGAAACTTTTGCCCCCACAGCAAAATGGGCCACCATCCGGACACTCTTTGTACTAGCAGCTCAGAATGGTTGGAAAGTCCATCAAATGGATGTAAAAGCTGCCTTCTTGAATGGAGATCTAAAAGAGAATGTTTTTATGTCCCAGCCTGAAGGATTTGCTGTGAAAGGACATGAACATAAAGTATGCAAACTTTTGAAGTCCTTGTATGGCCTCAAACAAGCACCGCGAGCCTGGTATGAAAAACTAACTGAGCATCTTATGAAACTCAACTTCGATCATTTTGATCTTGATGATGCAACTTTATTTGTCAAGAAAGTTCGCAAAACAGTTTTATATCTTGTGGTATATGTAGATGATATTTTAATGACAGGGAACAATGAAAGCTACATTGCATCCATAAAGAAGGAATTGGGGAAAAGTTTTGAAATGACTAATTTGGGCTATGTTCATTACTATCTTGGCATTGAAGTAACCCAACATCCAAAGTCCATATTTCTTTCTCAAAAGAAATACATTGGAGATTTGTTAAACAGATTTGGCATGACAGAGTGCAGTACTCTTACTACTCCAATGGAACAAAACTTAAAGCTCACATCTATTGAAGGAAAGGAATTTGAGGATGCAACAAAGTATAGACAGCTTGTAGGAAGTCTCAACTACCTTACTACTACCAGACCAGACATTTCATTTGTTGTTGGAATCCTCTCCAGGTTTATGCAAAAACCTTGCGAGGGACATTGGTCTGCTGCAAAAAGAGTTCTAAAGTACTTGAAGGGAACTCAAGACTTTGGAATCAAGTACACACAGGTGGATGACTTCAGTTTGATCGAATACTCTGATTCAGACTTCGATGGAGACAAAGAAACTAGGGTATCTACTTCAGGATATGCTATGAGTCTTGGATCAGGAGCTGTCTCCTGGAGATCACGCAAACAATCAGTTCGAGCAGATTCCACAACAGAAGCAGAATATGTGGCAGCAGCTGAAGCAACAAACGAAATTGTGTGGCTCAGGAAAATTCTTGAAGATTTGCATGTAAAACAAGTACAATCAACTCCACTTATGATTGACAACACATCTGCAATAAAGTTGGCCAAGAACCCAAAGTTCCATGATCGAACAAAGCACATCAATACTAAATATCATCTGATCCGACATCATGTTGAGGCCAAAACAATCCATCTCCGTCATTGTTCCACAAATGAGCAAATTGCAGTCATCTTCACCAAAGCGCTTGGAAGAGAAAAACTTGAAAGATTCAGAATGATGCCTGGACTCACCAACATCCCTTCAGATTAAGGGGGGAAATGTTGACACCTAATCCTCACAATTGGGTGAATTTATGTAAATAGTTAAATTAGGAATGTGAACAGTCATCAGGAGATGAACTGAGCAGTCACACCTTTTTGTATATAACAATAGCATTCCTAATGAAATCAATTGAATCAGTTTTACTGCCTATTGGAGAGTTACTGCCTGGCCTGACAAGAACAGCAAGTCTGCACCAACTCCAACTGTCATGGGGTTGAAGTTGAGCAAATAAGATTGCAACGACAATGTTAATCCGTCATTATATAAAAGCATGATAGGTAGCTTGATGTATTTGACCGCCACTAGGCTGGATATAATGTATGCAGCGAGTTTGGTGTCAACGTTCATGAAGACACCCAAAGAGACACGTTGGCAAGCAACAAAAAGGATTCTAAGATATGTCAATGGCACAAAATAGTATGGCATTCTATACACAGCAATAAGTGATTTTAGGCTAGTTGGTTACACTGGCAGTGATTGGGCAGGAAGTGTCGATGACAGAAAGAGCACGTCAGGATATGTTCTTCATTTAGGTTCCGGAGCCATTTCATGGGCCTCCAAGAAGCAGCCAATAGTGTCACTGTCAACAACAGAAGCTAAATATGTTGCAGCAACAACAGCAATGTGTCAGGAAGTTTGGATGATAAGAATGTTGAGGGATCTTCGTCATGACCAAGAGGGAGCGACAACTATTTTCTACGACAACACCTCAACAATTGCATTGTCAAAGAATTCTGTCTTTCACAAAAGGACCAAGCATATTGATGTTAAATATCATTTTATTAAAGAGTTGATCAACAATGATGAAATTGTGTTGCAGCACTGCAGGTCACAGGATCAATTTTTTGATATCTTCACAAAGGCATTGGCATGTGAAAGTTTTGTTTATCTCATAAACTGTTTGGGAATTGTCAGTGGTGGCAATTGTGATTAAGCAGGAGTGTTGGAGATATTAATCCCAACCACCACGTTAAACACCCTGATAACAACCATACTTGTCAGAAGTATTTTTGCAGGTCGCGCCTCTGTTTGAAGATGAAAGCATTAAAGCCAAAAACAAAAGTACCACGCAAACCATTCCGAAACACAACAAAGAATTTAAGGCATTTAATGTGTTTTGGTAAATAGATATGGGCAAGCATTCATTCTGCGACTATAGCCCACACTCCAGAAACACCTGCGCGATTCTCATCACACTCAACAACAACAACATATTAATTATTTGCCCTGTCCTGTATTAATGTAAAAATTGTATGTTGAGATAAAGAAGTAGGTAAAAAGTCATTTTGCAAGTAAGAGAGGGTAAGAAAAAAAAAGAGCGAGAGTCTTTGAGGAGAAAATGGTGGAGAAAATTTTGGTGGGCGCCTAAAAAACAACAGTTACTGTGTTTCATTGTGTTATTCCACTTAAGTGTAAATAATAGTCAAAACCTTTGTTTTACTTGGTGAATAAGTTGCAGTCTCATGTGAATGTATTTTCATGATTTAGAATTCAATCCTAAGTGTTATGTTTGTTTTTGCCATAAGTGAATTATGTGTATTTGTTAAGTCTCTACAATAGCTCCGCGAAATTCCCTGCAACTCCACGAAAAGAGCTGCACGAAAGTAGCTTCGCGAAATATTTTACTCTGCCTCTCTGCTTAAATTTTTCTACCTCCTCGACTCCACGAAAAGTATTTTGCCTCTCTGCGTAAATTTTTCTTGAATTTTTCTAACAAACCTGATGTCTATAGCTTTGGCGTTGTTCTCCTTAAACTTATGACTGGAAGGAAGAACATAGATTATAACCTGCCATCTAATATGGAAATGCTTTTAGGATGGGTAAGATACTTTGATATTGTTCTGGTCAACCATGTTACCATGTTATGGGTATAAGTTTTCATTGATCTATTTTAATATGAATTCGTTATCATATGGATTATGTGTTGTTTCGCCATAAAACTAAATTAATACCATTCTGTAACATATGTATTTCATGAAAATGTAGGCATGGAGTTCATTCAAAGGAGGAAATATTGTGCAAACGATTGATGTAGCGATAATTGAAACATGGGACGAAGAACAAGCATTGAGATGCATTCATGTCGGTCTTTCGTTGAGATGCATTAATAATTGGAGAAGAAAATTATTAATTATAATTTAAATTCAACTTATTACTTATAATTTAAAAGAAAATAATTTTTATAAAAAAATTATTATAAATTTAATTAAAATTATTGTATAGATAAAATAATTAGTAAAAATAAAATATTTATCTTAATAATTTTTTTTGCCATGATTTATGGGAAATTTGAACCTTACATTACATTGTCTGGCATAATCTCGATTTTATAATATTACAATTTTCAATTAAACTCTACCTCATAAACTATGATGATGATGAACGTCTACTGAGACCAATGTGGTTTATCGTACATTAAGAAATACAAATCTAATTGTGAAAATGGAAATCTAAAATCTAATCTTATTTCTATGATTAAAAAGAAGGGAAAGAAATCCTCCAAGATCACTATAGTTGGGTTGACTTAACATGTCAAGAAGATTGGAAGTGTGAAAAATGTTAGGGAAATGAGAGTGGATTATGTTAGAAAACCCTCCCATTCGAGATCACCAAGGTCAATTACGGGATTATGACAAGATCCCTAAAGTTATTGCATTTGGAAAAGCACATAAGGCATATAAATAGCTACTGCTTCATCCAATTCAACATTATTTGTGTTTGTAACTACAATTGTTGAACCAAAGTTTGAGAGCAAACAATAGAGACCAGACACCAGGAGAGTAGGTGTTGTAGGAGCATATCTAGTTATTAGATACAAACACCATGACTTCTTCCTCAACACCGAAAGAAACCTAGAACAAAGGGCATTGACATTGCACCATCCCCATCACCACCTGCAAGACCTTCTGCACTAGATGTAAAATCTATAACCCAACTGCCAAAGGAGCCAAAGTACAAATGGAAAACAACCCCAATTCCACCAGGGGTCCTCGAGAAAGGTGATATGATCGACATGGTGAACAAATTAAATTATAATGGCCATGATGTCATGAATGGCACCAAGTTCCCTTACTTTTCATAAGACAAATACCTAAATGTTATAGTGCAACCAAGGCATCTGCAAGTTTGTGAGCCACAACAATGGGTTGCGAGTTTGGAGAAATCAGGTATTCTAAACTTTCTAGATATCCCACACTTTAGTTGTAGTCCAAAAGTCAATATTTGTGTCAAACTATTGTTAAGCTGCATACATGGCAGATTTTTGTGGTTAGATGAGCCCATCGAAATCGATTCCTACCTTATATCTAGAATTACATGGTTGCCCCTGGCTGGAGAGGATCCACAGCCTGTTTTTGATAATAAAAATGAAAAGGCACTTGCCAAGGATATGGTAGAGAAGTGTGACATGAGTCGCAAACAACGGGGAGTCTTAATCTCCTCCATAAACAATGAACACGTGTAGCTCACCACGTAGATAATGGCATGTAAAGTGCTCATAAAATGTAGAAAATATCAATGCTCAATGGGAGTAGTAGTTGTAGCATCAAAGTGCATTGAAAACATAAAAATGAAATTGGTGACCTTCCTCTTGAACTCGTTTATGCATGACTACCTAAAAGCCTAAGACAAAAATTCAGAGTTCCACTATGCATGGTTGTTGATCCTCATAGCTTTGACAACATGGTAATTTCCTAAGGACACTCAATTTCCACCACTAGATAAGCAAGAGTTTGCTACACCAAGATTTGGGTCACTCTAACATACTTCAAATAAGAAGCACCAGACATATACGAATATTAAGTTTTACATTTGGAAAGATACATTTGGAAAGAGGACATCAACCAGTCTATATTGGAGGTACTATGCATTCTAGTACAAGTTGTCGAGGCTTACAAGGTAGTGGGAATGTTCCGCGTCACATCACGCCATATGTATATACAAGCCCATGCAGACCTGCCAAAGCAATGGTTGAATTGCACATACAAGCTCGTTGAGCAAACTATGTCACATATTGTCAACAAATGGCAAGAAGAATGGCACAAACTTCTTACTGGATACCAATCGAAGGTACAAAAAATTGACAGTGGCGAGGAACAAAAATGTCCTGAGAAACAACAATAGGATCATGAATAAGAGCATACCGACACACCATAGTAGGACTTTAGAGAAGGAGAAACAATGCTAGAAGGCGAAAAGAGAGGCCATGAAGCTAAACATTTCAGAGACACCTTTGTTAGAGGAGGATTTACATAAATTTGTTAACCAGATAAGAGAGATAATTGAGCAGGGAATTGCCCCTCGTCGAAATTATTCAAAAAACAACAGAGGAATAAAAAGACTTGCAAAATCAGATGCAACAACAATTAGAACAACTTTGTCTCTTATTTGAATCATTTAGGATGATAACTATTTCGTCGAGTGCAACAAAACACACTAATGCGACGGAGGCAAGTAGTGCACCGCCTGCACTAGAAATTCAGCGAAAATAGTCACAACCTTCTACAAACTCAACAAAACTACGCACCTTATTTATTCCACCCATTACAATGAACTTTTTGTTGGAAAGATGACTAGTTTGTTGTTCTTGATGTCAACTTGGATGATGATCTTGTCACATTATGTCAACTTGGATATTGTGATGACATTATTAGTGATTGGCATCAAAATGGATGTGTTTTGCTAGGTTATGACTTATGATGACATATTGATGCTTGAAGAAGAGGGTGAACAAGTTTTATGATGATTCTAGAGAAGTTGTAGAAGATTTGATAGGGTTTGGAGAAGCTTAACTGTGAAGTTCTAAGCAAAAATTAAGGTAACACAGGTTCCTAAGTAGCAACCCGAGTTATAACACACCTCGTGGAGTAGAAAACTAAGTTATAACACACTTCTTGAATTCACAAGGTGCATTACTATCTGTAAGGGAAGAAAAAACAAAAAACCTCAGGGAAAAACCATGGAATTGCCCAAGGTATTCATGTGTGGAAGGTTGTGCAATGTCTTTGATGTCGTCAAATATTACCATCAACAAATCCCCAGGTTTTTCCATGGTAATCTTGAGGAAAATAAGCTATAAAAGGTCAAGGAATTTGATAAACTAAAGTGTGTCCATTCTTCATGAGTTATGGTCTGGAATAGGTAATTGCACCAAGGCACAAGGAGGAGGCTCATATCTATCTACTTAATGAGGAATCTTAAGTAAAGTTGGCTTCAATGGAGATGTTATGAGGAGTTTATAGTGATATTTGAATAATCTTGATAACCTTGTATGTTGCAATGACATACAAGCTTTTATTGACTAACTTACATGTTGGATTTGCCCTTGTTTGCTTAATGACATTGTATGTTATTGTATGTCATGTTTAAGTTATGCAGAAAGATGAATGTAGAGGTTGTATTTGTTGATGATGAGTAGTGTTGTTGATATGTCTTGTATATAGATCTGAATCATTGGCAAGGGTTTGAGCACAATATGTGCTTTATGCATAAATATGTATGGCAAAGATAAAGAATGTATAAAGGCTTATTGTTTTAACAATGATGTGTTTAGGGTCTGGAAAGTTATGAACAAAGTTAAGGGTTATTTTTGTTATCTAAATCTTGATTGTTATGCCAGAATTTTTGTGGCTTAGATCTTCATGCTTAATAACTTGATCCACTACTTTTAAGTGTTATTGGTGAATGCACAAAGCAAAAAACCAATGTCTTTCCAGGGCAAATATTTCTTTCTGAGATTAATTTATGCATAGATCAACAATAGAGGCTTATTTGAAAAAGTTGCTTATAAATTAATGTTGTTGCTTGTCTTGATTGACCCTCAATAGTCTAGCATTATTTACAGTCATAGATCAACGCTTTAGGCACTGGTGTTGAATGATAGAAGTGTTTTGGTACTCGCCATATCTTGTAGAGATCAGTATCAACATTTTGTTTGTCAAATAATTTGATTGTTGAATGATGGTTCTTTGTGCAGAGAATGAGCATAGGTTTAGTGATAGATCTCTATGATCATGTAATGATAGAGTGTAGGGATTGTTTCATGATGATCTAGCTTGCATGCTAAGGGGTAGTTGTTCTTGTTACATGTTGGATTACTATGATGTGTGTTACTTGTTGCTGGATTGAGTTTGATGACACTAACATGTTGGATATTTCTTGTATAGAGAAAGATTGATACTGTGATTAGGGTTTTGCAGATATATTGTCATAATGAGGATGCTACTTTGAGTTTGTTGTTATTTGTACAATGCAGATATATAGTGATTGTCAAGGAATGTTTTGATGAGTATGAGATTTGTTTTTAAGCAGAGAATATGGCTTACATTTGGCATTTGATGAATAAGAGTTTGCATATATATTTTGTTGATTAGAGATTTATTGCAGAGAGTTTGGGTTTGATGGTCTATTGAGTAGATTTGTTGTAGAGAGGTTATTGGTATTCATATTGAGAATAATGGTGTATTTAGATCTAGTTTGAAAATTGAATGAAATGTGGTTTGCAATATTTATGTTTGAGTCAGGTGGATCCAGTGCGAAAGATTTTGAAACATGGTCCACAAAGAAGTTTGAGGGTTGGAGCCTTCAGTGAGGGAGTGGTATCTTACTCTTGGTGGTGGCCAATGAATTTGATCAGGGAGTGGTAGCTTCCTTTTGGTGGTGGCTGGCGAATTTGATTAGGGAGTGGTGGCTTCCTTCTAGTGATAGCTAGAGAAATAAGAGGAGGTGATAGCCTCCAACAGGTAGGAGCCTTCACACTGGTAAGAGTCTGCGCCAATGCAAGATGTAATAAGATATTTTCTTTATAATAAGAAGAAGACATAAACAACAACAACGATGGTTTTTCCTAGTTGGGTTTTCCACCTAAAATACGATGTCCTTATGTGTTGATGTATTCTTGTGATTTACATGTCCTTATGTTTAAATGTTGCTCATGGTTTACTTCATATACCTAGATCTACTACATAATGTTTTGTTAAATGTTGGTTCAGATAACATTGAAAATAAAAGTATAAACTGAGTAAAAATTGGTACGACACATAATATTGATTCACACCCCCCTAGTATTTCCAACACTTTCCATACACTGACATTCAACAATGAGCCCAAGATTTACCACATGTATACCTTATTTTGTCACAAATGCCTTTGAATATTTTACATCAATTACAATAAAGTATAACACAAGAGGTGCAATTCTACACACATGTGACATTGACATAACTGATTTACATCACCAACGAGTATGGGGCTTTGAAGCTAAACACACACAACTGGTGGAAGCATGACAATAAGCTAAAGGAAGAGAAAAGACACTGAGACAGGTAATTGAAGAGGTGTACAACAAACTTCAGAGTGTTCCCATGGAGGTTGACACTCTTACAGAGGAGAAGTTATTGAAGATTGAAGAAACAATAGAAGGCATGAAGACAAAAATCGAGGAATTGTAGCTATAGATAAAACCTGCTACCCTGTCGAAGGAAGTCCAGAGATGAGAAAAGGTACAAGTAGCCTCTGATTACTTTGAGAATGCACATTATGTTGAGCATGAATGCACTAAGTTATTTAATTCAACCTAGATGTTTGGAATATGTTATAATATAGTGCAAAACTTGAGGAGATCAATGGTAAAATTCAGATTGCAGAGTAGCGAAGTGAGTCTATGTGTGACAATCTGATCACCCTACCAGCATCAACATGTCGAGCTAAGATGGTAGAAAGTGCAATATTAGGCAAGCAAATTAATCAATTGAGAGTAGAACAGTAGCAACTTACCATTAAAAATTGTGCAATTGCAGGACAATGGAATGCAAATCACTGACGACATTGTTGCAGCACAAACCATAGCACATCAAGCAGTTGTAGACAACCAACCTTTGTTCCTGGTTCTTCCTATGCCTATGAGGTAGCATAAAATAGTATTAGTCGGGTAGAGGAAAGAAAGACTACAATGTTGACACTCAAACAAACATTTGAGCAATTTTTGAAGAAAACCATAGAGCACTCCCTTCGCTTGGTGCACAAACAAACTAGAGTGACTTGGGGGTGAGACATGAATAGTGTTGGGGGCTTGTTGGGGCCAAGATGTAAAAGGTGTTTTTTTGTTGTTGAAAATTTGGGTAAGTTACCACGTAGAAAGGAGGAAAAAGGGAATCTCATGCGAAACATAGAAGTAGATATGCATACCACACAGATGGTCGACACAACACATAGATGTGCACCGGGAGTAGCGAAGACTATGACATAACAGAAATATGTGGTTGTCAACATTGCACTCTCCAACAATATGGGTTAGTTAATTATGGTTAAGTAGTTGGTTGCAATTCAACACGAGTTGCAATTCAACACGTTACAATGAAGCAATTGGTTATGATTCAACATGTTATGATCAAGTAGTTGGATAAGATTCAACGTGAGAGTGGACAACTCATGAGGGTGAGATGGCTAGGTGAGTTGGCCGAAGATTCGTAGGAGTGCAATGATGGAGATCGAGTTATATAAGGAGCTACTGCTACAACTATTTTACTTATGGATGTTTTTCTTGCTTGATGCTTTTATGAACACTTCTTAGTTCTCTTTCGATTCTCATTTTGCTAATTGTATTGGGGTTTGAATGGATATTATGAAACGAACTGTGATGTTCTATCATGATGACCTGATTTTTACCATTTAGGCGTATGATACCCCTTGTAATATGTATCATTGATCTTTGCTGCTAATATGAAGAATTTAGGGATTCTATGCTAGTTTGTCATGGTTATACTCTATATGCATCTTATATAAAGTGTTGGATAAATGAATGAAATATGAAGTCATTGCTGAGCTTTTCGTGAATGTCTTGTGTTGATATTTATAGTTGAGGTGTAATGCCAGTAATGGTATTAATGTATGTGAAGCTGTGTTCCCTAGTTGAGTGTTAGAGTTTTTTTGTGCTTATATATTGAACTCATGTTGAATGGTTACTTTGTTGATTATGCAATGTTTTTACACTTAACCAATGTGCGTTGTAGTTCATCAAGGATATTATAACACGCGATATGAAGGTTCTTGAATGTAATTCCTTTTAAATGGTTATATCTACAATGTATGACGAATACCATAGTTTAGGTGTATCATTTGGAACTAAAGTCATCTCTACATGCCCTTTCCCCTGCAAAACCTTCAAATGTTCTTGCAAACCCATCAACATATCTTGGGTGAGACCTCACCTGTTTGCAAATTTTGAAAAATTCCAATGTCTGAGGGAGTTTTGTTGGCTTAGCTCTGAACCCTAGGTCACCCCTATGTGCCAACAAGTGTTTGCGAGCCTTCAATTAAGACTAAGAAGTCTTTGTTTACTTAGTCCTTTATTCTTAGGGACCTGGCTATTGGCAGCATATTGGTGCACTTTGGCATCCTATAACCCAATGTCCTTTCTATGGTTGCCTTAAATCTTAAGCTTCTATTTTAAATTTATGCATATGTCGAGTCACTTTGGAATTAGGTTACTCAATTTCACAACCAATTTCTTTCTATCTCCATTACTTGGAAAGTTTCCCTTTTAAGCGATACATTTGCACCTTAGCAACTTACTATAATTGAATCATTATTTCTTTTATAGAAAAACCACAATGAATGTATATTAACTATGCTCAACTTGATAGGAGCTTTTCATGAATTGATAATTCACTATTTTGCACAAACTTTTACATGTAAATTTTTGGACTAAGTCCAAAAAGTGGGGTTCAATGTGACACATTTTCACTAGAGCATTGGGCATATGCTCCTTACACTATGAGGATGGGGGCTTTAGTTAAATCTCCTTGCTCTAGGCAATCTTAATACTACAAACATATATTAAGATGTAAAGTAAAGTGAGTTGTTTGGGAGATGTAAGGACCCATTCCTCTGTCCTCAAACTATGACAAAATTTCTACAATTTCACAACATATAAAAAAAGAGAGTTTATTTAACAAAGCAGTATATTTGACACAATGATCCGGATTTAAACAGGAACGCAACAAATTACAGAGATAACCATATACACAAAGATGCAGCAGAAATAATACTTCATTTCATTAATGGAAAATACTGAAATATGCTTATAACCAGAAATGGAAATAAACCAGCTAGGGCGATGGTAGCTTATCTCTGAGAAGAGATGTGATGGCTACATGCCTCTGAACTGTGGTACAATGAGGCTCGAAGGCCTATTTATTGTCGAGAAACGATGGAAAAACCCTTAACATTCCAAAACCTAACCCTAGGAGATGAAACGCCAAACTGTGGGCCCCGTTTGGGGTAAATTGGTACATCAACTTCCCGGGGTCGTAACTTTGGCATATGATCTCCGTTTGACGCGTACAATAGCTCATTAGAAAGATCTATCCGAGCACTATCATTGTTGGAACAGGCAACATCGGTCCATTTCATGGACCCATGTTGCCCCCGGATTCCCCAAAAAACGTCGTTTAGGGCCTCAAAACGGCTCCAGAAGTTCAGGACCCGAAAAACTGCTAAAAATAGTAAGTTGTGCTACAATTAAGGAAACTGAAAATGCTGAGAAAGACAATGGTGGGGGTCCAGGTGGACTTGGCAGGTGGCCACCAATATCCACCTGGATCATTCCTCCCCCCTTAGGAAGCAATGGTCCCCATTGCGTT
The DNA here is from genome assembly GCA_031772625.1 of Pinus tabuliformis. Lineage (NCBI taxonomy): Eukaryota > Viridiplantae > Streptophyta > Pinopsida > Pinales > Pinaceae > Pinus > Pinus tabuliformis. The sequence goes on from CM062817.1 coordinate 50,900,175, forward strand.
GAGCTCCTCCATGAGATGAGGAAACTTCTGCTGAACTTGTTCCCTGGTGAGCCACTTGCCCTGCTGAAGGAGTTGGCCTGCTTTGACAACTCGATACAGTTGGATATTATGTTGGCGAGTGTTCTTGATCTGTGTGTCCATGATCCGATCAGTTGCAGCTTGTTCCATGCAATCTGGATTTAATTCTGTGGGTTTGAGCTGTTCTGCAATGTCGGATGTGTCTAGCAATGGTGGAAAGTATGGCCGAAGGCGGTCCACATTGAACACTGGGTGCAGGCCAAGGAATGGGGGAATGCTGAGCTCAAATGCATTGTCTCCCATAGCCTTAGTAATGGTGTAAGGACCATATCGGAGTGGTCTCAATTTCCGATAGGCTCCAGTAAGGCGTTCCTTTTGCAAATGCAACCAGACTTTGTCGCCCACTTGAAACTTGTGTGGCACTCGATGTTGATCATGTCGCTGCTTGTACTTGGCATTTGATTTCTCAAGAATGTCATGGACCTGCTGGCGAATATGTTGGATGCGCTCAATGAAGTTGGTGGCCTTATCTGTTTCGGACTGGACATGAGCTGAATTCATGTGAGTAGCTGCAAGTGGCATGGCCACATCAATGGGGCATAGTGGCTGGAATCCCAAACCCACCTGAAAAGGGCTATGGCCAGTGGAGCTGTGAAGAGCTCGGTTGTAGCTGTGCTGAACATAGGGGAGGCTCTCGTCCCATGTGCGTGGATGTTTTGAGTTATACATGCGCAGAATGTGCACAATCATCCTATTGATAACCTCTGTCTGGCCATCAGTTTGAGGATGGAATGCTGTGGACTTCGTGAGTTTGATGTCCAGCATTGACCAGAGACTGGACCAAAATGTGTTGAGAAACCGACTGTCTCGATCTGAGATGATAGACTGTGGGATCCCAAAGTGCACCCACACTCGTTCAAAGAAGAGTTTAGCAGTGGCTTCTGCTGTGATATTCTTCTTGCAGGCCACCATAATGGCCATCTTCGAGAACCTGTCGACGACCACAAAAACACAGTCATTTCCATGCTTAGTGGAAGGAAGGCCTGACATGTAATCCATGGAGATGGATTCCCAAGGTCGACTAGGGGTAGGCAACGGGGTATAGAGGCCGTGCTTCTTAATGGTCGGTTTGGCAATGGCACAGGCAGTACATGATCGGATGTACTTCCCAACATCCTGTCAAAGATTCAGCCAATAGAAATAATTTTGCAGTACTGCCACTGTTTTCTCGACCCCGAAATGCCCAGTAGCCGGACTGTAGTGTGCTTCCCAAATCATCTTGGCACGCTCGCTTGAAGGAACACAAAGGTGACCGAGGTGGCATAATAGGGCATCCTGGAGGTGAAAATCTGCAACATGCCGACCCTCCAAGAGTGTCTGGTATGTGTGGCCGAATTCTGGGTCACTTTTGTAGAGAAGTGGCCAATCAGAAGTCTCGTGCCCACAAGAGTTGAGCACAGTGGTTAGCGCCATGATCGGTGGTCGACTGAGGCAATCTGCAACATTATTGGTGCTGCCCTTTTTATACTTGATATTCAAGTGAAACTGTTGCAGGTATGTAGACCACTTCTGATGGCGATCATTCTGCAATTTACCTTGGGTCTGTATGAACTGCAGGGGTCGGTGGTGTGTGTGGATGACCGTTTCCTTCCCCAAAATGTAATGCTTCCATTGTCGGCAGGCCTGTACAATGGGATACATCTCTTTATCATAAGTGGGGTACTTCCAGACTGTGTCTGAAAGTGTTTCACTGTGATATGCCACTGGATGTCCATGTTGAGTAAGGACTGCCCCAATAGCATAGTCAGAGGCATCTGTCTCGACCTCAAATGGTTGTTGTAAATCTGGTAACGCGAGCACTGGTGCCGTGCAGAGGTGATCCTTCAATTCCCTGAATGCCTTCTGTTGAGATTCAGACCAAAAGAATTTTGCTTTCGCCCCTCCCTTGGTGACTTGACTCAAGGGCCAAGAAATATGAGAAAACCCCAACACAAACCTGCGGCAGAAGTTGGCAAGACCTAGAAAGCTGCGGAGCTCTGTTATAGTGGTTGGAGAGGGCCAATCCCGAATGACTTGGATCTTGGCTGGATCGACATGCACCCCCTGTTCATCAATGATGTATCCCAGATACTGAACCTGGGTCATGCCAAAAGTGCATTTCTCCAAATTGGCACATAGCTTGTGTTGCCGCAGTGTTTGGAGAACCTGTCGAATGTGGTGGAGGTGCTCTTCCCAACTCTGGCTGAAGATCAGAATGTCATCCAAGTATACTACTACAAAGGAGTTGGTGAATGGCCGCAAGATGTCATCCATTAGCCTCATAAAGGTTGCAGGAGCATTCGTCAATCCGAAAGGCATGACCAACCATTCGAAGAGGCCCTCCTTGGATTTGAAGGCAGTCTTCCACACATCGGAGGGTTCGATTGGTACCTGGTGATATCCTGACTTCAGATCGATCTTGCTGAAATATTTCGCCCCCTTTAGTTGGTCTAGGAGGTCATCAATCCGCGGGATCGGGTACCTATTACGAACAGTGATCTTGTTCAGCGCCCGATAGTCAATACAGAGTCTCCACGTCCCATCCTTCTTCTGTACCAACACGATCGGGCTCCCACAGGGCGATGAACTCGAACGGATGTGACCTTTCTGCAGGAGCTCCTGAATCTGCCTCTTGATTTCATTGTTCTCCAGAACGGAGCGCCGATAAATTGGTCCATTGGGTAGCGGCGCACCTGGGGTCAGATCGATGGAGTGCTTGACTTGACAGTGCAGAGGAACCCCTGCTGGGGAGGTGAAGATGTCCTCGTACTCCTCCACAATCTTGTCCATCCGTAGTTGTCGTGCAGAGGGACCCCGTTTGGAGGCCGCGACCACTGTCTTCTTCTTTCCTTGAGGGCATATCATCAGGAAAACAAATTTCCTGGTTTTGGAAATGATCTTACTGCATTGTTTTGCAGTAATCAAAGAGATGGCGGCAGGTGGTGCTACCTCTGGTATCCTGAACAACTTATTTCCCAATGTAATAATAACAGCACGGGGCCTTGATTCATACACAGCATGTCGCTTCCACAAGTATGGTTGTCCTAGTAATACATCACAAACTTCAAGGGGAGCAATGTCACACAATACCTCATCCGTGAAGGGCTTGATGTTGTATGGAAGGCGACACTGCTGGCTCACGCGAAAATCTCGTCCTTGGTGAAGCCACCCAATGGTGTATGGTTGTGGATGTGCTGTGGTCGGTAAGCCCAACCGCTTCACGACCTCTGCCGAAATGAGGTTCTTTTGACTCCCGCTATCAACAATGAACTGTATCGGGGAGCCCTTTACCCACATCTGGGAGTGGAAGAGACGCTCCTCCTCCTCTGGATCTTCGGGTTCATTTTTCTGGATCTTTGCGGTAGCAACAGTGGCGCTGGGATCCGCATCAATGATCTGCTTCCCTTTTTCATACCCCTTATCGGGTTCTGACTCAGAGTCGGAACATGCATCTGATTCTGAAACCTTTAGCTCAGCCACCAGTGACTGCTTGGCCCGACACTCACTTGTGTTGTGAGTGGAGCTCTTATGGAACTCGCACCATTTTCCAGTGTCCTTTCTCGGCTTCGCGGCGCTGTTCTTTGCTTGCAGCTTCGGCTGGTTGTCTTGGGCTGTCCCGCCTTGGCTTTGTCCTTTGTTCTGTGGTTTAGGGGCACCTTTCCCCTGCTTTGGATTCGCAGATCCAAAGTCCCGCTTCTTTTGTTTAAACTTCTGCTCGACCTTGACGACATATCGGTATGCTGCGCCGAGCGAGGGGATGTTTAGGAATTGTATTTCTTCCTGGATGTACTTGTGCAGGCAGCCACAGTATTTGAGTATCAAATGTTGCTCCGAATCCTTGATACCCAACTTTGTGCGAAGGGTATGGAAAAGATTGGTGAACTCCGGCACGTCTTGGTCCCTTCCCTGTCGCAGCGTGGTCCACTTTATGTATTCATCCTCATAGCTTCCGACAGGGTAGTACTGCTCCTTGATGGCATCCCGGAACGAATCCCAGGTGGGTGCGGCTGAAAATAGTGAGCCAGTACTTTCATCCTTCTGCTCGCAGTAGGTTTCCCACTAGTCCTTGACGTGGGGGGCTGCTTTGAGAAGAGCAAAAACAATCTTTTCCCGACTCGAAAATTCATGAACAGAAAAATAACCCTCTAGCAGATTTAACCATTTATCTACGACATCTGTGTCTATCTGACCCTCGAATATGGGGATTTCAAAATTAACTTGTACCTTAAAGGGTGTGGCGTTTCCAGAGTAGCTGCTGGAAGCCGATGCGTCGCTTCTGGGTAGCCGCTGAAGGATCTGGGCAAAGCTGTCCATCATCGCGTTCCGTTGTCGCTCGAGGGCTTCTTCGAGCAAGATTTTGATGGGATCTCCTGCCCCCTCGTCTTTCTTCTCGTCCGCCATGGGAGGCCGTCGGGATTTGCGAGGCTGGTCTTGCAAAGGTTCAACTAGTTCAAGCCCTAACTCCTTATATCCCGACCTTGTTGGGGACATGCAAAGAAAAACAGAGAAAAAGCAGATCGCTCTGATACCACTGATCCAGATTTAAACAGGAACGCAACAAATTACAGAGATAACCATATACACAAAGATGCAGCGGAAATAATACTTCATTTCATTAATGGAAAATACTGAAATATGCTTACAACCGGAAATGGAAATAAACCAGCTAGGGCGATGGTAGCTTATCTCTGAGAAGAGATGTGATGGCTACATGCCTCTGAACTGTGTTACAATGAGGCTCGAAGGCCTATTTATTGTTGAGAAACGATGGAAAAACCCTTAACATTCCAAAACCTAACCCTAGGAGATGAAACGCCAAACTGTGGGCCCCGTTTGGGGTAAATTGGTACATCAACTTCCCGGGGTCGTAACTTTGGCATATGATCTCCGTTTGACGCATACAATAGCTCATTAGAAAGATCTATCCGAGCACTATCATTGTTGGAACGGGCAACATCAGTCCATTCCATGGACCCATGTTGCCCCCGGCTTCCCCATAAAACGTCGTTTAGGGCCTAAAAACGGCTCCGGAAGTTCAGGACCCGAAAAACTGCTAAAAATAGTAAGTTGTGCTACAATTAAGGAAACTGAAAATGCTGAGAAAGACAATGGTGGGGGTCCAGGTGGACTTGGCAGGTGGCCACCAATATCCACCTGGATCACACAACACATTAAAATCTTATTAAAAACCTACTTATGTGTAATTTATATAACTTAGCCAAACAACAAGAAAAATACCTAGTTATGGTGCCTCGGTTGCAGTGCTCCTTCAGGGACCATCTGACTGAATATGCCACCCTGCCAACTAGGAAAGTCTATTCAACTTCGCAACCTAGGAAACCTCCACAAGTTCCCTAGCCCTCTAAGACCAAGTCGAAACCACAACCATAGTGTGTCTGAGTTTCCCATGTTAACACCCCTCTAGTGTCCAACACCAAAATCCACCATTATTTGTGATAACCCAAAACCTCTCCAACCCACAAGTTCCCCAAAGACAAAAATCCTCCCCCTCCCCCTCAAAAGAATCCCTTCGACAAAAGAAAACCCTCCTACTTATCTCCCCCCTCATGAATGTTACCAACCCCCTCATTAATGTTACCAACCCTCTCATTCTGTTGATGGCCCCTATCATCCCCCAACCTATTCCCCTATCCATAAATTAATTTGAAGAAGTCAAACTTGTCAAGTCATAAAGAATGATAAAATAATAAAATAATTTCCATAACAATATTAATAAAATAATAATATTTACTTAAGGGTCAATCAAATCAAATGGTTTTGTGAGAATCCTAAATAATCTAGTATTAAATTAATCATAATAATTATAAATCATGAATTATTTATTAATAAGGATTAATGGTTAATCATTTACTTAACCACTAATCAAACTTAACTATCAATCAAGTTTAAGACTAATTCAAGCTCAACTATTAATCGATCTCAAGACCAATCATAGAATACTAATGTGTCATGCAATGTGTGGGTATGTAGCTAGCATACACATACCTTATATGTATACTAACCATCCTAGATCCATTTTAAATCCATATCTACCAAGCGACGAGAAGGATTAAGTTCAAAGTTAACATGGATCTAAGCTAGTACTCTTGCATTCCACAATGAATTTCCTCAAACCTTTAAATATGCTTCATCATAACAAATACCATAGACAAATACGATGAACCATGCAATACCATGAGTTTGTAAACCAACATGAGCAAACCCATCAAATGATTAAACTAAACATTTAATTTTATTTTTCTTTAATGTAATGTTATGTTGATGAGTCGACATAACATTCCATTATATTAGATAACATTTTACAACATTACTGTCATATTAAATTGTAAAATATCTCTTAATATAATAATACTTATAAAAATCAATCATCTAAATTAATCACTTAATCAATAAATTAGTAACCTAACATAAAATAATAAAATTAGAAAATAAACATTACCAAAAAAACACTAAAACATTGAAAAAATTCCATTAAAACTCTAAATGACGAATTCTTAACACTAACCCTAACTATTCTTTTAATATTAAACCAAAAAAATCAAGCTTAACAAGTTAATTATAGTCCCAACTTGCAATATTTGATCCTAAACTTACTAATGATGGTTTGGGACCATCCCATGACTAACCCTTGCTGAATGCTAGCCTTATCCAAGCAATGATTGAATTTATAATCATTGTAAAGCATTGTTTTTGCTTTGTGTGCATTAATGTCAAATCATTATGGCTTCTATGATTATGTGCCATGTCTGTGGGGTTTAGTGGCCTTGATGTATGTCCAAACAATTATTTTAACTTTATGGTTATGGACAAATTTGATAGGTTATAGAGCTTTACCAACTTCCTTTTTAACTTAAGATGGTTAATAAATAATTCACTTTAAAAGATCCATGATTGTCTTTCAAAAAATTGATGTGATTGGTATAAAAAATTGTAAAAGAAAATAAATACATAATTTACAAAACAAAAAACTTTGAGATAAATAAATTAACCTAAATTTACTTTTATAAGTTGTTGTTGTTTTTTTTTTAATAAGTATATGAGAGATTTCTGCTATTCACGGAATAGCAGAAAGGTCATAAAGGTCTATGTATGGTTAACATCAACTAGTGCTTTAAATGCCATGTCAATTGTCCTTTTTGTTAGAAAGTGAACTATAGATGGGTGGGCATATTTTCGCGCCCCAATTTCAGCGATTCTTATGTGGACACGTGTTCCATACTCCGTGAGCTGCGCAGTGGTCTTTTTGATAGACACGCGGCTGCCTGGGAGATGAGTCAATATTGTGAGGGCGAAGCAAGACCCTATTTTCATTTGTGCTTGGGCTTTATCATATCATTCGTTGACAGGGGTAGCAATTCTATTTCTTCTTCGTTCTTTGCTTTGTGTGCGACAGAAGCTGGGGGAGTTTCGTCTGTTTCAACAGCTTCACGGGAAAAAGGGACATTAAGGCCACGCTCTCAGCCATCTCATATATCCCGGAGATTTGAAAATTGTTAATAGTGGTAAGGTAATATTCTTTCCAATCTTTTTGCAGCATTTTGAAACCCTAAGGGGTTTTGAGTTTGCGAAGTAATGGTTTTTTGATCTGCTGTATCCATGGCAAATATTATGCTGGTTCTGTTTGTCTACAATGCTCGGAGTTTACTAAGTTTCGGAGCGAAAGCGGAGTCATTTTGATGGGGTTTTAATTTTTTGTTCCTGTCGTTTTTGAGGGAAAATCTTTCGGGTTTTGGGTGCCTCAAATATTAAAGAAAATGGTAATCTTTGGATACAGGGTTTGTGGAAAAGAAAGTTTTGCCCATTTGCGGAAAGTGTAGGATCGGAGGCATCAGGGTTTTCTGCGAAAGGTACGTTCGTTGTCCGTCCTTTCGTGTCCCAGCTAGTAATCATCAGGAAATCGAATTTTGAGAACTGCGTACTAAGGATAGAACCGTAACAGTGTATTTGATTTTAAATTCACGAGTTCCGCTAGAAATTGATGCAAAGGTCGTTGTTTTCTTATGAAATTGATGCAAAGGTCGTTGTTTTCTTATGCCTGGAGTGAGGAAAACTGAACCAAGAGTGATTTACGAAACACAATTTATCATATTCTTCTGTATTTGAAGGAATTAGAGGAGTCAGGGTTTTGTGTTTTGTAGCATTGAAAGAATATGGTTGCTTGGGCTGATGGATTTTCGTGTTTTTATTTCTTAATGTTGGATTTGGATTTTTGTAGAAAAAAGTGGATTTAAGTGGGAGTCAGACCAGTTGGAGCTGCTGCTACTCTGGGTGTGTTTATTGTGGGATATTTCCCTACCGACTCCATTAGGTAAGTTTTGGATTATAAGTTGCATTGTTTGCGTGACCTTTCAATAGATTTGAAGTGCTTGGTTCTAATGGTTAAAGAAGTTCAGTGATCTGTTTAAGTGTTAAGCATCTTACAGGAAATTCAGGGCTGTCGATATTAGAATTTGCGAAGTGTTTTTTAGGTACACAGCATTGGCTGCCATAGGAATTTGCAGTAAGTCAAATATTTTGAGATCAGAATGGCAAACTTTGCAAGGGACAGTTTATAATATGAATAGTTTTAAGAAAGCCTTTCCATGTGGTAGGCATTGCCTTGTCTAGGAATTTCAATTTACAATAATGTGGTCTCTCGATGTTGAAATATAGGGGTCTTAGAATGGACCAGTTTATGCTGTACATGTAATGCATGTTTCTCCTGGATTGTTAATGTGGGTTGTGGGGTTTTTTTTGGATTTAAAAGAAACAGGAGTCGGAATTGAGAGGAGAAAGAGGTAGTGAACAAGGGCTTTGTGGAGATCTCACGTGAGAAAATGGAGCAGCAAGCCCCAGGCCAGCAGCAGCCAGTTATGGGGGTTGTCAGTGGTCCACCTCAGATGCCCTATGGTACAACACCTTATCAAACAGCTCAGTTGGTTGCACCTGTTGCTCCAGCCTCTGTTGTTGGAACTGTTCAGTCTCCTGGCCAGCCTGCATCTGCATATCCTGCAACTGCTGCTCAGCTAGCTGCACAACATCAGTTGGCTTACCAACATCTTCATCAGCAACAACAACAGCAGCAACAGCAACAGCTACAGATTTTTTGGGCTAATCAGATGCATGATATAGAACAGACATCAGACTTCAAGAACCATAGTTTGCCATTGGCTAGAATCAAGAAAATTATGAAGGCAGATGAAGATGTGAGGATGATTTCAGCTGAGGCGCCTGTGATTTTTGCAAAAGCTTGTGAAATGTTCATTTTGGAGCTTACCCTGCGCTCATGGATTCATACAGAAGAAAATAAGCGACGCACTTTACAGAAGAATGACATTGCAGCTGCCATAACTAGAACAGATATCTTTGATTTCCTCGTGGATATTGTACCAAGAGATGAGTTGAAGGAGGAGGGTCTTGGCATTCCCAGAGGACCTGTCCCTGTTGGAACGCCAGCCGAAGCTATACCATATTATTATGTTCCTCAGCAGCATCCAGCAGCACAGGTTGCACCTCCTGGAATGATTGTTGGCAAGCCAGTGGATCCTGCAATGTATGCTCAACAACCCCGCCCTCCTGTTGCTTATATGCCGCAGCAGATGTGGCCACAACAACAAATGCCAGAGCAGTCCAGGGGCCCATCCTCTAGCAGTTAGGTGCTTTGAGTTGTTTTCTGTTGCCAGCAACAGGTAGATGGTAAGAGGGAAAATGACAAAGCCCTATTTTGATAATGTTGAAAGGCATTTGCTCAAGTTCACTCTGGTAAGATTTATTTGACTTGGCCTATAGAAATGAATTATAAACCAAGGATCATTTCGAGCAAGTTCTTGTGTTTTTTGTTGAACTTCCCAGGCCTTCACAACTATAAAATTCTGGCTGGATATTTTCAAAAAATTGTTTCATGCCCAACTACATTTAAATAGAAGTAAGAGAGATGCTGTGAACATTTTTGTATTTTTTGATTCATGCTTTGTTTTGTTCAGTATCTGGTTTATAGTTTAAATAGTTCATAATTTTATCATTGCATTGAGCATGTGGCCATCCTAAATTTTAGGTAGATGTGATATTCTCACCTAGTGAGGTTAAACTTCCATTTTTTATTTGATTTTGTATGTACCATAAGCATCCTAAATTCTGGGCATTTGTTATATCTGTGTTTCGGAGCAAAATGTGACGCTGTTATATCCCTGTATTACAGAACCAAAGGAAGTGCAGAGGCCATTGTTGTTCATTTAGTACATTATTTTTGTTAGGTCTTTAAATGATTTGTTATACTTATATTATGATAAATAAATATCATGTAAGTGCAAAGGTAAATATTGATACATGCATAATGTTCTATATCAATTTACTTGCTCGAGGATCACGTTCCAATATTACTGACCGTTGCACTTATCTTATGTATTTATAGCACTTATGAACTACTATTTTGCATGTAAAATTTTTATTGTTTTGTTTTTTTATTAATACTTGTTGCTGTTTAATTATCTGTTAATTTTTTAAAACAAATTTCTATGTCGAAAGATGGGACATCCGACAACAGCATTAACATTCAAATGACAAATGTCTTGATTTTTCTTGTCCACTGACTGAGTGGACTACTCGATCCAGTACTATTTGATATACTGGATAAAATGATGTTATACCCAATACTTTGGCAACTGGCAGTCAATATGTCTAATCTGTGTCTTTGGTAACATTGATTGACATATTTGATATTTGCTTGGTTGGATGATCTAGTCTTTAATTTACAATCCTTGTAAATGTCTTAATGACCCCTCTATCATTCACCACCAAAAGCGTGTATTGTGAGACTTTTGGAGTCTGACTTTGTTTTGTATGTCTTTTCTAGACAGACATACGTTATCTCTTTTCTTTTTAGCATATGCTTAATGAGCGGGCCAGTCATGTCAATTGGATTAATTTTATATTGTAAACGATGATTTTGTCCATAGTCTTCCCTATTTTTATTTTACATTTTAATCACTTTCAACGTTTTTTTATTCTGCTCTTTATTGCACCCAGCGAAGATTTTGATGTTGACAGGAATGTGCAATTTGTTATCTTGTTTTCTTCAAATGTGCCGTGTCTAAACATAGACGTTTAGACACTGCAAGTGTTTTGAGCTATTGTGAATTTTGATAAAAACTGAAAGTGGCTGTTAGATAGACAATAGAACTAGGTTATTGTCTAGAGTCAGTATTTTCCAGTGTTACACAGGGACATGCTCTCCATGCCTCAAGACTCATGGACGGTGAATCCCAATGAGAAACAATTAGCATGTTTGCCCAAAAGTAAAACTTGGGGAGGTGCAGCGAGTGTCTTGCGCCAAGTTAGAAATGTTTTGCACATGTGGGGGGGACCCAGTTTACCACACCACCAAAAATTGAGTTGAAAAATAAAAAAAGTAAAACCTAAAACACTAATCTAAGCTGCCTTACATTATCAAACTTTTCATAAAATAAAAATAATGTTAAAGTAAAAATAACTTCATGTTATTCTTCCATGATATGAGAACACATGGGATTGACCCATGGTATTAATGTGGAATATAAAGGGGGGGGAATTAAACTAGCCTAATCTATCTTAACTCCGGATCTACCAAGCGTTGAGAAGGGGATCAAATCTCCTAAGATGCAAACCTCTTTTAGAGTGAAAAGAGATTTGATCCCTCTTGGTGCTTGGTAGATCCAGAGTTAAAATGGATCTAAGATCTTTCGATTTAGTCATTTGTAATGGTTTGACTAGATGGGAAAAGTTTGGTAATTTCACTTGCAATACTTACAATGGAGCAAGTGTAGTAGATTATGTAATTTGCTCGCATAATTTGTGTGAGAAAATGGAGGAAGTTTTGATTGGAGATAAGCTTTGGGACTAAAATTCAGATCACAAGCCAATTTATTCAAGTTTCTCTTGGACAAGAGATAAGCAGTTAGGGTCAAAATATCTGTGTGTTCAACAAAATCTCCTAAAGGGCATAATTCTTTTGACTCCAGAAAATTGTAATACCTTCAAAATAACTCTAGAGCAATGTTTTAAAACTCGGACTCGGATTCCGACTCGGCCGAGGGTCGGCTCCGACTCCGACTCGGTATCGACTCGGCCGGCTCGATTTCAATGACTCGGTCATTGTAAAAAATACATTAAATATTTATTTTTTATAAAAACACATAATTTTAAAGATTTTCATTCATGTTTCCAAACACATAGTATTAGAATATAGATAGAAGACAACATATGATCAAAGTAGGCTCATGAATATATCCATTATATTAAAATGGCACCTAGTGCACTATCCAATACATACACGATGATGATATAGAGATCAAAACAAAAACACAACCAAGGAGGCTAGAAATGGCCTCTACAACAAAAGTCTGTGACTAGTACTACTGGCTACTGCTAGAGTTGCCAACATCATTTGGCTCATTGTTACCTGGGAGTAGGAGCGAAAGCGGGGAGTGGGAGCAGAAACGAGAGTGGGAGCGACATTTTCGGAAGCTCCCGGTTTGGGAGCGGATCCCAGAGGAGTTCGACAACCAATGTCACTAACATCCAGGTACATAGAGGGATTGGTGCTCTTGATTAAATATGAGTTCCATACCCTAATACATGACAAAATTCAATGGAAACATTGCAATCCCTCAATCTTGAAATCCTAAAAAACTGATAAGTCTGCTGGATTTTGAATGAAATTTAAAATTCTACTTTCTCCATATGAAATCCAATGAGGCCAGAACCACTCTCAAACATCCTGAGTCATTTCATGGTAATGTTAAAAATTTAAGTAAAAGGATGAAAATGAAGATTAAGGAGAATGCCACTTTTACTTTAAGAATTTAACATTACCATGAATAGCATAGCCTTAGTAGGGCAATATGATCAAATACTAGGGTTTGGGAGAGGGGAATGAACCCCAAATACTAGCAAACTAATTCATAAACCCCTTTGGAGTCCCCCACACCTAGAAAAATAAAAAAAAGGGCGTGTTTTTATGGTTCACTGGGCACTGTCAGCTACCCGGCCGAGTAGTTATGGATCCGACTGAGTCGGCCAAGTTATGACTAACTCGACCGTCATAACTCGGTTGACCGAACTGAATTTTCTGTCGGGTTGATTTTTTTTTTGTTTTTTGTTTTGTATTAATTATCTTATTTCCGGCTCCGACCAACTCGGTCGAGTCGGTTTCGAATGGGCCATATCTTAAAACAATGCTCTAGAGAGGCTCTTTGAGAAGGATAAAATCCCATTTCACGACTTTCATAGTCATGAATTAACACATTTAATATAAAGCGCACTTGCAGAGTGCAAAAGAGAAAAAAATTAAGAAGTCTAAAACAAATTGCTTTCTAGTTAATGCTTAGTTTGATGAGGAATGCAAGAAGGCAAGGAGAATGTGGAAAGAGTCAAACAAGGATAACATAAAGCTCAAAGCTTACAAGCATATATTAAGAAAGAAAAAGGCTAATTTCATGGCTTCGAGGAGAGAAGAATTAATATTCCTTGGGAAAAATAACCCAAAATTATTTTGGAAGGAGCTCCAACCGAGAAAGATGCAAACTGAAAATAGTATTCCAGCTTCTAAATGGTTTGACTATGCAAGCTTAACTTTATGACCAGGATCCCAAGGTTGACCCTCCTCCCTTGGTCAACGCTGATACAAACTCTTCACGGTGCAAGAGGTAGAGATGGGTATCAAGAAGTTGGGTGTTGGAAAATCAAAAGACTTAGCTCAACTCCAAGCAGAGTATCTAAAGTGGGGCTTAAAAGTTCTTGCACCTCACATTACAAAAATTTTCAATAACATCATATAACAAGGGTTCCCCACAGATTGGACAACTAGTCTGGCAATACCTCTTTTCAAGAGTGGTGACGTCAACAATCCCTCCAATTATATTACCATTATGATAAACCTCTTGTTTGCAAAGTTATTTGGAAGCATGTTAGAAAATAAAATCAACAAGTGTGCAGAAGAAAGAGATAAACGTGCTAAAGGGCAAGCAGGTTTTAGACCTAAACATTCCACAATTGATCATGGTATAACTTTAAGGCACATCATTGAAAAAGTTTGGGAGAAAAAGGAAGAAGCCTTTTGTTGCTTTGTTGATTTCAGAAAAGCCTTTGACATGGTTCCTAGGGATAAGCTTTGGCACAAAATGGAGGAACTTAGGGTTTCCATGCATTTGTGAGCCGCTGTGCATAGGCTATATGAAGAGGTGAAAGTCAAAATTAGAACTTCAACAGGCATTTCTGAAAGCTTTAGAAGTGATATTGGGGTCAAGCAAGGTTGTCCATTGTCTCTACCCTTTTTGGTTTATATATCTACAAGCTTGAAGAGTGGCTAAATTCGGGTGACGGTATCCATTTGGGAAAGTTTGTTATAAAGCTTCTTTTGTATGTAGATGAGTAAATTCTGATTGCTAAATTTGCTCTTGGTTTGCAAGAGCACTTACTTTCTCTTGAGCATTTTTTGTAGAAGGGTGGGGATGCAAGTCAATATTAGCAAAAAGAAAGCAGTGATTTTCTCTGACAAAAGAAAATCAACATAAGTTCTATTTTGAAGGCAACATTTTGGAAGAAGTTGCGTATTACAAATACCTTGTAATTGACTTCAGCAAAAATCTAAGTTGGGATGACTGTACAAAGAAAAGAACTTTGGGGGGTTGGAAAACATTTTATGCTTCTTTTCAAAATAGGTGTAGAGAGGCAGAGTTGTGGGACTGGAAAACCACTCTAACTCTTTTTGGGCTTTTAGTGATTTCGTTGATTGTCTACGGTTGTGAACTGTGGGCCAACAGTACATCCGACATGCAGTGGAAACAAATTGAGAAAATTCAAAAGTGTTTGATTACAAACAAATTCAAAACTAAAAGTGCAGTTCTTTATGCTATCTTGTTAAGTGAAATAGAATCTGCTCCTATTGAAGCAATTGCTATGGTGCGAGTCATAAGTTATTTAAACAAATTGATCAAATGGAAGAGGGAACATGGCCTAAGGTCTTGTTTAATGACATTGTGAAAAAGAAAGAAGACTTGGATGCGGCAAAATAACAAATGGGTTAGAAAATGGGGTATTTGCTTGAACATGTGCCTCACAAACAATAAAGAGATAAAAGCTTTTGTTGTGGATAAGTTCCACAAATGTACTTGGGAGGAGGAGCTAGGGAGAAAGAAAAAGTACTATATTGAAGAGTTTAATCCCACTTATAATCATCTACAAAAGGCGTACATTATTTCTTGGAGAGCCAAAATTCTTATTGTTCAACTACGTACTAATTCTCATCAACTCCGTTGTGAAACAAGGCGTTGGAAAATGCTAAAAGAAGTGTGGGAGGAAAAAGTGTATTTTTTTCTCTTTCAGAAAAGTGGAAACATGAATTTTTTTAATTTCAAAATGTGAGGCCTTAAAGGCAAAAGGGAAAGTTATGCAGATATTCTAGTAGCGACTCTTGGGATAATCTATTCAGCGAGGGGTTTGTCGAGAAGCTGAGAGCGTTTATTGTGAGACTTCAAAGGAAAAGGCCGAATACAAGAGCCAGATGGAGAAGCAATTTGTCCCATAGGCTATCTTTAGCCTCGTGGATGTTAAAATAATTTCTTTCTTTATTTTTACAATGTAACATGTTTATGTATCATATTTATTTTTATAATTTTGGAAATCCCTATGCCAGGGGACCTTGATGTTCCCATGGATGCATTTTTCCACTCCCACATCACATCACCATGCCCCAAATAAAGCAAAACAGATTTAAAATCATCCATGAAACAAACTAGTTGTTTTGAGACTTTCTACAACCTAGAATGGAAGAGATTGTAATCTCTGTCTGGTCTGTAACAGTAATTTGGTGGAAAAAAAATCACATCAGTTTAAGATAGAATAATAAGAATAATAATAATAAATAATGATCTCTCGCACACATATATAAATCAAGGGTAGATTCATCTCAACTCTCAATTTATTAGGTGTGGTTAAGTATCAATTCCTCCATGTGTCAAGCTTTACTCAAATTTTTCACTATTAAAAAGGTTTGTCTAGGAGGGATTTGATATTTGTTGATATTTGTAGATATGGAGCTAAGATGGATCTACGGTGGTTTATCAACACTGAGAAAATGAGGTTAATCATGTCCAATAGCTGGCCTATGTATTTTCGCATGACAATGACAGACTGTCCAATACTTCATTGTAGTTTCTCCATTTTATGAAGTATCCTTGTTGCAATAAGTCAATTTAACCTAGTAATTATGCCTTATCTTTTGGTAGTTTTGACCATTGTTAATTTTTCTGAAACCATGGTAAACAGATTTTGCACTATAAATATGAAACCCTACTCAAAATTGCACTTTGTAATTAATGCTAGAATCGGTAAACACATATTGTAGAAAATATATAACGAAACCGTTTGAATTTATTGTCAAAACTTGCTACTGCTTTAAATTACTTTTGAAAATGAAAATCCGCTACGGGAAAATGGTGAACCTATTACCTTCTTTTTATTACCAACAAAAATGAAAATCTGTTGCATGAGAACAATGAATCACTCACTGCTGAACTGAAAATTGATTGAATTGTTAAGTTTAGGTATGTTCCATGCTTAGAGCAATTTATTTCAATTTTCATAGTTAGCTCAATATCTTTTCTAGATTGGCAATCAAATCAGTGTTTAAGTAAATTGTAGATAGAACATAAACATAAATTGCAGAAGACAAGCCAAGACAAGAGAACACAAGATGTGGCGCTAGCCAGGGACAAACCCCAATGTGGAGAAACCCTTTATCAATTCTTCGTTTATGTTCTTCAATAGTTCAACAGAGAGAGAGAGAGAGAGAGAGAGAGAGAGAGAGAGAGAGAGAGATAGTACATTCACAACAGAAGTCAACACTTTGACTTATCTAGACAACAGCAGAGATCATCTCTAGGAAGATGATGCATGAGATCAGTTGAAGACATGCTGCTTCAACTGATTCTCCAAGGTGACTCCTTCACCTCTCATTGTGCTGCATCTCGTCATCATGCTGCACCTCAATGTGCTGCACCCATCATCACAATGCTGCACCTCATCATGCTTTACTAATCATGAATGTACCCATCACTTTTCTGCATCTCCTCTTGCTGCACTATGCTGAGCTCTTCATTGCACTATGTTGCACCCAAATGCATGCTGCAATACCTCAGCATCCTGTTGCTGCTTCCATCACATCATGCTGCAGTATGTATCACTGTGCTGCACCCTTGTCACTGTGCACTATCATACCGCTGTAGTATACCATGTTGTTGCTTCCATCACAACATGCTACACTCCTTTGCATTCATTCACGTTGTCTTTCGTACCTTACTATCCCATGCTGCCCACACTTCTTGTTCCATTGTGCTGTACCTAAATATCACTATGTTGCACCAAAGTCAAACTTAATCCTCCATGCTATTGGCTATGGCCTGTGGCCTAGGTTAGTAGCAAGACAACCTAGCTATCTTTAAATCTTCTCTTGCACACTCAGTAATTAAGGTACATGAGACCCCTCCTAAGACTATGGTCTAGAACAGTGTTAAGGTCTTCACCATAACTTCAACTTGACTGCGTTTAGGGCAGCTTCAATATAACAACATACATGACTATTACCTAGAACCAAGACAACGTAGAGGGCAGCTAGATCCATGATAGCATTTAGGTCTGTCTTCTAAGTCTGCATTTTAGGTGGCATCTTCTTTAGGCAACGTAGCTTCTTCTTACCCAAGACAACAACTATGTCTAGGGCATCTCCTTTCCCTTTAGTCCTGTGGCTAGGGCATTCTGCCTTCATGACTGTGTTAGGGACAACGTTAGGTTCTTTATGACTGTGCTTTGATCTTGTAGAGAACATCATTAGGGCATCTCTTAGCCCTGCGTTTCCCACACTGTTCTTCCAATTATGACAACATATTAAGATCAAATCAAGGTTCTCTTCTTGCTTTGTTTGAGGGTTTCTTTTAGGACAACGTTAGGGCGTTAGGGCTTCTCTATACCAGCGTTGAACCCTCCTATCCTTGCTGCGATATAAGAGCCTCCGTTTTGGGTAGCGAAGATTCTTCTCCATGAATGTAGATGAGGGCAGCTTATAAATCTCTTCGTCTAGGGCTAGGGCAAACCTCCTAGATCAGCGTATTCTCTTAGGGATTCTTCCTTCCATTAAAACCCAAACGAATGGAGAGGAAGAGATCACAGGAGAGTTGTGAGTGTGTCCAAATGACTTTCAAGGCACCTCTATTTATACTAAAACGTTGAGCACATGTGGGGTTTATTTAGTTGTTGGCCGACCTTGACGAATTGTCCCATAGCACAAATAAATTCATATCTCCATGAATATTTATTGGAATCGGATGCTCTTTAGATCAACCCTACACCTCTCGATGAGAGGGATCCAAGAAAAATATCAGCTGCCATTAATAAGATGACCCACATGGAGTTTGGCCCTAGTAGCTAATTTTAACACTCCCTCTCAACTAGGGAGAACTCCATCCGCCGATCCATGTACCAGATTGTACTATCTCTGCCATCAGTGCCCTGCACTGCTTTGCTCCGCTGAACCATGAAGAAGATGAATTTGTCGAGAATGTCTAATACCATTCTCTACTGACCGGAAGTCAGTTTTATTGATCCCAAATCAATATCAGAAGAGAGTGTCTCAAACCACTCATACTGATCCCAGATCAAAATCACAAGAGAGTGTCTCAAACCACTCAAACTACTCATACTGATCCCAGATCAATAGAGGTCATCCTAGTATAGGGAGTATGATAGATACAATGATGCGTCAATCGATAGCACTACTATGGTCCCTAACCCCATTTGCCTGCTCATTGATTAGATGAGAGGTACTTCCCATGAGTCCCAAATTGCATGGGTAGGATACTTCGACAGGAGAACCATTCATCCTATCCCTAAGTCGCCTCGAGGTATCACTGGGGAAGGCTGAGCCATTCACCTTGTACACAACACACCATTAAGGGAGGGTGAGTCGCCCTATGGTCACGTGTTGCTCCAATAGTACCCCAAGCCCCTCGGAGCTCCCAGAGCTCAATGCATGAAGCTTGCAGGACCCTCATAAGAGGGTCTCTCAACGACTCTAAGTTGTTCGGGAAAGTCACAAATTTGACCTTTCCTTGGGGCTTTGACAGAATGTCTGCGACCTGTACATCAGTCTCAATGCGATGGAGCCTCCTCGCTCATCGACGTACCATATCCCTGATAAGGTAGTATCTGATGTCTATCTGCTGGAGCAATCATAGAATACAAGATTCCTCAACAATCGAATCCCCCCTTGGTTGACACAGAAGATCAAGGTGGTATCCATCATGTGTACAAACAGCTCATTGAAGAGCTTCCACAACGAGGCAGCTTCATATGAGATCATACACGTATCTACGTATTCGGTCTCGGCGGTGCTTATAGCAACCGAATTCTACTTCCTACTCATCCATGATATTGAAGCAGAATCCAAAGAGAACCAAGACTCAAAAGTGCTCTTGCGATCCTCCACACTGCTTGCCTAGTCAGCATTCGAATAATCATTCAGCTTCACATTTTCGGTAGTGTATCTCAATCATGAGAGATTATGCCCCGAAGATATCTCAGAAGATTCTTGGCACCAATCCAGTGAGGCTCAACCATATATAAGCTCATCATGCTAATTGCAAAACATATGTTTGGACGGAAGTTCACCAAGAACATCAATGCGAATGAGTTTATGAAACTCAAATGCATTTCCCAAATCTGGTCCGGCATCACTACCATATAACTTCTTGAAAGTTAAGATCCTGGAGGTAGTCACGGGCTTGCAGTTTACTGTTCCACATCTGGAATCCAACTCGCTCTTACTTTTGCAAATGTGAGGGTCTGCACCTGTCAGAAATAAGTCATCCTTAGAAGGTGCCGGTATGAGAGGTCTATCATCCACAACCTTCGAGCAGTGGTTTGGATCGGTTCACTCCTAATGAATCTCAACTTCATCAGACAGCGATCAATCCTCTCATACTATGCTAGGGGTGTTTTGCTTCAAGCCATAGAGGGCTTTATTCCACTTGTATAAATGAGATTCTCGATCATGAATCTCAAACTCCTCGGGTTGTTCCAAACCTATGGACTTGCTACATAAGGGGAATGGTCCCCTTGTAAGATTTTCATTCGGTACATCTCAGACATGTACCTTCACGCTCTTCTTGAATTCAGGCATCCCTGTCACCATTTGACTCACATCGGGTAGGGCCCCATAAGTGGACCTCCGGTGTTATAGATGAGATATGTCAATTGACATGATCCCCAATGGACCATCCTGCTACTTGATACAAATTGACAGCCCTGAACCCATGCGAAAAAGCATCTTTGAGAATTCTATTTTCAAACACGTACCTTTCCATCGATGAATGCCACCTTGAAGCCTTTGACTTCCATTGTCGAAGCGATCAGGTACATAAAAGAGATTCTGTAAATGAATCGAGTTACCCTCATTCAATTGAGGGGTAACATTTCCTACACCCTTTCTGGATAGGTGGCATTGGCTCCAAGTATAATCCCACGATTGTTTCGATCACTTACCAAATTCGAGACCAAATTCGAGAGAACACCCTTCTATCCGATGAAGTGCCTGGAAGCACTATAATCAATAAGATGGATTCCCAAAGAGTCTGAAGGAGAGGGCCAATACAAGATAACGCTTCTTGTCTTATCAGAAACAACATTTGATTCTTCATACCTGGGGTTCCTTGCTTTCTTTGAAGAGTTGGCTATTTTCCTTGATGACTTGCATTACCTATCATACCTCCGATCATTGAAGATGTCCCTGGAATGATTGTTTATCATCATCAAGTGATGTGTCCCTACCTCGGACACTCCTTCGCATAATGGCCGAACTTAAAACAAAGCATCTGCCTTTCCTTCCACCCTTAGATCCGGACTTCCCATAGAAGTGATCTTTAGGTAGGCCATCAGAAGCTTCTGCTGTGCCACTTTGATAATATTCTCTGCTTCGACTTCACCCTTGGTGAATTTGAAGAGGGATGAGGAATCCATTGATCCTTTTGTCCTTTCCCAACTGTCTTCGGTGATTGCTCTTTCACTCTTGCTTGGGCTTTGTTTTCACCTCAGCTCCGATACCATGTTAAGTTTAGGTATGTTCCATGCTTAGAGCAATTTATTTCAATTTTCATAGTTAGCTCAATGTCTTTTCTAGATTAGCAATCACATCAGCATTAAAGTAAACTGCAGATAGAACATAAACATAAATCACAGAAGACAAGCCAAGACAAGAGGACACAAGATGTGGCGCTAGCCAGGGACAAACTCCAATGTGGGGAAATCCTTGATCAATTCTTCTTTTATGTTCTTCAATAGTTTAGCAGAGAGAGAGAGATGACAGAAGTCAACACTTTGACTTTTCTAGATAAGAGCAGAGATCATCCCTAGGAAGATGATACATGAGATCAGTTGAAGACATGCTGCTTCAACTGATTCTCCAAGGTGACTCCTTCACCTCTCATTGTGCTGCATCTCGTCACCATGTTGCACCTCACTGTGCTGCACCATACTGCACCCATCATCACAATGCTGCATCTCATCATGCTCTACTAATCATGAATGTACCCATCACTTTTCTGCATCTCCTCTTGCTGCACTATGCTGAGATCTTCATTGCACTATGCTGCTCAGCATCCTGTTGCTACTTCCATCTTATTATGCTGCACTATGTATCACTGTGCTGCACCCCTGTTACTGTTTACTATGCTTTACTATCATACATCTGTAGTATACCATGTTGCTGTTTCCATCACAACATGCTGCACCCCTTTTCATTCATTCATGCTGTCTTCAGCACCTTACTGTCCCATGCTGCCCATGCACCTTATTCCATAGTGCTGTTCCTACATATCACTGTGTTGCACTGAAGTCAAACTTTAATCCTCCATGCTGCTGGCTATGGCCTGCGGCCTAGCCCAGCAGCAAGACAACCCAGCTATCTTTAAATCTTCTCTTGCACACTCAGCAATTAAGGTACATGAGATCCCTCCTAAGACTGGTCTAGAACAGTGTTAAGGTCTTCACCATAACTTCAACTTGACTGCGTTTAGGGCAGCTTCAATATAACAGCGTACATGACTATTACCTAGAACCAAGACAGCGTAGAGGGCAGCTAGATCCATGACAGCATTTAGGTCTCTCTTCTAAGTCTGCGTTTTAGGTGGCATCTTCTTTAGGCAGCATAGCTTCTTCTTACCGAAGACAACAACTATGCCTAGGGCATCTCCTTTCCCTTTAGACCTGTGGCTAGGGCGTTCTGCCTTCATGACTGTGTTAGGGACAGCGTTAGGTTCTTTATGACTGTGCTTTGATCTTGTAGAGAACAGCAATTAGGGCATCTCTTAGCCCTGCGTTTCCCACACTGTTCTTCCAATTATGACAGCGTATTAAGATCAGATCAAGGTTCTCTTCTTGCTGTGTTTGAGGGTTTCTTTTAGGACAGCGTTAGGGCAATTAGGGCTTCTCTATAATACCAGCGTTGAACCCTATCCTTGCTGCGATATAAGAACCTCCTTTTTGGGCAGCGAAGATTCTTCTCCATGAATGTAGGTGAGGTAGCATATAGATCTCTTCATCTGGGGCTAGGGCAAACCTCCTAGATCAGCGTATTCTCTTAGGGATTCTTCCTTCCATTAAAACCTAAACGAATGGAGAGGAAGAGATCACGGGAGAGTTGTGAGTGTGTCCAAATGACTTTCAAGGCACCTCTATTTATATTTAAACATTGAGCACATGTGGGGTTTATTTGGTTGCTGGCCGATCATGACGAATTGTCCCATAGAACAAATAAATTCATACCTCCATGAATACTTATTGAAATCGGATGATCTTTAGATCAATCCTACACCTCTCGATGAGAGGGATCCAAGAAAAATATCAGCTGCCATTAATAAGATGACCCACATGGAGTTTGGCCCTAGTTGCCAATTTTAAAAATAAACCTATACCTCTTCCTGCTCTTTTATAGATTGAGTAGAGTTGGTACAATGAAGCTGGTCACATGCACAACAGTGCGTCAACTGGAGATGATATGAGGCATGCAAGCATGCATCTTTATTGAGATCTGTGCCTCAACTACTAGGTTA
The DNA here is from genome assembly GCA_031772625.1 of Pinus tabuliformis. Lineage (NCBI taxonomy): Eukaryota > Viridiplantae > Streptophyta > Pinopsida > Pinales > Pinaceae > Pinus > Pinus tabuliformis. The sequence goes on from CM062817.1 coordinate 50,923,367, forward strand.
CATGTACCTCACTAAATTGAGCTAAGCTTTATGCACTTTAGCTAATTGATGCATGCGAACTTAAAGTTGAAATTTGATGCATTCAAACTCGGACCAAAACCAGAAATATAACCGAACTGTTAAATATAAAATGCATCTATACTGGAATTAAAGTTTAAACTGAGGATGGAACATGCATGTGGCTTCTATCTTAGCTCCATAAATGTTCGCGTGCTCTCATTACTGCTGCATGGAATTTCTAAAGGGAACTACTTGGAACTGATGCATTGCTATATGGAGCTCTGCTGGGGCCTGGAGGGTTGCCTTGCTGCAGTACAGACCTGCACACCTGTCACACATGCTTTCTCTATGTGCACCCAGATCTTCTCTGCATGCTGCTAACCTTAATGGCACTCTGCAAGCAACTCACATTCGAGTTACTAAATATCTAACAATTATCAAACTCAATATTGCAGATAGTGTTTTACCGATTCATTACTGATCTTGTCTGCTCTGAGAGACCTCCCAGCGCAGGATGTGGATATTTCACTGTAGTTTATACACTCTATAAAGTACGCTCATCACAAAGTTGTTTTAGCCTACCATACTCTTGGTTATCATACTCTTACTCGATATTTCAGACTGCCGCTTTAAAATTCATGACTCTAAAAATATATTATTATTAGTGAAAAACATGTAAACTGTTTGCCTCTTCCTGACCAGCCTCTAAGAGAGGAGAGTGTTGCTGTGCGATATCCATTGGTGAACAGTCTCTTCTTCCTTCAATCTAGCTTGACCAGAGTTCACTGAAACGTTGTCCTCTGATGCAGAGGAGGGAGAATCCTTTTGAAGATTGAGAGCTAAATTCCTCAACTTGCTACATTCAGCCTCCCATATATCAAGCCTTTCTTTTTGATGTATCAGTAATTAAAAATAGATGCATATTGAGAGACATTGTGGTGCTCATTCTTGTGCACTGTGGTTATAACAGAAAACACAATTTTTGTTGGCCTGTATGTATTCCTTGTCACATCAGCATCCTCCTGAATTCTGAGACATCTCTGATCTCCATAGCTGCACTCTAAGCATTGAATCCTGCAAACCAGGCAGAGAAAGACAAAGCCAGCATGAAGTCCTCAACCTGAGAAAATGGAGGCCACAACCCCTTAACCAAAATTTCTTCACAATTTACACTAGAAATGATTGTATAAAAGAAAAGAACAAAGATAACCAACCAAGAAGAACATAGCTGAAAAATATAACAATAAGGCAGAGTTGCTTGCCCTGGAGGTTCCTCTAGTTTGTGAATGCTAAAACCAAAGTACTAGTCAACCAGAGAACCAGGGTACCATACCCATGAGACAGGAGCCAAACCAATAACCTTCCTTACAATCCCAAAAGAATTTCTCACAATTGACATGATAAAACCTGAGTCCCAGACAATTTGCTTCCTTGGAGGCCTAACATTGGCAATTCCAAACCCGTCATTGCTCCCAATTACTTTTCATTCGTATTCTATTATCCCACACTTTCAGCAGTTTCATGCGAAGGCATTCAATACACAGAGCCGAGGCTAAAGCCGCATGTGAGAAGGGAGGGGTGTTGCCCTCGATGCCCTCGTCCCAATACCAGAGTTGATGAGTATTGTTGGGCCACATGAGTAGTAAATGTTGATTAATGTGTATGATTAATCCAACCTTGTGATGTTACATAGTGACTAATCCAACCTTAGGGGATGTTGCATAGTGAGCGCACCCCATTTTGTCCATATTCACCTCGAGGCTAATGCGGTAGTGTTCATATTCGCCTAAGGCTAATGCAGTGAGTGCATAGTGAGCTCACCCCATTTTGTTCATATTCACCTAAGGCTAATGCAGCAGTGTTGTCCATATTCACCTAAGGCTAATGCAGTGAGTGTTGTTGAGCCACATGAGTAGTATTTTGTTCATATTCACCTAAGGCTAGTGCAGTGAGTGTTGTTGAGCTGCATGAGTAGTAAATGTTCATTGATGTGTGTGATTAATCCGAACTTAGGGGATGTTACATAGTGAGCACATCCTATTTTGTTCATATTCACCTAAGGCTAGTGTAGTGAGTGTTGTTGATATGCATGAGTTTTAAATGTTGATTGATGTGTGTGATTAATCCACACTTAGAGGATGTTACATAGTGAGCACACCCTATTTTGTTCATATTCACATAAGGCTAATGCAGTGGCTTTTTTGGCCTGTACACCGGCTTCAAAATTGAGCTCTCACTTTGCAAAAAAGGAGATCTTACTGTCCGTGCTTTCCTTTTTTCTAGGTTGGACAATGACAATAGATAGCTTGCTATCCATTAGATCAGATCTCCTAAGCATAGCTTTAATGATAACTGTGTAAATGATCAGTGATCTGATTCTTGATTCCTTAGCTAGTTGGAGACCTCTCAGGATTGTGTATGCTTCTGCTAGATTATTTGGTGCTATCTTGAGACCCAAGCATATGATGATACCTTTTTATCTCCAGGAGTGTAGAGAATCCCCCTGCTCCTGCCACCCATTTTCAAATAGCCTTTTACCATTTCATTACTCTATGCTTTTATCGATTTATTACCCATCTTGCTTGTTAGAGATCTCCTAGCACAAGTTGCGGATATTTCACTAATCTTTCTCCATTCTATGAAAGTATCCCTGTTGCACAAAGTCGATTTAACCTAGGAAAACTATGTTTCAGTTTTTAGTAGTTTTGGTTATCACGTTCATACTGGATTCCGACATGAATTTTGTTTAGCCTTTTTATTCATTATCCATCTTGTTTGCTTTCAGACATCATTTTCATCTAAGATATCTACATATTTGCTCAGAGTGCATAAAAGTTTTGTATTTGAAGTTAATAACGTTTGTCTTGTAACTATGTTATTGTGCCGTGAGAAACCATCCTTCTGTTGGGACTACATATGACTTACCACTTAATGGCTCTATTGGTTCACTATTATGGCTTGATCCCGACCTGATGATTTCTTATTTACATCGTTTGTTTAAGGGTTTGCTTTTCGACTTTTTTTGTAGTTTGTATGGTGGTGTTTCTCACAGATTTCTCTGTTCCATAGTATACATGCAGCATCTCTAGACTGGAGACAGGCTTAATATAGTAAAAACATATCTTGGTTCAATAAAATTTTTATGATGTTTAAATATGAACAGGAATATGTGACAACTACAAATGAAGACAGCATATCTGTGACTTGCCCTTTTACCATGAAAGCTTTAATGCAAGTGTCGTGCCGTTTTGGCTATAAAAAATATTTGAACAAAACAATAACCTCTGGTACAGAGTATAAATTGTGGTTGATCCTAGTTTCATTTATCGTAGTGTGTATATATATGTTCTTTCATGTGGTCACCCTCTGTTATTATTGGAACGACATATGTGGTTGTATTAGGAATAAACATCAATTTATGCTTGTGATAGACATGACGTGGCCTCTCTTCTGGGCATGCTTTTCCCTAGGAAGAATATTGTTGTAATAAAGCCTTAAATTTTAACCTTGCTGACTGGTTTTCACACAAATATGGATCCAACCCCACGTGTTTATATATATATATATATATATATATGATCTTCCTTGTGTGGGTACCTTCTGCTATTATTGGAACGACATGTGGTTATGTAAAGAATGAATATCAAATTCTGCATGTGACAGACATGACATGGTCTCTCTTCTCGCCATGCTTTTCCCTAGGAAGATTATTGTTGCAATAAAGCTTTAAATTTAAACCTTGCTGACTTGCAGACTGGTTTTCAGAGAAGTATGGATACAACCCCACATGTTTTCAGTTATGCTTGTTTATTGCAAATCTGTTTGCTTTAACAAAGTGCTCCATTATTTAAAAAGTGCTCCTATTGATGACATTTTATTTATGGATGATTCCCTATGTCAAAATCAAATCAATGCCTTTCATTTCAACGTACTTTTCAAAATGAATGGATTCTTACTGGAAATACTGTAGCATGGACTGTTGATGCTTTTATAGCTTGCGTGGGGACTATCTGGGTCTCTCGGTGATTTGAAAGCTTTGGGGAGTTGAGACTAGGATCGGCATTTCAAATCAATGTAATAATTTAAATCATGCAGAGCACCTTGTCAATTTTGTTGTACGTTTATTTAGGAAGCTTTTCAAGATTTTGTTCGTCTGGTCGTTTAAAAAAATATCTGTTATCTTGATTTGGGTTTGGATAGGTTTGGGTAATAATTGCACTGAGATACTCTATGTGCTTTCACAGCTTGTGTGAGGTGTTATTTGTGTCTGTCGGTGCTCTTATTTCTTATGGTGATTATAAAGTTTGGGCTGGGGGTTGGGATGAGGGTTTGGAACCTGAAATCAATGTCACCCATCAAATATAATGGTTATAACCAAATTGTTATATATTTTATATATTTCGAAGCTATTGACTAGGAGCGTTGGATATATATGACAGTTAAATTGCCTTGTGACAGCAATTTACCTATTAAATTCCATCCCTGGCTGAGACTATCTGTCTATCTTGGTGTTTTTAAAACCTGGGTGTATTTGACAGTTGAATTGCCTTGCAATGGCAATCTACCTATCAACCTCCACCTTGATTGAGACTATCTGCCTATCTTGGTGTTTTAAAACTTGGGTGTATTTGACAGTTAAATTGCCTTGTGATTGCAGTTTACCTATTAAATTCGATACCTGCTTTGTGACTCTGTCTACCTTGGTGATTCTAAAATCTGGGTGTATTTGACAATTAAATTGCCATATGATGGCAATTCACCTATTAAATTCCGTGCCTGGTTGAGACTATCTAAAGAGAATTAATAAAAATAAAAAGACTATCTAAAGAGAATTAATAAAAATAAAAATGTATTTGACAGTTGAATTGCCTTGCAATGGCAATCTACCTATTAAATTCCACCTTGATTGAGACTATCTGCCTGTCTTGGTGTTTTAAAACTTGGGTGTATTTGACAGTTAAATTGCCTTGTGATGGCAGTTTATCTATTAAATTCCATGCCTGATTGAGACTCTCTGTCTACTTTGGTGTTTCTAAAACCTGGGTGCATTTGACAGTTAATTGCCTTGTGATGGCAATTTACCTATTAAATTCCATCCCTGGTTGAGACTATCTGTCTATCTTGGTGTTTTTAAAACCTGGGTTGGGACCATGTGTTTCCTGCTGCTTTTAACGTTTGGCTGGAGACAATATGTGTCCATGGTGTTTGCATGTTATTTGGTGCTTTCAGTGTTTGGCGGAAAAATTGCTCGTGGACAAAAACAATCTCCCTATGGTCGGAAACCAAGCACTAGAACAAAACAACCAAATACATAGAAACATTCCGTATAATTCATTACCATTAAATCATAGATGTAAGATTGGATGAATGGTTCATACGTTGTTCGAAATGCTTGTCCTCGCTGTGGTTTGTTAAAACTTTTGATCTTGTTTTCGATGTTCCAAGAAAAGATATGCAAAAATACAACCATACAAATTATCAAAACATGTGATACATAAATGATATAACATAATCTATACAAGTGATCAAAGAATCTCGTAACAATCATCATAACAATGAATGTGGGAAAGAAATATGCTTTTGTATTAATAAGGAAAATGAGAGAGTTACAACCAAAGCCTTGATGTTGATAGCTTCTTCCCAATTGACCTCAATTCCAACCTTGCATTCAAAAGCCTTCAATTGGATACTTCAATAGAGTGAAAATATAGTTCATGAGTAAAAAAAGCAACCCCTTTTCTTTTGAGTGCAATGCTTTTATAGGGCAAGGATGGAAGTTTGAGATTCATTTAGGTAGGAGTTAGATCCACAATGGATATGATGGGATCTACTATGGTAGGGATGAGATCCATCATGGTAGGAATTCGAGCCTATAACTTGATGCAAATCTAAATTAGATTTGCTTTGAAGAGGCTCCTCTTTACCTTTTAATCACAAATTTTATTCCTAGAATCACCGCTCCCTTCAACTGCTTTTGGATTGAAATACCTTTCAGAATTGCAAATGCAAATCTATTAATAGTGGGAGGAGTCAGAAGGATGGCCAACTCTATGCGAGTATGGCCAAAGATTTTCTTTAATTCTTGGTTTCTATAGCAAGGCTCCATGGTGCTTTTTATGGCTTAGGATCGACCGACACGACTTCATCCTACCCTATTACAACACCTAGTGTTGCTTCCAAATCACACTTTATACCTTAGACAGTGGCTTCACATCAACTGACGCAGTCGATGCCACATGAGCTTGTTCCAAAGTGCCTGACATTATGAGAACATTTGCTTGTAATTCTTCCTAAAGTTAAATCTGCTAGGGTGAGACCTTCGGGTGGGGTCCATTTAATGTCCCTTCATTATATGGGCTGCTCTTATGATCCTTGCTGCAATGGACAATTTTACATGCAAACACTGTTGGGGTAAACTCTCCAAGCAGGGCCTACTTTTTGGGCCACTTTATATGACCCAAAACAATGAAAAAGGGCGCTCACAAAGAGCTACCAGGTGTAAACCTTCGAGCGAGACCCACTTGTTCACAGTGGCTTGGAGCATACAATGGATAAGTTAACAAGGCCGTTTGGGTATAATCTTCGAGTTCTTGCCGTTACAGGGTCTGTTAATAGACAATCTTGATCTCCATTGTGACAAACTTCGTCGAGAACTAAATCGAATAAGTATTAGGTGCACTTAGTTATATTATATATATTTGTGGGATTAAGACTCTATCTGTCTCCGTGATTTTGCGTTGCTCCTCCTCGTTCCTTCTCTCATAGCCCTCTTTTGTTCCCCTCTGCAATCACTTCGATGAATGAAATATGTATACATATAATGCCTTTAGGCTCTGTCAATAAATTATAGTGTTATTACGAGTAGAACCATGTATTGATTAAATATTTTAGAAGGATTGGTTAGAATGAGATAATGAGCTCTCACACACCACTCTTGAACCCATTTTTATTAAAATTCAAGTAATATAAAGATTACAATAGTTCGCGCTAGATCCATGAATGTAAGACTAAAAGACCATTTTTGGGGCAAATAACAAAAACAACAACCACTGTAACAAATTGCCTAATTTAAAGAATTACATGATATTTTCAAATAATTCCTATTGTAACTAACCACTCATTGAGGAACCAACTCTTTTAGTAAATGAATTTTGACTTCTCGGTCAATGAGAATTACAAATGCCCTTACATCATATTCCCAAGGAACAAAGATTTCATGGACTCCTGTCTATGAGTCCTTCAACAAATTTGCCACTTTTCTGTATGAGTGTGGCTGTCATCCAAGTTACATTTGGAACTAGAAGGCTTTTCCATTTTACCAAGTATCCAAAATAATTTGTCTTGGTTTTCTTGATCAATCTCTTGTCCAAATTTCTTTTAGGCTAGAAAGGTTTCGCTGCTGGCAACTGCTTCTCCCATTGCACTGGTTGTTGCATCTGATCGTCACTTGCTGGTTGTTGTGTCTTAAGCTCATACTTGCATAAATCTGCTACATTAAATATTGGTGAAATTCCAACTCCAGGTGGCAATTCGAGTTCATAAGCATTAGTAGAGAATTTCTTTAAGATCCTGCGAGGTCCTACTTTTTAAAATTTTGATTTGTTGTACTCGCTCTTTGGAAATCTTTCATTTTACAAATGTGTGAGTACTAAATCTCCCACTTCAAAATTCTACTCCTTTTTACTGAGATCTGCTCTGCTCTTATATGTAAGAGTGTTTTAATGTAGTTTCTGCTTTACCTGGTCATGGATTTCATGTATCGCTGTAGTAAAGTCTTCTCCCGCTGCATTTCTCAGCTATGTTCTTCCTAGATTTATGAGCTCATGCACTCTTCTTGGGTTCATTTCATACACAATCTGGAAAGGGATTTGTCCAGTGCTTTTATTGGGAGTGTTATTATATTCATATTCAACTTGTACTAAAATTTGATCCCATTGTTTAGGATGATCTCCAATCAAATTGTGTAGAATGTTTCCCAAACTTTTATTCACTACTTCAGTGTGACCATTAGTTTGTGGGTGATACGCTGAGTTGAACTGTGATTTTGCTCCAAATTTCTTCCACAATGTTCTCCATAAATGTCATAAGAATCTAGTATCTCGGTCTGAAACAATACTATTAGGAATTCCACGAAGTCTTACCACCTCTTTAAAGAACATATTAGCAACATGGCCAACATCGCTAATCTTAGCACAAGGAATGAAATGAGCCATTTTTGAAAATCTATCTATGACCACAAAGACAAAATCATTACCTTTTCGAGTTTTTGGCAATCCTAAAACAAAATCCATACTCACAGAGTCCCAAGGTTTCTCTGAAATTGGAAATGGAGTATACAATTCAGTGTTTTGGCTTCTCCGTTTGGCATATTAACAAGTTCTGCAATTCCTTATAACTTTTGCACATCAGTCCTCAACTTTGGCCAATAATAATGTCTTTTCAGCAGATCATAAGTCTTGTCTTGTCCGAAGTGTCCTCCCAAGCTTCCATTGTGTTTTTTCTTCCATTATGGGAATTTTGAGGTTTAAAATGGGCCTCCTAAAGAAACTATAAAATAATAGTAGAAATAATAAAATAAGATTAAATTACATCATCAAATTTTAGAGGGAAAAAAAGAAAAAACTATTTTTTCAACTTATCTTGCTATGGGTTTATTCAAATTTCAAGCAAAAACACTCGTTGGACACATAATTTGATTCATCATTTAAGGAGTACCCATGTTGCATACTTTCGATGGACCCTGCTACCCGAAAAATGAGAATAGAAAATATAAGTTGAAAAAATAGTTTTATTTTTTATTTTTTTATTTTTTTACTTCAAAAATAGTGAATCATCACCCATGGTTGACATCATTTTCTTGAATCTTATTGGTTCTTATAAAATTTATTTTGGTTGTACATTTTTCTTAGGAGGCCCATTTTAGACTTCAAAAGTTCTCTAATAATTAAATTCTCCTTTAAAGAACAATTGGGAATACACATTTGGTTCTTAAAAAAATATCCATTTTGGACCATGTAATCAAACCCATGGGCTTCAATTTTGAGAGGCTGGGTTCTTACTAGTTTCAAAGGGTTCTTTGAAATCTGCGTCATTTTCATACAATTCCTTTATAAAATCAAATCCCAACACCTGAATTCGACTTACTTGCAACAATCATTGCCTCCTGCGTAAAGCACCTGCAATTTTATTAGACTGTCCACTGATGTGCTTTAAAACAAATGTAAAACTCTGCAAGTACTCGACCCACTTAATGTGTTGTTGGTTTAGTTTAAGTCGCTGCATAATATATTGTAAGAAATGATTATCAATATATAAAATAAACTCCTTGGACAATAAATAATGTCTCCATTTTTTAAGTGTTTGATCTATTGCATAGAATTCATTGTCATAGGTTGTATACTTCTATTTGGCCTTTTTCAAATTCTCGCTGTAATAAGTAAGGGGTTTTTCCTTTTGGCCGAGTACTGCTCCAATCACATCATTGTTGACATCACTTTTCACTTGGAAAGGTTTATTAAAATCTAGAAGTGCAAGGATTTGCTGCTCTGTAATATTCTTCTTTAACATATGAAACCCCTTCTCAGCTTCAACAATCCACCAAAATGATTGTTATTCTTCTTAATTGTCTCCATTGTTGAGAAATCTAGGGCATGAATAGTTAAAAGATTTCCTTGCTTGATAATTGCTTGTGATATACTTCTATTTCATAGCTTATAGTCTTTTCTTCATTATGTTATTATTATGTTCTTTTCATCAAGACAATTACCAATATACACAATAAAAGACAAGTGACACAGTATGTAGGCTTGTCAGCGAGGACCAAAACCTTTCACCTCTTGAGAGGAAAACCCGATCAAAGTTCTTCTAGATCTTCAATTGACAAGTACCAAGACCATGAAACAGACCTTTGACTCTAGTATCCTCCCAAGATTCTTGTCACTAACCTTGATGCTCTACCTCTTCCCTTCCTCGACTTTCTTCTTGATCTTGAACTCCTCTCCTTGACTCTTTCTAGAGAAACTCGGTCTCTATACTTCACATTGCTTTTTCTCGACGTCTCCTAGAGAAACTTGGTCTCTATGATTTCACTGGCTTCCTGTAGAGAATCTTGGTCTCTAGATATCTATCTCGGTTACCCAGAGCAAGTATCCAGAAGAACCCTTCTAGAAGAATCCCTTCTTCGCTATCCCAGAAGAAACTTCTCATTCGCTTGCCTAGAAGAAACTCTCCTTCGTCGACCCCAAAAGAAACTTCCTTTGTTGCCCTAGAAGAATACTTCTTCGTTGCCCCAGAAGAATCTTTCTTCACATTTCTCTTGTTAGCCTCTTCTTCTCACTTCTTCACCTCTTCTCCGTATTTCTGCTTGATTGAATGCAAGTTGAGTTGCTTGCCTCTAAGTGAGGCCGAGTGTCGCTGCATATACACTTCTTCTCATGCCCTTTAGGTCAACAAGATCTCAAGAGTTAGGCCAACTTCTTCTAGCATATTCTTCCATCGTTGTAGGCCTACTTGAAGAGGATAAGTAAGAAGGTCTTGGAGGATACTTTATAGACAAATTTGATATTTTACAAAGTGTAACATGACCTCATTACATGACAATGACTCTATGATTTTATGACTAGATGACAAATAATTCCAAAAGACTTTCAATGGGGAGTCTTGACTCAAAAACAAAATGTCTTGCTCATGAAACTCATGAAGCAAATCAATATAAAATTTATTTTTCTTCTTTACATCTCATTACATAAAATCATAATTACATATCATTATGAAGACCAAACCTAGTTACACTTTTCAACACTCCTTAATTAGGGAGGTATTCATAATGGTACTTGGACTTTCTCAATCTGAATCATTTTTCATAAGAATTCAGATTTGTAACTCATTTGTATAGTATCATATCAACCAACATTGTTACATAAAAAGGCATTGACTAACAACTCATCTCCACAAGATCAGAGCTCAATGTTGGCGAGACCAATGATTTATAGACACTCTCGTCATTGTCTCTCTCGGAACATCCCTGCCCAGGTACTCAAGATGTGTTTCATGAGGAATATTTTTATCTTGGAATCCCTAGCCCTCAAAGAATATCGGTCCTCCATGACTACTCTCGTATTGGATGCTCTATCTCATTCTCAAAGAGTATCAGATGCCAAATGATTACTCAATTCTCCATTCTGTTTTCCCAGGTGAAGGCTAGAATGACATGTCTATCTCGCTCTCAAATATGAAGGACATATTCTAGTAAAGGAATGTACTCATTCCTACCAAAAAGGAATGTACCTAAGGTCCCTCTTGGCTTAGGAAATTCCAAGTTTTTTCCAAGTAAGAAACTTCTTTTCAGGCTCCCTCTTAACTAGGGACCTACAACAACTCATATCGAACAACCAACTGCTTGAAGAACTCCTTTCTTCCTTGATATCTTAAATTTATGGAGTCTTCATTTTTGGTCTTCTTCATAGGGCACAGACAATCCACCACTTTCATCCATGAGTTAGTCACGTCTTCATTTTCGTCAAAGTGATCCATCATATTTCCATCTAGCTTTGCTTCATGTCATTCTGCTTCCATGCCATATTTTCCGAAAGGATTTTACATCCTTCAGTATGGTCCTCTTGGAAGTCATCCAGAGATCTTCCCTTTGGCAGTCTTACATAAGCCTATCTAGATATTAGTTCAAAAATAAGAAATGAACACTTAAAGCAAAATTACTTTTGTGATGGTCTTTCATCATGACATCTTCTTGTAGGTATCAACGTCCTGTATGCAGATTGACACATTTCCCAAGGATATTTAGTGTCAAGGGTCTCCATCTTTTTCCAACTCCTATCATAGTCTTCATATCTTTTTGGGAGATATTCTAGTAAACTCTTCTTGGTCTCAGATGTTGAAGGCTTTCTATGCTTGTTGCATATTTTCACGATCTCTTTCTTTCTTTTCACACACTTCATTTCTAGGAGCTTCCAATCATAATTCCATAATTGTAGTCAGCGTCCTCATGATGAAAACATATTATGTTGATTTCATATAGTTGGACATATACTTTTCTACAATATTTCAAAGGAGATCTTTTTTCTTTTGATCATATTTCTTAAGATTGAAATAGTGATCCATATTATTTGCAATCATATGACATGACTTTCATAATAGCCTATGTAAGCATACATACCTCATCTTTCCTTTCGGTCATTTAGACTTCTTGTAGAAGCTTCGAAAGAACTTTAACCTTTAGACCTGCTTCCCTGTTATGTCATCATGCCACCATCCCTTTAATCCCACGAGTTGGAATTCCTGTTGAAACTCTTGCTTTCCTTTTAGATTGGTGAATCTTTTGATGAGGATTCCATCAGACAAACTTGAGAATCTTTCATATCCTCACCCAACATATGTTTCCTTATTGACTATGGTATGACGATCCCACATGATGACCTCTACTTCTTTTTATAAGTATCACTTGAAATTTCAATGAGGTTTCCAAGAGTTCTTATTCTTTGTACTCAATAGAATTTCTTCCAGAGGTTATTTCTTCTTCTCATGTCACGAGCTCTTACTTCTAATGCTTCTATCATAATGCTCTTTTCTAATCTGATGCAACTTATCTTATTTACATTGCTCCATTGTTAGGATATTTCGACATAGAAGAAATAGTTAAGTATAATTTGGTTTAGTGTAGAGTTACGTAAAGTGTGTTTCTTTATTATGTATTTTTGTAACTTACAATCCGATGGTCATGATATGTTTTAGACATGAAGTGATCCGACGGTTCATTCTTTCTTCGGTATTACTGACACTTGATTCGTGGTTTAAAATCGATTGGTCCATGATTTCTATTTAAAGAACATGGAGGGTCATTTGTTGGGTAACCCTTCATGAGAGAAGCTTATGTAAATTTTCATTCTTTTATTAATCAATTTCCTGAAGTGGCCGTGTTGGCTCAGGGGGTGGATTGTTTTCCTCTTTGAGGGTTTTAACCACGTCAAGAATACTGGTGTATTGATCTGTGATATGTTTGTGAGCGATTTTATTTGGTGTTCTGTCTGATGAACTTACCTTGTCAATTCCTACATGGTATTGGAGCTATTTGAGGCCCTCATTCGTTGGTCATCCAAATCTGAAGCCGGAACCACTATATCCGATTGTCGTTTCCTTGATCCATTGCTTTTGATTGCTTTCGGGGCGAGATGACTACTCGATTGTGTTAGGAGCATCTGTTCTAGTGAGGAACTTCTTTCGTTTCACGCGAAAAGGTTTCAAGTAGCTCTAGCTACGTCATTTTTAATATCTAGAGGTATATAGTCTTTACTTGCAGTTCTAGCTATTTATCTCGTTGTTTATTTCGATTTATTTAGCTCTTTGTTTTTTATTACTGGAATTATACCTTTCATTTATGCGTATGCTCTTTTCCCCGCGACTTTGTGCGATCTAGGCAAATCAGAAACATAAACGAAGGGTTTTTCTCATGCGTATGCTCTTTTTTGCCGCGCCTTAGTGTGATTTCGGAAAATTAGAAACATTGAGGAAAATATTTAGTTTTCGGGTAAAGCTAACTTCAAGGCGTAAGGTTTGTTTTTTTTTTGTATGTCTCTGTTGGGTTTTGTGGTTTTTGTTTTGTAGGCAAAAATGAGTATTTTCAAGTAAGTAGACAAAAATGAGTGTTTTCAAGTAAGACTAAAAAAAACCCCTTCTTCTTTTCAAAAAATTACGAACCTTTTAAACTAGCTCACTTGGTCCAAAGTTACTTTATGAGAATAGAGGCCTTAAGTTCAAGTCTTTTCTTTTGTTGAGTTACTTTTTCAAACAACACACGTGTTGGCTTAGTGGGGCCTGACCTAGGTTCAAAAGTGATTTAGCCAAGCAAATTCTGGTACTATTGGCCTTTTCAGCAACAGTTCGCTGAGCGCGGATTGAGGTCTCACCCGAAGTAGTATGGGAGGGTGCTAGAACCAAGTTTCCGCACTTTAGGGATGTCTGATCGGAGGTGATTGGTATGCGGTCCAACTTTCGCACTTACTGTGCTATGGGCATTGTTGGCTTATTGGGGCCTGACCTAGGTTTAGAAGTGATTTAGCCAAACAAATCCCGCACTGCCGGCCTTTTCGGCAACAGTCCGCGGAGCGCGGATTGAGGTCTCACCTGAAGTAGTAGGGGAGGGTGCTGAAATCAGGTTTTCGCACCCTAGGAATGTCTTAATGAGGTCTAGGAAGTTCGTGAACCGATCTCATGCACTTGTACTGTTTTGCGCAGCTGTCCAACCTTCACGTAACTCTTGTACCGAGCGCGAAGAGGTGCTGTCCAGATCCCTTACCCTTAGTATGCTATTATTATAGATCTGGCTTAATTTAGGAGACTTTATCAATCATTCAATATTCATAACAAGTGTGTGCAACCATACTCTGTAAAGAGATGCATAAAACCATAACAGAAGTATAAACACACAGAGCTACGAGCAAAGGCACAATATTTCAGAATCACTTATCTTTTATTAAACCTCTTGTTCAGTTACAATCCCAACTCTGCTTGCGCACATAGCTGCAGGGGTCCGCGCACACAGCTGCGGACTCTACCAGGGCTCTGCACACACAGCTGCGGACTCTACCAGGCCTCTGCACACACAGCTGCAGAGCTTACTCTTGCTACTACCAACCACGACTTAGACATACAGACTCTGAGCGAATATTGCATTCAAAAACCCATAACACTTCAGATCAAAACTATAAAAAATTGACTTCTACACTTAGAACCTCGCTCTATTTATACATTCCCATGGTCCGCAGATCATTGGTTGGCCGACACACTCTATGTTAAATTACAATATTTAGGGCGGACTACCCTAGACTCGCGCTTCGCGGTTGCATTTTATGGGGTATTTACATTACATTGACCCAAAATTTCGGGCTACAAGCCCCAAAAATCCGCTATGGGGGGATCCGCTGCCAAATAGGCCCCTAACACAATCATCGTGACTCGTCCCGAGTCACTTGGCTGGTGTGGTGAGCTTCGCTCGGAGGCCATCCAACAACTTCTGCGCTTCGCTGACATTTGCCACACATTCCTCCACTGTCCGTTGAATCAATTGTGCGCGACTTTCTGATGCATTGTTGTCAGAGGCACCCTCTTGCCTTAGCGCATATGTATATTGCATTTGGGCCAACTTCCCCTCGATCGTGGCGGTGATCGTGAATGCTTTCTTGAGCCAAGGTTGGATGCGTGCTTTAAGTCCTGCTTCTCTCTGGCATGCGACATCCACCTGTTCCTTCAGAGCCTAGGCCTCCATCATCTTGGCCAATCGTTGAGTGAGGGCGACCGTCTGCGTGGTCCCCCGAAGATTGTCATAGGCATGCTGCAATTCCCGTGCTTCTATCTCTCACTGCTGGAGTGTTGGGTCTCCCTGCAGTGAAGTGAGCGTAACTAGGCACTGATCCAAAAATCTTGTGCAGTGCTGTACAACGCTTTCTATCACTCCCATCCCCGATTGAATGGTGCGGTGGTGATGCTCTCTAACTTCTGGGGGTGTAGAGGGTTGCGCCTTCAGTCTCAGCTCTGCGATCTGCAAGTTCAGCTCCAATTGAACCTTCGCAGCCTCCTCTTGGGTTTTTCGGACTGTAGCTGCTAAGTGGTGAATTATGTCTGCGGCGCGGAGTGTCGCCGGCACGACCAACTCCGGTACGCTGCTACAGGCCTTCTCCACGACCTGTTTTAATCCTTCGTTTTGTGCGACCAAGTTGTTGCATTGCAGGTTGAGCTGTTCTACATTTGCTCGCTCAAGACTTGGAGGGTGCAGCCCTCCCTAGCGCGAAGCTCCGTAGTTACCCCATCCTGCAGTTGGTATAGGGTTTCTCTGGGAAGGGCGACCAAATTCAGCCCCCAGCCCCTCATGCCACCCACGACGTCTACTAGGACTGCGCCTTTTGGTAGCACCAAGGTGTTCGCTATGTGGGCGTGCAACATCTGTTTAGTTTCGGATGCACCTTCTATAAGGTGCGGCGTCATCATTCCTAGGTGTCGCACCTGTAACGCTTGCAACTGCGCTCTGAGTGGCTCCAACACAGTTCTCTGCTTCGTCATTAATTCTTCAAGAGCATCCTTAGTGACATCGCGAACTGGTTCGCTACTGTCAAGGTGGTCTTCTCCAGAGGTCTGCGCTGCCTTTGTCTTTTTTCGTGCGGTTGGCCTCTCCTGGATGTGAGGCCTCTTAAGTTGGGTCGATTTTGGTGTAGGGTCCGTGTGTTCCTCTGCCTCAGCCTCCCCTTTTATGTCCTGGTCTGTGGACATTTCCCTACCTTTCTTGGTCTCTTTAGCGGTCGCGGTTGTGGTTTGTGCCGTCTGCGCTGTCGCTGTTGACTCAGCTTCTTGTCGTTGAGGGCTGCTTCTTGTTCTTGGCGCTTTCTCTTCGCCAATTTCACGATGCGTAGCTTGGCTTCCTTCTTCTGCTGCTGTGCTGCAATCTTTTCCAGTTCTGCCAAGTCTGGAGCGCGCCACTCCAGAGGCCATGCCGCCATTATATCGAAGATGGCATCGTCCATTGCAATGAATGGAAGCTTGATTCACGTTTGGGCTGGATCCTTTTGTGCTCGGATATACAGATTATGCATATCCGCCTTAAATTCGGCCACTTTTTTCAAACTGTTGTATATCGTCGTGGACAAGCGCGCCTACGATTGATCCATGTTCGGATACTCACCTCCATGAACACCCAAAACACTTTGATCCCGCGAATCCTCGTCGCGTCTTTCGTCGCCCAGAGCGAGGTGTACCGCGCGACTTCGGGTAGGTTTCTCTCAATGGTGGGAAACTCGCTGTCCTTCGGTGGTTCCTCGGCAACCAACAAGATGGATAAGAGCAACCACGTGTAGTGGAAGGTTTTATCCTGCTCCTGGGTCTCCCTACAATTTGTCAAAAATTCATCGCAGAGAAACTGCGCCCAGTTGAACTGGACCGCCTCTGCGCACTGCTCTACCAACGCAATTACAGATGCTGGCACCTTGTTTGCGCGACATTTCCTCATGAGCTTGTCAGCCAGTCGCTGGGTGGAGACGCGCACCCCTCGGTCCTTGATGCTTGCTATTACATACCCTCGCTTCCTCTTCTCCATCTTATATTTGGCTTGCATAGCGTCTGCGAGGCCCAAGTCGCTGCTCTTTCCTGTAATCGTTGTTGGATTGTTTTCTTTGATGGGCAACCGAGAAATCCGGTGAATTAAATCGGCCATGATGGGAATCGACTCCTCCAGTTAGATATACCCATCATGTACTAGACATAGTAGCTGCCGGATGACAAAAATTGTGATGGGCGCGCGGTGGTAGTGGGGTATCCACCGCAGATGGAGTAAGCCAACCTTCCCCACCCCCCGTAACCATTTCTGCTGTAGTAATTTCTTCGTGGCCAACTGTGGGAACTTCTCGCTGTCCGCGAGGTCCCAGTCTTCAAACTTTATATTCGGTACCCGTCCTAGCGGCGGACCGTCAAACCTTATTTCATCCGAAAGAAGCGGGGTATAGAGCGCACTCTTCGTGGCCTCCTTCGGTATCTTGGCTGTCCCTTTCCATGGGGAGATGTAGGGGGTAAATTTATCGCCGAAGGTACTTGGGAAACATTCTTCGCCTCGTCGTCTTGTGCTTCAATTTGGGTGATCAGGGCTTGCAAATCTTCTTTCTCCTCCTCGGTTTCAATGGTGATAGCTTTGCCCTTCTCTGCTATTGATAATTTACTGAATCGTGGGTTCCGTGGTGATACCCGCACTGACCCCATTCTCTGCTTATCTTTCTGGGGTCGCAGTGTGCGTGGGGACTTTGGAACCTTTGGTACAGCGGTCGCCTCTCCAGGCTCCTCTTGGGTCAGACGGGGTTCTGGGGTAATGTCCGCGAATCTCACTCTGGTTCTTGCAGCCGTCATCGTTTCTACAGTGGATTCGCTTGGTCGCGTACTCATGGGTGGCAAGGTAGCTTGGTGCTTAATGCTATGTACTATCTTAAATCTTAAACAACCAAGTATTGCCTCGAGGCTACCCTAAGGGTTTTGATAGTCACGTTTGAATTTGAATTCAACCATTCCCTCCACTTTTGAGTCATTAATACCTTTCTGGCGACAGATCGTCTCGAATCTAGCTCTCAATTCCTGTCTTAGTGGCCCGCTGCCCGCTCCTTTATGTCTTAAATTGGACCTCTTGTCATAAACAGTGACATCAACAGTCACCTCTCAGCCTACCCACGCAACCCCTTACGCGTGACCGCGACCCTTGTGACATATTGGCCTTGCGCGGAACCTCCTTCCTGTGCAGCTCTCCTGTAGACTCGTTTATAGTCCTGCACCTTCTTTCAACTACTTGGAGCGCTAAGACTGTGCTTCCTATAGATAGTCAGGTGGTCGCACCCTCGGTGTGAGGCTTCAATTTTCTTGCTACTCTGGGCCGCAGGCACTCTTCAAACACCCTTGCGTCTGTTAGTTCGTCATGTTCTTCTTTGTAGGGTACGTGCCCTTGTTTAGTAATGTGTGGTTGCAGCCATGGTAGCAGGGTTGCAATTCCTTCTAAGACAGTAGTATGGTTGACTAGACTTGGTTCCATCATGTTCAGTTTCTCGCAGCTCGCTTGCACGACTTTGGTTTCCAGTTCGCTGATTTTTTCGTCCAATGTCACGCTTTTCTTCCTCAGCCGTGCCCAAGCTTTGTCGAGTTCGCGAAGTTTCAAGCTCCTTTGCCAAATGACTTCCTGCAATTGCTTATTTCCTTTTCCCAGGTCCTCGCGTCTTGCCCCAACTATGGGAGTTGTGGTTCGGCGATTCTTCTCTGCTCTGCTGATTTCTTTTCTTCTCGTTGGTGTGGGGTCATTTGCGTGTTCTGGTTTTCGCTTATGGCCCTATAGACCCATCGAACCATTGGTACATGCAGGTCCCAGTGAGTTCACCCTGCCTGGTGAACGCTGTTCATGATTTCGCATAGCTTTTTGAATGCCTCATCGTGGAATATGCATCACATTCCCAGTTGCCGCGTTAGGTTCTGATTTTCGATCCTTAATTTGGGGTATGCTTGCACAGCACACGTCTACACCCATTGACACAGGTGAGCACGCAAATTGTTTTGTCTTGACTGCGCAGCTCGCGTTCAACGCTAGGGATTTCTATGCCGTAAGCGTATCCATCTTCTACATTCGCACCAGTTCCTCATAGTCCTTTGATGTATGTTCCCCCATCGTGCGGGTGTTGCGCACAACGCCCATTCTAGCGCACCGCACTGCCACTGTTCCGGGACTGCGCTTTCAGTTTTGTCTAAGAATTCATCCACTTTTGTTATCCCATCATATGTCGGTAGTTCCCTTGCTTCGGTCGTCACACGTCGCAGTGATCTAACCATCATGTTGCAATTCACCGTTGTTACTTCGTGCAACCAGTTCTGCTAGCGCTCTATTTCTTCATCTGAATCTGAAGTACAGGAACTGTCACGCTCCCATGAGATTCTCCCGTCCGATGTCAGGTTCACCCGATCTTGGTCTTGCGCCGTTATCTGGTAAATGTAGTCCAGTTCATCGTCGCGCATTGGTTCAGTGTAGCGTGCTCCTTTGGCTGGATCCAGCGGAACTACTACGCATAAAGACTTTTTCTCGAATATCATTTTTCGCTTCTTCAAGTTGATGACTCTATTCATATCAGTGGCCCAATGTATTCTTAGCAACGTAGAATAAGGATTGTTGTCATCAACAATCTTTATTACTTCAAAGTCCGTTTGCGTGCTCGTGCTTTCGATATCCACTGTTATCCCTTGCAATCTCCCCATGGGCAAGATTTTTTGTTGGTTCGCCATCCGTAATTGAATAGTAGACCACTGTAGCGCGGACCTGCCCATGTGTTCCCATATTTGCTTTGGTAACACATTCGCATCCGAACCATGTCCAAGATTACCTGATCCATTTCGTACTCACCAATCTGCGCCGTCAATTTCATTTTCCTCTCGGTGCACAACGCATGCTTTCCTAGTTTCCGGACTACGCGTGGTTCACCCGACCTTGCGCACCTAGTGATAAGCTCTTGTAGTCCTTTAGTTGCCTTATTGTCACGCAACAGCTTCATGCATGTCTCTAAAAAGGTAGTAAGCATAAAATGATCCATTCCCAACTCTGGTTGATCGTTACCATCTAAAGTAGAGGCCTCTGTGAAGCTCTTCTTAGCTTCCATAAACATCTTCTTTGCATGTTTCAAGTCAAACTTCGGTTCCTTTGTAGGAGCCTTGCGAACCCATGTATCTTCCTTAGGCTGTTTCCCCTTATCTTCCCCTGTGGTCGTACCACTTCGAAGCATCATATTCACATTTGGGTTTTTTTTTCTTGTGGTTCAGAGCTCATCATTTGAATATTCTGCGTTGGAGTAGGCTGGAGTACCCCTTTCTCGCGCATTTGTGCAATCAATGTAGGACAATCTACTGCCTCATGGTCGACATGAGCACAATATGAACAAGATAGTCTCGTCGGGTTAGTACAATCGCGAGAGTAGTGCCTTGGTCCTCTGCAATTGTAACAGATTAACTGTCCATGGCCCCTTCCTGGCCCCATTCCTCCTCGTCATCGACCTCGCCCTTGAAATCCCCCGCACGCCATCCCCGCTGTTGGGTCGAGGGCTCGCGTTTCTGTCTGCATCCGATAGGCTGGGGCTTGATCCATCATTAATTCGTAGCTCCGACAAGTACGCTCGTCGTGACCCACCGATCTACAAAAATTGCAAAACTGCTGGGGGGTCTGTGTATACTTCTGCAACATATGACAATTGTCCATCGTGTGCTTTCATACCACCTGATAGATTGCTTACTAGAGCGTGGGTGCCGCACTTGGCCCTGCGTGTGCCTCTGGTCTCAATGACATTGGTCCCCCTCCTGCCAAGTAGTTCACGAATACTGGACAATGATCCTTGTCGTGGCCTTGGCCTTTGCATTTTATGCACCATACTTCTTCGCGCGCCTCTGGCCGTGGCGCCTTATCTTGCTTCAAACTCTGCATCTCCAAGCATAGATTTTGTAGTTGTACGTGGATTTGTTGGACTCCCAATTCTGGATCCTGTATCGGTGTTTCATGAAACCTCATTGCCATTTCCAACGCTTCTGCTTGGGTTGAAAGCTTCTGCTGTGACAACACTGTCTTCAGGCGTGGTGTTAAAGACGCCACGAACCACGCGCGGTGTTGCGCATCCGTTAGTGCCATATTAGCCTCGCGGATCGTACTCTTCAGCCTCTGATCCAGATCCCAGGGGGTCTCACCTAGAAGCATCACGATCTCTTTAAATTCGATGATTAACTGTGTCTCTGATTTCAGCCGGCTAAATTCTCTGTTCAGCGCATTCTGGATCTCCATTACTCCTGCATTTGGGTGATCATTCAAGTGCTTGATTTACCATTTCAGCGCGATCCTGCAGCACGCTAACCAACATGGCCTTTTTAATGTTGTCATTCGTAACCCCGTGTGCTTCCCACACTGCTCTTACCACGAACCATAACTGATCCGGATCCTCATTCCCTACTCTGAATACAGGTAGCTTGATCACTCTCGCCATGCTGAACTGCGGTTTTGGTGGAGGTGGGGTGGTTGAAGACGGAGGTGAAGTAGGTGAAGTGGGTGAGGGCATAAGTGGGGGTGACAACTGCGGAATGCGCTGTCTTATTAAACTGACCGCACTCCGCGGAGAAACCCGAGCGCGCTCGTCCTCGCTCTTTCGCGAAGGTGAAATTAAGGGATTGTTTCCTAATCCTTCGATACCTTGGTAGATATTTCCGCTCCGCATCGTTCCAAACATTAATGTATTCGCATAACCCACTTCTCACATAACAACATCTTAATCCAGGTGTTCAGGGATTTGATGTACCTACCTCGCTGTCCCTTGAGAAAACGTCGTTCTGCTTCGCTATAGTTCACGGTTGTATCTACCGCGAACTCAGTGATAAATCCCCCTATTACCCGGTCGAGCCAATGGTCCACAACCCGCGCGATCTTATCTTCTGATGCCTCTAGTTTGCGCACTAACTCCGGAGTCTACACTATCAGTTGATCGAACTTATATCTTCCCTGGCTGTCCGCTAACCTCACGATCCAATCATATAGTTCAGAAGAGAAGGACGCGAAAAAGATCTCGTGGATTTCCATATATACATAGCAATCCATTGACCTCTTCTCAGATATCTGTGAGTTCTGTTTTCCTGTACCATGAACTCGTGAAGCTTCTGATCCAACCACTCTTCAATTTTCTTCTTTGTGGGGTTCCAATGTTCCGACATCAGAGATCCCTTAGGCAAATCCCACTCTCGACAATGGAACCAATTGTTGGCTTATTGGGGCCTGACCCAGGTTTAGAAGTGATTTAGCTAAACAAATATCGCACTATTGGCCCTTTCGGCAACAGTCTGCGGAGCGTGGATTGAGGTCTCACCCAAGGTAGTAGGGGAGGGTGTTGGAACTAGGTTTTTGCACCCTAGGGATGCCTTGATGAGGTCTGGGAAGTTCGCGAACCCATTTCACACACTTGTACTCTTTTGCGCAGTTGTTTGACCTTCACGTAGCTCTTGTACCGAGCGTGAAGAGTCGCTGTCTAGATCTCTTACCCTTAGTATGTTATTATTATAGATCTGACTTAATTTAGGAGTCTTTATCAATCATTCAATATTCATAACAAGTGCGCACAACCATAAACTGTAAAGAGATGCATAAAACCATAACAGAAGTATAAACACACAACGCTATGAGCAGAGGCACAATATTTCAGAATCATTTATCTTTTATTAAACCTCTTGTTGAGTTACAATCCCAACTCTGCTTGCGCACTCAGCTGCAAGGGTCTGCGCATACAACTGTGGACTCTACCAGGCCTCTGCGCACACAGCTGTGGAGTCTAATTTTGCTACTACCTACCACGACTCGGACTTACAGACTCAGAGCAAATATTGCGTTCAAAAACCCATAACACTTCACATCAAAACTATAAAAAATTGACTTCTACATTTAAAGCTTCGCTCTATTTATACATTCTCATGATTCACGGACCATGAGTAGGCCAACACATTCTATGTTAAATTACAATATTTAGGGCAGACTACCTTAGACTCTCGTGCTTCGTGCCTGCATTTTGCGGGGTCTTTACATTACATTGACCCAAAAATTTGGGCTACAAGCCCCAAAAAATGCTATGGGGGGATCCGCTGCCCAACACGCATCAGCGGGCACCCCACGCCTTGTGATACTGCCTTCGTGCAGTTCTAGCCGCAGCGCGACCTGTGTTATTTTCCCAAGTCTTCCTTAATTAGGCTCTATGAGTTGATTACTTAGATTATTTTCATATATAAGCATTCATATAAGTATTTATCAATTGCGCATAGTAAATAAACAGAGTGAAAGTAATGCATAACAACAAAATACGGATTCAAGAACAGATGCACGGAGTAAACTTATTTTTATTAACTTTAAATCTCAAGTATAGACCCGAATCCGCCCTAGGCACTTAGCTGCAGGGGTTTGCGCACTCAGCTGTGGACTCTTTTAGGCCTCTGCGCACTTAATTGCAGAGCCTCTTCCTACTATTATGACCCAGTACACTTCAGATCCAACTCTAACCTAAACCATGCCTTTGCTATTCTCTCTATCCCTTTCTCTTCTTTACACTCATAGCCTTGCTCTATTTATACAATCCCATGGTCCGCGGACCATGGGTAGGTCGACATGGCTTTACATTAAATTACAATATTTTAGGGTGGACAACCCTATAACTCATCATAGACTTCGCGCTCTGCGCCCGCAATTTGCGGAGTCTTACAATATAATTGACCAAAACTTGGGCTTTGAGCCCCAAAAAATGTTGCGGGGGATCCTATGCCCAACAGGGCCCCAACACAATCATCATGACTCATCCCGAGTCACTCTGCTGGTGCGACGATCTTGGCCCGAAGCCCCTCCAACTGTGCCTGTGCTGCGCGAAAGTTCGTAGCGCACTGTTCTACCGTCTTCTAGATATGCTCTACTCTTTCGACCGAATGCTCGCCGTCAGGGGAAAATCCCTGTCTTAAGGCATGCATCATCTTCATCTGTGTGAGATTTCCTTCGATATCGACAGTGATGAAGAAGGCCTCATCAATCTCAGGTTGGACGCGCGCTTTAAGTACTACCTCTTTCTGTCGTGTAGCATCCACTTGTTCTTTCAATGCCTTCGCCTTCTGTAGCTTCGCCAGCCATTGGGTCAAGACAACTGTCTGCGTCGTTCCACGCACACTGTCATACTGCACTTGAAGCTCCCGCGCCTCTGTTTCCAGGCACTGTATGCTGGGGTCCTCCTATAAGGAAGTGAGGATCGTGAAATATTCTTCCAACATCGTAGTACAGTTTTGCACTGCTTGTCCTATTTCCTCCAGCCCTTTTTGGATAGTGCCAACGTGCTGTTCCCAAATTTCTGGGGGCGTGGATGACTGCACCTTTAATTGCAGTTCGAAAATTTGAAGGTCGAGGTCCAATGGTGTCCTTGTTCTTCCTCCTTTGCCTTGTAACAGAGGAAGCAATGAAACCATTTGTTGGCTTAGTGGGGCCTGACCCAGGTTCAGAAGTGATTTAGCCAAGCAAATCCTGGTACCACTGGCCCTTTCGGCAACAGTTCACGGAGCGCAGACTGAGGTCTCACCCGAAGTAGTAGGGGAGGGTGCTAGAACCAAGTTTCCGCACTCTAGGGATGTCTGATCGGAGGTGATTGGTACGCAGTCCAACCTTCGTACTTACTGTGTACGCGCATCAGCGGGCACCCTCGCCCTGCGATACTGTCTTCGCGTAGTTCTAGTCGCAGCGTGACCCGTGTTATTTACCCAAGTCGTCCTTAATTAGGCTCTGTGAACTGATTACTTAGATTATTTTCATATATAAGCATTCATACAAGTATTTATCAATTGTGCACAGTAAATCAACAGAGTGAAAGTAATGCATAACAAAAAAATATAGATTCAAGAACAGATGCATGGAGTAAACTTCTTTTTATTAACTTTCAATCCCAAGTATAGAACCGACTCCGCCTTGCGCACTCAGCTACAGACTCTTCTATTTTAGGCCTCTGCGCACTCAGCTGCAGAGCTTCTTCCTACTACTATGACCCAGTACACTTCAGATCCAACTTTAACCCCGAACCATGCCTTCACTATTCTTTCTATCCCTTTCTCTTCTTTACACTTAGAGATTTGCTCTATTTATACAATCCCATGGTCCACGGACCATGGGTAGGCCCACACAACTTTACATTAAATTACAATATTTGAGGGCGGACAACCCTATGAATCATCCTATACTTTGCACTCTGCGTCCGCAATTCGTGGAGTCTTACAATATAGTTGACCAAAACTTGGGTTTTGAGCTCCAAAAACACGCTACGGAGATCTTATGCCCAACAACATGTAACTTATGTTTTAAAGTTACTTATGTAAAAGTGTTCTCATCCATTATAAAAAGTGAGTCATTTATAATTCTAAAGTCTCTTTATCTTTTATTTAAGTTACAATTTAGTGGGTAGCTCATAAAGTACCATTGTAAAAGTAACTTTTACTTATTTATAAAAGTGAGTTACATAATTTTTGTTTTTTGTTTTTTTTTGTTTAAGTGAGCTAATTAGATTAAGTTTGGAAAGGGGGGAGGAGGACTTTTTTTAAATATAATATTATCATTCATTTCCGCACATTCACGCACTTGGTATTTTCAACAACTTTTCTTAAAAGAGCCATAACTTATTCATTTGGAAGCCGTTTTCAGGGCCTTTTTTTTGAATTAGCCTAGTTTTTTGAGATCTTTCCATTGGAACACTTAGTTTTAGCATCTACAACTTCAGTTTCTATTAAAATGGAAAGTCCATGCCAAGTTATTCTTGACAGCACCAACTACTTCCAATGATGGTTCTACATTGTGGATTTAAATAGAAGTAAAGGTCTTTACAGAATAGCCTCAGGTCAAGAAACCAAACCTCAAGATGAAGATAAGGCAACTAAATGGGAAAATAGGCAAGATCAAACACGTGGGTTGATAGAGATGTCTATTTATTTAGACCTTAGATTCCATATCGCAGAACCTGATACTCCTAATGAAGCAATGAAACAACTAATTTAATTTTTTGGAATTAGAAATGAAATTAGAGCCCATCAACTCGAAAATGAGTTGCTTACATTGGACCCCAATAATTTTTCTTTCATTGAAGATTTTTTGTCCAAGTTCAAGACCCTTAGACTTCTCTTGGAAGGTGTTAAGGTTAAGTAAGAAGATGGTAGCCTTATCTATTCCATTCTTACTAAGTTGGGACCAGCGTACTCTGTGTTTGTTTCCACCTTCCATTCTACTAGAGAAGCTTTTATTTATCAAGGACAAGACTACAAGTCCCCCTCTTTTGATGTTTTTTGCGATTCTTTAATAAGTGAACAAGAAAATATCTTATATCTTGGTCTTCTTAATTTTGGAAACTCTTCTAAGAAAGTCTTAGCCGCCCAACAACGACCAAATTCAAAGAATACTAAGAAGTAGTATCCTAAAAATAATAGTTCTAAACCAAACAACAGTCCTAAGCAATTTCAGTCTCAAAATGAAAAATCATTTCAACAAAATGATAAGGCAAATAAAAACAAAGGGAAGAAGACTAATAGACATTTCCACTTTTGTAATCGAGATGACCTCTTAGAATCCAAATGTTTTAAGAAAATGGAAGCCTCAGAAGCAACAATGAAGAAGCATAACATACATTTGGAACACTCTTCAACTTCAACTTCATCTTCAGGAATAACACTTTCTGCATGTGGTTGTCAAGCATCTCAGTTTGGTTATGCACTAAATGTATCTTCTTCTTCTTCTCATTCTCATGAGTGGCTCATTGATTCTAGAACTTCTTATCATATGGCAAAAAACAAAGACATGTTTTCTTCTTTAAATTATTGTAACACAAAAAATATATTTGTTGGTGATGATAGATCTCTTAGTGTTGTAGGGACTGGAACTGTTAATCCAGACAATGGTCAATTTAATAATGTATTGTGTTCCAACCTTATCCTGCAACCTTGTTAAGTTTAGGTATGTTCTATGCTTAGAGCAGTTTACATATTTTTATTATTATTATCCACAAATTAGCAATCACATGTACATAAATCTGATTTACATCAGAAGCAACAAACCCTAGATCAGCCCTAAACTAAGGTAGACAATATCTTGCAAACTGACTGTCGGATCGGCTTGATACATTCGCCAAAAAATGCGGCCTTCTAGGGAGAGTCAGTTCCACCTACAGTGTAGTTCTGAGAGAGAGTTTGATGGTCAACGCTGGTCAAAATTTTGATCTGTAGTTGTAGCCCTAAATTCCATGTCCTTCCTTCCACATGTGTGAGAGGAGAGTCCCTTTCTGTGCAGTAGGAGAAGAGCCTCTTTTCTGCACAGGAGAGAGAGATGTGATCAGATGTGTGTGTAAAAATGAGGAAAAGACCTCCTGTATTTATATACAAATTTTGATGATGAATAGATGTGTCCGTTGGGCTTCTGAGCCTACATGAGTTGCTGGTCGGCTTGATAACTATTCCATAATCAAAATAAATTCATATCTCCATAAATACTTATCGGAATCGGATGATCTTTAGATCAATCCTACACCTCTCGACGAGAGGAATTTAATAAAAATATTATCAGCCATGAATAAGATGACCCACATGGAGTTTGGCCCTAGTTTCCAATTTTAACACTCCCTCTCAACTAGGGAGAACTCCATCTGCAATTCGTCTGTCGGTCGCTACTATTCATCCATCAAATGCACTGCCCTGTATAGCTTGACCCCTGCTCTGCTCTGCTTTGTTCTAATTATGAAGAAGAAGAAATAATCAAGATGTATCATACCATCCTCCACTGACTCAAAGTCAGTCTCAGAGTGTGTACCACTGGTCCCAAACCAGTCCTCAACCGACCGAAAGTCAGTGTCATAGTGGGTACAACTCCTACCACTAGTCCCAGACCAGTATCATTGATTCCAGATCAATGAAGGTCATCCTAGCATAGGGAGTACGGTAGATACAACGATGCATCCATCGATACTACTATGGCCCCTATCCTCATTTCCCTGCTCATTGATAAGATGAGAGGTACTTCCCATGAGTCCCGGACTGCATGGGTAGGATGCCTCGACAAGAGAACTAATCATCCTGTCCCACAGGAGAGCGAATCATCCTGTCCCACAAGAGAGCGAATCATCTTGTTCCACAATCGCCATGGAGAACACATAATCCAGGTCTCACAGCAGAACTAATCATCCTGCTACACAATCGTCATGGAGAACACATCATCTAAACCTCATAGGAGAACTAATCATCCTGCTACACAATCGTCATGGAGAACACATCATCCAGACCTCACAAGAGAACTAATCATTCTGCTACATAATCATCATGGAGAACACATCATCCAGACCTCACAGGATAACTAATCATCCTGCTACATAATCGTCATGGAGAACACATCATCTAGACCTCACAGGAGAACTAATCATCCTGCTACATAATCGTCATGAAGAACACATCATCGAAGTAGATCCCAAGGAGAAACAACACTCGGAAATGCTCTTACAGTGCACCACATTGCCCGCCCAATCAACATCAGTGTATCCAAGTAGTCTCACATCTCTGACAGTGTATCTTAACCCATAAGTAATTGTGCCACGAAGATATCTTAACAGATTCTTGGCACCAATCCAATGTATGTGGTGAGGTTCAACCATATGTTGACTTAATGTGTTGAATGTGAAGCATATATTTGGACGGGAGTTCACTAAGAACATTAATGCTCCGACGAGTTGACGATATTCGGTGGCATTTCGTAAAACAGGTCTAGCAGCGCTACCGCTTAACTTCTTAAAGTCAAGCTCCATCGGGGTAGTAATAGGCTTGCATTACACCATACCGAATCTTTCCAATATTGTCACCACATATTTTCCTTGAGATAGGAAAATTTCCCTTGACTTCTTCTAGTCCTAGGAAATAGTGCATCAGTCCTAGGTCCTTCATTTCAAATTCAGAAGCCAATTCCCTCTTACATTTGTGAATGAAAGGGTTTGCACCAGTTAGGAAGAGGTCGTCAACATACAACACTAGTATGAGAGGTTTGTCATCTATAACCTTAAAGTAAAGGTTAGGATCGGCTTCACTCCTAGTGAATCTTAGCTTCATCAAGTAGCTATTGGTCCTCTCATACCATGCTCGGGGTGCTTGCTTAAGCCCATAGAGGGCTTTCATCAACCTGCACACATGAAATTTTTGACCATGAATTTCAAATCCTTCGGGTTACTCCACATAGACCTCTTCTTTGATCGAACTATGCAGGAACGTTGTCTTTACATCCATCTGATGTAGATTCCATCCTTATGTAGCCACAAGGGCTATGATCGAGTGGATGGTGGTATATCTAGCAATAGGCGCAAATATATCGTCATAGTCTATACCTTCCTTCTGGGAGAAAGCACGAGTGACAAAACGAGCCTTATACTTTTCCATACTTCCATCGGCTGCATGTTTTATCTTGTAAAGCCATTTAGAAGTGACCACTGTCTTGTCCTCGGGTCTGGGAACTACTTCCCAGACATCATTCTTCATAATAGACTCGTATTCTTTGGTCATAGCATCCTTCCATGATGCTTGACGGCATCTGAGAATGATGAAGGCTCATTTTGTATGATCGTGCTCATGATGATCAGGTATCCTTGATACCTGTTAGGTTTCTTACTTTCACAGAAGGTTCCTCGGGGTGCAGTGTGTCCTTAAGCATCATCGAGTAGCCCCCTAAGCCAAGAGGGCCTCTTCCTAGAAGAGGAAGGCTCAGGTGGATCAATAGGATCCATGGGTTCATCCACATCGGGCATTGTTACATCATATTTTTCTTTTGGTTCCCTGGTGTCAGCTTCTTGAGAGCTCCTTGAAGTAGGAAGATTGTTCACCTCGCCGAGAGCCATATCTTCGTCAAAGGTGACATCATGACTAATCACGACTTCCTTTTGATCGGCTACATAGATTCTATAGCCCTTAGTATTTTCACCATAGCCCACGAAGATTCCTTTCTTTCTAGATGCACCCAATTTATTCATTTTCTCTTTCGGCACATGAAAATATACAGGGCTTCCAAAAATTCTAAAATGAGATAGGTCAGGTTTCTTATCAGTGAACATTTCTTCAGGAGTCTTGGAACCTAATGCTTGATGAGGGCATTGGTTTTGTACATATACGGCGGTGTTTGCAACTTCGGCCCATAGAAACTTTGAAAGTCTTTGATCATGGAGCATGGCACAGACAGCTTCCACAATTGTACGGTTCTTCCTTTCCGCCACACCATTATGTTCAGGAGTATATGGTGTAGTAGTCTCCCTCTTAATTCCAACCTCTTTACAAAAGTCATGAAACTCGTTAGATTCATATTAAGTCCCATTATTTGTCCTTAAGATATTGATCTTCTTTTTGGTTTGATTCTCGATCAAGGTTTTGAAGTGTCGAAACCAAGAGAACACTTCATCCTTTTTTTTCAAGAAGTATATCCAAGTATTTCGAGAATAGTCATGTGTAAAAGTGAGGTAATATGAATATCCTCCCAAGGAGTTCACATGCATCATACTAGATATGTCTGAGTGAACCAACTGTAATATATCGGAGGTCTTGCTTTGGCTTGAGGGGAATGGTCCCCTTTTGAGCTTTTCTTCGACACATTTCGGACATACACCTTCTTTCTCTATTCGGAATTCGGGCATCCTTGTCACCATTTGTATTACATCGGGTAGAGCTTTATAATGAAGGTGGAGAAACCTCCGATGCCAAAGTTCGAACTAAAGAGATGTGTCACAAGACATGACACCTAGCGGACTTCCACTGACCCGATATAATGAATCAACTCGAAACCCAAGAGTGAAGGCATCTTTAACATTGTTTTTCCATACACGTACCTTGCCATCACTGAAGGTCACCTTGTAGCCTTTGTCTTCCATTGCTGAAATGGACACCAGGTTCTTTTTGAGATCAGGTACATATAATACATCCTGTAGATGGATTGTATTACCTTGATTTAATTTAAGAGAGACATTGCCTACACCTTTCACAGGATATTTCATATTGTCTCCAAGGACAATTTCCAGGTTGGTTTCTTTCTCTATTAGATTATGGAGAACTTCTTTATAACCAGAAGTTCCTTGAGGCACCACTATCAATAAGCCAATTTCCCAGCGAGTCCGAAGGAGCAGAGGTAGATAGAGCAGTTGGTAGATAATATTCATCCTGCTTATTGTCAACAGTGTTAGATTCATACTTGGAATTTCTTGCCTTTTTAAATGATGGTCCTCTTCCTTGATTTCCAACACTCCTTTTACCTCTGCTATTAGATTTTCCATTCCTTTGATTGCCATGAGAGGGATTTTGATCATCGTCTCAGTGTGATTCCCTTCTACCAGGGCACTCCCTTGCATAGTGACTTGCTTTATCGCAAATGTAACGTCGTCCTTTTCTTCCACCCTTAGGTCTAGCTTTTCTTTTTGATTTAGTCCTGGAATTATTTCTTTTCTTAGCATGAGAAGAAAAGGCAGTAGGAGGACCTTTAGGCATGGGCATTTATTTCTCTTCTATCCTTGTTTCTTCTTAAATGCATCTTGCCATTAATTCCTCAAATCTAGGAATTATGTTATTTAAGTATGGGGGTCTATGCAGTGCATTATATTAGATATCATTTTTGGGATTCAACTGCGTTAAGTAAGTCATTCACGTATGACCATTTCCATGAGAGGTAGTCGTAACTGACTAATTTCTCATGATTTTTGAATAGTTCACTTAGCACTCATTGCATCGGGTGATGCTCACAGGGGTGAAGAAGTGGGATTGAAACTAGTGAAATGTGGAGAACGAATCACATTTCACTAGTTTCAATCCCACTTCTTCACCCCTGTGAGCATCACCCGATGCAATGAGTGCTAAGTGAACTATTCAAAAATCATGAGAAATTAGTCAGTTACGACTACCTCTCATGGAAATGGTCATACGTGAATGACTTACTTAACGCAGTTGAATCCCAAAAATGATATCTAATTATGTTATTGTTGAGACGAGTAGTCTTGAACACTTACCATTCGGATGGTAATCCTTCAAGAGTCGTGAGTGCCATTTCCATATTAGTAATAATCTCCCCAATAGATAGGAGATCGTTCTTGATCTCGATGATTCTTAAGAGGTATGCTTTCATACTCTCATCTTTGCCCTTCTTAATTTCCTTAAGCTTATTTCGAAGAAATAAGACTTGATTTGCATCATTAACTTTAAATAAACTCACCAGTATATCGTAGATTTCTTTGGAGGTGTTCAGGTCGGAGATGTAGGCCACCAAACACTTGTCGATAGAGTCCCAGATGATTTTCTTTGTTTTGACTTCACCGGTTTTCCATTTGTTCCTTGCAGCAGTGGGTGCATTTGATGGAGGCTCAACAATATTGCCTCTCACATGGTCCAACACTCCTTGATCTTCTAAGGTTAGATCGAGAGACATTTTCCATCCGTGATAGTCAGACTTCTCACGGAGCTTGTCTTTGGCAGGGAAGAGTGTTGAGGACCCTATAGTTATTCTAGGATAGCCTTGCCAATCTTCTCTTCGGTGATTGCTCTTGCTCTTGCTTTGTCTTCACCTCAGCTCTGATACCATGTTAAGTTTAGGTATGTTCTATGCTTATAACAATTTACTTCTTTTTATTATTATTATCCATAGATTAGCAATCACATGTACATAAATCTGATTTACATCAGTAGCAACAAACCCTAGATCGGCCCTAAACTAGGGCAGACAATATCTTGCAAACCGACCATCGGATCGGCTTGATTCCTTCACCAAAAAATGTGGCCTTCTGAGGAGAGTCAGTTCCACCTACAATGCAATTCTGAGAGAGAGTCTGATGGTCAAAGCTGGTCAAACTTCCAATTTTCAATTGCAACCCTAAATTTTGCATCCTTCCTTCCACACGTGTGAGAGAAGAGTCCCTTTTTGTGCAGTAGGAGAAGAGCCTCTTTTCTGCGCAAGAGAGAGAGATATGTGATGATATGTGTGTGTCAAAATGAGGAAAAGGTCTCCTGTATTTATATACAAATGTTGATGATGAATAGATGCGTCTGTTGGGCTTCTGAGCCTACATTAGTTGCTGGTCGGCTTGATAATTATTCCATAATCAAAATAAATTCTTATCTCCATAAATACTTATCAGAATCGGATGATCTTTAGATCAATCCTACATCTCTCGACGAGTGAAATCTAATAAAAATATTATCAGCCATGAATAAGATGACCCACATGGAGTTTGGCCCTAGTTGCCAATTTTAACATTCTATCTGTATATCAGATAACTCATTCAAGTGAAGATAAAATCGTTGAATTTTCACCTCACGATGTTGTAATTAAGGACCTAAGAGATCCTAGACAGATTTTAGCTACTGGCATCGCTGATGATTCTAGAAGGTTGTATAAGTTTAAAAACTTTGGGTCATCAAATCTTCCCTCGGTATTTGTTGCTCATAATGATGAAGTGAGTAAACTTTGGCATGAGCAATTTGGTCACTTAAACTATTGCTCCCTCCAGAATCTTGTTGGAAATACTGAGAGGGGGGGTGAATCAGTATTTCTTTTTCCCACTATTGTTTTACCAGTTAAAACATATATATTCAGAACACAAGATGAACAGCAAGAATAAATGCTTTTATTAATATAAACTGTGCAGTAAAATAGATACAATATATAGATGGTTGCAATCAGTTGCCAAGCTCCAACTTGGACTTTGGTGAGGCTCCAACCTCCAGAGCACCAACTCTATTTTTCCAAGACACCAATCTTGGACTTAGGAGCACAAACTCTCAAGGACTTCAATCCTTCCTACTTCTGAGGCTTCAACCCCAAGGACTCCAATCCTACTTACTTCTGAGGCACCAACCCAAGGACTCCAATCCTTCTTGCTCTTGAGGCACCAGCCCCAAGGACTCCAATCCTATCTTGTCAAGGCACTGTTTGATGGTAATCTTTTGCTCTCAGAACTCTTCTCTGCTGAGTTCTGTCTATTTACAGCTTCACTGTAGTCTCCAGGCTACAGTATCAATGACAACCAGTCTTCTTAAGAATGAGTCTTTACAACTCTGCACACTGCCCACACATAGTCTCCAATAGCCATTTTTCTCTCTGATAATGTCTTCACACAGCTTTAGTCAATCTTCTGTTAGCTGCACTAAACTCTATACAAAGAACAATTTTCTATTCAAGCTTATGTTCTCATTGTCACAGTGAATGCTTTAGCATGACTGTTTTTCTACTGGCTGTTTCTCCCCTTCGACTGCCTACTATTCTGTTGGTCCTTCATCCCTCTTTTTGTTCTGCTGCACCCTGTTTCTGTTCTGTTGGACCCTCACATGGCCTCTATTTCCTCTAGCGTATTTTAGCAGCTTTCAGCAGCTGTAACGGCCTTCACAGCGTATTTCAGCAACTTTCAGCAGCTGCAGTAACAACAGCAATCGCAACAACAACTACAACATCAACAGTAATAGCAACAGCAACTACAGCAACAGCAACAACAACAACAGCAACAGCAGCAGCAACAACAACACCAGCTACAGCAACAGCAACAGCAGCTACAGCAACAGCAACAGCAGCTACAGCAACAGCAACAACAACTACAACAACACCAACAGCAACTACAGCAACAACAACAACAGCTACAACAACAACAGCTACAACTACAGCAACAGCAATAGCAACAACAGCTACAGCAACAACAACAGTAGCTAGAGCAACAGCAACAACAGCTACAGCAACAGCAGCTACATCAACAGCAACACCAACTACAACAACACCAACAACAGCTACAACAACAGCTACAACAACAGCAACAACAGCTACAACAACAGCAACAGCAACTACAACAACAACAACAACAGTTACAGCAACACCAATAGCAGCTACAGCAACAGCAACAACAGCTACAACAACAACAACAGCAGCTACAGAAACACCAACAGCAGCTACAGCAACACCAACAACAGCTACAACAACAACAACAGTAGCTACAACAACAACAACAACAACTACATCAACAACAACAACAGCTACAACAATACCAACAACAGCTACAACAACACCAACAGCAGTTACAGCAACAACAACAACAGTTACAACAACACCAACAACAACTACAACAACTTCATACAAAGCTTAACCACCTCTGCTGCATCTGCTAGCATACATTCTGGTTCTTTGCCACAACCACAATAGCTCCAACAACAACAACTCTCTGTTTTTACTGTTTTATAAATTCTCATACCTTTGTCCATTTGTTTCCGCTTACTCAATGGCTCTTTGGCTTCCTCTTTGCTTGCTTGAGCTTCGGCTTCCTCAACACTCGCTTGACCTTCCGGCTTCCCTCCTCCATTCGCTTTATCTTCCTCATGATTACCTTCGATTGATGTGTTGTCACAAAAATATAATGTCGTCACGAAGGTGTTTCAGCAACGCCGAAATATAATTTCGTCACGGAGGTGTTTCAGCAACGTCGAAATATAATTTCGTCACGGAGGTGTTTCAGCAACGCCGAAACTGGTGTTTCAGCAACAGAGAAATTGATGTTTCAACAAATTTTCTCCAACTTTTTCAACAGCGTTCAACAGCTGTTAAAGCATGCATACATGGGTTTTACAAGCCTGATAATGTAGTCTAAGTCTTCCGCCTCCGATAGCTCTATTTGTGTTACATGCATTTACAAGTCTTTGCCGCCATATGCATGTTTATGCCGTGGATAGTGTTACAACATTATGTGTTCTCCACTTGGCTCCTCTTGTCTCCTCTTATGTGCTCCTCTTGTCTCCATTGCTCCTCTGATGGCTCTTGATGACTCTGATATGCCTCCTTGCTTTATGGTTCCTCCTGCAGCTCCTCTTAGTCCAATGTGGCTTCTCTGGCTTGGCAGTGTCTTTCAAAGACCTCCTTGCATATATGAATGCCTCTCTTGCTCTGATATCCTGTAATATGCTTTGATATGCCTCCTTAGGTAACTCCTCTTTGCTTATGGCTTGGCTATCCTAATGGGCTTGCTCCTGTCTCTTCATGAATCTGCTCTGCATCCCCTTGGCTTCATGTCATCCTCTAGTATCCAGAATATTGCCATATTGACATCAATGACAACCTAGGTCAACAATCTCCCCCTTTGTTATTGATGGCAATATTCTTCTTCTCTCCCCCTTTGACATCAATGGCAAAGGAGTGCTCTGGGACTCCCCCTATAAAACTCCTTCTGTTCTTCCTGAATGGTAGATCTTCATGGGTCTGTGACTCCCCCTGTCATAGTGCTCTTCTTCGTTTTACTCAAGATAGAGGGATTGATATTT
Organism: Pinus tabuliformis; assembly: GCA_031772625.1. NCBI lineage: Eukaryota > Viridiplantae > Streptophyta > Pinopsida > Pinales > Pinaceae > Pinus > Pinus tabuliformis. The sequence goes on from CM062817.1 coordinate 50,959,745, forward strand.
TATCGTCAATTTGCACATTATTCCCTCTTCATGTCTCAGAATTGCTTTATCATGGCTTCAACAATACTTAAGGATGCTCTACTTTAATGCTTTCATTTAGATTGCAAACGGTCATACACCAAGTGTCCAAGTCCAGGCTTTTTATACTTCAATCCATATTGCTGTCTCCACAGGTAACATTGAGAAATCTTCATAGTCCAAATCAAGAGAAACTGCCATTGAGATTGTCTTTCTTGCTGTCTTTCTTCAGATTTGAGTTCATTTGTGTCTCTTTGCTTCTTAACTCACTGCCATCCTTTCCTTGTGTTCTTGTACATATCTCTGTAGATTCAGATATCCAATCTGTGATTGTCCTTTAAATTTGTTCTGCTGATTTGCATCTTCATGCAATGCTTCAGTTTTTTTTATATGCTCCCGGTTGCTCTTACCTCAAACTCTATTCCAGATGTATCTGTTTGTTTGAAGACTGCCTCTATTAGTGTCTAGAGTTTCTCTGTTCTCATATTAAAATTCCTGAGTCAATACATTCAGCGTTTGTAATATCAGCACCATAATTATTTGCCCTATTACAGAATCATGTTCTTCAATGGAGTATTCCTGAGAAATGATCTTTATCAAGGAATGACTGTTAATATAGTTCAGCAAGGATGTCATAAGGACCCTTCCACTAATAGCTTCAGCAATAATGATCAAGAATCACAGGCTCCCCCTAACTGTATGCATCATCTCCTTTTTGCAGAGTCTTCTTATAAGATGCTTAGATTGTCAAAATTTAGGCCAATGACATATGCTGTTGGCTGGAGAGCTCAAGGGACTTTCAGATTGTATTTCCTTCCTTCTCCATACTTGTGTAACTTTCTTCTTTTGCATGGTTCTAGCTTGTGTAAGAGCCCATGGTAAGTTACAATCATGTGCCATATGACCAATGTTATGACACTTGAAGCATTCTACATTGTTCATGAATAAGAATTCATGATTTCTTCCTGCAAAATTCTTTCTTGTAGATTGTTGGGGACTATAATATCTATCTCTATAGAGTGGTTGAGCACCATAACATTTATCTTTATGATATGCTTTACAGTCTTTTGCCATGTGACCAAAGTTTGTACAAGAATAACAATAACAAAAAAATGAACTTTTGTACCTGGGAGATGGGGATTTCCTTGATGTACTTCTAAAGCCTTTCCGCCTTGATATCCTTTGATGATAACCATTTCTTCTTGCATCTTTGTCATCATCTACATTTCTTCTTGGAGCTGGTTTTCTCCTTAGAAGAGGATTTGTTCTATTGCAGCCTTGATTTTTCTCCTTGCCTTTGCTGGAGCTGGGAGCATCATCATTTCTTTCTAGCTTCTTCACATCTCTTTTGTTTGAAGCATTTTCATTCTTGTTTGAGGATTCACCTACATATCCAAGACCTGATTTATCAGATGGACATCTGTGATAGCTGAGCATGTCATCCAAGGCTTGAGAGCTCTTCAAGGTTTTGTTCATCCTTTCAACTTTTGTTCTGAGGAAGATAATCTCTTCTTCCAATATTTCACACTCATTATTCTTCTTAGCAAGTTTTTCCTCAGTTTCTTCCTTGATACGAGTAGCTTCATCTGCTTCTATTTTAAGGGAGATGATATCTGACTTTACTTTGAAGATTTCTTCATTCTTTGCTTGACTGCTCTCCATTTTCTTCTCAGCTCCTTGTGCCTGTTTCCTGGCTTCTTGTAGTTGAGACTTAAGGGAGGAGACCTCTACCTTGTACTGACCAATTTCTTCTTCAAGTTTGTTCAAGCTCTTGTGCCTTTGTTCAAGTTGGCTTGACAAGATATCTTCCTGCTTCTTTGCTTTGTCCAATTGATTTGTCATGGATATGACTTCTTCATGATGCTTTCTTTTGCTTTGATGATATTCCTTCTTAAGCTTGGCAAGCTCTTCATCCCTTTCTTGTACTTGAAGCTTGATGAGGTCAACTTTCTTTCTTGTTTGATCTTGGTTACCAACTAGTGCTCTCTTCTTAAGTTCCTCATTTTCCTCTTTCAAATCGTTAATTTCTTCCATGGCAATCATAAGTTTAGCGAGGAGTTGTTCTACAAAATCTTTTTCATTCTCTTCATCTTCTAAGTCTGTTTTAGCCTTGATGTCATCATTTTCATTTTCAGCTTCTATGACAGGTTCATGATCTCCTTCTTGATTGATGGTCATGGTCAGTGCTCCTTTTGAGTGAAGGTCATGAAGTTTGTCCCATATATCCTTTGCTGATGAATATTTTCCTAGATTATTTGTTACAAAATCAGGTAGCCCATTCAAGATTGCCTTTGCTGCTTTTGCATTGTACTCCTTGGATTCTCTATCCATCCTGCTATCTTCAATCACTGATTTCCAGATTTCAATCCCTTGAGTCTGTAAGAAATTCCTCATTCTTGCTTCCCATATATTAAAGTTCCCATTGAGCCTTGGAGCTACATCAAATTGATTGTCTTCTATTTTAGTAGTAGAGGGAGACACATCCTTAGGAGGATTGGAGACTTTCTTCCTTGACTTCGCCATTTGTGTTCTTAATGTCGACCTTCAAGCTATTAAGCTTTGAATGAAGGTACCTGCTCTGATACCAATTGTTGGAAATACTGAGAGGGGGGGTGAATCAGTATTTCTTTTTCCCACTATTGTTTTACCAGTTAAAACATATATATTCAGAACACAAGATGAACAACAAGAATAAATGCTTTTATTAATATAAACTATGCAGTAAAATAGATACAATATATAGATGGTTGCAATCAGTTTCCAAGCTCCAACTTGGACTTTGGTGAGGCTCCAATCTCCAGAGCACCAACTCTATTTTGCCAAGACACCAATCTTGGACTTAGGAGCACAAACTCTCAAGGACTTCAATCCTTCCTACTTCTGAGGCTTCAACCCCAAGGACTCCAATCCTACTTACTTCTGAGGCACCAACCCAAGGACTCCAATCCTTCTTGCTCTTGAGGCACCAGCCCCAAGGAATCCAATCCTATCTTGTCAAGGCACTGTTTGATGGTAATCTTTTGCTCTCAGAACTCTTCTCTGCTGAGTTCTGTCTATTTACAGCTTCACTGTAGTCTCCAAGCTACAATATCAATGACAACCAGTCTTCTTAAGAATGAGTCTTTACAACTCTGCACACTTCCCACACATAGTCTCCAATAGCCATTTTTCTCTCTGATAATGTCTTCACACAGCTTTAGTCAATCTTCTGTTAGCTGCACTAAACTCTGTACAAAGAACAATTTTCTATTCAAGCTTATGTTCTCATTGTCACAGTGAATGCTTTAGCATGACTGTTTTTCTACTGGCTGTTTCTCCCCTTCGACTGCCTACTATTCTGTTGGTCCTTCATCCCTCTTTTTGTTTTGCTGCACCCTGTTTCTGTTCTGTTGGACCCTCACATGGCCTCTATTTCCTCTAGCGTATTTCAGCATTTCAGCAGCTGTAACGGCCTTCACAGCGTATTTCAGCAACTTTCAGCAGCTGCAGTAACAGCAGCAATCGCAACAACAACTACAACATCAACAGTAATAGCAACAGCAGCTACAACAACAACAGCAACAGCAACAACAACAGCAGCAGCAACAGCAACAACAGCTACAACAACAGCAGCTACAGCAACAGCAACAGCAGCTACAGCAACAACAACAACAGCTACAACAACAGCAACAACAGCTACAGCAACAGCAGCTACAGCAACAGCAACAGCAGCTACAACAACAACAACAACAGCTACAGCAACAGCAACAACAGCTACAACAATAGCAACACCAGCTACAACAACACCAACAGCAGCTACAACAACACCAACAGCAGCTACAACAACAACAACAGCAGCTACAGCAACACCAACAACAACTACAGCAACAACAACAACAGCTACAGCAACAACAACAGCAGCTACAACAACACCAGCAGCAGCAACAGTAGCTACAACAACGCCAACAGCAGCTACAGCAACAGCAACAGCAGCTACAACAACACCAACAGCAGCTACAACAACTTCATACAAAGCTTAACCACCTCTGCTGCGTCTGCTAGCATACATTCTGGTTCTTTGCCACAACCACAATAGCTCCAACAACAACAGCTCTCTGTTTTTACTGTTTTATAAATTCTCATACCTTTGTCCATTCGTTTCCGCTTACTCAATGGCTCTTTGGCTTCCTCTTCGCTTGCTTGAGCTTCGGCTTCCTCAACACTCGCTTGACCTTCCGGCTTCCCTCCTCCATTCGCTTTATCTTCCTCATGATTACCTTCGATTGATGTGTTGTCACAAAAATATAATGTCGTCACGAAGGTGTTTCAGCAACGCCGAAATATAATTTCGTCACGGAGGTGTTTCAGCAACGTCGAAATATAATTTTGTCACGGAGGTGTTTCAGCAACGCCGAAACTGGTGTTTCAGCAACGCCGAAACTGGTGTTTCAGCAACAGAGAAATTGATGTTTCAACAACTTTTCTCCAACTTTTTCAACAGTGTTCAACAGCTGTTAAAGCATGCATACATGGGTTTTACAAGCCTGATAATGTAGTCTAAGTCTTCCGCCTCCGATAGCTCTGTTTGTGTTACATGCATTTACAAGTCTTTGCCGCCATATGCATGTTTATGCCGTGGATAGTGTTACAACATTCTGTGTTCTCCACTTGGCTCCTCTTGTCTCCTCTTGTGTGCTCCTCTTGTCTCCATTGCTCCTCTGATGGCTCCTGATGACTCTGATATGCCTCCTTGCTTTATGGTTCCTCCTGCAGCTCCTCTTAGTCCAATGTGGCTTCTCTGGCTTGGCAGTGTCTTTCAAAGACCTCCTTGCATATATGAATGCCTCTCTTGCTCTGATATCCTGTAATATGCTTTGATATGCCTCCTTAGGTAACTCCTCTTTGCTTATGGCTTGGCTATCCTAATGGGCTTGCTCCTGTCTCTTCATGAATCTGCTCTGCATCCCCTTGGCTTCATGTCATCCTCTAGTATCCAGAATATTTCCATATTGACATCAATGAAAACCTAGGTCAACAAATCATGTAAAAACAATATGGTGACAGGTCTTCCAATGGTATCTTGTAGAGATGGTGTTTGTTTCGGATGTGTACTCAGAAAACATCATTGGGATAGTTTTGAAAAACGTTCCTCTTGGCATGCCTCAACCCCTTTACAACTTGTGCATAGTGATTTATGTGGTCCATTTCCAGTTGTTTCATTCTCTGGCTATAAGTATTTCTCAATTTTCATTGATGATTTCTCCTGATGCACTTGGCTATACTTCTTAAAACTCAAGAGTGAAGTATTTAACATGTTCTTGGCCTTTAATGCCTTTGTTGAAAGACAATCTAGACATCAAATTCTTAAGCTAAAATCTGATAATGGCGTAGAATATGTTAACAACAAATTCATCAACTTTTGGACTAAGAATGGAATTCAAATGCAACACACTGTTCCATATACTCCACAACAAAATGGTGTAGCTGAAAGGAAGAATCGCACCATAAAGGAAATAACTAATTGTATGCTTCAATCTAAAGGACGTAGTCTTAATTTTTGGGCAGAAGCAATTGACTGTGAAAATTACATAGTAAATCGCACTCCTACTAAGGTTTTAAAGAATATCACTCCAGAAAAAGCATGGAGGTCAATTAAACCAGATGTAAGTCACTTTCGTGTTTTTGGAAGTAAAGCATGGGCCCATATTCTAGATGAGAAACATAAAGCTTTAGAACCTAAGAGTGAAATGTATTTTTGTTGGATATTCTGAAGATGTCAAAGGATATAGAATTATTCCACTTAGGTCCAAAAATGTTATCATTAGAAGAGATGTAAAGTTTGCTGAAAATATATCGGCCTACGAGCCTAGTTTGGCGGATGTGCCACCTCTCTCTATCCCTTCTACTTTTGAAAATATTTCTTCTTCAGATGATGACAACGAGGATGACAATCCTCCTCCACCTTCTCATGATCCTCCTTCAGCTCCTTAGCTTCCAAAATGGGTCCGTGCTACTCGGGATGCAGTAGGTGCTCTCGCTGGTGATCCTACAGATCAACGATGTACACGTTCTCAGTTCGATAGAGCCTCTTCTTTACTGGCTCAAGCTTCAACGAATTATGATCCTGACATCTTTGTAGAAGATTCAAGCCATCCAGATTGGGACGCAACTATGAATGAAGAATATTGTTCATTATTAGCAAATGATACATGGGATCTTGTTCCTCTTCCAAAGGGACGAAAACTTGTTAGATGCAAATGGGTTTACAAAACCAAGTATGGACCAGATGGAAAAGTTGATAAACATAAATCTCGTCTTTTTGCTAAGGGTTTTTCACAAGTTGAAGGCATTGACTATACTGAAACCTTCTCCCCTGTTTCCAAAATGAACTCTATCCGCCTTGTTCTTTCCTTTGCCGCCTCTTTCAAATGGGAAGTCCATCAGATGGATGTTAAATCTGCCTTCTTACATGGGGACTTGTATGAAGAAATCGATATGGAACAACCTATTGGATTTATACAAACAGAATCCAGCCTTGTATATCGGCTTAAGAAATCCCTTTATGGTTTCAAGCAAGCCCCTTGAGCTTGGTATGCCAAAATGGATAGCTTTCTTTTAGAAACTGGGTTTTCTAAGTGTCATTCTGACAATACTGTATACACCAGAAAGTGGGCAAGTCTCTTATCATTATTGTTCTTTATGTTGATGATCTTATCCTTACTAGTAGTGATCCAAACCTTATAAACCATGTGAAGTCCAACCTTAAAAAGAATTTTGAAATGACATACATAGGGAATTTGCATTATTTTCTTGGTTTTCAAGTCTTGCAATCCAAGGAAGGTATTTCCATTTCTCAGGCCAAGTATGCCTGTGATCTTCTACGCCATTTTCACATGGAAGACTATAAGCCAACTCCTTCTCCATTTTAGTCTGGAGCTAAACTTTCAATCACTTGTACTTCCCCTGAAGTTGATGCTACCTTATACCGTCAACTTGTATGGAAAATTTTGTATCTGACCCATACTCGTCCTAACCTTTCTTTTGCTGTTGGCCTTATTGCTCGGTTTATGCAAAACCCACATGAAAGTCATTGGAAAGAAGCTAAAAGAATTCTTCATTATGTTCGAGGTACAATTTAGTTTGGGATTCATTATAGTGTAGAAGCATCTCCTCTATTGGTTGGTTTCACTAATTCTGATTGGGCTGGTGACCATGATGATCGGAAGTCTATTGCAGGTTATGTGTTCACTCTTGGTTCAGGACCTATTGCATCGGCTTGCAAGAAATAAAGTGACATTCCTCTTTCTTCAGCAGAAGCAGAGTATCGTGGTGCCGTAAAATCTAGTAAGGAAGCCTTGTGGCTTCGTCAGACCCTGTCAGAGTTTGGTTCTCAGCAGCAGCATCCGACTATACTTTGGTGTGATAATCAAAGTTCCATTCAACTATGAAAATATCCAGTCCAACATCAGTGCATAAAACACATTGAACTGCACATGCACTTCATCAGAAAGCTCATTCATGACCATGTTCTTGAAGTGCAATATTGTTCAATAGATGATCAAGTTGCAGACATTTTTACAAAGGCTCTCACAGAGGCGAAGTTTACTAAACTTCGATTTATGGTTGGAGTTCAGAAAGTTTTCACTAAGGGGGGATAGGCTCTAATGCCTCCTTCCTTCTCCTATTGTGTCATATTTGTACATCCTTCAATCCTATCCCAAGTTGTTCTTAAAGGGGGATGTTAGGATATTCCGACACATAGGAAATAGTTAAGTATAACTTGGTCTAGTGTAGAGTTAGGTAAAGTGTATTTGTTTACTATGTACTTTTGTAACTTACAATCCAATGGTCACGATATGTTCTAGACATGAAATGATCCGACGGTTTAATAAGAGGTTTATTGGTTTATCTTGTTTTTAATAAGAAATTTAATAAGAGGTTTATCTTGTTTTTAATAGATGCTCGGGTTATTATAAATCTATTTTGGATTTCTTATGAACATCTAATTTTTTAATAGATCTTGCGGTCAAAATAAATTTATCCCAGTTAATAAGAAATTTGTGTAACAATGTTAAAGGGTTAGTTTTAATGTTCTAGTGTGAAATTTTTTTATGGATTTAAAAAAATCAAGTCATTCACTTTTTATATGAGATGATACCGTATGTCAATAGGCTAAAATATTATATGTAAAATATTTACACAAATGTTAGTGTCTTATATTTAGTAAAAAGATATAATTTTTTTAATTAAAGTAAAATGGAGAAAATTGTTGTTTATGATTCAATAATAAAAACTAAATTTAAATAAAAAAATCTCAACATAAAAAAAGTAGTTTTTAGTTTAAGTGTTTTATTTTTATTTTTATTATGTTTATTTTTTCAATGAAATGGATATCAGTGTTTATTAAAAAAGAATGTTAGGATCTAGCTCCAAATTATTACATTTTTTCTGAGTTACCAATATCTTTTGGGTTTGATATTGAACACAATGATTTAATCAAAACCTTCAAGTGAGAATTCCATGATAGAAAAAATTAGTTCCTTTTCTAACTATAGGGTTTTCAAAATACTCCCAAGATCCAAATACATTTTCTTTCCATTTCTTCTTATCAATTTGCCTTTGACTGACTTCTCGTTTTCCCTGGCGATATGTTTTTGCCATTTTTCCCAACTTGAATTTATCCTGCGTTTTCTAGTGGATCCGAGTTGCTCTTATGAGAGTGGTCTTTGCTTTCTTTATCTCTTTTTCCATATTCCAGATCAGCTTGAGTGATCACGTTTCTAGTCTTGTTTCCCGAGAGATCAGTGCAGGATCAATAATTCACAAGGGTTTGATGGGCTTAGTCCTCTATTACTAAATTTGGTGGATCTTTTGTGACACGTTTTTCCCTGATTACTTTGTGATTTCTTTGATGGTTCCTCTTTGACACATACTTCTTCTTAATTTTTTGTTGCTTCCTCCTTTTCTTCGGTCTCTTCTTCCTTGTATACAGTATAATGTTCTATCTAAGAACCTTCCCACCATTTGGGTATCTGACTATTTTTTTAGATTCTATTATTCTGCAATTGCTTGGGGAAATTTTTGATTACATGCCCTATTTCATAACACGCTTGACATTAGAATGAACCATTTTCATAGTCAAGCTTCTAAACTCATACATAATTTGGAGTCATTAGGTTTATCTCAGTAGGAAAACCTTTCTTAAAATCCGTCTCCATGTGTATTTGATTATAGGTCTTGAGGAAATGCTCAATTTCTGAATTATTGTAATATTTCCCTATTGGGTTTCCAATAGAAGATAATGAAGGAGATTCCAAAGATGTAGGGGAAGGTTCAAGAGCCTTATTGAAAATGGAGCCGAGAAGATTGACATTGTAATCATATAAAAAAAAAGGGGACTAGGGATGCATAAAGAGACTAACACTTCCTAAAAAATAGAGCCTGAAATCCCAAATAGTATTCTTATCCTTAAGATAATCAAAGACAACAAGAAAAACCTTGAGGTAAAGAATACATATTTAGATCATAAGATAATAGAGGTTTCCACGAATCAAAAATCCACTTATGGAGATCAGTGAATCACGACCAAAACCCATTAAACTTGCAGACCAAATTTTATTATGAATGTTTTTTTGTACAGCTAAAGGATTCATCCCCCAATGGAACATCAACGAAAGGAGCTTCTTGAATTGTTAAGAAAAAAGGTCAAGCTTTCAACATGGCATTGCAATAAACCTTGGCTTGAACAAACTAAGAAGAAGAGCTATGAGAACTAGATGCCATTCCTTTATGAGTAATTGTCTTCTCTTTGGCTTGATTTGATTCAGCGGAACAAATTGCAGATCCAACTGCCATTTCGTCAAGAGACACTGATTTTATTGCGGGATCACATGAATTTGTCATTCAATAGAGGTATGCGAGAAGATTCACCCAGTAGAGGTGGCTAGGGAAAAACCAGAATTACTGTGGAAGCCTGCATGATTCAAACTAATGACCATTAATCTAAATAATTTTATTATTTTTAAATTTAATTACTTATTCATTAATAATATCAAAACATGTATATGCAAATTTTTTGTTTGTTTGTTTGATCCATGGGGGGTTTGAACCTTGAATCTCATGGTTTACATTATACTTCATAACATGGCAATCACCAATTGAGTTGCTACCTATAAGCTAAAAAATATTACATATCTTATAAAATAGAATTTAAATTATATATTCATTTGAGATCATAGTTGTCCATGACAATGTCTGAACTTGCAGGTTTTGCTAAAGAAAGTGTTGAGAAGTGAAACAAGAAAGTCTCAGTTTGACTTTACCTTGGTCAAATTGAGAAAATTCGAATTTCCACATCAACAAACAACTTGGATGCAATTAACTCATGTGACATGGCTCTTGTCACTCAATTAGCTTAGTGAATTCGAGTTAGAGGGTTTGGATTTCAGTTAAACATGTGTGATTGCTAAATTGTAGTAATCTAGTTCAGTTATATCCACTTGAGTTCAATTAAACTAGTTCTAACAGTTGGAGGAATTAGTGGAAGGTTAGTTGTGCAGTGGGACAATGGTCTAACTCAGTGATCATCTAGTTAACTGATCAATCAACCTAAAATAACTAGTGCATGCATAGAATTCGAGTTCCCAACTATGGTGGAGATTCCAAGATAGTGTAACAATAAGTTTTAAACTAGTTTGGGTGTACAAGTGTTGCATGTAGTAAGATGATCTAATCTTGGGAATTGTGCAATCAATTGGAGGAAAATTCCTAAAGAAATAGGGACTAACTCTCTAGGACTTGTGCAAGGAAATAAGGGCTCAAGTAGAGGCAAAAATTGACTAAGTCTGGGTTAGAGCTTCTCATTGAGAAGAGAGATAAGTTATTCACTTGCAAGTTGAGCTAAAACTGAGCTAGCAATTGTAATACATCTCTATTCATCTGATTAATCCAAAGAGGCTTGACAAGTTTTTCCTAGTTGGGTTCCCCTAAAAAAAATACTGTGCATGTGTGTTATTTCTTATTGCATGTCTCAGATTGTTGTTCTAAATTGTGAATTGAATTCCGCAGATCAATAGAGTAGAATTGTGTATCTTGATTTAGATTAAAATTTCTTGAGGAGTTTCAATTCTATCACCAAATTTCTACATCGTATTAGAGCAAGATTCACATTAGAGCAAGAATTTCAAAGTCGTTTCTTAGGAGGTTCCAACTTTCAGCTTCAGTGTAGTAGGATCTCTTTAGAGTTGGGAAAATGACCTTCAACGGGCTGAGATTAGAGTATGCCTTGGAAGACAACTCAAATTTCATTGCATGGAAGGATTGCATGGAGGCGGTGCTTGATGATAATAGATTGGTGGAATATGTCAAGACAGAGATTGCAAAACAATGATCAAATGATGCCCATAACCTAGCTCAATAGAAGAAATATGTAGCCGGTGAAGAGAATAAACTTGGTGGGAGTACGAAACTAAATTGTCTCAAATATCCATGGGAAAGAAACTCCTTTCGCAATGTGGAATACATTGACATAGATGTTCAAGAATAAAAATTATCATAGAAAACTGGTACTCAAAGACAAAATTTGAAACATTAAGATGCAGAAGAATAATACTATTCCATAGTATCTCAGCAGATTTACACAAGTTTGTGACGAGCTTGGAGGGGTTGGTGTGAATGTTGCAGAAGATGACCTGGTGAGTGTAGCTCTTCTAGGCCTTCTCAAAAGCTGGCATAGCTACAAGGGCTCGGTGAATTGGAGGGACAAATTACCAAATTGGGAATGCTTGTGGTTTGATTTGGTACAAGAAGAGATGAGGCGGAATACCAGAGATGTAACCTCATCCAAGGGCGAGGATGAAATTTTTTTTGCATTGGTTGGAAAGGGAGAGAAGAAAAAAGGGAAGAAATATCAAACCAAACCATAATATAGCCAAGGGAGTAAGAAGAAAGACTTGTCCAAAATAAAATGCTTCAATTGTCATGAATTCAAACACTATGCTACAACGTGTCCACACGAAAAGTCTGGCAAGAACTCAGAAGGAGCAGCAGGGGATGAATTATCTTCACAACTTGAGCTAGACTTCACCCTTATCGCATGCTTGGCCAACATTGTGATGGGGAGTGTGTGGTAATTAGAATTTTGTGCCTTGTTCCACATGACAGGGTGTAGAGAGTTTTTCAGTGACATGGGGGAGAAATATCTTCAGATGTATATAGTGTTACCGGGATTGGTACAGTAACCGTTCAGAGGGAGTCGGGTTCTCCTCTTCGCCTCATAGATGTCATGTTTGTTCTAGGCCTAAAGAAGAATCTATGTTGGGTTGTGTCATATTATTTCCATGACTAGCCCACATAGTTAACCAGTGGGTTAGAAGGGGGGCAGAGCCCCCCCTTCGTTGCGCCGATTGTGTAGCGGTGGGGGGGGGGAGGGGTCACAGAGGGTTTGAGGGGTGTTTTTGGACCCTATATTAGGTTGGGTAGACCTACCTATGGTTTTGTGCATAATCTTTCGCACATGGTTTTCGACGTGATGGTTTTCGGTCCATGGTATTGGATGCTTCGACATGTATAAATATGTGTTGTAGCATTGAAAGGAACTTAATGAAAAAATCAAGCTGGTAGTTCCGGTTTGGGATCCAGGGGAAAATATCTATGTATATGTGTTTTATGTGTTATGCTCTCGCATTATTTATTTTCTGTGTTTTAGAATTCGTATGCAAGTAATTTCTGTACAGGGTTAAAACCTACATTTAGTATCAGAACTGATTTGGCTTCAAGGGAACGCCATTGTTGCTGAGGGGTTTCACTCGGGCCTGTGGTAGACCCTGTTCAGTGGGAGATCTGGGAGATCGATTCTGGTGGTGAAAGAAGATGGTGAGCAGTGGAAATGTAGAGATCGGGAAATTTAATGATTAGAGTTTTGAGTTGTGGAAACTCAAGATGGATGATCTGTTGGTGGATAAAGATTAGTGGATCGCAGTAGATCTGGGTACTAAACCAACGGGAGTGTCCGATGAAGAATGAAAGAAGTTGGATCGGAAGGCAAAGAGCACAATACGATTGTGTGTCTTAGATTCAATATTGCTGAATGTATGAGGGGAGGTTACGACGAAAGATTTGTGGGACAAGCTATGGACTTTGTACCAATCTAAGTCTCTGGTGAATAAACAGTTCCTGTGGAAAAAGCTATATAAACTAAGGTTGAAAGATGGAGACTCGGTGACAGAGCATCTGAATGCATTTAATATTGTAGTAAGTCAGTTATTATCTGTTGATATTAAAATTTCAAATGAAAATAAGTGCATCAGTTTTTTGTGTTCTCTACTAGATTCGTGGGATAGTCTGGTTATTGCAATAGGTAGCAATACAACTGCCTTGTAGTTTGATGAAATAGTCTCATCCTTGCTGACAAAGGAGATGAGACGGAAAAATATGGAGAGCCAGAATGGTGATGCCTTGTCTGTACGGGGATGGTCCCAGAACATAAATAAATATAAGTCATCGAGTGGGAGATCTAAATCTAGAGGGAGATCTAAATCTTTAGGAGAACCTTTACAGGTGGTGTGCTGGAAATGCGGAAAGAAAGGGCACTACAAAAGGGACTGTAAATCTAAAGCTCCTGATAAAGGAAAGGGATCTGATGATGCTCCTTATGCAGAGGCGAAAACCACCTTAGATGAAGGTGGGGATGTGTATCTAGCTTCTTTAAGTACACATGTAGATCATGAGGCATGGTTGATTGACTCAGGTGCATCCTTTCACTTCACTCCCCATAAAGAGTGGTTCTGCGAGTGTGAGAAATACGATGGTTGTGATGTCTTTTTAGGGGATGATAGGAAGGCTAGAATCGTTGGTCGCAGAAAAGTAAAGTTGAAGTTGCAAGGTGGAAGGGTTAGAACACTTTCGGTTGTTCTACATATTCCTGCATTGGCTAGAAATCTGATTTCTGTAAGTAAGCTGGATGATGCAGGTGTAAAAATATTATTCGAGAAGGATACCAGCAAGATGGTTTGGCGAGCACTGGTATTGATGCGTGGAGTTCAGATTGGAACTCTGTACAAGCTGCAAGGTAGCACTATTGTTGATGGGTGCAACAGATCCGTGGTTCTTGAAAGTGGAGCAGAAAATCTAGTGGTCTCTAGAGAGAAGACCATGCTGTGGCATCAAAGGCTTGGACATATTGGAGAGAAGGGCCTTCAAATACTTCATGGTAAAGGTATGGTAGAAGGTATAAGTAATAGCTCTCTGGATTTTGATTTCTGTGAAAATTGTGTATATGGGAAGTAGAATCGGGTGAGTTTTCCTTCTAGTGGTAAGAGGGCGAAACATATATTAGAACTTGTGCACAGTGATGTGTTTGGACCTGTGAAGGTTCTATCACTGGGTAAGTCTGTGTACTATGTATCATTTATAGATGACTTCTCAAGGAATACATGGATATATTTCCTTAAAAAGAAATCTGAAGTCTTTGACAGGTTTAAATAATTTAAGGCTCTGGTGGAAAACCAGACAGAGAAGAAGATAAAGGTGTTGAGGACAGATAACGGTGGATAGTTTTGCAGTAAGGAATTTGAAGAATTCTGTAAGAAGCGTGGTATAGCATGGCAAAATACTACTCCATACACACCTGAGCAAAATGGAGTTATAGAAAGAATGAACAAGACGTTGATGGAAAGGGCAAGAAGCATGCTTAGTGGTGCTAGATTAGGACAAGAATTCTAGGCAGAGGTGGAGGAGACAATATGTTACTTGGTCAACAGATCACCTTCATCAGCATTGGAGGATAAGACTCCACAAGAGGTATGGGCTGGTAAGAAACCCTCTCTTTCACATCTGAGGGTATTTGGATACGATGCATATGTACATGTTCCAAAGGAGAAACGAACCAAGTTGGATAGTAAATCTGAAAAGTGCATCTTTATTGGGTATAAGGATGGTTTAAAGGGTTATAAGCTTTGGAACTCAGTCATAAGGAAGGTTGTGTACAACCTAGATGTGGTGTTTAGAGAAGTAAAAGATGTTATTAAACATGAAATCCAACCAAAGGAACCTGAGAAGATAGTGTTTGAGCTTAAGGAGGAAGAATCAAACTTTATAATAGAGGAGGAATCAGAAGATGAAGAGCCACAAACTCCGGGTGTGAGAAGATCTGTTCGAGAAAGAAGACAACCAGAAAGGTATAGTCCATCTGTTTTCTATTCAAATTTTTCTTTATCTATTACTGACGATGATCCTAGAACTGTGAAGGAAGCAGTAGATTTAGAGGATGGAAAACTCTGGAAAGAGGCCATGGTTGATGAAATGGCATCTTTGCACAAATGAGGCTTGGGATTTGGTGGAGTTGCTGGCTGGAAGGAAACCCATTTGCAGCAAATGGGTGTTCAAGAAGAAGACAAATGCAAAAGGAAAGGTGGAGAAATACAAAGCTCGGTTAGTAGAAAAAGGATATTTCCAGGTGCTGGGAATTGATTTTGGTGTTATTTTTTCTCTTGTTGCCAAAGTAACTTCTATTAGATTATTTTTATATGTTGATGCTGCTTTTGATTTTGAGGTAGAACAGATGCATGTGAAGACAACATTTCTTCACGGGGATCTGGAAGAGGAAATCTACATGAAGCAACATGAAGGCTTTGCGGTGAAGAGTAAGAAAGAACTATAAAAATTTCTCATTTCCCACCCCGGTTTTCAGTTTTAACTTATTTCTCCAAAATAGTTAAATGCCCTTTCCCATATCCATACATTCAACAACTGAAAATAAATTTTTCTGAAAACACAAATTCTGGAAATTTTACAGAATGCTGGAAAATGCAGAAATATAAAAATCAGCACATACAAACAACCGTTCAACACATTTAAACACAGTGATTTTTGGTCAAGGTGACCCTGGAAAAACCCCCTACAACTCTTGGGGAAAACCAGTTCGAGAGCTCTTTCTTATTTCTGGAAAATGCTTTTTACAGTGAGAAATATTCAGGAAAAAAACAACAAGCAAACTTATACAACTTATCTCGTTTTCCGTGCTTCACAACCAACTGAAAAACTCGCAAATAGCAAAAAAAAACAGCAATAAATGCTGTATGACCTCCTAGAAAAGCGTGCAAGCTGCCATTAAATACGCTGTACGGATTTCCTCGATTTGCATGCAAAAAAACCAGCAGTACAACTGTACAGATTTTCCTCGATTTGCGTGCCAAGGTACAACCACTTTCTGTACGGATTTATGCTCGATTTCTGTGCACTTGCTGTACGGATTTTTAGAAAAAATGTGCCCAATATCTGCCTTTCACTGTGCTAACTCAGTTGTATGGATTTGCTAAAATGCTGCCTTGGAATGTGTGCCAAGCTGCTGCCTCCTTCTCCTCCCTGTCCAAAAATCTCCCTTGCTCTCTTGCTCTCTTTCTCTCAATCTGCTCATGAAAGAATGAATGACCTTTTCCTCCTTTTCCTCTTTTAATCTAACCTTAAGTGACTTTTGGGGAATCCCTAAATCCAATGGCTGAAATAGATTGAGATCTAGGGCTAAGATTAAATGCTCATTTAAATCTCACTTTCTACTTTTTAATTCACCCCACTTTAATAAAGACCCACTTAGTCATTTATTTCCAAAGTCATTTTTCCTTTCTAATTTTACATTGACTTTATTAAAGTCACTTTAAAATTAGACTTTAGTAACTTTATCACTTAAAGTCACTTTTAAATTAGATTTGAATTTATAAAAATTATAAAGTCACTTTAGGAGAAAAATTAAATTCTTTTGGACACTTTTCCCTAGGCCAAAGATCAAAGCCTTAGGGAACCACCTGTCCTCCGGTACCAAATTTCAACACTCCCTCTTACCGAGGAAGGTGTTCCTCACCACACCCATCTTGTCTCTGAAGTAGTCATGCTTGCCCTGTGGTAAGGCTTTGGTAAGAATATCTGCAACCTGCTCATCAGTGGGAATATACTCAAGCTTCAGAGTGCCCTTCTGAACACAGTCTCTGATGAAATGATATTTGATCCCGATATGCTTTGAACTGTCATGAAATACTGGATTCTCTGTGAGTTTAATGCAACTCTGATTATCACACTAAATCACTGAAGGTCTCAACGGCTGACCAAATAAGCCAACAACATCTTGCGAAGCCAGATGGCCTCACAACTAGACTGACTGCCATATACTCTGCTTCTACTGAACTCAATGCTACTGACTGCTGCTTCTGGCTGAACCATGACACTACTGCCGAAACCAACCCAACCCAAAATAGCACCCTAAAGTGCTCTTCCTATCAGAAGCACAACCTGCCCAATCATAGTCAGTATAACCTGCCAATCTCACTCCATCCCCCTGCCTGTAGTCTAGACTATAATCCACTGTCCCCTGCAAGTACCGCAAAATGTGTTTTGCGACCACCCAGTGAACCTTCCTAGGCTCACACATAAACTGACTCATCGTGTTGACTGCAAAACAAATATCTGGTTTAGTGTTGACCAAATACATCAAGGAACCAATTAACTGCCTGTACAATGTGGGATCCACCAACTCAGAATCTGAAGCATGAAGCTTCTTCCAGTTGGTGATCATCGGTGTCGACATGGGTTTACAATCCTCCATGTGGAATCTGTCAAGAATGTTCACAATATACTTCCCTTGCCCCAGGAAGAAATGCCCCTCCTCTTGCCACACCTCCAAACCCAAAAAGTAATGCATCAAGATGATGTCCTTCATCTCGAACTCCGTTGCAAGATCTCTCTTCCAGTGCTCTATGAGTCTCTCTGCACCTGTAATGACCAAGTCATCCACATACATCACCAGAATGAGAGGCTCCTCACCTATCACAATATAGTAAAGGTTTGGATCTGCCTCACTCTTTGTGAAACCCATCCCTTGCAAGTATGTATCTATCCTAGAGTACCAAGCTCTGGGAGCTTGCTTCAGGCCATAAAGGGCCTTCTTTAGTCTGCACACATGGGAATCCTTCCCATGCACCTCAAAGCCCTGTCGCTGCTCAATGTACACCTCCTCCTGTATGAAGCCATTGAGAAATGCAGTTTTCATATCCATCTGGTGGATCTTCCAATCCATCTCTGCTGTTGTCGATATAATGGAGCGGATTGAAGTATATCGAGCCACGGGAGTGAAGGTCTCTTCATAATCAACTCCCTTTACCTGAGAGAACCCTCTAGCCACAAATCTCGCTTTGAATTTCTCAATGCTGCCATCTGAAGCATGCTTTACCTTGTAAAGCCATCTGGAAGTAACCACGTATTTTCCCTCAGGTCTCGACACCACCTCCCAAACATCATTCTTCATGATAGAAGAATACTCCTCCTGCATGGCCTCTCTGTAGACCTGCTCGCCAGCTGCCTCCTCATAGCTAGAAGGCTCAGAGTCAAGGATGCTAGTAGCCATTGCCATATAGCTACAAAACCTTGCAGGTGGTCTACTCTCTCTGACCGGCCTCTTAGGCTCAGCAACAGATGTGGCATCTCTCAAGGTGTCTTAAAGCCACTTGGGCTTCCTCTTCCTTGAGCATACTTCTCCCATTAGAGAATGAAACTCCTCCTCCTCATCATCATCAGGAGCCTGAACTCCTAACTGTATGTCTGCTGTCCTCCTGCCTGCACCTGAACTTGTAGAAGCTGAGGTACCGTGTGAATTGTCCATCAGTGGACTCCCTAGTGAAATGCTCTGCATGCTGCTCGGAGCACCACCCCTCTGGCTCGGCGAGCCACTGCTCACTGACGGACCTGACATCCTCATAGATGTACCTCCTAATCCCTGCCCACTGGATCCCTGTGGCTGACTCAACTGCTGCCGAGGGTCTGGTTGATCCAGATATTCTAACTCCTGTGACCTCCTAAAGGCCCTGTCTTCCTCGAACTTCACATCCCGCCTGACAACAACTTTCCTCTGTGCAGGAATGTAAATCCGAAAGGCCTTTGAAGTCTCACTGTAGCCCACAAAGATACCCTTCTCTGCGGTGGGCTCTAGTTTGGTCCTCTTATCCTTGGGTATGTAGGAATATGTAATGCACCCAAAGATACGAAGATGACCAATATCAGGCTTCTTCCCAGAAAAATCCTCCTCCGGAGTCATGTTCCCCAAGGCATGATGCAGACTCTTGTTATGCAAATAAAAACTGTGTTGCAAGCCTCTGCCCAGAAGAACAATGACAACCCCTGATCATGTAACATGGCTTTGGCAGCCCCTCCGATGGATCTGTTCTTCCTCTCCGCAACCCCGTTCTGCTAGGGGTTGTAAGGAACAATGAACTCCCTCCTAATGCTTGCCTCTGCACAATAGTAACAAACTCTCCAAGGGTGTACTCTCCCCCATTGTTCGACCTCAGGGACTTGATCTTCCGACCTGTCTGTGTCTCCACAATATCTTTAAACTCCTGAAACCGCTTGAAGACCTCATTCTTGGTCTTCAAGAAATAAATCCAGGTCCTCCTGGAGTGATCATCAATGAATAAAACATAGTACTCATATCCACTCAAGGAAACATGAGACGTCCGACCGCTCACATCGGAATGAATCAAATCAAGTATCCTAGTCGCTCTGCTGTCACTGTTGGGAAAAGGGGATTTGGCAAACTTGCCCATCGCACATCCTCTGCAAGTATCAAAGCGATCAGTACTGAAATCTGGCACACCTGTAGTGATCTCCCGTAAGGTCCTCAAGGCTCCATGATACATATGCCCCATCCTGCGGTGCCAAATATCACACAGCTCAGAACTGTTATAGCTTTGCTGTCGGTGCTACTACTCAATGCCAAAAGGGGCTGGAATGCAAACTTGTACACCTTTGCATGGCGTACACCTATCACTCTAGCTGAATCAGCTGGAGTTCCCCTGGGATACATCAACACCTATCCTACCCTAAACAATGCCTCATATCCTCTGTCCTCCAAAGCTGAGACGGATATGAGGTTCTTCCTCATCCATGGCACATAAAGAACATCTGACACCTTCAAGCGAGGTTTGGACTCCCTCTGAAATGTTAGTGTCCCCACACCGACTACTCTAACAACTCTGTCATCACCGAGTACTACCTCTATATCAGTGCCACTCTCTGAAAGCTCTGAGAAGTAATCACGGACTCCTGTCATGTGACGTGAAGCCCCACTGTCCACATACCAGATACCCGAACAAACTCCCGGTCAAAACAATCTGCAAAGTCCTCAACCTCTGCTGAAGCTGCCATGCTCTGGTTCTTCCCCTTCTTCTTCTTCTTCTTCTTCGGACACACAACTGCATAGTGTCCCATCTTGTGACAATTTCAACACTTCACCTTGGAATAGTCATTCTGTGTGTTATCCTGTTTACCTTTACCTTTGCCTTTGCCCCCACCATTGCTTGTGGAAGCCTGCTTCTTCCCTTTGCCTTACTTGCATCCTGCCAACAGTGCTACATCCTCATCCTGCTCAACTGGCTTGGCTGCGCCAAGCTGACCTTTCCTGATCTTTGTCCGAATGCAATCATCCCAAAACCTCTCCCATGTGAGAAAGCGTCTCACGTGCACAAACCCCATCAGCAAAGTTCATCCATGAACGGGGGAGACCATTCACTGCAATCTGCACCAACTCAGTGGGTGGAATGACCTCTCCAACTGCTACCAACTCATCTCTCACATTAGTAATCTTTGTGAGATATCCAGTTGCACTATCATTACCCATCTTAATGGTCTTCAACTTCTCCTTCAGGACCATTTTTCGGTTCTCATTGGTATTCTGGTAGATATTGGACAATGCTGCCCACATCTCATGGGCATTTCTCTTTCCTCTCACATGGGGAATGCAATGGTCTTTGACTCCATCTAGAATCAGTCTCTTACCTTTGTTATTCTTTTTATTATAATCAGCCAACTGAGTAGCATCAGTAGGCACAATAACAGGGTTCTGTGTGGTATGCACCATGATGTCCCAGACTTCTGCCTCCTCAAATATGCTCTGCATTCTCTCCTTCCAAACACTGTAATTGGAATTCCCATCCAACCTATCCTCCACCCTCAATCCCAATGACATCCTGCTATTCTAAAATTGAAAATTAGCACTGCCGTAGTAAAGATAAAACTGTTGTTTATGAAAAATCAGCTTGCTGGAATTTTCTGAGTGAAAAATCAGCAAGTTGTAATTTTCTTCCTTGCTATCCCAAACTGCACTTCAGCACTCAACCTTTGATACCATGTAAAAATTTCTCATTTCCCACCCTGGTTTTCAGTTTCAATCTATTTCTCCAAAATAGTTAAATTCTCTTTCCCATATCTATACATTCAACAACTGAAAATAAATTTGGCTGAAAACACAAATTCTGGAAATTTTACTGAATGCTGGAAAATGTAGAAATATAAAAATCAGCACATACAAACAGCCATTCAACACATTTAAACATAGTGATTTTTGGTCAAGGTGACCCTGGAAAAACCCCCTACAATTCTTGGGGAAAATCAATTCGAGATATCTTTCTTATTTATGGAAAATGCTTTTTACAGTGAGAAATATTTAGCAAAAAATCAACAAGAAAACTTATATAACTTATCTCGTTTTCCGTGCCTCACAACCAACTGAAAAACTTGTAAACAACAAAACAGAACAGCAATAAATGTTGTACGGCCTCCTAGAAAAGCGTGCAAGCTGCCATTAAATACATTCTACGGATTTCCTCGATTTGCGTGCAGAAAAACAGCAGTACAATTGTACAGATTTGCCTCGATTTGCATGCCAAGGTACAACCACTTGCTGTACGGATTTTTGCTCCTCGATTTCTGTGTACTTGCTGTACAAATTTCTAGAAAAAACGTGCCCAATATCTGCCTTTCACTGTGTGCTAACTCAACTGTACGGATTTGATAAAATGCTGCCTTGGAATGTGTGCCAAGCTGCTGCCTCCTTCTCCTCCCTGTTCAAAAATCTCCCTTGCTTTCTTGCTCTCTTTCTCTCAATCTGCTCATGAAAGAATGAATGACCTTTTCCTCCTTTTCCTCCTTTAATCTAACTCTAAGTGACTTTTGGGGAATCTCTAAATCCAATGGCTGAAATAGATTGAGATCTAGGGCTGAGATTAAATGCTCATTTAAATCTCACTTTCTATTTTTTAATTCACCCCACTTTAATAAAGACCCACTTAGTCATTTATTTCCAAAGTCACTTTTCCTTTCTAATTTTACATTGACTTTATTAAAGTCACTTTAAATTAGACTTTAGTAACTTTATCACTTAAAGTCACTTTTACATTAGATTTGACTTTATAAAAATTATAAAGTCAGTTTAGGAGAAAAATTAAATTCTTTTGGACACTTTTCACTAGGCCAAAGATTAAAGCCTTAGGGAACCACCTGTCCTCCGGTACCAAATTTCAACAAGAACTGATATATAAGTTAAAGAAGTCATTGTATGGGTTAAAATAGTCACCAAGGATGTGGTATTAGAAATTTGATACATTTATACGAGGACTTGGCTTCACTAGAAGCAAAGCAGATCACTGTGTGTATTTTAAATTAATTGGTGACCGTGTTATTTATCTGGTCTTGTATGGGGATGATATGTTGCTGGTTGGAAATGACAAAGAAATTATCAAGGATTTGAAGACCCAATTGTCCTCCAAGTTCGACATGAAAGATCTTGGTGCTGCAAACTGTATTTTGGGCATGGAAATTAAAAAAGATCGGGCAAAGAGGAAGCTCTGGTTAACTAGAGGAAGTATGTCGAGACAATACTGCAGAGGTTTAATATGCAGGATAGTAAACCGGTGAGGGTTCCTATTCCTGTAGGTGTGAAGTTATCTGCTGAACAGTGTCCCAAGACACAAGAAGAGGAAGAGGACATGTCCCATGTTCCATATGCAAGTGCAGTCGGTATCCTGATGTATAAAATGGTCTGTACTAGACCAAACATTGCACATGTAGTGGGAGTATTGAGTAGGTTTATGTCAAAACCAAGGAAGGAGCACTCGACAACAATGTAAAGGGTTTTCAGGTATTTGTGTGGCACTAGTGATTATGGTTTGTGCTACCAAGGAAGACTAGGATTGGACAGTGTTGGATATTCGTGGCTTTGTTGACGCAGATTAGGCTGGAGATCTGGATTAGAGAATATCTACAAGTGGGTTGTGTTGAACCTATTTGGAGGTGCTGTCAATTGGATGAGTAAGAAACAATCTGTAGTGGCACTATCAACTACAGAGGCAGAATACATGGCAACCACTCATGCAAGCAAGGAAGCAATTTGGTTGTAGAGATTGTGTTCAAGTATGGGGTTAGTACAGGGATCTATAAGGATAGACTGTGACAACCAAAGTGTAATTTTCTTGGAAAATAACCCTACATATCATTCAAAGACAAAGCACATTGATGTTCAGTATCACTTTGTGAGGGATATGATAGAGTACAAAAAGGTGTTGCTGGTAAAAGTGGACACTTTGAAGAATACTGCAGATGCATTGACAAAGTCCGTGAGCTCTGAGAAGTTCTCTTGGTGTAGAGAAATAATGGGCATTGCAGGGCTGGATAAATGACTAAGCTCTCTTGTGACCCCTTGTGGAAAGAAAACAACAAGTGGGAGAATTTTGGGTTGTGTTATATTCTTTCCATGATTAGCCCACGCCCCCCTTTGTTGCGCTGATTGCATAGTAGGGGTGGGGGGGGTGTCACAGGGGAGTTGTGGGGAAAAATGCCTATGCAGGACGATCCTATCCACCTAAGGTGTGACAGTGCCTTAGCAACAAATGAGTACAGCTATACTGGTTTCTTCCTTTATGAAATGTGAAAGAAGAGAGATCAATAGACTTACCGGTGTCTTCCGTTTGTCCCTCGATCCGGTCTCTCTTCTCTTTGAGTGTTCACAGCTACTTGCCTTCTTGCTTATCCAGCTTCAACTTCCTGCAAGATCACAAGAGAACAGCTACTTGCGACAAGAGAAGAACACTGCACAAAGACAGATATTCACATTCATAACTAGTTTAGGATTAGAAATAAACCAAATACACTAACACATTCATACATCAAAATACATCAGCATATAGGAGAAACCAAGATAGCTTTATTGATGAATAACAAGGTTCAGGAAGAGATACAACCCAGAGGGCTCCAATCCAGCATCTCCTTCCCAGCGAATGGAATTCCTATCTTCACCCCTTTCAAAGCATTAAGCACCCAATGATTCCAGTCTCAAACCAACAACAATTCTTTGCAATAACAAAATTCCAGCCTCTAGATCTCATGGAGGAGAGATCCATATATAGATGTTTGGAGAGAGGATGAGTCAGCTTGAGATCTGACTAGTGTCCTCTCCCTTTGTCAGTTCTTGAGTCCACTTGGAGGTTCTTGCTTCCACTTGGAGATTTGGAACCTCTTACTCATCACCAGTCGAATTCCCTGAGGCAAGTGTCATTTTGGAAGCTTCCTGGGTTTTGACACCTTGAGAAATGAGCCTGCCACTTGTCCACTCTCGTTCAGCGCAGGTAGCCTTTGTTCCAGTTGACATTCAACGCAGGTAGCCAGTGTTGGCTTTGACATTCAGCGCAAACAGCTAGTGTAGCCACTGAAATGATCCTGAATTGACTTGTTTTTGAGCAGTTTCAGGTGGAGAACTTCTGTGAATTGCTGTGGTTTGTTAGCCTTGTTCCTCTAGGGGTAGGAACAACATGTTTAGGGACTTTGGATCCCTTAGATTATGGACATTTCATGCTCAATGCTGTAAGGCACAAAAATGTCTATAACAGTTGCCCCCTAAAGTATGAGGCTGTTTATCGGGCGAAATGCTTTATCAGGGGGATCCGAAGTTCATCCAATGCTGGGAGGAGACCTGTAATACAATACAATACAATACATTATTTTTCATACTGCTTTCATGATCTAGCTGAGGCGGGCATTCCCATGCTCAGCTTTATAAATTCATTTTTCGTACATAGAACAGACAATCGTCTGATGGTAGACTGATAATTTTGATGAAATTATCATCCTTTGAGTAGGATGATTATCTGCTGCAATGATGTACATGTCAATGTCTTTATATTTCCTGAATATATATCGCAGCCCGGATGGATGAAACTAGATCCGGGGTCTTCAAACTCGTTCGATCTTCACTCTAAGTACAAGTCGATCCATGTGAGAAATGTTCTGAAGTCGAACATGGAAAGACATCGCTTGATTACCGGTCAATGATGTAAACCGTTAACAAGCGCGAGAGGAATCACCGATAATGATAATGACCCTCAAGGTACTGCAGTACAATTCACGTGGTGTGAATAAAGGACTTGGCGTCGAACACCACGCAAAATCTTTCGGTCGAAGGTCATTGATGTATACCTGTCGCCGGAAGTGAGAAACTTGCCATTGTGGCATGCAACCTTCAAAGTACTGAAGGGGTTGTTCCTAGATCAACTTCTTGGATAATGAGCTGATGTCGACAAGAAGCGATCCGTCAAAGGAGGGCCTTAATGAATCCCACATCAGTGACACGGAACGGAGCTAATGATTTTAATGGAGGTGAAAACGATCTGTGACATATGATTCAGGGTGGCGGTCATGAAAGGATGAAGGATAATGTATGGTAGTGGATGGGACACGGTTGACTTTTCTGAACGACTTCTCTTGAACATATTGCGAAACTGATGCGATGGATCGGTAGCATTACCCCAAATATGGATGGTATGGCGAGACCATGGATGTGACCGGTGAATGAAAACAACCCAACCCGATTGTGGTACGGAGGAAAAGTGTCATGTTCAAGAGCGACCTGCTACCATCAAAGTTTTCTTTAGTTTCTCCCAATTTTTCCCCAGTCATTGCTGACCAGTACCTCTTTATTTTTGTCAAGCTTGAGGAGGATAACATATGCTTGTTCTATAACCTGCCCTTCGGGCAAGCCCATCGCTATGTTTTAACGAGCCTAGCGATAGTGAAACTCGTTCTTGTCTAAAGACAAGTTTGTCGCTATTTAAGGATTTTAACGAGTCTAACGACAAGGATAACTCGGTCCTTTTCATTTTTAGAGAGTCTGAAAAGGTACATAAAGTTAACTCCAAAATTCCTTTTTCGTCATCTAATCCCTTAAGTCCGAAAAAGTATAAAACAATACAGAAGGGATGAGTTTTCGATAGTTTTAACGAGCCGAATAAAACAAGCGCTCGATATTTTTGTGCAATAATCCCTCAGGTCCAAAAAGATTAAAATCTAGAGGAGGGATAGCTCTTCCGCTCGCTTTAACGAGCTGGAAGGCCAAAACTCGGCAATCTTTTCATATTTTACGAGTCAATTGAAAAGAGCTTAAAGAAGACTCGTCTTTTGAGGAACGAGTGATAAACAGGGTTAGCAGCTGATTCCAGGTACAGGTTGGAATATTCCAATCACGGCAGTGTCACAAGGATGGCCAGGTGTAATCACTCTTCGCAGCTGTTCCTCAAAATGGGTAAACAATCATATGGAGGTGAACGATCGACCAAATGAAAAGTGGAGGTGACGGTGCAAACACGACCAAGGCTTTAATGGCTGATGATATTTCATTCACAGTGGTTATTTACCGGGATAGTTCATTTTTTAACGAGCTTAAACGCGGTTGGAAACATTTGCTCGATCTTATGTTTATTTTTTAACGAGCATGAACTATGTGCTAAAACTGCTCGGATCTCGTGTTTATTTTTTAATGAGCATGAACTTTGTGCTAAAACTGCTCGATTACTCAGTCATATGATAAGAATGTCTCATGTAAGATTCCATTTTTTATGGATCTTGTGCCTTACCAAAGCTATGCCCCGCATCCTTTCGTTATGCAAGTTCGGAAACGACTAATCCTACGAGTTTAAAGGGTTAGAGGTCCTAAAAATTTAAAAAATAAATAGCCGCCCCTTGCTTGCATTCAAAAAGGTTTGCATGCCCCCAGGTATAAAGTACGATTTCAAGGTTACCCCTCAATTTGCAGATAAAACATTTGTTTTACCGGGAGAGGCCTACCTCTTTCAGGTTACCCAAAGATTGTCTCGTTAATATTTCAAACAAAACACTTCCTTGGCAATGTCTACCGAAATAAACAAAGGTGAGTGACGAGACCCACCCTCTCACATAACTTTGACAAAAGAATCTTATTCTAGAACAACCCCTCTTCCAACCACGGACGGGGTACGGACTAGTCATATTCTCCCGCGGAAACCTACTCTATACCCAAAGTTTTCCTGCCGAAGCAGACCAGGATGCATGCCCCCTGGGTTCCGGTCATCAGAGGACGGACCGTGGGTTGAGACACTTCTTGCGTGTATAGACCATTTAGGGATGGTATGTGACTATTTGCGATGCGTGATCCGGGAAATGAAAGTTGGTCCACGAGCTTGACCAGTCTTCCTTCATGCGGAAAACACATTACTCTAAAGAGTGAGGAGACAATAGCTCCCATGCAATATATATAGTCTCGTCCAAGGAGTAGGTTATAATCCAAGGGTCCTTGAACGACCATCACGTTCATTTGAACGGTCTTCCCTTTCAATGTTATAGGCACATTAGGGAGGATCCCTAAAGGTCGACTGGTTCCTTTATCAAAGCCTGATAGATTTCTCATTTCAGGAAAAAGCGTTGGCGAACCAAGCGCTTTCCAAGCAATAGAGGAAAGGATACTCACAAATGCCCCCTCATCAATGATAGTGCCAGCCATTACCATTCTGTATATTTGAACGATAATTCTGAATGGTATGCTTGTTGGCAACTGGGGTCTGCCTAGTTGGTTCCAGTCAAAGGACACAACCAGGTTGCTTGGTGGTGGGACCGAATAAACAGCCGGATATCGCTCTGACGAACTTCATTCCTGCGATAAAGGAATGGGGGCATTGCCCCCTTGTTCATCAGAGTCAGTGTTGATGAAGAGAATTTGGACGGTGTCGTCTTTATTCTCCTCTGTGATGGTATCATTCGAAGATAGAGCCTCTGAAGGCAAAACCGGGTCAACTGCCGTATCAACCTGTTGATTTTCGTCAGGCATGTATCCAGACGGTTCATCTTCAATGATAGGTGCTTCGGCTGACCACCTGGGCGGGTTAGCCGGATTCTCAACTAGTGAAGGACTTGGCAGGAGTTTTTGATATCCAGGAGGAAGTTGCGCTCGTAAAATCGGGCGATCTTCCAGAACTCTTTTAGCCTCGTCTAAGAAGGGACAACGGTGGATGGCATGATCGCCTTCACACAGTTTGCAGGGAAATCTAGATTTCCCTCTCTGTCCTGGGACTTCACTTTCACTAGTTGACGGTGAGCAGTCAACATGGCTATCAGAGGTTGATGCTACCGAATTATGCAGACGGGGAGACCAGTCCCTTAGTATTCGAGGGATACAGGGACAATCTCTGTGGAAATGGTCTCCCTTGCATATGACACATGGCGATTTAGGCCTGGTCAGTGCTGTGTGTGGATTTTTGTCAGACGACGCTTGTTTGCCCCCAGTCGCCTTTGGCTCCTTCTTCTTCTTTTCCTTCTTCTCCTTAGGAACTTGGTTTTTGGTTTTACCAGTTCCGTCAAGCGAAGAGGAAGGAGGAGAGGAAGATGAAGTAGAAGGCTGGTTGGCAACTCTGGTCTGGTCTAACTGTTGACTCGACTGTTCAGGAATGGTGGTGTTCTGAACGACATTGGTTGAAAAGAGCCAGACTGGCAGGTCAATTGTCAGTCCTGGAAGCGACAATGTGGCCATATGGGGCGCACCAACATCTCCCCAAGAGGAGAAGGGACTAGGATTTCCACCAAGGGGAATTCCTTGGTTGGTGTGCTCCATTTTTTCAACCTAAAGATCAACGCAGGAATTAAAGGGTGATTGTTCCGTTTAAAATAAATTTTAACGACGCTTTAGACACAACTTGCTTTTTCAGTTTTAAAGAGTCGAGAAAAAGCTAAAGATGACTCTAGTCTCCTTCGATGTTTTAACGAGCCCGAAGTGACAAATGATCGGATGGACTTTTTCTGTTATAGAGTTTGAAAAAAGCCAAAAGGAACTGCTCTGGAGTTCTAGGCAGAGGGTGTGCCAAACTTTTCGCAAAACCGCAGAATACTTTTTAGGGTACGTGCGGTCGATCTTCCTGAATGTTGTGTTCAGTGCATTGCGATCAGTAGGGCGGCCGACATGGCTTCCTAAGGATAAAGGTTTTTATGCCTATAGGGGTCTCCCAATATATACGCGACGGTACGTGGGAGCACAATCTGTACTGGCGCTATCGTCCCTCGGGAGGAATCACCCACCATCCACGAGATCGACAGTCACCAGGCTTAACAACGCCGGAACACGTCTCTAGCCTAGACCTCTATGTTGTGCGTTATGTTGCAAAGCGTTGTTAAGTTCATTCAATTTATTTTAGGTTGATCTTTTTAAAGTTTGCCTTTCAAGGTTCACCACGAGATGTATGATACAAATTCCTAAATGCAGTCTAAAGATGATAAACAAGCTTTATATCTTTTCAACTTTGAAAATCCTAGCTACTAAGGGAAAAGAAAGACACCATCTTTTCTCAAAGAGAAATCAGCACACTCTAATGCACTTTTCCTAAATCCAACATGCAAACTATCAAATGCAAATGCACAATGCAGGTTTTTGTTTTCCGCTTTCTTAATATTGATGCCTACAAAGAAAGATTTTTGTACAACTTTGAATTTGCTTTTAAATGATAAACACAAACAAATTTACTTTTTCGAAATCAGAGAAGATAGAAGAGATTACAACACTTAACGATTTTCGAAATAAAGACTTGTTTCGACACTTAAAAGAGACAAATTCAAACCAATAAGCAAAAGTAAATGTATAATCAATCTGCAAACAACCAATGAACTCTCTTTTAAGATCACAATCAACAAATCTGAATCAAGGGCCACAGGATGACTATTTCACTCATGCAAAGGAAAACTGTAAATGATGCCACAAACACATAAAAACACTCAGTCTTTTTGTACAAAAGGAGGCGGAATCTAAGCAGAGAAAAGGAGTTATCAGACTGGTACCTATGCTGGTTACAGGCTGCAAAAACAGAGATTAAAACAAGGCAAAACAGAGCAGAGAACCCCAGCTACACAAGGACAAACTGGTTCAGCGCAACCTCAACACAGGGGTTTTGACATTCAGCGCAGGTAGCCTTCACGGGACCTACGTTGAAATGCAGAATCCCTTCACTGGGTCTGCGCTGAAGGAGAAACTCTCGTTTCCCTCAAGTTCTGGGTCACAGATTGCTCTTTAATTCACTGTTTTAGGCCAAATAAAAGCAACGAGCAAGGTGTAATCAAAGGGATGCTTTGAAGGGTACTAAGATCTATCACAAGGATCATCAAATCATTTATGAGTCCATTGTTCAGATCATAGACAAGTCCAGTAATTGGATCAAAGCAGCAACTGCCTACTTTGCATCCGGGAAAGATGCAGTTTGATTGTTGCTGTCAAGTCTATGAAATAAACAATGATAGAAACACAAATAAAATGACTAAACAAATCTCCCCAGTGGAGTCGCCAATTTGTTGTGGGGAAAAATGCCTATGCAGGACGATCCTATCCACCTAAGGTGTGACAGTGCCTTAGCAACAAACGAGTACAGCTATACTGGTTTCTTCCTTTATGAAATGTGAAAGAAGAGAGATCAATAGACTTACCGGTGTCTTCCGTTTGTCCCTCGATCCGGTCTCTCTTCTCTTTGAGTGTTCACAACTACTTTCCTTCTTGCTTATCCAGCTTCAACTTCCTGCAAGATCACAAGAGAACAACTACTTGCGACAAGAGAAGAACACTACACAAAGACAGATATTCACATTCATAACTAGTTTAGGATTAGAAATAAACCAAATACACTAATACATTCATACATCAAAATACATCAGCATATAGGAGAAACCAAGATAGCTTTATTGATGAATAACAAGGTTCAGGAAGAGATACAACCCAGAGGGCTCCAATCCAGCATCTCCTTCCCAGCGAATGGAATTCCTATCTTCACCCCTTTCAAAGCATTAAGCACCCAATGATTCCAGTCTCAAACCAACATCAATTCTTTGCAATAACAAAATTCCAGCCTCTAGATCTCATGGAGGAGAGATCCATATATAGATGTTTGGAGAGAGGATGAGTCAGCTTGAGATCTGACTAGTGTCCTCTCCCTTTGTCAGTTCTTGAGTCCACTTGGAGGTTCTTGCTTCCACTTGGAGATTTGGAACCTCTTACTCATCACCAGTCGAATTCCCTGAGGCAAGTGTCATTTTGGAAGCTTCCTGGGTTTTGACACCTTGAGAAGTGAGCCTGCCACTTGTCCACTCTCGTTCAGCGCAGGTAGCCTTTGTTCCAGTTGACATTCAACGCAGGTAGCCAGTGTTGGCTTTGACATTCAGTGCAAACAGCTAGTGTAGCCACTGAAATGATCCTGAATTGACTTGTTTTTGAGCAGTTTCAGGTGGAGAACTTCTGTGAATTGCTGTGGTTTGTTAGCCTTGTTCCTCTAGGGGTAGGAACAACATGTTTAGGGACTTTGGATCCCTTAGATTATGGACATTTCATGCTCAATGCTGTAAGGCACAAAAATGTCTATAACAAGGGGGTTTGAGGGGTGCAAGTAACCCCACTCCTATATTAGGTTGGGCGGACCTACCTATGGTTTTGTGCATGATTTCTCGCACATGGTTTTGGACGTGATGGTTTTCAGTCCATGGTATTGGATGCTTCGACGTGTATAAATATGTATTGTAACATTGAAAGGAACATAATGAAAAAATCAAGCTGGTAGTCCCGATTTTGGGATCCAAGGGAAAATCTCTATGTATATGTGTTATGCTCTCGCATTGTTTATTTTCTATGTTTTAGAATTCCTATGCAGGTAATTTTTGTATGGGGTTAAAACCTACAATCTCATATTTGTAGTAGTTTTGGAAGACCATGGTTATGCTGTGATTTTCAACAAAGGAAAAATAATTCTGAGATACATAACCATTGGATAGGTGAAGGAAATCAGGGTTCAAGCGAAGACCCTGTGCAATTTGGATGTGGAAGATTGTGCTCCATTACGTAGTAAGGCAGAGAAAGTGTAAAGCCATGATATTAGTGAAATTTGGCACAAGAGATTTGGCCATTTGCATCATGGCACCTTGAAAATTACACAACAAATAACCACTAGTCTCCCTAAAGGAGCACTTTACCAACATGATGTTTGCAAAGTTTGTACCTTGGAGAAGTATGTTAAATACACATTCCATGAGCGAGACAACAAAGCACATGTAGTCTTGGAGAGAGTCCACTTTGATGTTTGTGTACCCTTCTTGACAACCTTCATTGCCAGACACAAATATTTTGTTCTTTTTATCTATGATTTCTCAAGGAAGTGTTGGGTCTTCTTCATGCAGAAGAAGGATAAGACATTCTCAAAGTTTGTAGAATTCAAGACACTTGTTGAGAAAGAGATCAATAAGAAGGTGAAGGATCTCATGAGCGACAATGGAGGTGAGTATGTTTCGAATCACTTCAAGGAGTTATGTGTGAAAGAAGGCAATTAAAGGGAGCTGACAAAACCCCAAAACCCACAACAAAATGGGTTAACTGAGAGAAATAACCAAAGCATTGTTGGAGTTGCGAGAGCTATGCTACATGACCAAGTTATGCCATTACATTTGTGGGCAGAGGCATGTAACACAATAGTCTACTTGCAAAACTTGAGTCCTCATCGGATTCTTGGCACGATTGCATTGGAGGAGGATTTATCGGGAGAAATTTGGATGTGTCTTAATTTAGGATTTTTGAAGCCTTTATTTACTGCCATGTCTCCAAAGATTTGAGGAAAAATATTGAGCGACAGTAAGGTGGGATTTTTTGTGGGTTATTGTTAGAAATTAATTAACTAAGCAATGAAATACAAAATATTGTGGAAACACAAATACAAAAATGTATAAAACAAGAGAAACACAAATATATGTGGTTCACTCAATTTGGGCTACGTCCATGGAGAAACATCAAGTATTTCCTTTTATATTATCCAGGAAAATGAAGAGATACAACTTAGAGCAGATCGACTGTAATTTCCTTTTTTATCTCACACAATATCCTCTCCCTTTCTTGCTTAGAATAATAATACCCAACCACAATAAAGTTCCCTCATATAAACCGAGGGTTGCTTTCTAGCAAAAAAAACCATAAATTAACATAACTTCTACCATCAGATCATTCACCTACTGAACGACCCATAATTATTACGAAATTACAATATTTTACAAGTCAATTTTTCATCTCCTTCTGGGGGCCCGTTGGTCCCTCGACCCCCCCAGCCCCCATACCTTCAACTAGGGGGGGTGGTCCCCCCTGCACCCCCCGCGTGGAGGGGTGTACAATCTTCTTGGGGTATACATCCAGATTAAACAAAGACCTTTGAATCAGGAAGATAATCAAGTTCCACACCCAACAATTACACTGAAACTCCACATAATTACCGTGTGTACTTACCTTCCTTCAGAATAACAATTGCGTGAAGGGATTTCAGATTTGATGAGGATAAAGCAATGTGGTGCTCCCTTGGGAGGGAGCTTCAAATCCCATTTGAAGAAGAAATTTTAGCTCCAAAGGAGGAGCCTCAGGATGTTGTGGGAAACCACAAATAGAGGAGCAAAGAGTGGAAACATCCACTCAAGCATAACCATCCATAGAAGGGAGAAAAAGAACCATAGAAGCTGATAGATTAGTGCAGGATGCGAGGGAGAATGTGGGAGATCCAAATTTTCATAGGCAAAGGAGGTCACTTGAGAGGTACACTGGCTACATGGCTCTAATGATTGAGCTAGTGCAGGCCGATCAATCCTCTTTTGAGGAAGTAGTTGAAAAACCAGTTTGGGTTGATGAAACGGTGGAACAATACTAATCCATCATGAAGAAAAATGTTTGGGAAGTGTTCCCAAGACTGATAGATAAATAAGTTGTGGGTTCAAGATGGATCTTCAAGGTTAAGCATGCAAAAGACAGAAGCATAGAGAAGTGTAAGGCCAGATTTGTGGCCAAAGGATTATCTCAAGTTGAGCGAATTAACTATGAGGAAACCTTTGCTCTTGTAGCAAGGTATTCATCCATTAGATTAATTATTGTATTGGCTACGCAAATGGGGTGGATGTAGAAATTCCCACTGTAGATTAACAGATTATGCAATGTACTAAGGCAAAATAAAATATCTGCTTCTACATCAAAATTTGCGGAAGCTTAATCAATTTGAGCACGATCAATGATAACACATATAACTGAGAATGAGAAATCAATCACACATAACACAAAAGAAATAACCCGGGGAAAGCCTCAGCCTAAAACCCCAATCTCTGTATTATCATACAAGTGGAAATCTTGTTCAAGTTACAAAAAGAATCATCTCTCAAGTTATCCTGCTCTCTCCACAATCAAACAATACTACTCATAGATAGTCAAAAGCTTCTCCAAACCTTCTCCTCTTCCCTCCAAGCCTCCTATTTCCTTGCGCAATTTTCCTGGGGTCTAGTGCTGCCACCTGTGTGAATTGGCCTCTTCACACATTCACTAACCTCTGATCTAACTGTGCAATCCTGAAGGAGATAATTCCTTCTGCATGGATGAGTTTCTTATATAGGAAAATTCCTCCAATTGATAGTACACCGTCCCTTCCTTTAATCTCAACTGGGTCTCTTTCTGAACTGACATGCATGAGTTATTTATGAGAGAATATTTAGTTATTTGAAGTGCATCAGTTACATGCATGCATGCATTAACTAATTGAACTCACAATTAGTTCAATAAACTATTTGAACTAATCTAATTGGACTTGACTCAGTTAACTGAGTCAACTAATTACAACTCAAATTACAACTCATCCTTATCTTTTTAACTGATGGATAATTTTTTCAATTAATGGAGAAATTGTTGCATGTCCCCACATAGACTTGATGTTTGATTTTCTACAACTAATTAACTCATGGTGAATTAATTAATTATTTTACAAACAATTGCTAATATAAAATTCGAATTTTACTTCACTATTTTAGTTTAAGGACTAACTAAAATAGGAATCCATCCCGAAATGCTATATATAGCAATGCTATTTTTAGCACTTCCATTTTTCATTCCTTGTTGCTATGTCCAACATTGGAACCCGAACTGCTATTTTTTAGCACTTCTATTTTTAGCATTTCTTGTTGCCATTTTCAACACTTCCTCTCAACAAGAAAGACATTCAACTTGAACCCAATCTTGAACCTTTGGAATGTTCTGCAAGCAACACTTCTCCCAAGTGTTGTTGCTCCAACAACTCTAGAAACAAAAAATCTCCCAACTGACCTCCCTGTTGGGCTAGAAACATCCTCTAATGCTGAAGCTCCATCTGTCGCTGATAAGTGCTCCCTCTCTGACCTCTGAGCTACTGAAACACTCCATGCATCTCACACCGTTGCAGACCTCTCTGTGCTATCTTGCACTAGTGCAACACTCCTATGCCTCTCACATTATTGCAGCCTGCTAGCTCTGTGCTGTCTTGGGATTCTTGCATTGTAGCTCTCTCTGCTGCTCCATCTACATCTATCTCTACCCACTCAGCCAGTCTTGCTACTCCTCATCGGGGCTCCTGTAGAAAGGTCTAATCAAAGAGGTTGGGTACCTCAATGATCTTGCCCCTATTCTAGCCTTCTTGGGTCTGTCACTCCACATCACTCCACCTCCGACTTGGAGGTATGGATGCATGTGATCCCTCTGCCCACATGGATCGAAATCCCCCCTTACTGGAGGTCTCTGCATGAGTGGATGCTTCCACTCAGTCTCCTCTCAACTTCTCTAGTTGTGGCTGCTCCACAACCTCTTGAAGCTGCTTCACCAATTGTGGCTCCTCCACAATTGTCTGAGACTTCTTCTGGTGCTGCATGTTGAGAGGTAATGTACTCTCCCTCTCAACCACCAAGTCTCCAACAGTTTCCTTGCTCCTCAAGGCTTTGCATGCATCTTGAACCTCAAAAGCATATAGGTTCTTGACATGTGAACCGATCTGCTTCACCTGTCTCATGGTGATGTGTCTAAGGAAAACGTTTCCATTATTGAAGACTACATCATAGCCTTTGTCTTCCAGCATTACGATCGATACCAAATTTTTCCTCAATCCTGGTACATACTTGACATCGCTCAAGGTAATGCGAGCTCCATGCTCCCTCTGAAAAACAACAATGCCTACACTTGAGACACTATACTTTTTATCATTACGCATCACTATGAGTATTTGGAGATATTTCTCCTCCAGGGTACTGAACAAACTCTTGTCGCCGATCATGTGGAAAGAAGCTCCATTGTCAAGAAACTAACCACATCCCACCATGGATGAAACCATGCATGCGAAGAGGGTGAAATCCAACTCGAACTGTGAGGCTAATGCCTCAGCTTCAGATCCTTCCTTGGACCCCATCTTGGATTTCTTCAGTGGACAATTTTTAGCAAAATGGCCCACCTCATGACAACGAAAGCATCGAACTTTCGATTTGTCAAAGTTCTTTCCACCATGGGAAGAACTCGATTTGGGATGAGAATCCTTCTCCTTCCCTTTCTTTGCCTTACTTTCTAAGGCGCAGTTTTCTTCATCCTCATTGGATGAAGAACCATCTCTGGTGCTTCTTCTTATCTCCTCTTGCATCATATCCGAGCAAAGTCGTTCCCAATCTGGAAGTTTCTCTCTTCCATTTACCGAGTCTTGGTAGCTATGCTAGCTCTTAGGAAGACCGAGGAGAGCAAGACTCACCATGTCATCATCGGCTGTTGTGATCCCTACACTTCCAAGCTCATCCCTGCAGGTGGTGAGCTTGTTCAGATATGTAGAGATTGTGTCGCCTTTTTCACACTTGATCTTATGAAGCTTGTCTTTCAGCGCCAACTTCCTCTAATTGCTGCAGATCTTTCAATGTTTTCCACATTGAAAACGGTGTCTCCTTCCCATGGCAGCTCGAGACAATGTGGTATCGAACTCTCTCCAGAAGGATTCTACTTGCTCTAGCCACACATTTCTTTCATTCCACCAATTGAGTAGCATCAGTCGGCTTGGGGACTTCTTGATCAATGAAGTACTTTAGACCGTTATCCTCTAATACTGCTTCCATGCAATCCTTCCAGGATCTATAATTTGCACTGCCATCAAGGGCATACTCGAGTCTTAAACCACTGAACATCATTGGTGAAATTGAGATGTGATAAGAACTCGATTTCTATATTCAGGAACCACAACCTTCGAAATTCTCCCTTCTCTTATAATGTTCTTCTGCTTTGATCACCTTTGCTCTGATACCATGTAGAAATTCCCACTGTAGATTAACAAATTATGCAATGTACTGAGGCAAAATACAAGATCTACTTCTACATCAAACTTTGCTGAAGCTTAATCAATTTGAGCACGATCAATGAGAACACATATAACTGAGAATGAGAAATCAATCACACATACCACAGAAGAAATAACCCGGGGAAAGCCTCAACCTAAAACCCCAATCTCTGTATTATCATACAAGTGGAAATCTTGTTCAAGTTACAAAAGGAATAAGCTCTCAAGCTATCTTGCTCTCTCTGAAATCAAACAATACTGCTCATAAACAGTCAAAGGCTTCTCCAAACCTTCTCCTCTGCCCTCCAAGCCTCCTATTTCCTTGTACAGTCTTCCTTGGGGTCCAGTGCTGCCACTTGTGTGAATTGGCCTCTTTACACACTCACTAGCCTCTGATCTAACTGCGCAATCCTGAAGGAGATAATTCCTTTCGCATGGATGGGTTTCCTATATAGGAAAATTCCTCCAATTGATAGTTCATTGTTCCTTCCTTTAATCTCAACTGGGTCTCTGTCTGAACCGGCATGCATGAGTTATTTATGAGAGAATATTTAGTTATCTGAAGTGCAACAGTTACATGCATGCATGCATTAACTAATTGAACTCACAATTAGTTCAAAAAACTATTTGAACTAATCTAACTGGACTTGACTCAGTTAATTGATTCAACTAATTACAACTAATTACAACTCATCCTTATCTCTTTAACTGATGGATAAATTCTTCAATTAATGGAGAAATTGTTGCATGTCCCCACATAGACTTCATGTTTGATTTTCTACAACTAATTAACTCATGGTGAATTAATTAATTATTTTACAAACAACTGCTAAGATCAAATTCAAATTTTACTTCACTATTTTAGTTCAGGGACTAACTAAAATACGAATCCATCCCAAAATGATATTTATAGCAATGCTAATTTTTGCACTTCCATTTTTCATTCCTTATTGCTATGTCCAACGCTGGTACCCGAACTGCTATTTATAGCAGTGCTATTTTTTAGCACTTCTATTTTTAACATTTCTTGTTGCCATTTTCAACAGTGGAGGATCCATCAGATAGATGTAAACACAACATTTATCAATGGTGTTATTGAGGAGGAGGTGTACATCGAACAAACATAATGTTTTGAGACATTTGATTGGGAGTCTCATGTGTGTAGACTCAAGCGAGCGTTGTATGGTATCAAACAGACACCCCATGCTTGGTACATCATGATCGACATTTATCTCACTGGTTTGGGCTTCACCAAAAGTGGAGCAGATGTGAGCCTCTATCACATTTTGGTAGAAGGTAAATTACTTATCATTGTTTTATATGTTGATGATTTAATATTAACAGGTGATGAACAATTGATCAACTCTTGCAAGGAGGACCTTGTAAGGGAATTTGAAATGAAGGACATGGGTTTCATGTGCTACTTCCTCGACTTGGAAGTATGGGAAGGTGACAGGGAATTGTTTGTGTTTCAAGGCAAGTATGTCAAAGAGATACTAGAAATATTTCACATGGAGAGTTGTAAATCCATAGAGAGACCTTTAACGACCAACTGGAGAAATGAGAATGCCACTTCAAGTGAAGAGGTGGATGCTACTGTTTACTGACAGTTGTGGGCTCATTGATGTATCTTGTGAACACACAACCAGATATGTGTTATAAAGTCAACCAACTGAGCCAAGCTATGGTTAGGTCAACCAAATTATATTGGAAGGCAACTAAGCATGTTTTACGATACCTCAGAGACACTACCTAGTATGGATTATGGTACATACAAACAGAGAGAGCAAAGCGGTGAGGCTTCACAGATGTAGATTGGGCAGGGATTCCATCTGACATAAAGAGTACATTAGGTGGAATTTTCAATGTTGGGTCCACAACAGTTTCCTGGTACAAAAAGAAGCAAAGATCTGTGGCGGTCAGTTTTGAAGAAGAAGAATACATGGCTACAAGTCAAGCAACATGTGAGGCGATATGGATGAGAAATATACTTGTAGCACGCTTGCTTAAAGGAACACAAAGGTGGCTTAGGTAGCATAATAATGCGTCCTAGAGGTGGAAATCATGAAATCGCTTGCCAACTACTAGCATTCGGTATGTCAGGCTAACTCTGGATCATTTTTGTATAGTTACGGCCATCCATAGGTCTCGTGACCACAAGAGTTGAGAATAATAGTCAATTCTATAACTGGGGGCCAGCTAAGGCAGTCCACAACATGATTGGTGCTACCATTTTTTTATTTAATGTTAAAGTGGAATTGTTGCAGATATGCAGACCACTTCTGATGTCGATCATTCTATAACTTCCCATGTGTCTGTATAAACTGAAAGGTTTGGTGATCGGTGTGGATGATTGTCTCCTTCCCCAAAATGTAGTGCTTCCATTGTCGACAAACCTGCATGATGGAATACATCTCTTTATCATAGCTGGGGTACTTTTGAATTATATCAGAAAGTGTCTCACTATGATAAGCCACTAGATGCTCGTGTTGGGTGAGGACTGCACCAATAGCAATAGTCTGAGGCATCTGTCTCGATTTAAAATGGTTGCTGCAGGTCTGCTAGTGTGAGTACTGGTGCAGAGCAGAGGCGATGCTTCAACTCAATGAACGTCTTATGTTGGGACTCAGACCAAAAAAAATTTCCTTTTTCCCCGCCCTTAGTAATCTGACTCAAAGGCCAAGTGATATGGGAGAATCCCAACACGAATCTCCGATAGAGATTTGCAGTGCCCAAAAATCTACGAAGCTCCATTAGAGTGGTCGGGGTTGGCCAATCCTGAATGACTTGGATCTTGGTCAGGTCCACATGCACGCCACACTTATCTATGATGTATCTCAAGTATTGGACATGGCTCATGCCAAAGGTGAATTTATCCTAGTTAACACATAGTTTGTGTTGTCAAAGGGTTTGAAGGACTTGTTGAATGTGTTGCAAGTGTTCTTCCCACCTCTTGCTGAAGATGAGGATGCCGTCGAGAGAAAACACCATGAACGAGTTGGTGAAGGACCGCAAGATTGTTGAAATATGACAATAAGAATATTCCAATTTAATTTGTATTTGAATTAAATTGTGAATTAAAATCGAATTTAGTCTTAACAACTAATTGGAAATTATTAATTAATTAATTTTAAATTAATTAGTTGGAGAAATACAAGTTAGAAGTCTTTCTAAAGTCATGTAAGATTTATCCCTTGAACTAAGGAGATAAGATTGAGTTCTATTTGAGTTGTAATTAGTTAAATCATTTTAATGAGTTAAGTCTAGTTAAATTAGTTCCAAACTATTTGAGGAACTAATAGCGAGTTAATAGTCAGTTGATGCATTAATGCACTCAACTAGTGCTACTCCAGTTAACTGAAGATTCCCTCATTAGAAACTCATGCATGTCTATTCTGAGAAAGACCCAGTTAAGATAAATGTTCAGGAAAATGTACTATCAGTTGCATGTGTTTTCTCATGAAGAAAACTCATGCATGCAGTCAAGGATTCATCATTGAGGATTGCGCAGTTTTGAAGGATAGTTTTTCCACTTGGTAAAAGGATAATCATCCACAAGGAACAACGCAAGGAAATAGGAGCTTGGGGGGCAGAGAGGAAGGCTAGAGAGAAGCCAAGATTTCCTATGAGCATCTGTGAGGATTGTACTGAGAGCTGGCTAGCTGTGAGAGCTAAGGCTTTGTATAATTCCTATGTATTTGCACCATGTATGATAATAAAATAGTGTGGGGTTTTTAGCTGAGGCTTTCCTAAAAGTGTTTTTGTTGGGTTGTGTTATCTTCTTTCTACGGTTAGCCCACATAGTTAATCAGGGAGTTAGAGGGGGGGTGGAGCCCCCTTTCTTTGTGCCGATTGTGTAGCGGGAGGGGGTCACAGGGGGTTTGAGGTATACCTGTAACCCCCCTTTATGGGGTTCGGCGCAGCGCTCCAGAAAATTTTGGTTTTGGACCCTATGTTAGGATGGGTGGACCCATCTATGGTTTTGTGCATGATTTTTGCACATGTTTTTGGACGCGATAATTTTCGGTCCATGGTTTTGGACGCGATGGATTTTCAGTCCATGGTATTGGATGCTTCGACATGTATAAATATGTATTATAACATTGAAAGGAATATAATAAAAAATCAAGCTGGTAGTCTCGGTTTTGGGATCCAGGGGAAAATCTCTATGTATATGTGTTATGCTCTTGCATTATTTATTTTCTGTGTTTTAGAATTCGTATGTAGGTAATTTCTGTACAGGGTTAAAACCTACAATTTTCATGTGTATTGTGCCATTGATTGTTCTTCTTCTGGTTATATTGTTCAGCTCAATCTTTAAGCTTCCGCAAATTGATAGTAGAAGTAGGTAATAGTATTATGCTTTGATTTATATTTCATTATCGGGTTAACCTACACAGATTTTCTACATGGTATCGGAGCTGTGAACAGTATACTGAGAAGAGAATTCGAAGTTTGAAGTTTGGGGTTGCAGGTGCAAATTGAATTCATATCATACTTCAAGGTTGGCTAATGGCATTCTATGGCTTGAGACTCGAGTATGCCTTGGAAGGTAGCTTGAATTACATAGCATGGAAAGATAGAATAGAGGCTGTATTAGAAGACAATGGCTTGAAGGAATTCATTGATCAAGAAATCCCAAAGCTAGCTTCAACTAATGCACAAGAGTTGGTTGGGTGGAAGAAGTGTGTGGCGAAGGCAAGATGCATCAACCTTGAGGGAGTTCGAGACCATATTGTCTCGAGTTTCCATGGGAAGGATACTCTATTTTCAATGTGGAAGACATTGAAGGACCTCTACCAGAATAGTAGCGACCAGAGGAAATTGGCGCTCAAGGATAAGCTTCGAAGAATCAAGATGGAAAAGGGTGATACTAGTTCCACATATTTGAACAAGCTCACCACATGTAGACATGAGCTTGGCAATGTGGGAATAACCACTGCCGATGGTGATATGGTGAGCCTTGCTCTCCTTGGCCTTCCAAAGAGTTGGAATAGCTACCAGGACTCTGTGAATGGAAGGGAGAAACTGCCAAATTGGGAACGAATGTGGTCAGATCTTATGCAGGAGGAAATCAGGAGGAGCACACGAGATGGTTCTTCATCCGAGAATGATGATGAAGAAAATCTGGCCTTAGCAAGTAAGGCAAGGAAAGGGAAGGGGAAGGCTTCCCATTTCAAATCAAATTCTTCTCATGGAGGGAAGAAAGGTGACATGTCTAAAGTAAGATGCTTTAAGATGGGACATTATGCGATTAATTGTCCATTGAAGAAGTCCAAGAAGGGATCTTTGGAAGGATCAGAAGGTGAGGCATTAGCCTCTTAGTTTGAAATGGACTTTACCCTCACTGCATGCATGGTGTCATCGATGATGGGTTATGTCTGGTATCTTGACAGTGGAGCCTCATTCCACATGACCAGTGATAAAAATTTATTCAGTGACTTGGAGGAGAAATACCTCAAGATGCGCATAGAGATGGGTGACGACGGAAGGTATAGTGTTTCCGGAGTGGGCATGGTTGCTTTTCAGAGGGAGCATGGAGCTCCTCTCACCTTGACAGATGTGATGTATGTACCTGGACTGAAGAAGAACTTGGTATTGGTCGCAATGTACGAGGAAAAAGGCTATGATGTTGTCTTCAGTAAAGGAAAGA
This sequence comes from Pinus tabuliformis, assembly GCA_031772625.1. Taxonomy (NCBI): domain Eukaryota; kingdom Viridiplantae; phylum Streptophyta; class Pinopsida; order Pinales; family Pinaceae; genus Pinus; species Pinus tabuliformis. The sequence continues at coordinate 51,002,654 of CM062817.1, forward strand.
CGTTCCTAAGACACATAGCCATGGGTCAGACCAAGAGGATAGGGATTCGGGTGAAGAATCTCTATAAAATAGAGGTAGATGATTGTGCAACATTGAGTATGAAAGTAGAATTGGTGCAAAGCCAAGACATTGGCGAATTGTAGCATAGGCGGTTGGGCCATTTGCATCATGGGGCTTTGAAGATAATGTAGCAGATATCTATAAGACTTTCCAAAGGTAAACTTGAGCAAGTTGACACATGAAAAGGTTGTACCTTGGGAAATTACACCAAGTCTTCCTTTCATGATCGATACAGTCGAGCAGAGGCTATCTTAGAGCAAGTTCATATTGATTTGTGTGGACAATTCTTGACGGAATCCACAACAAAGAAAAGGTATTATGTGATTTTCATTGATGACTATTCTAGTAAATGATGGATTTATTTCATGCAGAAGAAGGACGAAATCTTCACAAAGTTTTTTGAGTTCAAAGCTTTGGTCAAGAAAGAGTCAGGGAAGAAGATCAAGGCCTTGAGAAGTGACAATGGTGGAGAATATGTCTCTCAAGAGTTTAAGGACTTCTGTGTAGCGGAAGGAATTAAACGAGAGTTGACGGCACATCATAACCCACAACAGAATGGGGTCGCCGAGAGGAAGAACAAAACTATTGTAGGGGCAGCACGAGAAACGCTACATGACCAAGGCCTACCATTTCACTTGTGGGCTGAGGCATGCAACAAAACGGTCTATTCGCAGAATAGAAGCCCGCATCACATACTTGGGATGAAGATACCAGAGGAAGCTTTCTCCTGTAAGAGACTAGATGTTGGTCACTTCAAGATCTTTGGCTCATCAGTATATTGCCATGTGACAAGATGCACAAAAGAAGCTTGAGCCAAAAGCAGAGTTGGGGATATTTGTGGAGTACACTGATACACCTCACAACTATCGGGTGTACTTGCCTACCAGTCAGAGGACAGTGGTTTGCAGAGATCTCAAGTTTGATGAGCAGAAGACCATGCGAGTTTCCCTTGAGAGGGAGCTCCAACTACAGGCTGTGGAGGAACTGTTGGTTTCTAAGGAGGAGGAGCCTCAGACTGTTGCTAAGCAGCCGCATGCAGAGGTTACAGGTGTTGAGACATCCATTCAAGCAGAGTCTTTCAGAGATAGATGGAAGCGCATAAGAGAAGTTGACAAATTGTTGGAGGATGCGAGAGAGAATGTGGGAGCACCATCTTCTCAGCGTAGACAGAGGAGGTCACCTGAGAGGTACACTGGATACATGGCCCTTGCTAGGGAATGTGTTGAGACTGAGCCATCTTCCTTTGAGGAAGCAGTGAAGCAGCCGATTTGGGTTGATGCTATGGTGGAGGAGTATAACAACGTAAACTTTGAAACGAAAACTGATACTGTTACCCGTTTTGTAGAGATAGCAAAAAAAGCGACTCGATTTTGAAAAGGGGTGATGCAAAACATGTGTTTTTTTTAGAGCATAGTTTTTGGCACTTTAATTTTTTTTTATATACATTGCGTTTTAGAATGGTAGTGATTTTCATGTTTATTTAAAAAAGTGGTTATTCTGCATCAGACTCTTTTTTTAAAAGACCTATTTTTTGACTTTAAATTTTCTAATGTATGAAATGTAAATAATTATTTTGTAAATTTAATAATTTTGGAAGTGGTCTTCTTCTTCATATTTTCTTGTTTTTATTTTTATTTTTTTGTAATGAGGTTTTTATTGTTTTGCATATTTAAAGAAGAAGGTCGATATTTTGCATTTTCGATATTCTACATATTTATACATCGTTAATTAAATTTTCAATCCACATGAAATAATTGTCTCTAAAAATCGAATATAAAAAATTATATAAAAGAGACAAAAATAAAAAATAAAAAATGTTAAAAAAAATTATCTTATAAACCATAAATGAATTTGGAAAAAAATAAAAAATAATATATATATATAGATATATAAGTTAAAAAAAAAACAACAACAACAACATTAGCAAAAATTAGGAAAAAAATTTAAAAACAAACTAGTTAAAAAAAAAATAATGAAAAAAATAAAAAAAACTAGTAAAATTAATATTAAAAAAACAAAAATAAACTCAAATTAAAAAAAAAAAACCAAGAAAATATGAAAATTGCGTAAAAGATATGTTTTTTCAAAAATAAAAATAAAAAATGCATTTACAGTTTATAAAGAAAGGCCTATTTTAATTTAAAAAAAAATTAATTCAAATTATTAAGAAAAACACAAAAAGTAAATTCAAATTAAAAAAAATGTTTACTTTTCATTAAAAAAAAATAATTATTTTTTATTAAACCTAAATTTTTATATATAAATTTAATTTAATTTAATTTCTTTTAAACAATCTTCTTCTTCTTGTTTAAGAAAAAAATAAAATATATATATATATATATATATATATATATATATATATATATATATATTTGTAATTTAAAAATACAATTTATTAAAAATATTTTATTTTTTTTTACAAATAATTTTATTTTATTTATTTATTTATTTTTTTTAATTTAAAATTTAAAAAATTATTAAAAAAAATTAAAAAAAATCGGTTTTTTAACAGGTTTTTGTTTTGTTTTTTTGTTTTTTTTTTTTTTTAATCGTGGCCCTCTGCTCCCTGGCCGCCCATGGTGGCGCGGCTGGGGGCGCGAATCGCCCTCGCCACCACGGGCGGCCCCTCGACCGCCCGTGGTGGCGCGGCTGGCGGATGCGTGGCGCGGCCGGGAGGGCGGAATCGCCCTCCCGCCCCCAGCCGCGCCACCACGGGCGGCCTCGCCCCTCGACCGCCCGTGGTGGCGCGGCTGTGGGCGGAGGGGTTTGCGTGGCGCGGCTGTTGGCGGAGGGCCTGCACGCAGGCCCCTCTGCCCACGGCCACGCCACCAGGGCGGCCGGGGATTCCCCGGAATCGCCCTCCCGCCCCCCAGTTGCCTGTGGTGGCGTGGCTGTGGGCGGAGGGCCTGCGTGCAGGCCCCTCCGCCCCATGGTGGCGCGACCGTGGGCGAAGGGTCTGCGTGCAGGCCCCTCTGCCCACGACCGCGCCACCATGGGTGGCCGAGGAGTAGAGGGCCACTGAATTAAAAAAAAAAAAACCAATATTTTTTATTTTTTATTTTTTTTTTAATAAATAATTTTTTAAATTTTAAATTAAAAAATTAAATTTGTTTTAAAAAAAATTAAAATATTTTCAATGATTTGTAATTTAAAAAAAATGTATATATATATATAATTTTTATTTTATTTATTTTTTTAAATAATAAAAAAGATGGTTTAAAAAAAATTAAAATTAAAATTTATTTTATTTTTTATTTTTTTAAAAATAAAAAAATTAGGTTTAATAAAAGATAATTACTTTTTTACTTTTCTTTTACTTTTTTTTTTTTTTAATTCTATCATAAAAAAATCCATTTTTTTTTTTTTTTCTTTTTTAATATTAATTCTACTAGTTATTTTGTTTTTTTTTAATTAGTTTGTTTTTTATTTTTATTTATTTATTTTTCCCGGTTTCTGATAATGTTTTTTTTTAATTTCTCTGTTTTTATTTACTTAATTATATATATATATATATATATTTCCAAATTCTTTTATGGTTTGTGAGATAATTTTTTTTAACATTATTTATTTATTTACTTATATATATATTTTTATATTTGTTTTTTTAAGTAATCAACATTTTAATCTTAATTTTAGTAGTTTTTAATTTTTTTTTGGTTAATTTTCGTGTTCTTTCTTTCTTTTCTTTTCTTCTTGTTCTTTTTTCTTCCCTTTTTTTTTGTAAAAAAAAAATCTTAATTTTTACTCATTTCTTCTTCTTCTTTCTTTCTTTTCTCTTCCTTTTTTTTTTTTACCTACTTCATTTTAGTTTATTTTAAATGTTTGTTTGTTTGTTTTTTTTTGCCAATACACATTTTTTTGAATTTATTTTTGTTTTTTCTTTAATATTATTTTTATTTTATTTTATTTATTTATTTTTTTAACTGGTTTGTTTTTATTTTTGCCCGATTTTTGCTAATAATTTTTGTTTTGTTTTGTTTTCTTTTTTTATATATATATATATATATATATATATATTTGAATTTTGTTTCGTTTTGTTTTGTTTTTTTTTTGCCAAATTCTTTTATGGCTTGTGAGATCATTTTTTTTAACATTTTTTATTTTTGTCTTTTATATTTGTTTTTTAAGTAATCAACATTTTAATCTTAATTTTAGTAGGTTTTTTTTTTTTTTTTTTTTTTTTTTTTTTTTTTTTTAATCTAGTTTGTTTTTAATTTTAATTTTTACTCTTTTTCTTCCTTTTTTTTTTTGGGCCAATTTTTTTTATGGTTTACAAGATAATTTATTTTATTTTATTTTATATTTTAATTTATTTTATTATTTTTTCTTTAACTATTTATTTGTTTATAATTTTTATTTTTATTTTATTTATTTATTTATTTTTAATTCTTACCATTAATTATGTTTTTTTTTTTTTTTTTTACATCTTTATGATTGATTTTTGTTTTTTTTAGTATATATTTTAATTTATGTTTTGTTTTTTTTGTTTGTTTGTTTGTTTGTTTTTTGTTGTTGTTGTTGTTGTTGTTTTTTGTTTTTTAATGTTTTTTAGGGTTATGATAAAATATTTTACGCCATTATTTCGAAATGTTGAAATTTTACTTTTGAAAAAAAAGTGTTCTTCTAGCATTAACACTTTTCGTTCTGAGGGTGTTTTTTGGATAATTTTTGCACAAAAAATTGGTTTTCAGAGCCGTTTTTAGAACATCTTGAAAATTTATCCAAGAAAAGAAAAGGTGTTATTCAAGAAAAGGTGTTATTCCAACATCAACACTTTTCGTTTTTAGCATTGTTTTTGATGTTTTTTCAGGGTTTTTTGGCCAGAGTTCCTGTTTCAAAGTTTACATTGTTGTATGACTCCATAGTTCGTAACAATGTTTGGGACGTGGTTCTGAGACCAGAAAACAAGTCAGTTGTGAGTTCTCGTTGGATTTACAAGGTAAACCAAGCTGCTGGTGGTAGTGTGGAGAAGCATGAGGAAAGATTTGTTTCCTATGGCTTTTCACAGGGTGAGAGGATCATGCTGCTGCAATATATTTCGACGGAGGAGCAAGATGCTGATAGTTTGACAAAGACATTGTCAAAGTGTAAATTCGAGTTCCATAGAGACAAGATCGGGGTGGCAGATAATCCCTTTCTTGTTGAGAGGGAGTGTTGAAATATGGCAACAAGAATATTCCAATTTAATTTGTCGTTGATTTAAATTGTGAATTAAAATTGAATTTAGCCTTAATAGCTACTTGGAAATAATTAATTAATTTATTTTAAATTAATTAGTAAGAGAAATTCAAGTTAGAAGTCTTTTTGAAGTCATGCAAGAGTTATCCCTTAAATTAAGGAGATAAGATTGAGTTATATTTGAGTTGTAATTAGTTAGCTCAATTTATTGAGTTAAGTCCAGTTAAATTAGTTCCAAACTGTTTGAGGAACTAATAGTAAGTTAACAGTAAGTTGATGCAATAGTGCACTCAACTAGTGCTACTCCAATTAATTGAAGATTTCCTCATCAGAAACTTATGCATGTCTATTCTGAGAAAGACCCAGTTAAGATAAATGTTCAAGGACAATGTACTATTAGTTGCATGTGTTTTCTCATGGAAAAAACTCGTGCATGTAGTCAAGGATTCATCTTTGAGGATTGCGTAGTTTTGAAGGGTTGATTTTCCACTTGGTAAAAGGATAACTATCCACAAAGAACAACGCAAGGAAATAGGAGCTTGGAGGGCAGAGAGAAGCCAAGATTTCCTGTGAGCATCTGTGAGAAATGTACTAAGAGCTGGCTCGCTGTGAGAGCTATGGCTTTGTATAATTCCTATGTATTTCCACCATGTATGATAATATAATAGTGTGGGGCATTTAGCCGAGGCTTTCCCCAAAGTATTTTCATGTGTATTGTGCCATTGATTCTTTTTCTTCTGGTTATATTGTTCAGCTTGATCTTTAAGCTTCTGCAAATTGATAGTAGAAGTAGGTTATAATATTCTGCTTTGATTTATATTTCATTATCGGGTTAACCTACCATCATATTTTCTATAAAGATGTCATCCATTAGCCTCATAAAAGTAGCAGCGACATTTGTCAACCTGAACGTCATAACCAACCATTCAAAAAGGCCTTCCTTGGATTTAAACGTTGTCTTCCATACATTTGTGGGCTCTATTAGAACTTGGTGATAACTAGACTTCAGATCGATCTTGCTAAAACACTTGGCCCCCTTGAGTTGGTCCAGCAGGTCATTAATCTGAGGGATTGGATACCTATTCCTAACAATGATTTTGTTCAGTGCCCGATAATCAATGCAGAGCCTCCAAGTCCCATCCTTCTTTTTTACAAGTATAATCGAGATCCCACAAGGTGAGGAACTTGGTCGAATGTGCCTTTTTTGCAACAACTCCTGGATTTTCCGCTTGATCTCTTCATTTTCATGGATGGAGCAATGATATATTAGTCTGTTGGGTAGAGGTGCTTCGGGAGTCATATCGATTGAATGCTTGACCTGACAATGCAAGGGTACCCTTGTGGGTGAGGAGAAGACGTCCCTGTATTCTTCCACAACCGTATCCACTTGCTTTTGTTGCTTGGAGGAACCCTTCTCGGGGACCATGGAGGTGGCTACGACATTCCCCTTACTTTGAGAGTGAATAAAGAAGAAAACAAATTTCCCAATCTGAGAGATGACTTTACTGCATTGCTTAGCAGATATTAAAGAGATGGCGGTAGGTGGGGCTACCTCCGGTATCCTATATAACCTTGTATCCAAAGAAATAATAACAAAGCGAGGTCTAGACTCATATACAACATGCCACTTCCATAAGTATGGTTTTCATAATAATACATCACAAAATTAAAGAGGAGAAACATAACATAATACCTCATCCGTGAAGGGATTGATATTGTAGGGAAGGCGACATTGCTGGCTAACGTAAAGATCTCGTCCTTGGTGAAGCCACCCAATTGTGTATGGTTGTGGATGTGCTGTAGTCGGTAGGCCCAGCCGCTTCACGACCTTTGCTGAAATGAGGTTCTTTTGGCTTCCGCTGTTAACAATGAACTGCATCAGATAGCCCTTCACCCACATCTATGAGTGGAATAGGCGCTCCCACTCTTTTGGATCTTCAGGCTCAATCTTCTGGATCTTGGTGGTGGCCATAATGGCATTAGGCTCCATGTCAATGATTTGCTTCCCTTTGTCATTCCCCTTGTAGGGTTCTGACTCAGAGTCAGAAAATGCGTTGGACTTAGAAGCCTTTAGCTCGACCACTAGTGACTGCTTGGCCCGACACTCACTTGTGTTGTGAGTGGAGCTCTTATGGAACTCACACCACTTTCTTGTGTCATTCTTTGTCTTCATGATGTTGTTATTTTCTTGCGGCTTCAGTGGCTTACCTTGGGTTGCCCCGCCTTGGCTTTTACCTTTGCTCTGCGGTTTGGGGGCGCCTTTCCTTTGCTTCGGATTCACAGATCCAAAGTCTCACTTTTTCTATTTAAGGTTCTGCTTAATCTTGACAATGTATCGGTATGCCGTGCCAAGCGAGGAGATGTCCAGGAACTCCATCTTGTCCTGGATGTACCTATGTAGGAAACCGTGGTACTTGAGTACCAAATGTTTCTCAGAATCCTTCCCAGCTTCGTGCGAAGGGTATGAAAAACATTGGTAAACTCCGACACGTCTTGCTCCCTTCCCTGTTGCAGTTTGGTCCTGTTATCTCCCCAAGAAACTCTCCTAGGTTGTAGCTCGGAGATGCTCGGGACATCACAAACTCAACTAAATGTTGGAAATGGATGAATGGAAGGAATGATGCATATTTAAGCCAGATAACCACTCCTACTTTGCTTGACTCCAGACATGCGCGTACACCCCCAGACTACAAGGCTTTAGACCACAAATTACTCACAGCTTAAGGATTGGGTGAATATGGAGAATACTGACCACACTAGCAGATGCATAGGACCATGTGATGGCCGGCTGCAACCAATAAAAAGGTCTACAAATCTAATTCCCTAGTGAACAGATAGGATGACAACTCTCTGTCACTAAGTGAAAAGAAACCTGATTAATACACTCACTGATACCTGCAAGATTATGACACAGAGGTGGGATGATAGCCCCTCTAATGCTACACATCAAGAGTTCAAGAAGAAATGAAAATTAAGCACAACCCAGAATAGAAAAGAGGTGGAAAGTGAGCAATTAACAACAAAAGAAGCTTGTATTAGCTGAAAATGCCGATGAGATGCTGCAAATATCAAAGTAGTTGCAGTCTCCAGAAGTTGAACCTTACATCAAAACAACAACCATCAACCCTGATTACATCTGTTTTCTGGGTATATATAGAGTTTGATTACAAAAATGTTCTGCTATTCTATGCGTGGAGGGGTCATAATGGACCACCAACCACTTTAATTGTTTGAAAGAGTCTCTGCTGCAAACTGCTTGCTTTAATAAATGAATTTGATCTTTTTTAATATTCGGTTGTCCTTCTTGAGCAGATGGAGTGTTGTATAGAAGAAGTTCCATAACTGATAAATGCTGTGATCTGCTCGAGGCACATCCTTCTCGTTCTCGATCATACTGCTCTTGAATGCAGTTGTTGAGGAGTAACTGCGCAGAGTACTGAACATTGGCCACCTTCGTCCTTAGGTTGCATGGTATAGGTCAAGGACACAAGGATTGCATGGCGAATGAATGGAGGAGGAAGATCAGTTGTTGGATCGCCTGAATGGACGGCGGAGATCTCTCGGCGGGATGGATCGGGAGGAAGTAGGAGCTGGGTGATCACATGCCATTGGATCTTGGGCGGGCAGATCCAACGATCGCCGGGTGCGGCAGATGCACAAAGTTTATTAGGCGAGGAAAATGGTTCGGGTGGTAAGCGGTATACACCGCACTGCTATCAGGGGTTGGGTGGTAATCGTATGTGGGCGCGCGATCCCATTCAGCGCGCGACACGTGGATGACGGGATGCGGCGGAAACCACCTTTATTGCGAGTTAAAGCGTGGGCAACTTCGCGGGTGCGGGAGGAGCGGATGCCGTTGGATCCAGGTGATAGGTGATCAGACGGCGGGAACTTGATTGCACGGGTTTCGAGTGATGTGACAGGGAAGGGCTTGTGTAAAGTGCGCGGTCATGTGATCGCGGTACAAGACGGTTTAGACTCAATGCTTGGGGAGCTAAGGAAATATGGGTTTATTCTGGGTTTTGGAGGAAAACAAAGATAGCGGGGGTTATGAGGGTATGAACGGTGTGAAGGAGCAGGGGACGAATGATTGATGCGAGTTCTTTGTGAGCATAATCAACACAACCAGACCTGTGTTTGACCCTTGAATCATCAAAGTATGTAGTAGAGCTAACACTGGCTCCTTCTGGGGATGAGATCCTCCCTGTGAGGTCTCAAGAATCTGCAGATCAATGCCTTTCCTGTGAAAACTAATTAACAAAATTTTCTAGTGTTCCATTGGGCATGGAGTCTGACTGAACCTACACTAAAAACTGATAAAATAACATATTTACAACCTTAAGGCCAAGAGACCTTAAATAACATAAATTTTTAGAAAACGCCCATTAACTGGGCCCTCAAAAACTGCTTCTCCTCCCATACTCTACAGTATAAAGGTGTTGTTCCCTTGGATATGCGAAATAACAAAAGGCCATGTTCAAAAAGCATCAAACTTCCCATGGTTGCCCTTTTTCTCTTTCAGTGCATCCCACTTCAGAACCAAGTCTCCCACCTGAAAGTTGTCTGATTTGGCCTTTCTGTCAAAAGCTTCCTTGATCTTCCTTTGATGTGCTGCAGACATTTCAACTAACTGTTCCCTGATTTGATGTACTTCTGCTAAATCAGTGATCCTTTTTGCCATGTACTCTTCCTCATTCAACTCTTCTTGTAGGAACTTTGCCACAGGGAGAGTTAATTGAATCGGGAATACAGCTTCAGTGCCATACACCAGCCTGAATGGAGAATTGCCCGCGGATTTCTTAATGGTCACTCTGTTGGCCCACAGTGCATATTTTAGTTTAGAATCCCAGTTCTTTTTGTTGTATTCCAGCAGCTTTTTAATTATTCTTATCAGGATTTTGTTGGAAGACTCTGCTAGGCCATTTCTTTGAGGGTAATATGAGGTGGAATGAACCAATTTAATGCCCATTGAATCACACATATCCACCAACTCTTTTTCCCTGAAGGCTACTACATTATCTGTGATTATTTTACATGGACACCCAAATCTGGTGAAGATATTCTCTGTCAAAAACTTCATGGCCACATTATGATCAGCCTTCCTGGTAGGGATTGCTTCAATCCACTTGGTGAAGTAATCAGTGGCAACTAAGATCCATCTGTGTTGGCCACTGGAATGTGGATTGATTTCTCCAATGAAATCTAGGCCCCACTCCTGAAAAGGTCCATTAGCATGTATTAGTTTCAAGGGCAGGGACTTCAATTGCTGCTTTCCTTCAAATATTTGGCACCTGTCACAAGATTTAACAAATGAAAAGACATTAGAAAACAAGGTGGGCCAATAGTACCCAGCTATGAGAATTTTGTGGGCTGTAGTTTTCCAATAATGATGTCCTCCACACATGCTGGAATGAAATTGCTGCATAGCCTCCATTGATTGTTCTTTATCCAGACACCTTAGCAGGATTCCAGAAGGATCCCTCCAATAAAGCAGATTTTCATGAATGCAATACTTTGCTGCCCTAAGTTTAACAGTTCTAGCTTGACTTTGAGTAAAGCCTAGAGGGATTTCTAGCTTCAACAAGAATTTAGCTATTGCAGAGTACCAATCACAAGAAGCTATATTTTTGGCCAATGTCTGATTCTTTTCTGGTTCAACTGTTTCTTCTTCTTCTATTTGGCCATTTTCTGCAATTGTGCCCATGAGATTTATATCCAGCGTTCTGAAATTTCCTTTAGCTAATAACTTTGCCAGGCCCTAACCTTTGACCAACTTGGTGGGCTTCAATTCTATATTAAATTCAATTAACTTTGTAATCCATTTAGCCCTTCTTCCATCGACATCAAGCTGTGTTAAGACATCTTTAATTGCAATAGAGGGTACATATGCAATTATCTTAGAATGTAGGATATAAACTCTAAAAGCTTTCAAAGACTTGATAAGAGCATATGCTTGCTTCTCCACAATATCATACCTCAGCTCAGCATCCCTTAAGGTTTTTCTAAAAAATGCCACTGGATGCTCTGAACCTTCTTCATTTGCTTGCAATAAAACTGCTGCTAGGGTATCTTTAGAGGCAAAAGAAAATATGTGGAACTCCTTGCTGTAATATGGGCTTATTAAAGTGGGAGCCTCCATAATAGCTTTCTTAATGGACTCAAAGGGTTTTCTTGCTGAATCAGTCCACTTAATTTCTGACCCCTTTTTCAACATGAAGGTAATATGTTTTACAAGTTCTGCAAAATTTGGGATAAACCTCCTCACAAAATTTATTTTGCCCAGAAAGGACTGGATATCTTTCTTTGATTTTGGGACAGGCAAAGTCTGTATTTCTCTCACTCTTTCTGGGTCAATTTTGACACCTGCAGTAGAAACAATATGTCCTAACAGCTTGCCCTCCTCTAAAGAAAACTATGATTTTTTGGGATTGACTGAAATTCCAAACCTTCTGCACTTCAGGAACACTTTCTTTAAATGCTGCAAATGGTCTTGATCGCTGCTGGAGTATACTGTTATATCATCAAGGTAGATAAGGACAAAGTTATCCTTCTCTCCCACAAATTCTATATCCATAGCTCTCTGAAAGGTGGCTCCAACATTCATCAGCCTGAAAGGCATCTTAGAGTACATAAAAGTGCCCCAAGGAGTGGTGAATGTAGCCTTCTCTTGGTCATCTGGATGTACAAAATTCTGGTTATAGCCTGAAAATCCATCTAGGAAAGACATTACTTTGGCTCCTGAGACCTTCTGTAGCAGATGCTCCATCTTGGGCAGAGGGTAATTACATTTTTTAGAGCATTTGTTCAAGTTTTTGAAATCAACACAGAGTCTGATTTGTCCACTTTTCTTCCTCACTACCACTAAGTTGGCTACCCATTTCGAGTATCTAAGAGGGACTATGATTTTGGCAGCCAGTAACTTCTCTATTTCTTTTTCAATCAAAGGAAGGAGCAAATGATTTATCGGTCTCAACTTCTGCTTAAAAGGGATGGTGTATTTCTCTAAAGGGATTTTATGCTGGATGATTTTTTTATCATAAGTTTTCAGGTCACTATATTCCCAGGCAAAGACATCAGCAAATTGCTTCATTAAATTGCAGTATTCAGCACTTTGGGCAACAGACAAGCGAGTAGACAGATTTATATATCTTGGCTGACCTGAACTCCCTATATTGTGCTTACAGACTGCAGATTGGTATTCTTTTTGGGCAGCCTTATAAGGCACATCATTTTGGTCAAACAATGTTTCTAGCGGAATTAGACCCCTAGGTACATGATTGCTGGGCAGTTGGACAATGCTTTCTTTACCAATTTTGTTTCTAAGCTGGGACTGGGGATTTTCCTCCAAGGCTTCATTCTCTTAGTCAATTTGCATTTCAGAAAATTCATCAATGACTTGTAGAAAGCTATTCACTTCAACATCATCCTCAAAAACTTTCCAATGCTGGACATTATCGGGCAAGGATGGTCTATATTTCATTTGGACTTCATAGACTAGTCTGAGAGGCATGGGAGGGATTAACATGCTAGCAGACACAGCAAGGGAAACAACAAGCTGATTTTTTACTCTGGGGTTATATGAGATACAAAAATTATCAAAAGAATCTTTGAGTCTCCATACCTCATCTCTGTATGCTTTCAGCCTTGGGTGCTTTGCTTGAAATGTTCTGTTTACTTGCTGAATGATAAGATCAACATCTCCAAACACCTTTATGTTTCTAATTCCTTTGTCTTTAGCTGCATTAAGGCCCAATAGCAGAGCCTCATACTCTGCTATATTGTTTGTGACTTGAAAAGCCAGCTTAAAAGACAGATGGGTGCTTTCTTGTTTTGGAGATATCAGCACCACCCCTGCTCCTGCAGTCTCCCTGGAACATGCTCCATCAAAGAACATCTCCCAAACCTGACTTCCTTGCTCTCCCTTGGTCTGATTGACTGGTTTCTTGATCTGCATTGCGGCCTTCTGGGATTCTTCTATTTGGAGGATACATGCTCCAAAATCAGTGTCCACAGCATATATGGGATGATTAGTAGGATTCTTCTCATCATTGATGATGTATGCCAACTGTGCTTCCCTGTACAATCTCCTGCTTTCTCCTCCAAAGACTAGGACAAAGGCGTAAGATAAGTCATTTTGTAATGTCCCACCTAGTCTCTTAATCCATCTTCTAGACAGCAGCATGCCAAACTTAGGAGGGACATCTGCTACCACAATATCCATCATCATACTCTTCATGGGCAGCTGAGTTAAGGTAATGGCCATGTCTTTAATTAATCCTAGGCATTTCACTTTCCTTGAATCAAAAGAGAATAAGTCATGATATGGTCTAGTGATATCAAGGCCTAACTCTTCCATGACAGCTTTAGGCATCAGATTGTGGCTGGCCCCTATGTCTAGCAGGCAATTGTGGAGGATTTTGTCATGAATAGTTAAAGAGACAAAATAATGGAGAATTATTATTAGCAAGTTCGATCATAGGGCTAAGCACAACTGCAGGCTTTTCATCTTGCAAATTGACATAGTTAGTGGGGGTTTGCGTGGTTTTCAGCTCAAGAGCCTCCAGTATAGGCTTTCTAAACACTTCACTCCTTACAAGTTCTAATAGAGGCACAAATATTTTAACTTCTGGACTTATGATTCAAAACTGAAAGGGGAAGGGGACTTATCAGGACCCTTTACCTCTTGAGCTGGTGCTTTGAGGATGACTCGATCAGCTACTGGTCTCTTCTGTCTGATATTCTGTTGCTCTGTTTGGACAACAGATCTTTGGGCAGGATTCTCCTTGACATTGTTTGCTTTTGACCTGAGATTATATCTTTCCTGTTCACCAGTCTGCAGAACAGCTTCTCTGTCCCACTCTTGACTGGTTTGGTCCTGCAGTAGTGACTCTTCATATGCAGCCAATGTCAAAAAGGTAGCACTACCTTTATCTTCCATGCAGTGAATTTCATCCTCCTCTTCAAACTGCTCCTCCTCCATGACTACATTTTGGAAAGGAGCCTTAACTTTCTGTTCTTCATTTGCTTCTTTACCCCTTTGAATGATTTGTAATTGTTCATTTGCTCTTCTGGATGGATTTGGATTTCTTGGAACAAATTTGTTTTGAAACCTTGTCTTCCCAGAACTCTTCTCAACTTTCAACTTGGATATTTCAGCAGCCAATGACTCTATCATTTTAGTCATTTTATCTAGTTTAGGTTCTGAAGATGAAGCAGAGGAAGAAGAAGCCTCACCTCTCTACCTTCTTCTATCAGCATGACTTTTTAGCTTTTCTGCAGCCATGATATTTGATTCCACCTCTAGTGTTGCATCCTGCATAGCAGTTAGAGTGGTACATCTTCTTTCTCTCAACAGCAGGCAAAAATCCGAGTCAAAAGCATTGGCATAAGTGAGTTTGGCAGAGGTGGGGGTGGGCTTTTCTTCTGCTGGTATCTTACTATACATACGGTTAAATATTTTATTAAAATCAGGCAAAGATTCCCCATTTTTCCTCTTTAGGTTTCCAAACTTTGTATGGTAGTAGAGCAGGTCTTTTCTATCTCCCCATTGTTTTAGGAATGCATCATCCAATGCCTCAATGTCTGTTATGGACCTATGGGGCAATTCTCTGAACCATTTCCTAGCCTCTCCATCAAGGCCCTGAACAAACAATCTCATCTACACATCATCTTCACTAATATCTAGGTTATCAGTATAACTATAAAAAGATTCAAGGTGTTCTTCAGTTGTTACCCCCTCTGTACCAGTGAATTTGGGCATATATTTCTGATATTCTCCTGCATGCATGGCATTCAAAGGAACAGGCAAGACCAGGGGTCCATACCTAGCAGCTATAATTCTTTCCATCTTCGTGGGAGCTTGCTGGCCTGCCATGACTGGGATATTTGGAAGGATACTGACAGATTGAACGGTAGGGAGTGATGAAATAGATTACAGAAATGAGGGAAATTGATGGACTGTATGGGAAACTTTCTTTGGACTGAGATCCAAAGGGGAACTAACTGAACAAGGAGCTGTATGAATCTCTAAAGGTATTTCTTTACTAACAGTGCTAGGCTCTAAGTCTTCAAACTATGCATTCTCAGCTGTAATATTTCCTTTAAGATATGTATAAGATTTCTTGGGCTTACCTGATCCTGATGCTCCTTTCTGTGATGTTTTCTTCTGCTTAGCAATCTTTTCAGGGTCAGGCACTGGGTCAGCTGGTGATTTCTGAGGATTTATACGAGTATGCCTTACAAATTGAGCCAGAACTGAAACGTGGAGTCTCCACCAGGTAAGTCCTCCAGTAGAGTCGCCAGATAGATGATTACAACCAGAAATGTGTCTAGACTTTGTCTATCATCAAAGCATGGAACTCTGTCGTTCTCCTAGGGAAGCTGAGCTTCAATCTCCTTTCACGGGCAACGACGCTAATCGATGTTATCTCCCCAAGAAACTCTCCTAGGTTGTAGCTCGGAGATGCTCGGGACATCAAAAACTCAACTAAATGTTGGAAATGGATGAATGGAAGGAATGATGCATATTCAAGCCCGATAACCACTCCTACTTTGCTTGAATCCAGACATGCGTGAACACCCCCAGACTACAAGGCTTTAGACCACCAATTACTCACAGCTTAAGCATTGGGTGAATATGGAGAATACTGACCACACCAGCAGATGCACAGGACCCTGTGATGGCCGTCTGCAACCAATAAAAAGGTCTGCAAATCTAATTCCCTAGTGAACAGACAGGATGACAGCTCTCTATCACTAAGTGAAAAGAAACTTGATTAATACACTCACTGATACCTGTAAGATTATGACACAGAGGTGGGATGACAACCCCTCTAATGCTACACATCAAGAGTTCAAGAAGAAATGCAAATCAAGCACATCCTAGAACAGAAAAGAGGTGGAAAGTGAGCAATTAACAACAAAAGAAGCTTGTATTAGCTGAAAATGCCGACGAGATGCTGCAAGTATCAAAGTAGTTGCAGTCTCCAGAAGTTGAACCTTACATCAAAACAACAACCATCAATCCTGATTACATCTGTTTTCTGGGTATATATAGAGTTTGATTACAAAAATGTTCTGCTATTCTATGCGTGGAGGGGTCTTAATGGACCACCAACTGCTTTAACTATCTGAAAGAGTCTCTGTTGCAAACTGCTTGCTTTAATAAATGAATTTGATCTTTTCTAATATTCGGTTGTCCTTCTTGAGCAGATGGAGTGTTGTATAGAAGAAGTTCCATAACTGATAAATGTTGTGATCTGCTCGAGGCACATCCTTCTCATTCTCGGTCATACTGCTCTTGAATGCAGTTGTTGAGGAGTAACTGCGCAGAGTACTGAACATTGGCCACCTTCATCCTTCGGCTGCATGGTACAGGTCAAGGACACAAGGACTGCATGGCGAATGAATGGAGGAGGAAGATCAGCCGTTGGATCACGTGGATGGACGACGGAGATCTCTCGGCGGGATGGATCGGGAGGAAGCAGGAGTTAGGTGATCACAGGCCGTTGGATCTTGGGTGGACAGATCCAACGGTTTTCGGGTGCGGCATATGCACGGAGTTTATCGGGCGAGGAAAACGGTTCGGGTAGTAAGCGGTATCCCCCGCATCGCTATCGGGGGTTGGGCGGTAATTGTACACAGGCGCACGATCCCATTCAACGCGCTACACGTGGATGATGGGACATGGCAGAAACCACCTTTATCGCGAGTTAAAGCGTGGGCATCTTCGCGGGTGCAGGAGGAGCAGATGCCGTTGGATCCGGGTGATAGGTGATCAAACGGCAGGAACTTGATTGCACGGGTTTCGACTGATGTGACGGGGAAGGGCTTGTGTAAAGAGCACAGTCATGTGATCGCGGTTACAAGACGGTTTAGACTCGGCGCTCGGGGAGCTAAGGAAATATGGGTTTATTTTGGGTTTTGGAGGAAAACAGAGATAGCGGGGGTTATGAGGGTATGAATGGTGCGAAGGAGCAGGAGACGAATGACTGATGCGAGTCCTTTGTGAGCATAACCGACACTGCCAGACCTGTGTTTGACCCTTGAATCATCAAAGTATGTAGCAGAGCTAACAGGTCCACTTTATGTATTTATCCTCATTGCTCCCGATAGGGTAGTACTGCTCCTTGATAGTGTCCCGAAACTAATCCCAAGTGGGTGCAGCTGAAATAGTGAGGGCGTACTTTAATCCTTCTACTTACAGTAGGTTTCCCACTAGTCCTTGACGTGGGGGGCGAGTTTGAGAAGAGAAAAAGTAACATTTTCCCGACTAGAAAAATCATGAACGGAAAAATATCCTTCTAGCAGATTTAACCATTTATCTATGACGTCCGCATCTATCTGACCCTCAAATATGGGAATGTCAAAGTTAAATTGTACCTTAAATGGTGTGGCGATTCAAAAGTAACTTTTGGAAGTAGATGCGTCGCTCTTGGGTAGCCGCTGAAGGATTTGAGCAAAATTGTCCACCATCGCATTCCTCTGTCGCTTGAGGACTTCTTCGAGCAATATTTTGAAAGGATATCCTGACCCCTCATCTTTATTTTCTTCTGCCATGGGAGGCCGTCAGGATTTGCGAGGCTGGTCTTGCAAAGGTTTGGCCATTTCAAGCCCTAACTCCTTATATCCTAACCTCGTTGGGGACATGCAAAGAAAAACAAAGAAAGAGCAGACTGCTCTGATACCACTGATCCGAATTTAAACAAGAACAAAAAAAATTACAGATATAACCATAAATACAAAGATGCAACAAAATAACACTTCATTTAATTAATATCAAATACTGAAATATGCTTACAAATAAAATGGAAATAAGACTAGTTCGGGTGATGGTAGCTTATCTCTGAGAAGAGATGCGGTGGCTGCATGCATCTGAACTGTGTTACACTGAGGCTCCAAGGCCTATTTATTATTAAGAAAGAATGGAAAACCCTAAACATCTAGAAACCTAACCCTAGGAGATGAAGCGCCAAAACTATGGGCCCCGTTCGGGAAAATTGGTACATCAATTTCCCAGGGTTCTAACTTTGGCATACTATCTCCGTTGGCTCTCATAATACCTCATTTCAAAGATCTTGAAAAGTAGGCCAAAAATAAAACCAACAACCATATTTTTAAATTCTCTAGTCTCTCCGTTTTCCCTAAAATCATCGTTTAGGGCCTCAAAACGACTTTGGAAATTGAGGACCTGAAAAATTGCCAAAAATAATAAATTATGCTACAATTAAGGAAACTAAAAATATGAAAGAGACGGTGTTGGGGGTCCAAGTGGAATAGGAGTGTGGCCACCAATATCCACATAGATCATTTGGACAGATGATGGATCCAACTATGATCTATTGTGATAATTAGAGTTGCATCAAGCTTTTTAAGAATCCGATATTTCACAATCGATCCAAGCATATAGATATCCAATATCATCGTTTACGAGACTATGTGCAGAGGTGGATAATGTTTTTATAATACATTCCATTATAGGAATAAGATGCTGACATATTGATAAAGGCCTTGTCAAGAGGGAAGTTCGAATTCCATAGGTGTAGGATAGGGGTGGTTGATAATCCCTTTCTTGCTGAGAGGGAGTGTTGAGAAGTGCAACAAGAAAGTATCAATTTGTCTTTGCCTTGATCAAATTGAGAAAATTTGAATTTCCACATCAATAGACAACTTGGATGCAGTTAAGTCATTTGACATTGCTCTTGTCACTCAATTAGCTAAGTGAATTTGAGTTAGAGGGCTTGGAGTTCAGTTAAGCATGTGTGATTGCTAAGTTTTAGTAATCCAGTTTAGTTATATCTAGTTTAGTTCAGTTAAACTAGTTCTAACAATTGGAGGAACTAGTGGAAAGTCAGTTGTGCAGTGGGACAAAAATCTAACTCAGTGATCATCCAGTTAACTGATCAATCAGACTTAAATAACTAGTGCATTCAGATAATTTGAGTTCCTAGATACGCTAGAGAAACCAAGGCAGTGTAACAAGCGGTTGTAAACTAGTTTGAGTGTTTAGGTGTTGCATGCAGTCAGATGATCAAACCTTGGGAGTTGCACAATCAATTGGAGGAAAATTCCTAAAAAATAGGGGTTAATTCTCTGGGAATTGCACAAGGAAATAGGTGCTCAAGTAAAGGCAAAAATTGACTAAGTCTGGGTTAGAGCTTCTCATTGAGTAGAGAGATAGGTAATACACTTTCAGGTTGAGCTCAAACTGAGCTAATAATTGTAATACATCTCTATTCATCTGATTAACGCAAAGAGGCTTGAGGGTTTTTTCTTAGTTGGGTTCCCTTAAAAAAATACTGTGCATGTGTGTTATTTCTTGTTGCATGTCTGAGATTATTGTTTTAAATTGTGAATTGAATTTCACAAATCAGTAGAGTAGAATTGTGTCTCTTGATTTAGATTAAAATTTCGTGAGTAGTGCAATTCTATCACTAAATTTCAACATAAAATAATAACACAAACTACCATAATAAAAAATTGTCCTTATAACAATAGAGAAAAACAAAAAATAATATTAATAATATCTCAAAACTTTTGTTTTTAAAGTTTTTTTTCATAAATTTCTTTTACATATTTAATATATGATTTGTTCCCTCTATTTTTATATTCCAAAAAAATTTCAAATTATTCCAAAAATGTAATTTATGTTTGATGGTTTTGTAAAAACATTATTACTCTCAACAATCCACAATTGACTACTACTAATATTTTAGTACTATCAATTTCCAATTTTAATAACAGCAATGTTTACCTAAATAAACTTCAATTTTTTTAAGTGGACACTTTTATCTTTAAAATGTTGTTTAAGTTATCTAAACAATGTAATCAATTTAAAGTTAACTTACTTTTATATACAATTTTATTAGCACTACTTTATATGCTTACTTTACACTTGCTATATTAATAATACCTTTACACCAAAATTCATTGAAGTTGCATGCTTGCTTTGCACTTGCTAAATATTGGCCAGAATCGATCCCAAAAAGTTCAAAGAATAATATCATGTTTTTATAAAATATTAAATTAGGTCTAGCTGGTTTGGGTTTTGCAGTCTTGATGTTTCAAGTTAGATATTGGTCAGAAATGATCCTAGTTAGTTTAAGAATTATATGATGTGTTTTATAAAATACTAAATTATGTCTTTCTGGTTTGGGTTTTGGCACTTGATAACTTTACAACTTTACAAGAATGGTATATTTTTTATATAATCTTTTTCATAGTAGCACCCAAGTGCAGGGGAGTTGCTATATTTATAATACCTTTACACCAAAATGCATTGAAGTTGCATGCTTGCTTTGCACTTACTAAATATTGGTCAGAATTGATCCCAAAAAGTTCAAAGAATTATATAATGTTTTTATAAAATATAAAATTAGGTATTTTTGGTTTGGGTTTTGCAGTCTTGATGTTTTAGGTTAGATACTGGTAAGAAATGATTCTAGTTAGTTTACTAGTCATATGATGTTTTTTTTATAAAATACTAAATCAAGTCTTTCTGGGTTTTGCTTTCTTGATAACTTTACATATATCGTATATTTTTATATAATTTTTTTCCAGAGCAGCGCCCAAATGTATTTTTTTGAAAATTGGCATGATGGATCTTCTTGTTAACCAATGTTAAAAGAATACATTATATCTATGATGGATGTTCTTGTTAACATATTGCTATATGATGGTTCTTCTGGTTAACAAGGTGCTCAAAGAGTGCCAAAAGAATACATTGCATTTATGATGGATGTCTTTGTTAACAAGGTATTAAGAGTGTTGCGTCTCTCCTTGATACATTACTAAAAGTAATATAACTTGGGTTATTATATGATACATGAAAGAGTATAGAGAGTATTATAGGATGATGAAAGGTAGGTCTAGTTGTGGAATAATTTCATATAAGAATACATTTCATGAAGGCAAACCATATATAGGTAAGTGGTGATTTTTGGTTTTGTCTTTAGAAAGGTGTGGATTCTTTTTATTTATTAATGATTTTTCATATTCCTCTTAGGTTAATATTTACAACTTACTAGAATCTATATGAATTAGGTATTTAATATTTTCCACTTTAAATTAAATGGGTGATTGTGAGTCTAATTATTATTATTATTTTTAATTAAATTATTATATTATATGATAGAGAACTATATAGAAGAACACAATCTAAAGCGAGAAAAAAAGATATAACACTTATTATTAAAAAATGAGACATGTAATACGGGAGGGACTCTGCGATGAGGGTTTTGCAGTCTAGGGTTTCGACGAAGGTAGGCTAGAAGGAGCGCCAAACGCTGGAGCAGCGCACAAGGGAAGAGCACAGGCAAGAGAACCAGAAGTACAAAAACTAGAGTAAGAAAAGTCCAAAAAGCCAGAAGCCTGGGGGCTAAAATGAAGTTCAAGAACTGAAGGGAAGTAATGGAAACGACGCAGGGGAGGGGAGAGATCCCATCCTACAAAGCAGTGATAACAGGAGAAGCGCGGAAGGAACGACAGAAGGAAGGAGACAAAACAAGTGAAGGAGAGACTTCAGCAACAGGAACACAAAGGAGAATGGGAGCAACAAGCAAACGTTTGCCGAGGGCAACGAATAAACCTAGGTTCGTAATACCTAATAACAGACTAGAGAAATATAGAAGTTATATGAAGGATTATGATTTGATCTGTAAATTTGTAGGATACTGGCCAGCAGAGAAAGATCTTCTCAGATGGATCCAAAAAAGGTGGAAACCAAAAGGACATGTGGAAATAAAGCTGGGGGCGAAGGGATTTTTTATAGTCATATTCTCCAATCTAGAAGACAAGGAAAGGATCTTTGAGGAAGGACCCTACTTCATGAACAATGCTGGATTATTTATGAGACAGTGGGTAGACTGTTACAACCCAGATAAGGAAAGAATGTTAGCAGCTCCAGTATGGATCAGACTCTTTGGCTTACCAATAGAATTCTGGGACCCAGAAATCCTTGAGGGTATAGGGAACGCAATAGGATCCTTTGTGAAAGTGGTAGAATCAACAAAGAGGGGTAGATATACAACATACACAAGAATATGCGTGTATATTAACATAACAGAGCCACTTCCAGATAAAATAGAGTTGGAATACCACGATGAGATCTGGCACCAACCAATTGATTACAAGCATATCCCCTTTCATTGCAGAAGATGCCATGAGTATGGACACCTATATCGAGAATGCCCTATCACGTTATCAGAAAAGGAAAAGGAAACAGATAATGAAAGGAGAAACGCGGCAAAGAAATCAGGACAGGAGGATGAGAACTTCAGAGAAGTGCAGAGAAAGAAAAAAAGAGGGAATAACAAGACACAGCTGGACAAACAAAAAGGAATCCATATTATAGAATCCCAAAACAAATTCCAAGTATTACAGGACGAAGAAGTGGAAACAGAGGAGAACGAAGATGAGGAAATAGAAGGAATGGAGGTCATAAAGGAAAATGCAGATAAAGGGGCAGATCAAGTAGATAAAGGTCAAGAGGGTACAGAGGAACCAATAGAAAACCAAGAGGATCAACGAAGAATGGAAATAGACCCACAGAAAACAAAAGGCGAGGAAGAAGAACAAGTAATGACGAAGCTTTTGCAGGAATGGAAGACGCTCGATGAAAGATTTATTCCAGAGGAACAGAAACAGATGTACAAAGAAGCCTTTCAAAGATACAAAGAGAAAAAAGGAATAACTGAAGACATAAGAGTTGGGAAAATGGAGATGCAGGAAACCCAAAATCTAGGAATGAGCAGTACTGGAAAAGGAGGTAGAAGAGCAATGAGTGAAACAATCCAAGAAGTTGGAGAAATGTTAGTTAATTCACGAAGAGTTATACCTCTCTCAGAGGTATTTCAAACCCCTCCGAAACTTTTGCGATGATCATCACAAGCTGGAACATAAGAGGCCTCAACAGTAGAGGCAAGCAGAGGTATTTAAATGATAGACTGAAAAAAGATAAGCCTAGCATAATGATAGTACAAGAAACAAAAATAAGTACAGAGAAAATGAGAGATATTTTGAATAGAAACAAGAATAGATATGAAATGATGGGACAGGATGCGATTGGGAGTGCGGGGGGTTTGGTAATAATTTGGAACCCTGAAGAAATACAATTAGACAATTGGATAAGTTTCCCAAGAATTCTAACAGGAACTGCAAAGATTATAGGAACAACAGAGGAGGTTATTATAACAGGTGTTTACGGACCCCATACCCAAAGAGAACGGGAAAACTTTCTGCAAAATCTAAAAGCAATGAGGAATCTAATCCCTGAAAAACCGTGGATAGTAGGAGGGGATTTCAATCTGATTAAAAGCTTAGAGGAGAAAAGAGGAGGTCTAAGGAGAATGGATACAGCTATGGAACAGTTCAGAGATATGATAAGGGAGCAGGGACTGATTGATATTCAAACTATAAATGGAAATCATACTTGGAACAACCGAAGAGGGGGAGCTAATCAAATTGCATCACGACTTGACAGGTTCTTAATTTCTGAACAAATAATGATGAAAGATGTTTTCATAGAAGCCACAATTCTACCGATTGCAGGATCGGATCACTGGCCGATTAAGATGGAAATAGATCTCAAACAAAGACCTAATAACAAACCATTTAGATTTGAAGCATTTTGGCTCAGAAATGAGGGACTGATAGAGAAACTTGAAGAATGGTGGAAGAAGAGCGAACAAAAAGGGGAAAATAAAATGCATACCTTCCAACTCAAATTAAAGGAGTTGAGAGACAAAATAAAAAAGTGGAATAAAGAAGAATTTGGAAATATACTGAAGGAGAAACAATGCCTAGAACAAAGAATGGAAGAGCTGCAACAGATGGATATATTAGAAGGTTTATAGGAAGATAGAATAAAGGAAGAAGGAATTGTAATAAATCAACTAGAAGAGAGAAGGAAACAAGAAGAGATCTTATGGAGACAGAAGTCAAGGGTTCAGTGGCTTAGAGAAGGAGAAAGGAATACTAAGTTCTTCCATAAAGCAATGATACAACATAGACAAAGAAACATAATTTTCTCCATTAAGAACCAAGAAGGTCAGCGTGTCCTCCAGCATGATGAAATAGAAAAAGTACTGGTTAACCATTTCAAAAATCTTCTAAATGAAACTCAAGATAATAGAACAGAGGCTATAACGAAGATAAGAAAGGAGATCCCTAAACTGGTAACCATAGAACAGAATTTGACATTGACGAGGAAAATTACTATGGAAGAAGTGGAGGAAACAGCCAGGAATATGAAAAGGAACAAAGCCCCTGGGCCAGATGGGTATACGATAGAATTCTACCAAGCAGGATGGCACTTCCTTGCTGAAGAAGTCTTAGAAGTGGCGGAGGAAGCTCGAATTCATCAAAGAATATGGCCAGGTATAAACTCAACCTTGTTAACCCTCATTCCTAAAACTACCCAAGCGAATCAAGCTGAAAGCTTCCGCCCTATAGCTTTATGTAATGTTATCTACAAGATAGTGGCATCAGTGGTGGCCCAGAGGCTGAAATCCATCCTCCCGAACATAATATCCCCAGAACAAACTGGGTTCGTAGAAGGAAGATAGATTTTGGACGGATTAGTGGTGGCTCAGGAAGTAATCCATACCTTAAAAGTGAAAAAGGAAAAAGGAATGCTGATTAAATTAGATCTGTCAAAAGCCTATGACAGATTAAATTGGAGATATTTAGAAGCCATCCTTCAAGCCTTCGGATTCTGTGACAGATGGGTGAAATGGGTCTTAAGTATGATCTCCACGCCAAATTTTTCCATCTTGCTAAATGGAGCCCCATCTGCTACTTTTAATGCTTCAAGAGGTCTTCGACAGGGGGATCCCCTATCCCCCTTTCTCTTCATAATAGCAGCAGAAGGATTAGGTAGATATTTCAAAAAAGAATTAAGAGAAAGGAAAATCCAGGGTCTGAGGTTATGGGGCAATCATACTACAGTTACTCACCAACAGTTCGTGGACGACATCATGATATACTGTAAAGTATCCCTGAATGAGGTGAGAAGGATAAAGAGAATTTTAGAGGTGTTTATGAAAGGTTCAGGTATGGAGATAAATAATGAAAAATCAAGAACGTTCTTTTTTAATACAGTGGAACCCATCAAAAATCACTTAACCAGGACCTTGGGCTATAGAAAAGGGGAGCTCCCAACAAAGTATTTAGGAACCATGCTAGACTCATCATCCCTAAAAATAGGAAACTGGAGATCCATTATGGAAAAGATCATGAAAAGACTTGAAAATTGGTCTTTCCGTACTCTGAATCTTGCTGCAAGAGTTGTATTGCTCAAATCAACCATTCAGGCGATCCCGATATATCCATTATCAGTAATGGCAGCACCAAAAGGGATATGCAACAAGCTGATAGAGATATACAGAAAATTCCTATGGGGAGGGCCTAAGCAACAAAAGAAATGGGCACTCTGCTCCTGGGATAGCCTAACTAAACCAAAAGAAAAAGGCGGACTAGGTCTAAGGGACCCGTCTGTACTAAATCAAGTTCTAGCAGCAAAACTAAGATGGAGATGGATGCAAGGAGGAAAGGACCTTTGGAAAGAAATATGGACAACAAAGTATAATATGCCATCAACTCCTGAAGAAATATTAAGGAAACAAGAAATACCAAGAGGATCAGATATATGGAATCTGACTAATCAAAGCAGAGAATTAGTAGATGGAAATATATTTTGGGAAATCAGAGGGGGCCAGACTGCGAGATTTTGGGAAGAAGCGTGGCAGCAAAGGGAGAAAATGGTGAATCTACAGGGAATGCAGGATATCTACAGAATAGGGATTGACAAAGAACTCATCTTGGTCAAAGATTATTGGATAGAAGGAAGAGAAAATGAAGAATGGAGAGAATGGAAAACAATAGAAGATTGGAACAGGAATGCAACGGAGGAACAAAAAATCTTGTTTAGTAAGGAATTAGAGTCCAGGAAAATAAAAAACAGAGGAGGCAATGATATTCTACGATGGGGAAAAGAAACTAAAGGAACTTTCACTATTAAGGAAGCATATAATATAAAAGTCCAGCAAGAGCAGAGGGAAGAGGAGCAGAAATGGAGAAAACTTTGGAAAAATAAATGGTGGCCGAAGATAAAGATGTTCGTGTGGTTGGTAGGGAGGAAACGTATACTAACCTGGGACCAAATCCAAAAAAGAGGATTCTCAGGCCCATCAAGATGCTGTCTCTGCAACCAAGACGGAGAAGACCAGGAACATTTACTAAATGGCTGCAGAATAGCTCAATACCAATGGGATAAGACTAAAGATCTCTTTTCAACAATCGAACGAAATCCACAAGATATCATACAAACTCTGTGTAATTGGGGAGAAGGAAAATTTAAAAGCTCGGTGGTGAGAAGAGCCTGGAACATGGTGGCAGGATTCAATGTGTGGAATATTTGGAAAGAAAGAAATGGAAGAATTTTCCAAGGGAAAATATCAAATCCGGAAGAAGTTTGGCAAAGGACCCTGAGACAAATCAGGGAATCAATCCTTGCAGAAGTATGGACAGAGGAAGATTGGAAAACCTCTGAGGAAGAAGCAGAAATCCTAAGAAGGTTGAACTTGGAACAAGGGATGGTCTTTCAACAAAAAAAAAAGCAACAACAACCTATCGCTGCCCAAAGTCTTGCAGTCTTCCGAAGGCCACATGAAGGGTTTATCAAGCTCAACTTTGACAGAGCGACAAAGGGGAATCCAGGTCCCGCAGGATATGGAGGAATCTTTAGAGACATTCAAGGAGATACAGAATGGATTTATGCAGAACATGGAGGAACTATGAGTAATAACGAAGCGGAATTCATGGCAGCTTATCAGGGCCTCAAAATTGCGATAAGAAATGGATATAGAAAGCTAGAGATCGAAGGCGACTCAGCCCTGGTTATAAACACCATAAAAAAACTAATACAAGGGAAACAGTGGGAGCAGGTCGCCAAAAGTTGGAGAACAACGAGCTTAGTCCAAGAAATTGAAGAAACATTGAAAGATATTGAATACAAGGCCACCTCTCATGTTAAGCGAGAAGGAAATAAGCCTGCGGATTTCTTGGCCAATTGGGGAAGCAAGGAATTAATGGGGAAAGTGGATGACAGTTGGACAAACCAAATGGTGATGACAAGATGGGATAGTTTAAGACAACTCATAGATAACGATACCCATGAAACAATATAATTGTAATAAAAAAGACGTGAAGCTCCTGAGTGGGAAGTTAAGGCAGATGTATTTGGCAGAAAAGATAGGACAGAAGGACGGCGGCCATACCTCCCTGACCATAGTAATTAATGATAATTCAGAGCAGCAGGTACGCAATCCAAAACAAATCTCGGAAAACACCGAAGAGAGCATCATACAAGTTATAAGGGAGAAAGGAAGTGGAGGACAAATACATCATAAACAGAAAGGTGGCGATAAAACTATAAGGCGGAACAAGAGAAGGATGAAAGACAACAAGAAGTTGAAGAAGGTGGCTAGGAAAGGAGAGACCTGGCAGAGGAATCAAAACCAACGACTTAAACGAGTCAAGATGGCAGCGAGCTGGGATAAAGAAGTTCAGTCAGAGCGGGAAGATTACAGAGACAGACAATTTGAGCGGAGCAGAATCAAAATTGAGGTCGAAAGCTCAGAAGACATGGAGATTAACCAGGACGAGGGTTTCCTGAGGGAGACTTTTGAAAAAGGACAGAGCAGTAAAAATGTTAAACGAGGCAGAACAGACGGAAGAAGGAAAGCACGTGAACAAAGAGGTAAGGGCCGACCCTGGCAAGCAAACAATGGAGAGGAGGGAAACCAGCCTCAGGAAAGACAAAAAAGGGGAAGGAAATCTATCCGTAGGACGGTTCATGAGGCAGAGCAGGCTTACAATCAAGAAACAAATGAAGACATTCGAAAAATCATTGAAGTCATGGAAAATAGAGTCCTGGAAGAACCGTCGGACCCTGAGATGGAAGAATGGAAATCCCAGATGCCAGATCCAGGCAATACCAGAGGCACACTAACCCTATACCGTCGAGCTCTTCACACTTACTGGGTCCTGAAGCACCTTTTGGCCAAGGCAATGGAACAAGTCGCTGCAGAAATGGTGGAGATGGCGCAGGAATCGATGGCAGCAAGGAAGGAGATGGAAAAGGTTGAAGGTATAATGCGTCAACAGAATGAGCAGATCAAGGAGATACATGAGATGCTGAAGGAACTGGTAAAAACCAAGGACAATAATGAAATCAAAAGGGGAAGCGCGGAGATTTGAGAGGCTAGTTAACTCTCTCTTTTTGATTTTTGATGCTACTGCTCTGTTTTGGGAATTTGACTGCATGTCACAACAACCAGTAGTGAAGATAGGTCTTTAAGTAGATCTTAGAAAAATCAGTCTTTTAAAACATTCTGATTACAAAGGTTTAATGTCTTGCAAGTTTTTTCTGATAGTATGTAAAAAGAAAAACAGTACCGAATGCTTGATGAAGAGGAACCAACAGATCCAGTTTCCCATATGGGCGGATTGAGGTTCCTTAGTATGTAATTTTCAGGTTGCTGTAGATAATAGAAATTCCTTAGCTTACAAAAAAAAATAAAATGAGACATGTAGGATATAGACAATGTTGTTTCTATATATTGGACCCACTTTATGCCAACCAATGAAGTGGTTTGATCAACAAAAAAAACTATCACCATTCCCAAAAAAAGTGATAGACAACTCGTCATTGAAAATAATAATTGCAAATAAAATATAATAACCTCTTCACCAACAATTTTCATTTAACCGTTCTACTTTAGCAACGTGAAGGGATTTAAGAAATAATGTCTTAACTAGCTGCTATAGGAAGCATAACATCACCAACCACATGTTAAACATAAGCGGTTAATATTTGAAGTGGAGATTTAAACTAGGATTGGTTAGAATTGGCCCTAGCTATGAAACACATGATATATCATATCCATTGCTCACAGTTGTATATGTACCCAATATCTCCTTCTCAACTACACTCTTTGCCTCATGAGCTAGATGTTGATGTAATGGTAGCGTAGGTACCCAGTCATATCTAGAGCTCTTCAAGGATAAAGAAGATGATTTATTACTAAGATAACATTCTATGTAAATAGAAGCAAGCTGTGTAAACATAGAGCCTTGGATGTCAAATAGTTGATTCAAGATTTTGTAGTAGGGGAGGTAACACATTGCTATGAATGGGAGAAGAAACACATTGTTACCATAGTATGAGAGACATAACTCATAAATAATAAATAGAAGTGGTGTTTCTTCACATAAGAATAATGGAGTTAAAATTATCCTTGCTTTGATATCATTGTTAGGTAGAAGAATAACTCCACAGATAATTGCATTTCATTAAGGTGAGCCATACATTGATACAATGAGAAGTGACTTTTGGTTTCATCTAAAGCGAATTAGTTTCATATTCCAAGAGGTTGAATGATTCTTCATATCCACTTATTACTCTTCATATTCCTCCTAAATTAATATTTCCGATTTACCATAATCTTGAAGGATTAGGTCTCTTCTAAAGATAACTTTTTGCTAACTCAGAAAGAATAAATAGAAGTGGTGTTTCTGCACACAAGAATCATGGAGTTAAAATTATCTTTGCTTTGATATCATTGTTAGGTAGAGGAATACTCCACAAATAATTGCATTTCATTAAGGTGAGCCATACATTGATACAATGAGAATTGAGTTTTGGTTTCATCTAAAGTGACTTAGTTTCATCTTCCAAGAGGTTTGAATGATTCTTCCTATCCACTTGTAACTCTTCACATTCCTCCTAAATTAATATTTAGGATTTACCATAATCCCCAAGGATTAGGTCTCTGGTAAAGATAACTTTTTGCCTACATTCAATTGGGCGAATATGTCAAATATAAATGTTTCATTTTTGTTTGAGTACAATTTTTCATTTTAGGAAATCTCCTTAATGCATAATAAGAAATATCCCAATGAAAATTATGTCACTATATGAAGGTGAGGGTAAGGGATACTGTTTTGTTACATGCAATTTGGTTGATATAGGGGATTAATATTGTTTTCATTTAAGATAAATATTCTTAACACACAATGATAAATATCTCAATAACAATTATGTTACTATATGAGGGTGAGGGTAAGGGCTACTTTTTAAGTTACACGCAAATTGGTCGTTTATATTTGAATATCATTATTTATTTTGGAAAAATATCCTTAGCACATGTAAAATTAGAGATGACCCAATGACACTTCTTTTATCATTATATGTTGGAGCAACTTCTATATATATATATATATATATATATATATATATATATATATATATATATATATATATATATATATATATATATATATATATATATATATATATATAAATACAAGTACAACGCTGTATATTCCATATGAGGAATATATTTATACTGTCAATATTGTCAACATCCATCATGTCACTTGCAGGAATTGAACTTGGGGGGGGGGACGCTCCCAATCACCTGAGATAACTCCAATTGACACACACACACACAATTTACAAAACATTGAGCCAAGTTTATCATACTTATTAAATGTTTATAATGTGTTGGTTCTTAAGTTATCCTGGTAACTGAGGACAAATGGAGACCACATTCACTGAGGATTCCAAGGATCCTCCCGTTCTAGGTGACAAGGGTTGGCGTCCCTTTCACCACAGGGGTATTCCCTGATAATAGTGTAAATTAAATAGTCATTGTAAAATAATGTAAATTAAATAGATTTTCTAATTAAACAAATAAATAGGCTAGATTATTGAATAAAGAGTATTTTAAATAAAATAATGCTTTTTGGGAAAAAGAGATGGTAGGTACATAACTCATGAAAACTTATTAAATTAAAACTTCATTAAAGACAAATGAGGTAAATTAATATATATCATAATTCACAAAGGTTAGTGAGAAATAAAAATTAAAATTAAAGAAAAGAAAGAAATTAAAGCACAATGGCATTAAATACATCTAATTGAACTATGTGGTTTAAATAACATAACATCAAGTATTATTATTATTTAACATGCATAACAATTAGAATAATTTAATTTAATAATTTCTAATAATAAATATTGGAGAAATATTAAATTAAATGTAATGTGTGAAACATTAGACAATTTGAACAAGTCAAATAATGACTAATAATTTCACATTTTCTAGTGAAGCAAAATAGTACAAAAAAATAATAAAATTACAAAGAAATATAATTTAAAGAACTGATTTTTATGACATTTGAATTTATGGTGCACATAACCGTAAATATCATGTATTCATGGAATTAAAACTGCAACAAATAAATTCAAAATATGATTTAAAAACTCTAAGTATCAAGTATTCCAAAGTATTTAAAATCATTTAATGTGTTCAAGAATAATGTATAATTAAGTTAAGCCATTAGTTTTGAAAAACAAACCAGTGCATAAAATATAAAATTAAATTGAACACAATGGAAGAAAATAAAAGAAATGAATCATAATATTAATAATTAAACCTTAGTGTCACCACGAAGGAAACCATTTGCAACATGTACAAGATGGTTGTAATAGTTAGTAAGTCTTCGTCTTCAGAGCTACCATCGTCCAACTTGCCAAAAATCCCATGAAAGAAACCCTTACATTTTATTTTATATTTTTGGGAATTTGTTTCCCATATAGTTCTCGTAAATTCGCAAATGAAATTACATTAATGATAAATATTTTGACTAAATGTACTACGTATTTCATCATTTAAATAAACTCCGACTCAAATCCTCCACGTTAAAAATCTTTTAAATAATATTTCACACATTAAAAGAAAATATATAAATTAATTCTCTAATATAAAACAAAATGAAGTTAAAATATAACTCACCTTTCTCCTCGAAAAATCATTTTGTGGAGCTTTATAAAATGAATTTAATTTTACTTTAGGTGAGACCCAGTAAAATTTTTCCACTATATAAAACATTAGGTATAAATTATGTATTTAACGTGAATCTATTTTCCAGAACGTTCAATGTAACATAGGATCCAAAGTATTAATTGTATATTAAATTTAATATGGTTTTCCCTTTTAAATGCTGAACCCTTGCATTTCTATAAAACCTGCCATGAAATATAAGCACTCCTCCCATGCTAAATTGATGGTTGTAAAATTTCTTCTAACAACCATTAGAAATAAAAATTTTGAGTTTCGGTTGAGCCCTCGTTGCCATGTACCTTGCCTATTGGGAGGTCACGAGGTCAAATATCCTCGATTCCCTTAGGGTTAGGCCCAATATATTATGCCACCTTTGGTGGATCTCTGCGAATGACAATGAAACAAAAAACCAAAGAGAGACACAATCCACAATTTGAAATATATATGTGTTTTTAAATTTTAATAATGTCACGCACACACACACACACACACACACACACATATATATATATTAAGATTTCTATATATTAAATCTTTATACCCATAATACATTTTCGTGATTGATCGAAGAAAGAGAAAATGGTGAGCATGTTAAGCCTGATGAATTCTTATCCATCAAAGAAATATAATCGTACGGTCATCGGGTGTAGATGTACGTGCTGGTTAACCTTTTTCATAGGCCCAATGGCTCGAGGTTTAGGGGAGAGGCTTCTATTGCTGTGCAAGGACTAGTAGTTGTTATAGTACTAGTCCTACACATCCATAAAAAAATAATCATAAAACATCAAAAAATTGCACATAAATAGTTTATATTAAGTTATAAAATTATGTCCAAAATGGGGCCATATATTGATTGGACCAACAACTGTCAAACACTAAGCCTTAACATAACAAGTTGACAAGACATCCTGTCCCAACTACCTCCAGCTCTGAATTACCAATTAAGTCAAAATGCACTACAAAACATTCCATTGGATTCTATCTAGGAGTACACCTTTCCCATAAAACAAACATCCACTGACTTCCACTAGAGCAACACATCCCATTGCTGGGTAATATCTACAAAAGAACAGGGGAAATGTGTGTCAGCCATATCTACATGTGTGTTTAACCATTCAACCTAATGAAGGCAATAAATTACACCATTCAATTCAAGAATTAATGCCGAGGATGCAATAAATGACACCAACCCTTTCAATTCAAGAATTAAACACACCAACCCTTTCAATTTAGGAATCAAACAAATGAAAGCACAAGGATCAACCATGAAAGTTTATCAACCATTGGATCATGTACAATTCAATCCCAAACACACATTTGAATTTGGGAGATGGCAATCCATGCCAATCTTCCTTACCAATAAAATTCTACATAAAAAAACTATTAAACAACCTCAACCCTTATTGACTTGCTTTTGAAACATTCATTCTACTCATTAGTTGTTGGAGACATATAATCAGAGTGATGGGTCCAGCCCTTGTTCTTTTGTCCGAATGTAAGGTTTGATTAAATGAATTATTGATGGAATGATTTTTGGGGATATTCGATGGTTGTTTGATATTATGTTGTATTTAATTGTTCGGTATGAGTTTTGGTTGTGAGGGAGACACCTGTCTCTACCTTGGATTCTGTCCTCCCGCCTTATGCTGCGCTTTGGAACCCTAACACTCCACTTACTCTATCATTTTTTACCTTCACTCGGTTGCGCTGAGAGACTCCTTGCTCCGGTTTCCACCTGTGACTTCGTAAGGGTTTTTGTGGCACTCTGTTTGTATTCCTCGGCCACGGCTCTGCTCTGTTGGCTGGGCTCTATTGGTGTAATGGCACTGTCTGTGGCTTTCTGTCCGCTGGTCTATTTGAGGGTTTCCGAGCTCGTTTCTCGGTGTTCTGCAAGTGACCTCCTCTGTTCTGAAGGCTCTATGGGCACGGTTAATGGTTGCTTCCTCTTGAGTGTATTTGTATCACTGTTGTTTTTAATTTTTGGTTCAATGGCTTCACTGTTTAATTTGTCCACTGGTCGCTGTGTTTCCAGGTCGTGGCCACGAGGTGACCCAGTGTTCGACCTCTGCTCGTCGGCTAGACACAGGTAAGCTTTCCCTCTTTGATTCAGTTCCCCCTTTTCATCTTCTGTCGGTGCTAACAAGTTGTGCTCCTTGTGAGCAGGGATTCCTTGTTGGTTCGTGGCTTGTCGAGACCTCTCCTCCTGCGATTTTGGCTCCTCCTCTGGTAAGTGTGGGTTACAAACCCTTGCTCTGTTCCTATTATTCAGTTAGAGTTTTTATTCTTCTCACTATTAACTATTATGAACTATGGTTGCAGGTGGATGTTGGGCGCTATAGCTATGGGTTTCGGCTCCTCTTGCGACTTGTTAGACTAGGTAGGGTCTTTCCATGAAACTTGTGTTTGGCATCTGTTGATAGTTCTGGGTCTTGGTTACAGGCTTCGGCCTCTCTCTTGGTTGCTTATGTCAACATTTCTGTCATTGTAATAGGTAGATAGGTCTTTTGGTTTTAACTTGGAATTGTGAAAATTTATTTCGTCCTCAAGGTTTCGAACCCAGGTTCCTCTGTCGATTTTGTAATATGAACTTGTCCTAACTTTGGACTGTAAATGAATTTAAATATTTCTGTAGATTTGCTTCAAACAATATTTGCAAGGAAAAGTAATGTGTGTTAATTTATATGGTACCTGGTCATAGATGTTTTCTTCTCGCTGGAAATTTGATTGTGATTGTTGTGAAACCCTCTGTTAGTTTTCTTTATCACGTGCTCGATGTTCTTCTGGAACTGTAGGTAGTTGTTGTGAATAATAATTGGTTCTATGACAGTTGTTTCTTCTGTGTGTTTGGTATAATGCTTCCACTAGATCTGCTTCGTTGACTCTGAAATTCTAGATGCTTGTTAAAAAAGATTAATCTGCCAGTTCTTGTCACTGTTTAGAAATACACTCAATTCATTTTAAAAATAGAAAGGAAATATAATCTTGCTACAAATGGACTCAGATGATTTCGAAAATCTCTTGTATGTTTCTATTCTTCTTCTGCTGTGATGAAAATCAACCCTTACAATGTTTCATTTTCTTCCTTTTGTATGATTTGTTGAACAGTTTTAAAAACTATCAATAATTACATGTAGTTACCATGAGTAACTGTTAATTTCCGTTTGTCTAAATTCTAGAATTAATTTAAAAATAGAAAGTTAAAAAAAAACGTCATAATAAAATAAAACAGAACTTGCTATCCCCTCCTAAATGCTAGTAACTAAGAAAATTTAAAAGACTCAGGTACAGTGACCTGTAAACCTGTCAACCTGTGAGACAAACACTTCCTCTTGTTCACCCCTAGTTGGATGCTCCTGCATCAGGCTCCCGAGGTAACAAAAATTCATGGCTTCGGTCCATGAGCTCCTTGATAGAATACCCTGCATGTTGTATCTATCCTGCATCAAGCCACAAACTGTCCTCAATAGGGCAGTTCTTCCACTTAATGAGGTACTGTAGGTACTCCTTTTTTCGAGTCTGCCTGGCCACTTGTGTGTCTAGGATTCCTTCGATTTCAAGTGGCTAAGATGAAGGCATTTGTCTCATCCATGAACTACTCTTTTCCTGGGTGTCCCACTTTGGCTGTGCCGAACTGTCCTCTGCCAAATTGGCAGTGTATGGGAATAAATCTGCCACATAAAAAATGGGCGATATTCCTATACCTAGAGGCAATTGCAGTTCATAGGAATTGGCAGAAAACTTACGTAGAATTTTACAAGGACCAATTTTTTTGAATTTCAACTTATTGTGTTCGCCCTTAGGAAATATTTCCTTGCACAGATGTGCTAGGACCTGATCCCGTACATTAAATTGTACCTCACGTCGTTTCAAATAAACTTTCTGTTTGTACCTCTGACTGCTGTCCTATAACTTCATCTTCACCTACTCATGTAGGTCGTTAATTGCTCTTGCAAAGTCTTCCCCATTAGTACTTCTTTTCTCCAACTGTCCAAATCCCACAGCTCATGCACTCCTTGGGGATGCATTCCATACAAGATCTGCAAAGGGCTACTTCCTGTGCTTCAATTTGGTGAATCGTTGTAGGTGAATTTCGCTTGAGCAAGTACACGATCCCACATTCGTGAATTTTCTCCCACTAGACTCTGCAACAGGTTTCCTAAACTTCTGTTCACCACCTCCATTTGCCCATCAGTCTGTGGGTGATAAGCAGAGCTAAAGTTCAACTGTGTGTCCAGCTTCTTCCACAGGGTGTGCCAGAAATGTCTTGTGAATTTCACATCCCTGTCAGAGACAATGGACTTAGGTAAGCCGTGCAGCCTGACAATCTCTGTGAAAAACAAGTGTGCTACGTGAGTGGCATCACTGGTTTTCCTACAAGGAATGAAATGTGCCATTTTTGAGAACTAGTCCACTACCACCATAATGGAATCATAACCTCGCTGTGTTCTTGGCAGACCCAAGACAAAGTCCAAGCTGACTGAGTCCCATGGTCTACTTGGAATAGGCAGTGGTGTGTAGAGCCCCGTATTTTGACTGTGTCCTTTCGCCAACTGACACACTTTACACCTGGTTACAAATCATTGCACATCCCTTTGCATCTTTGGCCAGTAATAAAAGTGACTAAGCTGATCGAAGGTCTTGTCAATGCCAAAATGTCCAGCTAGACCTCCGCTATGCTTCTCCCGGATGATGTTCTCCCTCATCGAATAGTCGGGGATACATAGCTATCCTCCCTTAAACAACAGCTTCTCCTGTAAGTTATAGTCCAGCCACGGACTATTATTTCTCAACAAAGGGTTTTGGCAGGCTTCATAAGCCTCCTTAAAATCTGCATCTGTCTGATACAAGTCTTTCAGGTGTTCAAAACCCAGTACTTGTATCGTGCTCTCCTGCAAGAGCAAAACTCTCCTGCTCAACGCATCTACTACCTTGTTGGCCTGTCCGCTAATATGCTTCAACACAAACGTGAAACTCTGCAAGTACTCAACCCACTTTGCATGCTTATGGTTTAGCTTATGCTGCTGCATAACATACTGCAATGCAGAATTATCAGAAAACAAAACAAACTCATTACCCAGCAAATAGTGTCTCCAATGCTTCAATGCTTGGACGACAACATAGAACTCCTTGTCATAAGACGAGTATTTCTATCTACTTTCATTTAGTTTTTCACTGAAGTAAGCTACTGGTTTGTCTTCCTGACTGAGTACAACCCCAATGGATGTACCACTGGCATCACAACGAACTTGAAAATTTTTGTTGAAGTCAGGTAGCCTCAAAATTGGCCTCTCAGTGATCTTCTTCTTCAATATTTGGAAGCTCTTTTCTGCACCTTTAGTCCACTGAAAAGGTTGACTTGCCTTCTTGATTGTATCCAACATAGGTGCACAAATTCCACTAAAATCCTTTATAAACTTGCGATAGAAACTTGCCAACCCATGAAAACTTCGAACTTCGAACAGACTCTTAGGGGATGGCCAGCTAAGTATAGCTGCAACTTTTTCTGGGTCCATTTTCAACTCATTTTCTGCAATCACGAAACCCAAATAGACTAACTCTTTTTGAAAAAAGTACATTTTTTTCTTCAGATTTATCAACAACTTGTTTTGCTGCAACTTCTCTAGAACATATCGAACATGTTGAAAATGTTCCTCCTTGGTCTTGTTGAAAATCAGTATATCATCAAGATACACAATCACAAATTTCCCAATGAACTCCTTCAACATCTCATTCATCAGGTGCATAAAAGTACTAGGGGCGTTACTAAACCCAAATGGCATCACCAACCATTCATACAACCCTTCATTAGTTTTGAAAGCTGTTTTCCATTCATCCCCTTATCGAATTCTAATTTGGTGGTATCCACTCTTCAAATCTATCTTCGAAAATATGCTGCCTCGCTCAAACAGTCCATCATATCATCCATTCGTGGAAATGGAAACCTGTACCAAATCGTAATTTTGTTTATTGCTCGTGAATCTATGCACATCTGCCACTCGCCTCCTTTCTTGGGAGCAAGAACTGTCGGAACTGCACATGGGCTTAAGCTTTCTTGAATCAGTCCCTTATCCAGCAACTCCTGTACCTGTTTTCTAATCTCCTCATTGTCTTTGGGGCTCATCTGGTAAGCAACTTTGTTCAGTAAACTAGCTCCAGGGATGAAATCTATGTGATGATTGATACTCTGCTTTGGTGGCAATTTATCTGGTAGATCATCCACCACAATGTCACTAAATTCCTGCAACATTTCCTGGATTTCTTCAGGTAAATCAGAAATTTCAATGTGCAACAACACTGTTCTTGGTCTCCTTACAACAACATATTTCACCTCATCATCTTCAATTTGTTTCAAAAATTGTTTTCCACCCACCAGTAATACTTTTGTTCCACTAGTCTTTGTTGTTTCCTCCTCCTTGATGGGCACTAGCGTATGCTTAATCCTATCCTTAACAAACTTGTAACAGTTTGTATTCCCATCATGAACATCTTTCCAGTCATATTGCCACGGTCTACCTAGCAGAATATGACACACGTCCATGGGCATGACGTCACAAATAACTTTGTCCCTATATTTGCCAATATGGAATTCCACCTCACACTGCTCATCAACTAGCAGTTGGTGACCCTTCTGTAACCATGACACCTTATAGGGGGTTGGATGCTTCAGTCATTTTAAACCCAGTTTCTCCACCATCGTTGTTGCAACCAAATTATCAGTGCTTTCGTTGCCTATAATTAGTTTGCAGCATTTGCCATGTGACTTGCACATAGTCTGGAATAATGCCTTTCTTTGGGTTTGTTCAGTTGTTTCTTTTGCCAGTTTTAGCAGTACCTTATTCAAGACTAAGGCCTCTCTTGTCTCCAGTACATTTTCTACCTCCTGAGGCGGTGCCTCTACTTCTTCTATTTGAGCAACATATGCTCCTCTTTGACCAGCCTATTCTCCTTCAGGACACTCAAAGGATCTGTACCCCCACTTGTGGCACTTGTAGCACTGGTAGGCAGCTCCTTTTCCTTTGCCATTTCCCCTTCCTCTCTGGTATGGCCTTCCTCCCCTAGTGCTGCCTTCCTTTTCTGCTATCCCTGAGGTCTTTGAACTGTTGCCCTCTTCACTGTTGTTGGCAGTTCTTCCTCTGCCAAAGGATTGTCCTTTCCCTCTGCCAGTTCCTCGTCCTCTCCTGGCATTCTGCTTTCTTGTGATCTTTTCTTCTGCCTTTAAGGCACTCTGGTATGCTTCCTCTATGGTTTTCGGAGAAAGAATACTTATCTCGTCCAATATCTCTAGCCTTAGGCCATTCACAAACCTTGCTGTCTTTTCTGGGGTGTCTTCAGTATAACCAGCTCTCAAATTCACCCGATAGAATTCTTCAGTATATTCTTTCACTGTCATTCCTCTCTGCTTCAAATTCTGTACCTGTCGATGCAGAGAAATCTGGTAATCTTTGGGCAAAAACTTGCCCTTCATCTTGGCGACCATTCTGGTCCACTTTTTAATTGGTAACTTATTCAATCTTCTCCTCTCTACTTGGACACTGTCCCACCATAAGGCTGCGTGTCCTTTCAGCTTAGTAGCAACGAATTTAACTCTCCTATCTTCGCTGACCTCCTCACATTCAAAATACTTGTCCAGCTCACTAATCTAGTCCAACAGCACTTCTGTGGACAAACTGCCATCATAATTTGGAATTTCAGGCTTTGGCTTACTGCTAGCCAACAAGACTGACCTTAACAATTTGATCTCAGGTCCTTCTTCATCTGATCCATCCGTTGTAACTACAACCTCTTCCTCACTATCATCTCCTACTTCTGGATTCATTCTCCTTCCTACTTCTACTGCCGCCAAACGGTCATTCATAATCCTAATCTATTCCCTCAATCCCTCATCTACTACTCTTCGAATAGCTCTGCCATGACCTCTTCTTCCAACTTCCATTTTATAACAAAATTAGTTAATTGAACCTGCTTTGATACCAAAATTGATGGGTCCAGCCCTTGTCCTTTTGTCCGGATGTAAGGTTTTATTAAATGAATTATTAATGGAATGATTTTTGGGGATATCTATAGTTGTTTGATATTATGTTGTATTTAATTGTTCGGTATGAGTTTTGGCTGTGAGGGAGACACCTGTCTCTACCTTAGATTCTGTCCTCCCGCCTTATGCTGCGCTTTGGAACCCTAAAACTCCACTTACTCCATCATTTTTGACCTTCACTTGGTTGCACGGAGAGACTTCTTGCTCTGGTATCCACCTGTGACTTCGTAAGGGTTTTTGTGGCACTCTGTTTGTATTCCTCGGCCATGACTTTGCTCTGTTGGCTGGGATCTGTTGGTGTAATGGCGTTGTCTGTGGCTTTCTCTCCGCTGGTCTATTTGAGGGTTTCTGAGCTCATTTCTAGGTGTTTTGTAAGTGACCTCCTCTGTTCTGAAGGCTCTATGGGCATAGTTAATGGTTGCTTCCTCTTGAGTGTATTTGTATCACTGTTGTTTTTAGTTTTTGGTTCAATGGCTTCATTGTTTAATTTTTCCACTGGTCGCTGTGTTTCCAGGTCGTGGCCACAAGGTGACCCAGTTTTCGACCTCTGCTTGTCGGCTAGACACAGGTAATCTTTCTCTCTTTGATTCAGTTCCCCCTTTTCATCTTTTGTTGGTGCTAACAAGTTGTGCTCCTTATGAGTAGGGATTCCTTGTTGGTTCGTGGCCTGTCGAGACCTCTCCTCCTGCGATTTCGGCTCCTCCTCTGGTAAGTGTGGGTTACAAACCCTTGCTCTGTTCCTATTCTTCAGTTAGAGTTTTATTCTTCCCGTTATTAACTATTATGAACTATGGTTGCAGGTGGATGTCAGGCGCTACAACTATGGGTTTTGGCTCCTCTTGCGACTTGCTAGACTGGGTAGGGTCTTTCCATGAAACTTGTGTTTGGCATCTGTTGATAGTTCTGGGTCTTGGTTATAGGCTTCGGCCTCTCTGTCAGTCGCTTATGTCAACACTTCTGTCATTGTAATAGGTAGACAGGTCTTTTGGTTTTAACTTGGGATTGTGAAAATTTAATTCGTCCTCAGGGTTTCGAACCCAGGTTCCTTTGTCGATTTTGTAATATGAACTTGTCCTAACTTTGGATTGTAAATGAATTTAAATATTTCTATAGATTTGCTTCAAACAATATTTGCAAGGAAAAGTAATGTGTGTTAATTTATATGGTACCTGGTCATAGATATTTTCTTCTCGCTGGAAATTTGATTGTGGTTGTTGTGAAACCCTCTGTTAGTTTTCTTTATCACGTGCTCGATGTTCTTCAGGAACTGTAGGTAGTTGTTGTGAATAATTGTTGGTTCTTCGACAATTGTTTCTTCCGTGTGTTTGGTATAATGCTTCCACCAGATCTCTGTTTCGCTGACTCTGATATTCTAGATGCCTGTTAAAAAATATTAATCTGCCAGTTCTTGTCACTGTTTAGAAATACACTCAATTCATTTTAAAAACAGAAAGGAAATATAATCTTGTTGCAAATGGACTCAGATGATTTCGAAAATCTCTTGTATGTTTCTATTCTTCTTCTGCTGTGATGAAAATCAACCCTTACAATGTTTCATTTTCTTCCTTTTGTATGATTTGTTGAACAGTTTTTAAAAACTGTCAACAGTTACATGTAGTTACCATGAGTAACTGTTAATTTCAGTTTGTTTAAATTCTAGAATTAATTTAAAAACAAGAAGTTAAAAAAAAAAACAAAACATCATAATAAAAAAAAAAAACAGAACTTGCTATCCCCTCCTAAATGCTAGTAACTAAGAAAATTTAAAATACTCAGGTACAGTGACCTATAAACCTGTCAACCTATGAGACAAACACTTCCTCTTGTTCACCTCTAGTTGGATGCTCCTGCATCAAAAAGTGTGTGCACAATATTACATTCATTCTATTCATCATTTTCTTGAGACAAAATATT
Source organism: Pinus tabuliformis (assembly GCA_031772625.1). Classification (NCBI taxonomy): domain Eukaryota; kingdom Viridiplantae; phylum Streptophyta; class Pinopsida; order Pinales; family Pinaceae; genus Pinus; species Pinus tabuliformis. The sequence goes on from CM062817.1 coordinate 51,044,744, forward strand.
CAGAGTGTGTGCACAATGTTATTAGGTTTACTTTTGTTGAATAGTGTTATCATGTTGTTTTTGTTGCTATTATTTTTGTTTACTTTTGTTGTTGTTATTATTTATATGATTCATCCATTCCCGTAATGTTGATACAATAGGAGCCTTCCCATAATGTTTACAGAATATATTCCTTGATAGAAATATTCTAACATAATGTATTGTTTGAAAGACAAAGCTCACACACCTTAGAGGTAATATTTGATTAGCAAAAGCACCCAAAAAATGAATAGCTAAAACACATAACCAAGCAACCAGGGAACCCAAGAACACTTATTACTCTGCCACACTTCTTATCCTTATTATGATATTGAGGGCTCCCTATTCTGATGTAGAAGAGGGATTAAGATTAATACTAACACCCTAACTGTACAAAGAAAACAAGAACTATGTAATTACATGCCCAAGTCTACATAAACTATTCACTAATTACCATTGCAAACAATATGCAGTGTTACAAAAAGAAGATTGAGCAAAATCAACATGTTTATTTTCTAGTGATGTATGCTCTCTGGTACAAGCTATGTTATTGTTTATACACCTCACATAATTTAACCTATCAAAGAAGTAACTGTGATCAAGCTACAAACAAGGATTTGATAAACAATTTTAAATTATTTGCAATCGAGAATTGTTTAGGGACACATGGCTTACCACGCACATAGTCCCAGAATTCAGCAAAAGGAAATGTTAGATTGAAGTTACAGTACATAGCTAAAGCACTAATTGTTGTTTCTCATTGATTACAAAGGCCAATGAATTACCTTGTTTGCTAATACTACATTGACATGGTATTATTCATTCTATACTTATTTGCAAGAGTTGTGTACCTATAATTGACTAGAGGCTTAGTGGGTTTTGGTTCTTCCGACCTATAGCAATTAGGGTATAATGAGTAGTGAAATGGGATTGTTGTTCGGTTAGATTAGCATGCCGAGTTAGGTCAATTTCAAGATCAACGATTTTGATTTTGGATCAGGCATTTAATGCTTGTATACCTTGAAAATATACATGAAATTCCATGAAATAAGCCTTATTTTCTCTAAGAAATTGCTAGTGCATGAATGATTGGTGATCTACTAAGTAAAATAAACATTTTTTAAAATTAGAATTTTGTGGTAAATCTGCAGGTTGTTACAACCATGCCAAAATTTTCTATTGTAGATCATACAAGGAACAGGAGGAGGCGAGGGACCAGGGGGCCCCAGCTGCGATCGAGTTCATTAGATGAGGATAAGGGGGTGATGCGAATGATTCCAATGCTCCTAGCAATTTCATTGAGAATGACACTGTGGTGGTAAATCATGCTATCGCACCATCAACCATAGAGCCACCTTCAACCACAGTGAAAGGTGCAAGTTCAACAAAGAAATCAGTGCCATAATAGGTTGGACAAAGCAAGACATGCTAGATGCAATTTATGACATATAGTTTAGGGGATATTCAATTCGTGCCTTTGCAAAAAAACATGGTATTACTACCTCTAACATACATTATTGGATAAATGGGTTGACTCATACAAAGCGTAGAGGGCCTGTTACAGTTATGAATGAAGAGGAGGAGGACGAGGTGGTTGAGTGGTGTAAGGATATGGCCCAATTAGGACATGGGTTAGATCTTATACAACTTAAATCCATAGTAGCTCAAATTTGTTAGGGGAGGCCAAACCCTGTCAAAGATGGGATTCTTGGTAAATCATGGTGGAGTGGGTTTAAAAAAAGGCACACAGACCTTGTGTTATGTATAACCAAGGGCCTTGATAGAGACATGGATTTAAATCTATGCCCTGCAATTGTGTCCAAGTTCTATAACACTCTTTTTTCTGCATATGAGAAACACTCATATGCCCTAGACTATATATGGAACTGTGACGAAACATGCTTACATGAAGGAAGGAATTTTGGTATGCGAGTAATTGCCGAGAGAAGGAGCATAAATGTGCCTAAGATTTTTCCTAAGAGCAGGGAATGGATCACTATTATTTTTTGTGTCAATGCAATTGGTTCTTCAATCTCTATTCAAAGGTAAAACTCAACTAAAAAACTATATACAAAATTGTGAACTAGGTGCATGCATGGCTGCACATCCCCATGCATGGATGGAAAAGGAACTATTCTTGAATTGGCTTGGTCACTTTGTTGCATTTGTACTAGATGGTGTCTAGCTTTAAAAAATACACCTACTGGTTTTAGATGGCCATGGAAGCCACATGAATGTGCAAACAATTGAGGAGGCCAACAATTTGGGCATTGACTTGTTAAAATTGCTGGCTCATACCATTCACAGATTGCAACCCCTTGATTTCAGTGTGTTTGGGCCTTTTAAGAACTATTTCAAGGTTGAGCGAGCTATGTGGATGGAAACTATTCCAGGGGTGGAAGTAAAAATGTTTGATCTAGCTAAGCTTGCAAGTAAAACATTTAAAAGGGCTCTCTCACCTTCTAATATCAAGGTTGGTCGATTTAGGAGGACTAGTATATGGCCACTTAATGTTGATGCTCTTATGCATGATACTAGTTGTAGTTGTTGGAGTTATGATGCATGCATTGTCCTAGATGGCAACTCACTTGTAGAAGAAACAAGTATATGGTAACTAGATGAATCTACATGATAGATCAGAGCGGACAAAATGATGGAACATAATAATGGTCAAAGATTTGATACAGGGATACTGTTAGTGTGTGTTTTCCTTGATAAAAATTGTTCTTTGATGAATAAACTAATTAATAAAAGTATAAACAGGATGTGACAGAATGCATGGCAGTTGTGTTTACAGATGTGACAAAATGCAGGGCAATTCAAAGGAATCAGTTCAGAAGTAATATACAATGGAAAATCACATTATAACAGGTCTTTTAAGAGGTAACAGAGTAATGGTACAAAAGAACAAGATGATGGAACGAAGGACTACAGATCAAAATCAAACAAGTGAGGAAAAATAATGTTTTTAGGTATGTTAAGTTGTATACGGGGTTCATTGTACAAAAAGAGTGTATACAAGCGGGTTTGCTGTACAAAAAGAGCATATATGTATGCACACACTTTCACAAGAGAAAAAGCGCGTATGGGATGTAAAATTAAAGAAAATTAAGATTAATGAATACCAAGGGTCCATACCATGGTATTAGCCCACAATATTGAGCAAAATAACAGTTACTTGATCCCGTCTAAGAGTACCATAGGTTCTAAGTGTTGTTTTGGTCCAAGGTATTGAGAAAGGCTAAAACTATATAAGGAGGAGAACATCAAAGGGCTAAGTGCACAAGTAATGAATATCTTATGAAGTGTTAAATAGAAAATAATTATGCATGTTATGGGTTTCTGATGCTTTGCTTAATTTGACTAAGTATGCACTTGAGTGTTTGATCATGGGTGCGATCTAATGATGGATCATGATCAGAATGACTTATCATTATGTGATCTGATAATGGATAGGATAGATCTGAGTGTTAACAATTTTTTTGTCCTTTAAATGTTATGGGTATATCTTAAGTCTAGAATATTTGCGAAGTTATAATTTTTTATTTGTAGATCTATACGCTGGTTCACCTGTGTATACATGCTGGTTCGACATTTCCAAGTAGTGTATGCAAAAGAAAAGATTGCTATTCAGGGATGACTAATCTATCTAATTAGTGCTGCTATTTGTCAATGATGTCTTCATTACATCTAAAAGTAAAATTGATTGTATAAGGAGATTGAGTCTGGTTGACTGATTAATTGAGTAAGAAGGGTGATCCTTGCTGCTATATGTTTAGAAATTTGTAATATGACAATATATCTTCAAAATGCTACTGGTTGGTATAGTTCTTGGTTTAGAAGTTTTATGATTCAGTATTTTTATAGGTATACACAGGTTGGATTAAAGGAAGTAACATATACATGCAGGTTGGCTTCATTAAAGTAGTGTATACATTCTGACACATGATTTTTTAGGTTACAATTGGTTTTGGTTGTTTTTGCAGTGTTCTGGGTTCAGATCTATGTTCTGGTTATAGTGATCTGACTGTTCCAGTTGATTGGTTTTATTTTGATTAAGTATCGGTTGATTAGGTTTTGAATGAATGGTTGATTCAGTTGTATCATAGGTTCAGTGGTTGTTTGATTCAGTTGCGTCAGAGGTTCAGTGATTGTTTCATTGATTGGTTGATTCAGAAAATGATGATTGGGTTTTAGTTATATCAGAGATTGATGATTGAGTTTTAGTGATTGGTTGATGCAGATTGTATTTGATAGTTGTATTACGACGGTGATTGATTTTGAGCTTCAATGTTACTGATGGGTCCAGTATGAAAATTTGATGAAATGTGGCCTTCATATTGTATTGTTGTGTACCAGGAGTATCCAGTCTAAAAATTTATGAAACCTGGTCTCTGGAGGATGTTGAGAGTTGGAGCCTTCAGTGAGGAATTTGAAGCTTCCCTCTAGTAGTGGCTGGTGATTAGATCAGGGGTTTGGAGCTCCCTTCCAGTAGTAGTTGGAGAACGAGTGAAGGTGGCAAGACGACGCCTACGTACTGGTGAACATATCAACTATTACAAGAGCCAGGGGGTTGTAGCTCCCTTCCAGTAGAAGCTGGAGAATGAGAGAAGGTTGTAGCCTTTTGTAGGTGGGTGTCTACATATTGGTATGAGTCTGCACCAGTACAAGGTTGTAAATAGATTATTCTTTATATTAAAAGAAGACCGAGACAACAACAACAGGTAGTTTTTCTCCTGCATTGGGTTTCCACCTTAAATCTTGGTGTTCATGTGGGTTGCTTATGTGTGATGGTTTATTTTGTTATTACTGCACATGGTTACTATTTAATGTTTAATAAAGTACCGATGCACTGATTAAAGATCAACATATGATGAATTAATTGAATCATAAGTTCACAGGATATACATTGGTTTCCTTAAGAACAAATGCATGCACACACGAGTTCCCTTCACTAAAGTAGCATATATAAATATGATTATGAAATGAAAAAAGTTTTTGAATTGTACATACTGATTCAACCCCCCCTATCAGTATTATTCCCAACAATTGGTATCAGGGCAGGTCCTTTGGAAGAAGCTTGATTGGTTGAAGGAGATCCATCGAGAAAATGGGAAAGAAGCAAAAGAAGAAAGCACCTCAGAAGAAGAAGACATCTCAAAGGAACAATGACAGTAGGAGAGACAATTGGATATTAGGTGGAAGTAGGTATTCAGATTTAGAATCACTTCAGATTGAAGAGGAACAAGCAAAAAAATTATTAGGTACAAATTTTTGGTCTTCTGGTGATACGTTTCTTTGCGCATGCAATATTGATGATAATGAAAGTGACAGTGAAACAACTAAATTTACTCTTATGGGTGAAAGTGAAACAAATATAGAAGCAAAAGTTAAAAGGCTCATAAACAAAATTAGGGATCAACAAGATCTATTTGAAAAGAGGGAGTGTTCCCTCAAAGAATAAGTTACCAGGTTAAAAACTCAATTGGACGAAGGAAACAAAGTAAGGAAGAAGTACAAGGAAATGGAAGATCAATGTCAAAGGTTGCAAGATGAAGTGACATCATTGAGAAATGAAGTGAATGAAAAGGATACAACAACCAAGGAAATTATAGAAAGAACTAGTTACTGTGAAGGTCTTGAAGCTATGGTCATCTCTCTAAAAGAAGATCTTAAAAATTCAAATAATCAGAATGAAGAAATACTTCAAGCATTTGAAGAACAAGAAAATGAGGTTCTCAAATTAAGGCAACAAGTGGAAGAAGGAATAAAATTTGAAGAAATAATGAAGAAGTAGTATCTTGAAAAGGAAGAGCAATATCAGGTTGAGGTAAATATCCTAAAAGGTAATTAGAAGAAAAGGATAACATTTTACGATTTCAAGATAGTACTAAGATTTCGGATAATATTCTATACAGTCAAAGGTCTCCTACCATAAAATTTGGTCTTGGTTTTCATGAAACTGTTAAAGGTGAATCTAGCTCACAAACTGAAGAAAGGATTTCTAATGAAAAATCTGAAATGCTCAATAAGGAGATAAGAGGTCAACCCCATAAACAACCAAGAAAAGAAAGTCTTCAAGGAAATCCATCTACTCCTAACTATGGAAGTGTTAACTGATTCTTTCCTCTGATGAATAATGTTGAATGCTTTATATGTCGCAATTTTGGACATGTTGCAGCCAGATGCAGAAGTAGAATGTTTCAAGCTAATAATTGTCACACAGAAAGATCATCAACTTCCAGGTACTTTAAGAGATATTGTTTTTCTTGCAATATGTTTGGTCACAAAGCCATTGATTTCTATAGAAGGAATATGAATCATATAAGATGTTATGCTTGTAACAAGTTTGGGCATATAGAAAAAGAATGCAGGGACAAGTCTATGGATCGTCATAGACAATATGGTAAGCAATCAAATAGGAAGATTTATATTAGAAAATCTAAAAAAAATGAATGCACTAAGAATCAAGAAAAGGAAGATAAGATAAGGTGTGATCTTTCTCTCTTCTCATTCGAAGACAAAGATGATAGTGGATGTGCTCATCATGTGACTAGAGACAAGAGAAAATTGGAGTCTTTGATGAAGTACCATCATAGTAATAATATTCTTGGAAATGATGCTTCAACAAAAGTCCTAGAACCAGGAATAGTTAGAACAAACTCAGGAGGAACTGAAATTATGAAATTTCAGTGTTCTAATTTGCATACATAGATATTATGAAGAGCGCATATATGTGAGTTAGAAGCTGCACAATCGCATTTATGTTGGTTTGATGAAGATGAAGCAGGACTGACTCAAAGAAAAAAGGGTCTGAAATGGTTCAGACAATTATCAATTATCTTTTCTGCCTAGATGATTGATGACTACAGTCTATGGATGTTCCTTAGAAGCGATTTTACCCTCATAAGTTGTTGATGGCTTGTTTTATAACTAGTTGATGATGATTCCTTGATGATTCTTACTGATATATGCAATGATCAGATGTGACAGTGAACAATTGGCACAGGTACAGGGGGAGAATATGTTATGCTTCTAATAATGCATTGTTGGCATTATGTTTATAAGTATTTGGTACATAACAATTCTTATCAATGGTGAGGATGCTTATGTTGTTGAAGTGTTTAAATGATACATCATGCTAAGCTGCAATCATGAGTTGCCTATGATGAAATATCAGATGATACTTATATTGCTTGAGCCACATAGTTGTTATTCAGATCATATTTATGGATGATTGTGGATGACTTTTTTGATGATGCATACAGTACATATGGTATGTTTCTTACATGATGATCTTCATAAGGACAATGAGAAGAACAAATATTGAGTACACAACTTTATTATTTGATAAGTGTCATTTATTTTATACTGCTATCATCATGCCTTCAAAGATGAATAAACTTCATATGGTGCGGTTATGGATGAGGATTCTTATAGTTCTCGGCTCTCACATGGTTGAGGATTGTCATTGTTGATGGTATCAAGAAAGATTGACAAATGACTATTAGATCATGGTTTTCTAGATACATATTGCTTTCTCTATGATGGATACATATTATGATGATACATGAATGATTACTTAAATTACACATTGGTAAATATTGTTGGTTTGCCAAGATAATGGTGTTATTGCAGGGTTCATGAAGACATAACTATTTGGAGACATGGAGATATGGCCTACTTAGTCACATAATGATGTTGACTTCTTACTTTATGATGATATGTTTGATTCTCACATATGTTTATTATCATGGTGGATGCTTATCAGATGTGGGATGTTAGAAAAATCCCTAGTAAATATAAATGGTTGATATATTGAGGGATGTTATGGAAAGATCATACAGTTCTTGGTACGATGATGATGGTATAGTCATGGATGATAACTATGGTGTTTTCATGTACATATGATATGATGTGAACGGTTTTATGTTATTGCTTGGAGATATGACATATGCTTTGTTGATTCATGGAAGGCTATGTTAAGGCTTTTTCTACTAAGGAAACAAAGAAAGTTAATCTTGATGAGATCAAGAGGATGAATTGATATCTATATACAACATACTTTGTCATAGGTTGATGATATTAAAGGTACATTGTCTTATCTTGCAAACTGATGATGGACATATATAGGTTGCTATTCTGGATGCTACTGACAGATGCTTATGGTGCAAATCATATATGGTGTATGATAGTTGTTGATGACTATCATGGTTTTTTATAGATATTTGGTCTTTGTTATACATATCATGTATATCATTTGATGTAATGGTCATGTAAATACATATGATGTAATAATTGTCATATTTAGTCATGTATGGCCTTTTGAGGTCATGTAAAACATGTAATCCCACTTGGTTGAGTGGTTGAGTCATTTGGTGTATCCCCACTTGGATGGGTGATTGATGTATGTATGAGTCATTGGTGATAGGAAGGTCATTATAGAGTCATGTTATTATTCTTTCAAAATATTTCTGCAGACTCTGCATATGCTCAGGTGGGAGCATGGACGATATAGTGCATCTCAACATGTACTAAGGGGGAGTTTGATCAGAGAATTCAGCATGTGCCTCAGGGGAGCATGATCAGTGTTCATATTCAGAAGTTCAGATATAGAAGTCTTCATTTAACATTGGTTAGTTAGCCCCTTTCCCTTGATGTCAAAGGGGGAGAGTAGCTTGGTGTTTGCAGAGTAGCTTGATGTTTAGAACAACTTGGTGCTTGTCTTGTTGTTATTTATAGGTTGTGGTGACCAAACACCAAAGTAGTTGCTATTAATTCCAAAGGGGGAGATTGTTGGAATTATGATGCATGTGTTGTCCTTGATGGCAACTCTCTTGTAGAAGAAACAAGTATATGGTAACTAGATGAATCTACAGGACAAATTAGAGGTGACAAAATTATGGAACATAATAATGGTCAAAGGTTTGATACAGGGAGATTGTTAGTGTGTGTTGTCCTTGATAACAGTTGTTCTTTGATGAATGAACTAATTGATAAAAGTATAAACAAGATGTGACAGAATGCATGGCAGTTGTGTTTACAGATGTGACAAAATGCAGGGCAGTTCAAAGGAATCAGTTCAGAAGTAATATACAATGGAAAATCACATTATAATAGGTCTATTTAGAGGTAACAGAGTAATGGTACAAAAGAACAAGATGATGGAACAAAGGACTACAAATTAGAATCAAGCAATTGAGGAAAAAGAATGTTTTTAGGTATGTTAAGTTGTATATGCGGGTTCAATGGACAAAAAGAGCGTATACAAGCCGATTCACTGTACAAAAAGAGCATATATGTATGCACGCACTTTCACAAGGGGAAAAGAGCGTATGGGATGGAAAATTAAGGAAAAATAAGATTAATGAATACCAAGGGTCCATACTGTTGTAGCATGCACTTTTTGTTACCTTTAATATTCATGTTTCATTCAAGAATCACTTTAAAATATCTTTAAAAAAGGATAAGGCAAGAGGGAAATGTAATAAATTACATATAAAAATCAAACCACAAAAAGAATTGGCCCATCTGATAAAGTTAAATCGCAACATAAATAATTATATGAAGCCATAATCATATATATATATATATATATATATATATATATATATATATATATATATATATATATATATATATATATATATATCTATATATATATATATATATATATATATATATATATATATCTATATATATATATATATATATATATATATATATATAAGTGTTAGTGATGTGATTAAATTGCAATCGCAAAACACAGTGGGCATTTGTATAAAGTTACCACGAGAATGACCGATTGCCAATTGCGATAAAGGCGTATCATGAAAACTGTGCAAAGGCCTTGGAAAAGGTGGAAAAAGGTATGATTGCATGTTTTTATATGTATTTCTATTATAAATGGTTATAATAGAAATACAATGCCGATATGAAGGATTATGAGTTAAACCCAATTATAAGTGTAACTTGGATATATATATGCGGCACAAAGCATAATCAAATAATCATAGGGTTGCAACTTACGATGGTGGACCTGAAACATATATATACTATGTTGTAAAGTGCCGGCGGGTCCGCAATAAAATACCGCACCTTTATATATATATGGGTTCCGTCGATTGCGATATGCAATGGCCGGACCCGATATTACATATATTATGTTTAAATCTCCTGGTGGGTCCGCAATCATCACATAACGTTATATATATATATATATATATATATATATATATATATATATATATGATTGTTGATTGCGATTTGTGATGGCGATCCGAACCCGATATTATATATATCATGTTTTATAATTCCGACAGGTCTATAAAGCGCCGAATGCATATGTATTGGTTCATTCGCCGATTACGATCTGTGATAAGGATGCCAGACCTAATAGTTTTTATATTATGTTCTATAACTTCGACGTGTCCGTCATATCGCAATATGTTAAGGGTTGGGTCGATATAACAATGAAAAGGGCTGATTGTGATTTACGATGGGAAGTCAATGAAGCACTGAAAAGGTGGATCCGATGGATTTATGAAGCAGAGTTAATACTTTTTTAGTTCCATAGTTACCAAAGGTTTGTGTTAATTTTGCTTGGTAAAGGGAAAAATCAATGTTAAAGCCGAGTCCAAAGAAAAGGCAGATGGGCATGTTTTCTTTGTGTTTTGGCCAATATAAGCACACTCGATATATATGCAAGCCCCAATCTTTGCACAAGTCAAAGTTTAATGTAGATAATTATGGTTTAAGCGGATTAAGCATTGTTAAAGCATCCATAGAGGAACTCAAGAGCCGATTAACAGGGCTGAAAATCCACAGTCATTGTCATCTTTTAAGTTCAGTTATTTCCTATTATTTCATGTTCTATGAGGTGTCTTTTACCCTCTGTAAGATTCTGTAATAATTTTTACTTCAGATAGTTAGAGAAACAATTTTATAAGTTTGACAGTTTCAAATATCAGCAACTGTTTCACAATGTATAAAAAGAGGAAAATTTACAGAGAGGGTTGGTGGTTGGAATTTTGGAGAACCCGGAGACTAGGCCACCATATTCCTGATATCATCGTTGATTAATGAAAGAATCAGAAGTTTCCATGAGTTGTTGCATATAATTTTGTAAGCTTATCTGTCATGTGTCATGCTATGTTTTCTTCTTTTCAAGTATAGTAATGAAGTTGCAGGTCTTTATTTTCTTATGTAGATAAAGTTAAACTTCCTTAAAAGAGCGCTCCTATACTTGAAGTCCTTACCTCTTTTCTAAGTTATAGATAATAGTTTCTGTGAAAGACTAGCATATTATCTATGATTTAGTTCTCATTATCATAGTTCCTCTAAGTTACAGAGAGTAGTTTCTGTGAAAAATCAGCATATTATCTTTAACTTCTCCTTCAAAATTTCTTCATTCATCATTTATATCTAGCAAAAATGGCATTTTGAGATGTTCTGGTCATACATGTATTAAGAGTTAAAGACTAAGTTTTCCAGGTAATTCATTTGAAGACAGAACAAATAATAAGTGACAGTAAATAATATTTATTAATGTCTTAAGCACAATTTCCCCACAGCCAGGAAATTGGTTTCTTAAGGAACAACATTAATTGGCGCCGTTGCCGGGGAGAGAAGACAAGAAAAATTTTCCCTGGACTTTTAAGATTTTCCTATGGTTGGAAATACTTGGCTATTTTGAATAAAGGAGACTCCATTGTAACAAAGACTACAAACTGTAAAGCAATAGAATAAAAACACTTTTTCTTGAAATCATTAAGTTTGAAGCTGATTCTTGAAAGTGACAAGTTTCAGTAGTTGATTGTACATTCACACCTATGATTTTCACTTACAATATTGATTGGCGACTCCACTGTACTTTGAATTTTTCTTTTCTGGGTTTTAATGGCTCTCCCTGCATTCTTAGTCCATAAATTTGATCTATTTGATTTTACTGGGATCACCAGCTATCCTCATGATATGCCTGCATTTGATGTCCAGGATGAGTATCTTCAAAATTCAGTAGAAAGGAATATGAAGATATAGCTCAGCATCTCTAAGAGTTTCATGAATGCATGGAGCAGCAGGGCATCATTCATGAAGATGTTAAGATGAAATTTTTTATGTTTTCTTTGGACCAAGAAGCTAGGGCTTGGCTCAAGTCTCTGCCTTGTTCAAGCATTTCATATTTGAAAGATTTCCATTCAGTATTCAATTCTTCTTGTAGAGTTTATTATCCACACAAGTTTATTTTTGAAAATTGTTGTGAATATTATGATTTTAAAGAAACTTTAAAAGCTCAAGATAATCCTATTGAAGAAACTGATGATCTTGTTGATAATATATCAAGAATTTAGAGAGATTATAGCCAGATTAACTATGAGCAAGTCTCTGAAAGCAAGGAACTATCATTTTCTCAAAATGATACAGAGAAGTTTACAAAGCATTCTTCTTCAATAATCTCCCAAGCAAATAATTGGTTGACTATGTTCCAAGCAGATCAAGCATCATTATCTCAAAATGATATGGAGAAGTTTACAAAACATTTCTCTCCAATGATATCCCAAGTAGAGAATTGGTTGACCCTGTTTCAAGCAAATCAAGAGAGTATTTTTATGGAGGAGAGTTCAAGCATGCATCAAGAATTTCTGCTCAACAGTCAAGAAGAGGAAGAAATAATTAAGTTGCAAATAAATCCCCAGAGTTCCTATTTTGTTAAATTTGATGATCCTCCTATCTATAATGAAAGTGGTTTAAATGGGGAATAGGATGAAGCTCTTCAAGTTCATCAGTTGGGTGTTGAGCCTATAGGAAGAAACCAGCAAGTGGAATATGTTGGACAACAATATATTGAGCCATCTATCATAGCAAAAGGGGCTATTCCATGTAAAAAGGAAGCTGATAAAGAGGTTGTAAACGATTGCATTGAAGAAAACAATGATGCCGATGGATCAGAGGTAAATAATATGTTTGAAGTTGATCGTATGTTATATATTGATGTGAAAAAAATTATTTTTCTTCCTAAGGCTATAATTACAAATTATGTTCAATCAAAGCTTAGAAATGAAAAGTGGAGATATGAAAGTGACATAGATCATTTTCTTAAAGATGTTGTTGATTGTTTTGTTAAACATATTATCCCAACGGAAGGTTTAATCAAGCAGGAATCTTCATACATAGATATTTTTTTTTTGGAGCTGATCAAGAACATATTTTTTCTTATACTTTTGAAGATCCCGTGGAAGATTACATGGAAGAATTTATCAACAGTCTAGACATATTATTTTGTGGATATACTCCTAATTTTTGTTGTGAGCTGCTTTTATGCATAATTTATTTTTTGTTCAGGATGAGTTGCATTTTCAAGATTCACTAGCAGAATGGTTCTAGATTAAGCACCCAAATGCTAACCTGGTACCATTGGAAGATTTACTTCACTTGATGGAGATCAATCATGTACATATGTAGGAACTTGTACATAAATAAGCTCAGGTGTTGAGCATTTGGTTTTCCAGTTGCAGTTCTTCAGTTTAATCATTAGTTGATGAATAAGGGTGACTTTCCCAGTTGGAAACTGGTTTGCAGAAGCTTCAGACTTCAATATTGTCAGGTTCCAGTTTGTTAAATTTAAGGGTTTTCACAATTTTGGACTCCATGCCCGACTAAGGCTACTGATCTACAATTCTCAATATTTTGCTATCAAGGTACAAGCATCTTGTCACTGCAGAGATTGGCATGGGTTCACTGTACAAAATTTTCACACAACTAAGTTTGGCGAAGCAATATATGACTCCATGCCCAATGGATAAGGCACTAATCTACGGTTCTTAGTGCTTCTGTGGCAGAAGCACTATCCCCAGGTGGAGCCAGATGTTGTAGCATGCATTTTTTGTTACCTTTAATATTCATGTTTCATTCAAGAATCACTTGAAAATATCTTTAAAAAAGGATAAGGCAAGAGGGAAATGTAATAAATTACATATCAGAATCAAAACACAAAAGGACTTGGCCCATGCGATAAATTTAAATCGCAATATAAATAATTATATGAAGCCATAATATATATATATATATATATATATATATATAGATATATATAAAAGTGTTAGCGATGCGATTAAATCACAATCGCAAAACACAACGGGTATTTGTATAAAGTTACCATGGAAATCGCCGATCGCTAATTGCGATAAAGGCATATCTTGAAAACTGTGCAAAGGCCTTGGAAAAGGTGGAAAAAGGTATGATTGCACATTTTTATATGTATTTCTATTATAAACGGTTATAATATAAATACATCACTGATATGAAGGATTATGAGTTAAGCCCAATTATAAGTGGAACTTGGATATATATATATACGACATAATGCATAATCAAATAATCGAAGGATTGCAACTTGTGATGGCAGACCCAAAACATATATACTATGCTGTAAAGTGCCAGCGGGTCCACAATAACATAGCGTGCCTATATATATATCTATATATATATATATATATATATATATATATGGGTTTTTCCGATTGCGATATGCAATGGCCGGACCCAATATTACATATATTATGTTTAAATCTCCCGGTAGGTTCACGATCATCACATAACATATATATATATATATATATATATATATATATATATATATATGATTGCGGATTGTGATTTGCGACGACGATCCGGACCCGATATTATATATATCATGTTTTATAATTTCGGCGGGTCTGTAAAGCGCCGAATGCAAATGTATTGGTTCATTCGCCAATTGCGATCTGCGATAAGGATGCCGGACCCAATAGTTCTTATATTATGTTCTATAACTTCGACGCGTTTGTCATATCACAATATGTTAAGGGTTGGGTCGATATAACAATGAAAAGGGCTGATTGCGATTTGCGATGGGAAGTCAACGGAGTGTTAAAAAGGCGGATCTGATGGATTTATGAAGCAGAGTTAATACTTTTTCAGTTCCGCAGTTACCAAAGGTTTGCGTTAATTTCGCTTGGTAAAGGGAAAAATCAATGTTAAAGTCGAGTCCGAAGAAAAGGAAGATGGGCATGTTTTCTTTATGTTTTGGCCAATATAAGCGCACCTGATATATATGCAAGCCCCAGTCTTCACACAAGTCAAAGTTTAATGCAGATAATTATGGTTTAAGAAAATTAAGCATTGTTAAAGCATCCATAGAGGAACTCAAGAGTCGATTAACAGGGCCGAAAAGCCACAGTCATTGTCATCTTTTCAGTTCAATTATTTCATGTTTTATGAGGTGTCTTTTACCCTCTGTAAGATTCTGTAATAATTTTTACTTCAAATAGTTAGAGAAACAATTTTAGAAGTTTGACAGTTTCAGAGATCAGCCACTGTTTCACAATGTATAAAAAGAGGAAAATTTACAGAGAGGGTTGGTGGTTGGAATTTTGGAGAACCCAGAGACTAGGCCACCGTATTCCTGATATCATCGTTGATTAATCAAAGAATCAGAAGTTTCCATGAGTTGTTGCATATAATTTTGTAAGCTTCTTTGTCATGTGTCATGCTATGTTTTCTTCTTTTCAAGTAAAGTAATGAAGCTACAAGTCTTTATTTGCTTATGTAGATAACGTTAAACTTCCTTAAAAGAGTGCTCCTATACTTGAAGTGCTTACCTCTTTTCTAAGTTATAGATAATAGTTTCTATGAAAAACCAGCATATTGTCTATGATTTAGTTCTCATTATCATAGTTCCTCTAAGTTACAGATAGTAATTTCTGTGAAAGATCAACATATTATCTTTAACTTCTCCTTCAAACTTTCTTCATTCATCATTTATATCTAGCAACAAATGGAATTATAAGATGTTCTGGTCATACATGTATTAAGAGTTAAAGACCAAGTTTTCCAAGTCCTTCATTTGAAGACACAACAAACAATAAGTGACAGTAAATAATATTTATTAATGTCTTAAGCACAATTTCCCCACAGTCAGGAAATTGGTTTCTTAAGGAACAACACATACCATGGTATTAGCCCACAATATTGAGCGGAATAATGGTTACTTGATCCCATCTAAGAATACCACAGGTTCTAAGTGTTGTTTTGGTCCAGGGTATTGAGAAAGGCTAAAACTATATAAGGAAGAGAAGATCAAAGGGCTAAGTGCACAAGTAATTAATATCTTATGAAGTGTTAGATCAAAATTAATTATGCATGTTATGGGTTTCTAATGCTTTGCTTGATCTGGACTAAGTATGCACCTTAGTGTTTGATGATGGATGAGATATAATGATGGATTAGGATCATAATGACTTATCATTATGTGATTTGATAATGGATGGGCTAGATCTGAGTGCTAACACATGTTTGTCCTTTAAATGTTATGATATGGGTATATCTGAAGTCTGGAATAGTTGCAAAGTTATAGGTTTTTATTTTCAGATCTATACGCTGGTTCGACATTTACAAGTAGCGTATACAGAAGAAAAGCTTGATGTTCAGGGATGACTGATCCACCTGATCAGTGTTGCTATTTTACTGTTGTTTTTCAATGATGTCTTCATTATATTTGAAAGTAAAATTGACTGTATAAGGAGATTGAGTCTGGTTGATTGATTTATTGAGTAAGAAGGGTGATCCTTGCTGCTATTTGTTTAGAACTCTGTAATATGACAGAAGATATTTATAATGTTACTATTTGGTACAGTTCTTGGTTCAGAAGTTTTATGATTCAATATTTTTTAGAGGTATACGCAGGTTGGCTTAAAGGAAGTAGCGTATACATGTATGTTGGATTCATTAAAGTAGTGTATACATTCTAACAAATGATTTTTGAGGTTACAGTTGGTTTTGGTTGTTGTTGCAGTGTTTTGGGTTCAGATTTGTGTTCTAGTTATAGTGATCTGATTGTTCCAGTTGATTAGTTGTATTTTGATTAAGTATCGGTTTATTGGGTTTTGAATGAATGGTTGATTCAGTTGTATCAGAGGTTCAACGATTGTTTGATTCAGATTTTCAAGCATGACATTAAAGATAAAATATCACATCTTTGAAAAGCCTTAAAATTCTAAAGATTTTTAAGCATGACATTAAATTTAAAATATCTCTTCTTTGAAAAACCTTAAAATTCCAACAATTTTCAAGCATGGTGCTAAGAAAAAATACTTATAACTATTTTCAACCATAGCATTAAAGATAAAATATCATACCTTAGAAAAAAATTAAAATCTTGACAAATTCAACCATGGAATTAAAACCAAAGATTATGATTATAAAACAATCTTAAGTTTTCAAAATATTTTAAACATGACATTATGGAAAAATTTTATGACTAAAAAACTTTAAAAATGAACACCTGAATAAAATAGTTATTATAGCAAGATTTTTTTTTAAATGCTAGATGTATAGCGACTTTAAAATCTTAGCCTAAGACAACTTGATAGATTGCAAAAAAAATTTAAAAATCAACTATCAAATTGACAGGCAGTGTAGGTGAGCTCAACCCATTGTAATGAAAACTTAAAGACCAACCATGAAATTAACACATTGTGGGACATACTTAATTCATTATAACGAAAAATTTAAAATCAACTATCGAGTTGCACATAATGGGATTGGATTGCTAGACAAGCATCGACATGGACCCTACAAAAAAAAATTATATATATATATATATATATATATATATATATATATATAACAAAAAGTTCAAATATTGAAAAAAAACATAAAACTACAAAAGAAAAAAAAATTCAAATATGAAAAAAAAAATTAAAAATAATAACAAGTAATAAAACATAAAAAACATGACAAAAAATTCAAATATAAAATATATATAGAAATGCAAAAATTCAAATTATTGAAAAAAAACAATAAAAAAAGACACAAAAATACAAAAGAAAACAAAAATTCAAATATTGAAAAAAATAAAAAAAAATAAATATTAACAAGTAATAAAACATAAAAAACATGACAAAAAAATCAAATATAAAAAATATATAGAAATGACAAAAAAACTATAAAATTTGAGATTTTATGCTTCTGTGATTCATGATATAATGTTCATATTTTCCGGAGAAATCACATAGAGAACAAAGTGTCGACGCGTTTCAAACCTAGATCTAGGTTCATCATCAGGACCAGGATGAGGAGCAAGATCAACTGACCAATATTATTTTTTTCTTTATTTATTTATTAATAAATTAAAAACAAATATTATTAAAAAACAACTTATTAAATGGCTAGTTTTTGAAAAATATATTTAAATAGTGACATTAATTTATTAAAAATATTAATAGGTAATGGCTATATTAAACGACTAGTTTTTGAAAAATAATATTTAAATTAATTTATTAAAACCAAATATTACTAGTTTTTGAAAAATAATATTTAAATTATGATATTAGTTTATTAAAAACAACTATTAATAAGTAACTGCTATATTAAATAGCTAGTTTTTGAGAAAAAAAAAGAGTCAAACTCTAAAGAGGGAAGTCAAAAATTACAAAAACAAGTGAAGACCCTAATCAAGACCAGATCATTTGATAAATAAAATGATTAATGGAAATAAAATAAGCCAAATTAAAAATAATTAATGGAAAAATAAATAAAATAAAACAAAACAAAAATATACATAAGTCAAAAGAAATATATATAAATATAAAGATATATATATATATATATATATATATATAGATATCCAAAGAAAAGTAATCAATAAATAAAA
Organism: Pinus tabuliformis; assembly: GCA_031772625.1. NCBI lineage: Eukaryota > Viridiplantae > Streptophyta > Pinopsida > Pinales > Pinaceae > Pinus > Pinus tabuliformis. Next base: position 51,063,453 of record CM062817.1, read on the forward strand.
CAGGGTCAATAATAAAACATGGGGCTGTGGTCCATTAAACAAATAACAAAATACTAAAAGGAGTTAAGAACGAATAGGATGATAAAATACATAAAAAACATGAAGGATCATGAAAATAAACTCTAATGAAGAATAAATCAACAACAAATACTATAAAAAGGACACCGATACCTACATAGATAAACAAACAAACAAACAAAATAAATCCCAAAAAGAAGCCTAAAAAACTAGGAGGACATGACAGGGACCCAACTTCTACTAATATTCCAACCATCATCTCTATTAAAATTATGGGGTCTTTTTTCAATTTCTAGTGCCTCCCTCAATTTACGATGATGGAAATGACTAACCCTAGCAATGACTTGGGCCTCCTTAATGCAGATGTGATGCTTAGATTTATCTGCATGCTTTGCCAAAGCAGAGGGGCGGGTCCTGCCATGCTTGATGTCAACAACATGCTCACGAATCCTTTGATTAATCGAGCGAACAATCTCACCAATGTAGGGAGTCCCACAAGAGCATGGGATAACGTAAACACCCTTCATAGTCTTGGGGTCCACTAAGTCTTTTACAAATATAAGGGAGCTCTTAATGGTATTTAAAGGCCTAAAGGTTGAAGCCACCTTATGTTTCCTTAGGATCCTCGCAATATTGTCACTAGTCCCTTGGATAAAATGAAGATAAACACTAGAAAATCGATCCTTGGTATCTTTCATAGCACTAGGACCTTTTTCATCTCTGAGGAAAGCCTTAGTACAATGGTGTCTACTATACCCATTATTAAATAAAACACTTAGGAGATGTGCTTTCTCTTCATTGAGATGGTTCTTATCAGAAACTCTTAAAGCTCTAGTCGCTAAGGTGTTGAGAACACCAAGATTTTGAGCTGGGAAATGATGAAAATTAGCATGAAGATATTGTTCCATATGAGTTTTCTTACAAAGTACCTGATGAGAGAAGGAGCCATCATCATTGCTTGAGAGGAGGATGTCAAGGAAGGGAAGACTACCATTACATTCAAATTCCATGGTGAACTTTATAGAACTAGATTGATTGTTAAGATGGAGGAAAAATAGTTCCAAATTTTCTTTACCATGAAGTTGTTTAGGGCCTCAAAATGACTCCGGAATTTCAGGACTCGAAAAACTACCAAAAATAGTAAATTGTGCTACAAATAAGGAAACTGAAAAACTGAAAGAAACAATGGTGGGGGTCCAAGTGGAATATGCAGGTGGACACCAATATCCACTTGGATCATTTGTCCCCCCTTAGGAAGCAATGGTCGTCATTGCATTGAGTTCCTCCATGAGATGAGGAAAGTTCTGCTGAACTTGGTCCCTGGTGAGACACTTTCCCTGGTGAAAGAGTTGGCCTGCTTTGACAACTCTATATAGTGGGATCCTTTACTGTTGGGTGTTCTTGATATGCGTGTCCATGATTCGATTAGTTGTGGCTTGTTCCATGAAATTTAGATTTAAATCTGTAAGTGTGTGCTGTTCTGTAATGTCTGATGTGTCTAGCAATGGTGGGAAGTGTTAACACTCAGGCTATTCCCTTTGACTCCCAAGGGAATATGGCCGAGGTAACCACTAACCAATCTTTGGACTGTAGGTCCTAGCCTACCTGCAATCAGAGAGGGCTCTCTCTTAATGATTTAGCTTTGTTGATGATGATTTTAGGCTAGTTATTGAGTTCAAGGGGTTTTGTTTAAGTTTTGGTGGGAAGGATGATGCTTCCAAATAGAGAGGTAAGTATAGTATGAGAATTTCAAACCATTGGGCATGGAGTCAAGGAGTAGGACTGCTAGTGCATTTTCTTGGTCACAAGAGGAATATGGAGCAAGATAGTTACACATGAAACAACTTTCAAGCTAAATGGAGATGGATTGAAGGCTAAGGAATGAGAGGCAATTAAGAATCTCTCTTTCATCTTAACAGAGGGAAGGTGAATGAGCTCTATCTAGGAGTAGTAAAGAATCCCTAGATAACTGTCAAACATGGGTGAATTAGGGGAAATATGAGCCAAAGGGAATTCATATTCATTACCAATTCAGAGGAAAACATAAAGAAACAACAGAAATTGAGCATAGAGTGCAGTTAAACAAAGTCTAAGTTATTCATTTTTTCTGCTATTTTAGATAGTGACATATGTATGATATGAGCATATATCAATGGAAAACAAAGGTAGAAAACACTTATTGAGTCATGTTGCAGCACGAGAATTCCATAATTCACTCTTCAGAACATTAATAACAAACAATAAACAGTCCATCGTCCAAGCTTTTCAGCAGTCTTTGATTAAGGAAAACATCAAGTATACAGAGCGAGTCTCTAGTGGAGCGAATCAACCAACCAACCCTCCAAACAATAAATTAGGTTGGTTCTTATAAGCAAAATATCTACAAGAATCAGATCTCAGACAGATCTGATGCAATAAGTGTCTTTAACCTAACATATGCTTGAAATAAATGCCAAAATATCTATCTAATGCTGCGCTGGGGGCAGCTGCCTCAAAAAATGAGTAACTATGATGTCCTTAGAGCTCTGTGCTGGCATTTGGCCATAACTGTGCTTTGATTTCTGCAGCGCTGCCCTTAGGTGGCCTTATGCATTAACTTTGATCTGGTGAGCTTTGATGGCCCAATACTTCTTTATTGACTTTGATGGGGGCCTCTTAATGTTTACCTGCTTTGGAAATATGGATTTCCACCAAAAACACTAACTGATAGTCTTCGCCGCTTCCTCTGATACACTTTCACTGAACCTGGGCTCCTTATTGTCTTCTGAATGCTTTAAACTGTCCCATCGACATTTTATGGCTGCTGTTCGGCCCTTTGTTTGCCTTAAGAACTGTCTTTGCCCCTTTTCTGAATCCTGCGTGAAGAAATTCCTGTCAATTTGTGAATTTCAGGCATGCTAGTAGCCGAGCCATGAGAGGGCTTCCATTTTGGCCTATTTTTCTTAGCGATGCGCTAATCATGCATCAAAAACTGCCTTGGTTTTTCATTCTGGGCATCCCTTGCTGCAGATTTCACGCTCCGCGCCCTTTTCGGTGATGACGTCAGCATGGGTCCCAGTACGACGGTGACGTGGCAGGGTGACGTCAGCAGGGTGATGTGGCAGTATGGCAGGGTGACGTGGCAGTACGGTGGCAGCGATGTGGCACAGGACACGGTGGCAGGAGGCTGACGCAGGTTGATGACGTCACGAAGACATGGTGTTGTCATCATCCGGTGGAGGCGATATCCGGTTTTCTCCCGCACCGCTTTTCCGCGTAGGTGGTATTGGGGGAGGGGCCTCTGAACACACCGGGAGGCTGACACGTGGCGGGGGTACGGCAGGGAAACCGCCCATCCCCCGGACGTTAACCTCCGGCGGATCGGTATATGAAAACACCCGCCCACCGTTGATCTGGGGTGCTGGCCATCGGACGGCTGGCGGGGTAGGTGAGGTAGCGGGAGGTTAGGGACGGGACCCGCCCGTATTATTTAATCAAAAATGCACGACGGGGGTTGAAAACCTTAGGTTAATGTGAAGTTTGGGGGTTTTATGTGCGCGAAAGGTAGGATAGTGAGGTTTTAAGGGTAAAGGGGTGGATATAGGTTATTGGCCTAACCAGAGGTTTAGACCAATCCCAGAGTTATGACACGGATGGGTTCATAATAGTCCCAAGTGGACTATTATTTCCCAGAACTGTATGTACATAGATATAGTGCTATAGGGTTGGATATGTAATATTTTTGGGATTTTATATAGTTTTTTGTATACTAGGGGATAAGGAAATGATCGAGGGAGCTAGATAGTAGAGTTAAGAGTTAATATGAATTTGTGAGGTGAAGTGTAGGGGAGAGGCTAAGTTTTGTGAGCTGAAACTTAGACATAGGAAGTGAATGGACTGTGGAGACATGATTTTTACACAAGAAATGTGGCTTCTTTTCACTGCAGAAAGTCAAAGCTTGACTTGTTATTTTACAAAAATGAAGTGATAACAGGACTGGTTGGGCAGATCCCAAGGTCCTCAAGGGGATGTTAGTGAGTGATTTGGAGATTTAGAAGAAAGGGGAATTAGACATGCCTCTCTTGAGCTCCTCCAAAGGGAAATTACCTTATACTTGTGATCTGAATAGATATAACATTAAAAAACATGAAATGGATCACATAGCTTGATTCTGCAACCACAAAACTACTTACCCAGCCTACTTACCTAGCATTTTTTCTTCTTTTTGCATGGGTGCACTTGGACTTGCAGAACCTGATTACCCTTTTTCTTTTGACTGCCCTCCTATCTAAACGTACCTTTATATCATCCAGGGGCTTAGATTAAGCTGTTAAGCACCCTTGTTTCTCTACCTATCTACAAATCTGCTAAGATTAAGCTGTTTGGACAGATATTCATTCTCTATATTCTACAACAAGAAATTGAAACCTAGGGAAGCCAAGATTAAGCTGTTTAGACTTCCCTTAACTGAAAAACTCATCAAAATGGATTAAATCATCAAAATTTGGAATACAGCAGTGGCATTTAGACTGGCACACTTTCATGGCCTCTTCTTTGGCCTCTTTCTGGAAATATGGAACCTTGCAGCATGAAAAGATGACATATTTGGCACTTTCAACTGTCAATCATGAAATATGAACACCTATTGCAATAGGAGGCTAACAGTGGCTCCACTTGGGGATGGCTTTTCCTTGTGAAAAGCCAAGAACAACAGGTCAGACTGCCTTGATCTTCTATTGTTGCTGTAGACTGAAATTTCCCTTGTGCTGGCTGTCAAATGATTGAAAATTTGAAACCTGAACACAACATTCTCATAAACTGAATTTTTATACAATAGCAGCACTGCCTACTTTTTTCTGCGTGCTCTATCATTACATGCACCTGTGCCTGAGAACCTGCCTTTGAAATAAACACAACATAGGGGAACAAAACTGGAGCACTTCCCTTGATTCTGTTTTGAAAAAAAGGGGTGCTGATGTAAACTGAAAATCCTCCTTTCTTTTAATACTATTGACTGAAAAACTGCCTGCTCTTTTGCTGAGATTAATGCAATGACAGAGATCTGAATGGAGGACTTGCTTTGGTTCTACCTTTAAAGAACTTTGCTGCGCTGTTCCATTATTCGGCCTGCTATAAAAACAAAGTGCTGAAAATACAAGTATTTATGTACAAATATAATACAGCTGTGTTGTGTTCAACAACATGGATCATAATAATGCTTTAGCATTCGGCCATTGACAGGGCCTTCTTCAGTTATGCCGCCCTCTACAGATTTGAGGAAATATGTGTTATTGCCCTGCACAACGCTGATAACAAATGGACCTGTTAGCTTTGCTATGAAAATGCTAAAAAAATAGATTCAAAAAGCTCTCAAAGGCTGCAAATATGCTTATAGTCATGCCCAAAATCCATGTTTGCTGTTCAAATCATCAAGTCATGACAAAAGCTACCCACCGATCAAAGAGGTTGCAAGAGGGAAGCCCTTTGGAGGGCAGAATTACACTATCGGAAGGTGAAAATACCCAAAAAATCACATAAAAACCAAGATTGCAGGCTTATGAATCCGCATCAACCTCAGTCGTTAGATCTGGCTGATCAACGGTCCAGGTCGCGTCGGCATATCGCAAGTCGGAGGAGGCAGAGGCAGTGACATGATACATTACCGATGAGCGATCGCCGATATCGCTTCGGCGTATCGCTATCGGCGATAACAAAGGGATGGGCCTTTAACATATATCAGCGATTGCCGATGGGCCGGACCCGACGGCGTTATGAGTTATTTTTGATAACTTATTAGGTCCGCGGTGAATATCGCTATCGACGTTTTCTGAGGGGCGGGGCCTTTACATATAGCATGCCTTTGATCCGATGGGTCGGACCCGATGACACTATAAATGATTTTTCATAATATTTCAAGTCCCCGCGGGGGCCATTTTTATTGTATTTTGTGTATTGTCAATGTATAAGGAAATACACAGGAAGCCTTAGCGCATGCCGATAACGATGAAGCCCGGACCCGAAAGGGTCCGGGAAGTGAAATACATATATTTTCAGGTCCGCCAAAGTCGATTTCCTCATGTTTTGCAGCATTGTTCATGAATTTCCAGATATAAAGAAAAGCAAGGGATCAGCCGGCTGCGATATGCGACTGTGACCCGAAAGGCGGACCCGATAGAAAGTTATGCCATGTTTGAGGATGTTTGAAGTCCAAGTGAAACAGAAATGGGCGGGATTTAGCAATGTCGCAACGTTTTCGCTGTTTATGACCCAGACAGACACAATAACAGAAAAGAAACATTCACAGCTATTGCCTGAAAGGCACTGGTGCAGGGATTTCATAAGAACGACAGCCACTCCATTGCAGGCTCAAGCGGTAAACCATCCTTGAAGGAACCATGCAGTTAAGTTATATACCAGAAGAAGGATTCGGCGGAGGGACAACGGCCGGTAAACAGAACCCAGAAAGGGAAGGGGAAGGGCCACCACACGCCTCAACCCAAATCAAATAAAATCATGGAGCATTAACGGCCCTGCCAGTGCAGCAGTCATCCTAACGAACATAATGGGGCATCTTTGGCACGAGGGAGCTCCTATGCATCATAGCAGGCCACCCAAAATATCTGAGTATGGTTATTTCTTTGTCAGAAGAGGAAAGCCGCCGAGCCATGCCTACCTATTGAGGGAATCGATCAGTTAAACAAGATAGAAGGAGAGATTAAGACACCTGAAGCCTCAAAAGGCTGAGGACCATTGTAAACAAGCTATAAATAGCTGAAAACAAGATGTAACAAGGGTTCAACTTTTGGAGATTATTCCTCCCCTGTTTTCTCAAGCTTCTCATCTGTAGTCTTTAGTAATACAAGCTTATTTTGCTGCTACATGTTTAATGTCCATTTCTCTTCTGTTCTATGCTTGCACTTGAACAGTTTGTTCAGGTTTTCTGTGTGTTTGAGGCCAGATAATTGTCATCTTATCTCTGCTTTGATATATTAGATTTGCAAGCTTCTTTGCTGCCTATGGCTAGCCATTTATATGTGTGATTATATACGCATCTGCCGGTATAGTCAGTAAGTTCATTTGCTGCTTGTAGCTAGCCATTCGTATAGGTCCATGTATGCAACCTGCTGGCATAGTCAGTGTTCTCCATCTATCCATTAAATCTACAAACTATTGAGCATTAGCAGTCTAAAGCCTTGTGTTATTGGGGGTGTTCATGCATGCCTTGAGTGTGAATAGAGCTGAAATGGTTATCCGACTTGATACAAACCATCTTTCATTCCAATATTTCAGAGAACAATATTAAAAATTATATGTTACCAGGCATCTCTGATTTACAACCTCGGAGAGTTTCCTGGAGTGATAACAGGACCCTTCCATAAAAAATCAAATTTTGCATGTTTGCCCTTGTCTTCTCTTCGTGAGTCCCACCTTAGAACTTTGTTGCCAACACAGAAATCCTCAGCCTTAGCTCTCTTATCAAACATCCTTTTGAGCTTCTCTTGCAAAATTTGAGCTCTGTCATAGACCTGCTCTCTTGTTTGCTGAAGATGAATGGTCTGGTTGATTCTTCTTTGAACATCATTTGGTTCAGCTTGGATCTCTTGTAACAGCTTGATGATAGGAATGCCCAAGGAAGATGGAAATCTGGCCTCCATGCCATACACCAGCTCATAAGGGCTCATCCCAATGGATTTCTTTGTTGAAAGTCTGTCTGCCCATAGGGCATTTGTGAGCTTTCTATGCCAGTTCTTCTTGTTTTCTTCTAGCACTTTCTTTATGATGTTGATGAGGCTTTTGTTGGATGATTCGGCCAAGCCATTACCTTGAGGGTAATAGGCTATGGAGTGGCCCAAGGTAATGTGAAATTTATGTCAAAAATTGATCATCTTTTTGGATTTGAAAGCAGCAGCATTGTCAGTAATGATCTTCTTGGGGCAGCTAAATCTAGAAAGGATGTTGGTCTCAAGGAATTGGATAATGATGGAGCCATTGGCCTGTCTACATGGGATGGCTTCAATCCATTTAGTGAAATAGTTGGTGGCTGTTAGAATCCACTTATGCTGGCTTGAGGAAGAGGTGTGGATTTCTCCAATGAAGTCAAGACCCCATTGTTGAAAAGGCTTTTCGGTTGAGATGGGCTTAAGGGGCAAGGGCAGCAACTTTCTTTTGCCCTCAAAGATTTGGCATTTGTGGCATGAGGTAGTAAACTTCTTTACATCTGCAAACAGAGAGGGCCAATAGAAACCAGCCCTTAAAATTTTATCAGCAGTGGACTTCCAATATAGATGTCCTCCACAGTCCCCTGCATGGAATTCTTTCATGACATTGTTAGTTTCATTCATGGTTAAACAATTAAGCAATATGCCCTCATGATTTTTCCAAAATAATGCACCATCTAAGACACAAAACTTTAAAGCCTTCATTTTTAAAAATCTTTTCTTGGTTCTGGACAATCCTGGGGGAGCAAACAGGTTTAACAATACAAAGCATATATCATCATACCATGGGGATTGCAAAAAGGTTTCACTGATCTGTGGAGTCGCCAGCTCCTGTTCATTGTCCAACTGGTTAATGTCTAAGGCTTGAAAGTTTGTTTCGGACATCAGTTTGGCTAAACCTTGTCCCTTTATGAGATTGGTTGGTTTTATTTCTATGTCATACTCAAGGATGTTAGAAGTCCACTTGCCTCTTTTGCCTTCTAACCCCTCTTGGGTTAATATGTCTTTTACAACAGCATTTGGGACGTAGGCAATCACATGTGAATATAAAATGTAAACTCGGAAATCTTTGATTGCTTTAACAAGGGCATAGGCCTGCTTCTCCATGATTTGGTACTTCAAAGGGGCATCTCTTAAGGCTCGGCTGAAGAATGCAATTGGCTTTTCATCTCCTTGGTCATCCTTTTGCAAAAGGACAATAGCTATGCTGTGTTCAGATGCAAATGAAAAAATGATGAAATCCTTATCAATTGAGGACTTGTGAGGACTGGGGCTTGGGTTAAGGCAGTTTTGATACTCTCAAAGGCTTGCTTGGTTTCAAGAGACCATTTTACCTTGGCATCCTTTTTTAACATGTTGCTTAATAGTCTTATCAGCTCGGCTAGATTTGCGATAAATCTCCTTAGGAAATTGATCTTTCCAAGGAATGCTTGCAATTATTTAATGTTTCTTGGAAATGGGATTTGAAGGATGGCTTGAATTCTTTCAGGATCAATTCTAATCCCATCTTTTGAAATTATATGGCCTAGTAATTTACCTTCTTCAATGCCAAAGAGAGACTTCTTGGGTTTAAGGAAATGTCGTATTTCCTACATGTCATGAATATTTTCCTTAGGTGTTTGAGGTGCTCTTGATCAGATTTGGAGAAAGGGGTAACGTCATCAAGATAGACAACCAAGAAATCATGGATTTCCTTGGCAAATGCAATGTCCATGGCCCTTTGAAAGGTAGCACCAGCGTTTTTAAGTCCGAAAGGCATCTTCACATATTTAAATGTTCCCCACGATGTGGTAAAGGCTGTCTTGTCTTGGTCATCCGGGTGAACTAGTATTTGATTAAAACCTGAAAAGCCATCTAGCAAAGAGATTCTATATGACCCCACTACTCTTTGTAGGATGTGGTCCATTTTTTGCAATGGGTAGTAGTATTTTAGGGAGACTTGGTTTAAATTTCTCAGATCTACACATAGCCTAATCTCACCTGTCTTCTTTCTTGTGGGAACAAGATTGGATACCCATTCAGAAAATCTGATGGGTGCTATGATACCTGCTTCAAACATTCTTTTCACTTCCTTTTCAATCAAAGGGAGAAGCACATGATTGATTCTCCTTAGTTTTTGTTTGAAGGGATTTTGATTTGGTTTTAAGGGAATGGTGTGTTGGATCACTGAGGTGTCATAGGACTTCAAGTCCTCATAACTCCAAGCAAATACATCTTGGAATTATTTAAACAAATCAACATATTTGGGCTTTTGATCGGGTGGCAAAGATTGAGATAGTTTGATCATTTTGGGCTTCTCTGCTGTCCCAATGTTGTGTTCTTCTATAGCAGCGTTTAAGGGTTGCATTTTTGGCTTTTTGGGAACATCATTTGCATCAAACATATCTTCTAACGGAGTGAGGCCAGCAGGGAGAAAGTTATCTTTTAGATCAACGATCTCGGCCTCTGTTTTGGCTATTTCCTCCAGATGCATCTGTTTCAGCTCTTCTATGTTTGCATTGTCAAAAACAGTTGGGTTTAGCATTTGTTTGGCTGTTACAGCTGTTACAGCCTGCTGATTTTCATTTGTTTGTTGTTGTTCATCCGTCATAGCATCCATGTCAATGTTAATATTTGAAAACTCATGCTCAAGAGTGAGGAAATTGTTAATCTGGGCATCATTTTCGAACACTTGCCAATCTTTAACATTATTTGGGACAGCAGGCCTATGTTTTATCTCAGTAGTGAAATGGTGATTTGGCTCAAAGGGAAGCTTGCATGTACTAGCAAAAGTGGCTAGGCTGTGTGCATGAATGTTATGATTTCTTGAAATCTTGGCAAGCCTGGATTCAGTGAATGCATTGAGTATATTAGTGGCAGCAGTCCTATAGGCCCTCATTCTATTGTCATTAGTAACAAAGTTGCCTTTCATTTGCTGTATGACTAAATCAGAGTCACCTAGGATGGATACTTTTGTAGCTCCTAGAGCTTTGAGCAGTTTAATGCCTAAAAGGAGAGCCTCATACTCTGCCATGTTGTTGGTGCATTTGAAGTTTAGTCTGTAGGCATGGCCTTCTGCATGATTGTTGTGTGTATTGTGAATCCATACACCTGCCCCTGCTCCTAACTTGTTAACAGAGCCATCAAACTCTAAATACCATGTGATTTCTTGCTTGTGGTTAGTATTAAGAGTTTCAGTCATTCTTGCAGTGGGCAGATTTGAATTTTCTATTTGGGGAGGTTCTTCTTGTATGCTGGTCGCCTTGATTGTTTTTACAGTTTCATTAGTATGGGCAACTGATTCTTCATTAATGTGTGTGTCCAGTTCTAAAGCCAACGACTTATCATCAGTGAGAGGACTTGTTTCATCATTAAATAAAATAAAATCCATATCAGAATGGATTGAATAGATAGGGAAATTTTGGGGCTTTTCCTCACTACTTACCACATACTTCATCAGTGTTTCCCTATACAGTCTCTTTGGTTGCCCAAAGACTGAAATAGTGGCATAGGAGAGGTCTAGTTGGAGAGATCCTTGGAGTTTTTCTCCCCAAGATCTTGACAATAGCATGCCATACTTTGGTGGAATGTCAGCAACCACCACATCCATGAGGATTGTCTTGTTTGGGTATTGGACTAAGGAGACACATAAGTCTTTGATTAAGCCTAAACACTTGACCTGACTTGAGTCAAAGGAGAATAAGTCTTTGTAGGGTCTTGTAACATCAAGGTTTAGCTTCTCCATTACAGCTTTGGGCATAAGGTTGTGTGAGGCACCTGAGTCAAACATAGCATTATGCAATACTTTATCATGAATGTGCAAACTGACATAGAATGGTAACATAGCTCCATGTCCTGATTTACCATTGACTTCAGGACCGAAAAGGAGCTCAGGTTGATCATCTAATACATTCACATCATCCATATTTTCTGGCATTTGCAGCGATCTTTTGATTTTCTTCCTATAGATATCATGTTTGGCAAGTTCAGATAAAGGGATGGATATCTTCAGTTTACCTATTTCTACCTCTAAATCAAAGGTTTTTCTGACTGTGTTTTAGTATTGTGACTGGCAGATTTTCCCTTTTCAATTGCACTTTTAGCGTTTTTCTCTTGTTCTTCATTGATTTCTTGAACTATTTCTGATTTGGAAAGGTTTTTAGGAGAGCTGTTCAAATCTTCTTTTGAGGGAGAAGGTGGCAGAGGCTGATCATTAGAGGGCTGCATGTCTGTAACATCCTCTATGGTGACATCCTTTGGATTTGGGACTATTTTATCAACAGTTTCTATGAGGGCATCCTTTTCTTTGATCTTCTTAGGCTGTTTGGTATCACTTGGTTTAACCTTTTCGGGTACATCTATGGTTCTTGTCCTCAGCTTATATTGTTTGTGGACCTCATAAACAGCTGAGTCATAACATTGCTTGAAATCAAAAGACTCACTTGACTTAGTCCGAAATTGATTTATCTCATGGTCATCTTGGACTTCTTGGGTTAGGAAAATTTGTTGCTCACCCTTTAGATCCATCAAATTCATGTGAGTGTCTTCTTTCTGCTCACTAGATGTGGATGCTTCTGTGTAGTTCTCTTGGAAAGGAGGCCTTATATCATGGTCTGGGCTAGACCTACCAGCATTTGCGTTCTGAGTTTTCCTGAAATTTGGGTTCCTTATGGTATTGGGATGTTGTCCTTCCCATGTAGATTTCCTTTCAATGCTTTCCACTCTATCTCCCAGCCTGTGCATGCCACTGATAATAGCATCCAACTTTTGGTCTAAGGTTGAGGGTTCTTCCTTAAAGGTGGTTCTTCTCTCAGTTCTAGCTCTGTTTCTTTTGGCAATCAGATTTGCCTCTACGCTAACAGCAACATCTTGCATGTCTGCTAGGATTTGAGGGGCTCTTTCCCTTAACTGATAAGCCATGTCAGTATCAAAACCATCAGGAAATTTATAGAAAGCAAGATCAGGTGGAGGTCTTAAGTTCTGTGGTATTGCATTATAAACATTATTAAATCTCGCACAATAGTGTTACACTAAAAAATGTCACCATGACTATTTACAGTTAGTATGGCTCAATCAACAGTCATGCTACCCTCTTAGGCAAGTCTTATGCCTCTGCTCTCCATGTCAAACTCCAAAAAAGAGAGAAAGTCTTGTATAAATGTATTTATCTCTGGGGACGCAGGTTCTCTCAACCTTACCTGCAGGGACGCTCCCAACGTTCACAAAAGTTGCGACCAAAGACGCTCTGTATGTAAAGGGACAGGTGCGTCCCCCTGTAAAGGTTAGAATGCGCAAGTTTCATATATAAAAAGTTACTTGTGGTCATTTCTAGAGCATTCTAGAAGGTTGTTCGACGTGTATTGGGCACCTCCAGATGGTTCATGCACTCCTATCAAAGAGGAACTTATCCCATCAATAAGGGAGCTATCCCACCCAAAGAGGGGATTATCCCATTGATGGTGGACCTGATTAACCTCCTCTTGAGTACTATAAATACAGGCATTGGGCCAGAAGGAGGAGAGGTTGAAGCTATACATTTTCTAAGGGTAAATGCTGCAGGAATTAGGACTCCCATTTAGAAGCTTGTGAGGAGAGATTGCCATCTTTGCTTGTTCTATTTGGAAGTGGGTGAGGTTTGTCAAAGTAGAGGAAGACTCTTGTGGACCCTGGAAGGAGCTTGCACAACACCAAGGCTCAGGTTGTAATGGTTCCTTTTGATTACCTTTAATGCAAATTGGTCCATTCTTCTCAATAACTTGTTGTTTATGGGTTATTTCATGTACTCCTTGGTCTATATGTTGAATATGCTTTGTTTTATGTTATAATCAGGTGCTATTTAATTGTTTGACTGTTGGTGATTGCAGGTTTTGGAGAAAAGGAGGAGCTCATCCAGATCAACAAAGCTTGGACTTCTACAACAGCGTTTGGACAAAGGTAAGAACGAAACACTTGATTTCTCATATCATAATGCATGTTTAGAGAAGGATAGCTCCAGTTTGTTTTGTTTGTCATTAGAATGTCTTAGACTTCTAGGAAGGTCGGTTGTGTCCGCACTCTTGACTGATTCCGTGTGACAAATTGGCGACTCCACTGGGGAATCCATTGATGAGAAGAGTCTTTTCTTTTGTGTGAACTTTGCTTTGAGAAAATTGGTTTATTTTTCTGGTTTTGGCTCTGTGATTCTGTCTCTGGGTGGGTTAGCTTAGGATTAGTTTTATTTTGCTTTTTCTTGAGTTTTTCAGTAGGACGCACCCTCTGAGTGCTGCACAGTGCGTCCCTGGACGCACTTTTGCTGTGTGCACAGAGCGGGCCCACACCTGTGCTAACGGGTTGCCTGCGTCCCCTGCCAAAATTTGAGAAAATTCCATTTTTTGCATTTTTGCTCTTAGATTTTGTTTTTTCTTAGTTTTTTCTGCCCGGATTCATTAGTCCCTTGCCAAGAATCTTCACCTGAACTTGTTTCCATAGCATTAAGTGTTTTAGTGGATTTCATTGAAATTTAAGCCTAGGGTTTGATTTTTGAGTAGATCCTGTAGTGACTTTAATGGTGGAAGTTGTCAAGCCTTAGATCTCTCTGGTTTGGTCAACCTTCTTGAGAGTCGGATCTGTCATAAGTCTACCCGTGTGAGCAACCAACCTGTTGAGTTGTCTCTTTGGTCAAATTTCAAAGTGCTTGTTGATTAAGTCTTGAATTCCATTTTACAAAAAGAACAAAAAGATTTGAGTTTTGTTTTGATCAGCTCTTGATTCTGCAATAGCTGGTCCTTGATTTGATTTTGGTCAAGTAAAACAACCTAGAAACATCCTTGTAGGTTTTGGCCTCGTTAAGTTTTCTTAGAGTAAATTTACCTTTTAGTTTGCTTGTGAATGAATTTTCGTAGATTTTAATAGTTGTTAAGATTGATTTTTGTTAAATTAGATTTATTTGCTTTATTAAAAGAAAAATACAAAAACATCTTCTTTAAAAGTCTTGTTTCAAGTAGCTTTGAAAGTTTTGAAAGAAAAAGAGTTTTTCGTGCAAGTAAAGAGTGGTCATGTGTGTGTGCTTGAAAAGAAAAAGAGAATTGTTTCTTTGATTGTCTTTTCTAAGGAAGTTGTTTTCTCTAAAATTTGCATTCTCTCAACTCTCTTAGTTAAGAATTTCATTGAAAAAGGAAAAGTAGAGTAAATCATCTTAGGTGCATCTTTGTAGTGGTTGGAGTCGAGTCTACACACCATTGGTTTCACTTCCACTACCTTGTGACTTTAAAGAACAACCATAAAAGTAACGCTTAAAGTAAAATCGAAATAGTAACTTTTATTTACTAGGGCTCTGAAGCACCAATTTAGATCAGGCTAGTGTCTTGGAGTAGGTGAGTAATTAACTCTCCAAGACAACAAAACCAAACAAGTAGCTTATCTTGTGATAGATTAAATCCAATTGTCTCATTTGTACTCTGGGAAAGCTCCTCTTAAAGGAGAAGCACGAGCTCGTGTCCGAACCAGTGAGGGGATCATTCCCCCCTCGTTGGGAACGACGCCAGACACGCACGTATTACAAACGGTAAACCTCGGATTAACCATTGTCGAGGAGCCAGGGGTCACTTGTCGGTAAACCTTGGATTATTGTCAAGGAGCCGGCAAGGGGATTGAGCTTGCTACTCTGCCCTTGCGTGCTGTCGGAGTTTAGACTGTTCCCCCAGGTGCATTTGTTGCGGTTGGTAACCTTAGTGACCATTATCTTTAGGATTCTACCAAGGTGACGGTGGAGGGAAGGTCCCACTGTACCTGGAGCAGACGTCGGTTATACTCACTTGGATTTTCTGGGGGGTTCACTTCACTCGAGACGGTTAAAGTGGAGGAACTTGGTCCAGTCTATTCATTAAGCAGGTTGCCGGGGTAACTGTTCCACCCGCCATTTCTGTACTGAATCCAGCGAGGTTGGGCTTCATCACCAACTAGCGCTTTTGGTCCGGAAGACTACTGTTTGTGTTTGGTTTGACGCCCTAGATTCTTTAGGCGTGTGATTCAAATTTGTTTGGTTCTTTAGAGACTTTAGGTGGTTTGATTTGAAATTTTATTTTGTTTTCGTGTGTAGTAGTTAAAAGTTTTTAGCTGTGGTGGAATTACCGAGACAGTCCCGTAGACTACGGGGCCAGTCTCCTGAAGTTGTTTCTGTGGCCGAATTGTTGAGAAGATCCCGTAGACTTAGGGGTGAACCTCCTCAAGACGAGTCCAGTCATTTAGAAGGTTTAAAGGTCCTTGTAACTCCTCCTAGTGGCAGTAGAGTAGGTTCACCTGAAGAAGGAGAATCTTCCTTGGTGGTCCATCCAGATTACCAAAGTTTAGAGACAGGTTATAATCCCGAAGCTGTTACAGTTTCTGAGCTTGTTGGTAGTTTTTCGTCTGCTAGTGATACAGGCGAAGAACCAGAAATATCCGAACCTGTTACTCCGACTCCTAGTGTTCCTGATTCACCGAGAATAGAAAGAATTATCACCGAAAATCTTCCTGTTGGTTTGATTGCTATTGAAGAACTTGTTCCAGAGGAAGAAATAGGCGTCTCTGATCCTGAAGATCAAATTACCCTTGATCTAAGGGAGCGTGAATCTATCTTTTACAGTCCTCCTAGAAGTACTACTTGGTACCTTTCGTTAACCAATTATCTAGACAACTTTGGGCTAGGTTTTTCTACACCTCGTACTCCTTTTCCACCTGGAGGTATTCATACTCCTGTAAATATGTCTGGTCAGTCGTCCGTGTTTACACAAAGTCCTGAATCTTTTTTACATGGCGGTCCTTCTGTTCCTACTGGGTATCAATCTCTTTTTGGTACCTTTGCGGGAGCATCTCCTCAACCCGTTGATCATGGGTTATTAGTTGGAAACAGTGGTAATATACCATTGGGTGTAGGAGACATTTACATGATGTCAGGTTCAGTTCCCATTTCCCAACCTCAAGGTGGCCAATTACCGCCTGGGGGGCAGCCTCCGTTAATGCCTGGGGGGCAACCTCAAGGTACTTCATTCGTGTCTGGGGGGCAACCTCAAGGTCAGTACGCTCCTATGGGGTAATATATACCTCAAGGTCAACCCCAGCCTCAATATGTACCCCAAGGTCAACCTCAGTATCAATATCAACCTCAAGGATGGCAACCTCAAGGATGGCAACCCCAAGGGTATCAACCCCAAGGGTATCAACCTCAAGGGTACCAACCTCAAGGTCAAGGGAAACCCCAGTATCCGTATTTACCTCAAGGTCAATACTCAAATCAAGGTTATCAACCACCTCAAGGTCAATCGTATGGTCAAGGTATGGGAACTGCACCTTACAATTATCAATCCTATCCTCAATCCGGCTATGGATCTCAGTATCCTCAACCTGTTATGGGTCAATACCCTGGAATGTTAGTGTGGGATCCTTCACAGGGTCAACAGATGTTACAGCCAAGTATGCAGTCGGTACCTCAAGCCGGACAACCTGTAGTTTCTGGTCAACCCCAGCAACCGCAACCTGTCCAGTCAAGTGTTCAAACCTCTGTAACTTCGGTAGTTACTCAGCCGCCAATTGCACCTAGTACTCCATCTCAAATGGCTGCTGCAACTACCGCCACATCTACCATACTTACTTCTGTAGTATCGACGGCTCTGGTTTCTACTATCTCTGTAACCACTCCTCAGACATCTGTACCGTTGTCCGGATCTACGATTCAAACCACGGTCCAGATGCCTGTAGGCCAACCTGGTATAAGTATGGTTGTCACTACTCAACCTCAATTTGTTCAACCTCCGTACCAGGGACAATATCAACCTGGGCAAGCTGTCCAACAACCGGTTTACCAGTATCAACCGTATCCTGGGTACACTTATCAACAACCTCAGCAACCCCAGTACGGTCCGGTTAATCCTGGTTTTCTAGGAGGATATAATATCCCAAATGCAACTCCTGTTCCTAGTTATCCTGGATATCCTCCTCCTGGGGCCGGTATTGTGACCCAGAGTTTTAGAGATCCTAACCGGCAGTTACCGTTTATCGCAACTTTGGATTTACCAGACTTGACGCGCCTAACGAACGATCCAATTCAATATCTTCCGTTCTGGCTGCCAATGCCAAATAAGTTGCCCAGCGATATACCCAAGTTCGAAGGTAAGTCTGGAGAGGATCCGTCCAATCACGTGATGACTTACCACCTCTGGTGTGCTTCAAATTCTATCTCGGATGATTCGATTCGCCTACGTCTTTTCCAGCGTACACTCATTGGTCTCGCGGCCAAGTGGTACATTGAGTTACCACGGGCCTCTTTTTACAATTTTAGCCAGTTAGCTACCTCGTTCTTAACTCACTTTCAGTTACCGGTCAGATACGATAACGGTACGGAGTTATTAACTTCACTAAAACAATCAACCTCCACGTATATTTCTGATCACATTCATGAGTGGAGACGTCGAAGAAGGCTAGTGAAAGTTTTTATCCCAGACCAAATCTTAGCTGAATGGTTTGTTAAATCATTATTACCAAGGATTACTGAAGATGTAGCTAAGGCCGGAGTAGTTACTGAGGAGCAAGTCATTGCTCAGGCGCAATACCTTGACTTAGTTTACACTCAGTCGGGTACATTACACGAGAAGATTCCGGATCTTCCAAAGTCAAATCAAATCGCTGCTGCTCCTTCGGGATCTCATGCCGCTGATGGTATGATTGGCATCGTGAATACAAAGAGCAAGAAGAAGTCTTCCAAGGCTTCAACTACTCCTATTATCACTTTGCCCGATTCCCCGACAGGAGAGTCTTCTCCTGAACTTACCGCCGATATTCACGCTGTAGAGTCATCTACGGCCAAATCAAAAAACGGCGGAAAGAAGAAAGGAAAGAAGAAGGCTAAAGCAGACAAGGCTCCGAAGGAGAAAACAGAAAAGTCGGAAACTAATGACGAAAAGCGCAAACCTCGATATCCTTGTCTTATTTGTGAAGAGGATCATTTTACGAGAGATTGCCCTCATCGGGCCGAGGTAGTGAAAATAGTCAAAGGTTCTCCCACTCCTGCTGTATTAAAAAATCCATTTCCGGAGCAGGAGAATAAGATGATAGGTTCTTCCTCGAATGCCAGTGAAGAACCCATTTTGATGATGTCTCATGTGAGGATTGCGACTCGATCGCAAGATTATGGTAGTAAGAATCCTGTTGATGGTAAGGAAGCAGAATCTTCTCATTCTAATCCATCAACCTCAGCTCCTGGTTCCGATCCACTACAGATCGAGAAACCTAACCCAGACTTAGTAATTAAACCGCCCGCCAAGGGTGTACTTCGAAGGTGTGCTTTCAATCCACATGCGAGAGCAGCCCAGAATTACAACATTGTTGAGGACTTAGCTGTTTCACCCTCAGCAATGTCGGCGTTTGAAGTGCTGCAATCATGTCCAGCACAACGAAAATTGCTTTTGTCGGCTATAGGAGCTGTTGATGTTCAGGATCCAAATCTAATGATCTTCGATCTAGAAAATAGTACGCCGCGTCTCCCCCATCAAATGGCTTTCCAAATTCCAGTGATAGTAAAAAACAGGCCTATTCATAGGACTGTGATTGATGAGGGAGCTTCTACGTGTATTATGTCGATTCAATGTTGGAGATCCCTTGGTTCTCCTTCGTTGAACCAATCCCCCACCATCCTTAAGGCCTTTGATGGCCGTGGGTTCCGTCCGTTTGGTATTCTACAGGAATTGCCTATAGGGGTAGAAGGTAAAACCGTTAGTCTGGATGTGGAATTGGTTGATGCCCCTCTAGACTACAACCTTCTTTTGGGTCGAAGTTGGTCATATGCTATGACAGTGGTCGTTTCATCGGTCTTCAGAGTAATTAAATTTCCACATAACGGTAAGATCGTGACTATTGATCAGCTGACATACTTTTCATCCGACCCAGCCTCTTCAGAGAGTATCCAGCATGTCGGTAAGACGACAATCCCTTATAGGGACGTTGGTGTAGGTTTAGTTAAGGATTCCGGTTTACTGGGAACTTTTCCTCTCCCTCCACTCAGCGTAGAACCTTCGTTTGCAACAATTCATATGATTACATCAGAAAACATTATTTATGATGATCCTTGGTTTGTCCCATCTGACTCTGAGATAGACTCATTCGGTAATGCTATGCCCTTGAGTCCATATGAAATTGCTTATGAAGCTCTCATGTCTTTTACCGACTTTCATTCGACCGAGGTCGACCAAATGAATGTGGTCCTCGGCCGGGGGGCATGCGTATATCATCCTCGCGGTTGATTATTTCACTAAATGGGCCGAGGTGATGCCTACATTCGACGCAAGCGGCAAAACAGCTGCAGTTTTCATATTCAATCATATAATAACTAGGTTTGGTGTCCCACAAGCAATCATTACTGACCATGGGAGCCATTTTCGAAACACCATGATGACTGAACTTACAAGCCAGCTTGGTTTGCGCCACGACAGCTCTACTCCTTATTATCCGCAAGCCAACGGTTTGGTTGAGTCTATCAACAAAGTTCTGGTTATCATGATCCGACGAACCATTGGTATTCATCGGTCGAATTGGCACAACATGTTATTTTCGGCGCTATGGGCATACCGAACCTCAGTGAAAACCTCAACAGGGTTCACTCCTTTCCAGCTAGTTTATGGCTTGGAAGCAGTGTTACCCATTGAATGTGAAATCCCATCACTTCAAATGGCTGTTGAATTACTCCCAGCTACTTCCGAAGAGGAGAAACGTTTATTGTACTTAGCTAAATTAGATGAGACTCGACGTGACGCTGCATTGGCAATCGAGACTCACGCGAAGCGAATGAAAGCTCAGTATGATAGAAATGTGACCCCTCGAAGTTTTTCGGAGGGAGACCTAGTGCTTTTATATGATCAAGCTAACGATAAGCTAGGTGCTGGAAAATTCATTCCTATGTGGCATGGACCCTATATTGTAAAGCGAAAGCTAGCAAAAGGGGCTTATGAGCTGGTAGATTTTGATGGGGACTCTTTGGGTAAACCCAGAAATGGACTTTACCTAAAGAGGTATTATGCTTAAATGGTGGGTATGGAGAATTTTTAGTTAGGTTAGGTTTTCTTTCTAGCTAGTATGATTGTTAGTTAGTCAGTGTGCTTAGCATAGTGAGTGTGTTTTTCGTCGTTATTCTGGCTTATCTTGGTTTTACTCTTGATATTACAGATGTCGACGCCTCTCCAAACATACATTGGATTTGCTGATGGTGCTTGTCGTAGTACATGGAATATCTCTTCCGCAGCTTGGGTTATCTATTCACCCTCTGACGAGTTAGTTTCTATGCATGGGGTAAGCCTCTGTCAAACAACGAATAACATTGCAGAATACAGTGCAGTGGTTGAATTATTATCCGAATCTATTTCATTTGGAATTCGACGTTTGATAGTGAGGTTAGATTCTGAACTTGTTGTATTACAGCTTAATAGAGTTTATGCCATTAGAAATCCTGTGTTATTAAGGTTGTTTTTGAGAGTGCGTCTCTTGGAACGTGAATTTGATTACATTGAATATCAGCATATTCCAAGGTCCTTAAATACATTAGCAGATGCAATTGCTTCTCGAGTGTTGGACAGAAATTTACGATAATCATGCAAGTAAATTTAAAAACATTTCATCATATATGTTAAACAAGATAAGCCGTTAATAGTGATATATATATAGATAGGAGTGTGTCAAAAAATATACATCGTCTTCGATCATAGGTTGAAAAACACCTTATGATCGGCAAAAATGATAAGTACAAAAAGCCAAAAATGTCACATGTGTCTACAAAGTGACTAGCCAATCACTGGTGGTGCTCCCTATATGACACCACTGCACGGGCTACCTTACGCAAAAATCTCCTAAACGGTCCAGGGACTGCGACTACAAAGCGCTGAAGCCTGATAGGAATGTCATCCATAGTAGTCTCAGGCATATCTGCCGTCAGACGCTCTAGATCATGCTCCAACTCAGCTAGTACTTCTGCAGCCGCGTCCTGTGGGGCCGGTACCGGTGCAACTGGGTGTCTCCTCTCAAAAGGCCGGAGGTTGGCTGGACGCTGTGGACCAACATCTGCATTTTGAAAATTTTACTGTCAGTTTTGAGACGATATATATAAAAAAC
This sequence comes from Pinus tabuliformis, assembly GCA_031772625.1. Taxonomy (NCBI): domain Eukaryota; kingdom Viridiplantae; phylum Streptophyta; class Pinopsida; order Pinales; family Pinaceae; genus Pinus; species Pinus tabuliformis. The sequence goes on from CM062817.1 coordinate 51,085,256, forward strand.
AAAAAAAATACATAATTTGAAAACTTGTGAAAAATAAAGTACCTCTGTCATCCCATTGTTCTCCCTGTGGAAGAACCATGTCCGGATCATGTCGAAAATCTACTCCGGCGTACGGAAAGTCCTGAATCGAGAAAACCTGGTCCTCCAACCAGTGAAAGTAACTATCAGAAAATCGAACAACTGCCGTGCCCTCGTCAGGATGCCGGGCCATCACCGCAACCCATCGTACCAGCTTTGGCTCCCGAGGACCCAAGATATCAACAGTGAGTTGCTGAGGGATCAGCATCGGAACTCTCTCTAAGGCAAAGCTCACGACTAAAGGCCCATATCCAAAAGTTTTCAGTCGTCCGTTCTTTGCCTTAGTCAGTTGGCTCTTCATATTAGCCGACACAGCATCACACCAGTTGAAAATGGTGCCTTGGTAACAGTCAATTGCCATCCGCATTTGGGACCCAGAAGCAATGTGCAAAGCGGCCGCGCCGCAAATTCTGGTAACCGTGAAAGCAATAACTTTGAGTTCACGCAGAGAGATGTGTTTGATCTCCACGCCTTTCGAATGGTGTGCCCCAGGTGTACACCAATCTTCCCGGAGACTAACAAGGGATTGGCCACCCGACCTAGTCCCAGCTAGATTGAGTTGCTCGCCTCTGTTTGGCAAGCCAGTGAGAAAGTATACATCCGAGGGCTCTATCTCGAGCTGGTGCCCTCCTATGTAAAAGCATTTCTCTTGAACGTTCCATCTCTCAACCAGCCATTCTAAGAATCTTACCTGAGCCCTCATGCCCGGTATGGCCCAGTATTTGTATAACCCGCATGCTTTTAGGGCATCCAGGGAAGGTTGGTGTTCTATTGCAGCTTCATCAACCTCTTCGTGCTCTCTTTCTCTCCAATCCAACATGGTGAGTGCCCTACACACCAAGAAATGATGATTAGAATTAATTTGGGGAATTTTGAATGGTTATTTGTGAGGATTGGGGTTTCAATTTCCGCGTTCCATGGAGGACGCACCCTGCGTTTGGAACACAGGGCGTCGGGACGCAGCTGGCCTGAAGGTGGGCTGCGTCCCCCGACCATTTTCCTGTATAGGAAAAAGTCGGGGGACGCAGGTCACCCGAAGGGCACCTGCGTCCACCGAGGAGCGCATTTTGAAACCTAAACCCTCCCAAAAAACAAAACTAAAACCTAAAAAACAATTTTAATCGGATAGAAATGAAGAGTAGGATGTTGTAAAATACCTGGAAGAGACGGCGTTCGATTCTGACGGTCGGATTTTCCGCAGCGACCACGGGAAGTTTCTTGTCAAAAGCTCCTTTTTCAACCTCAACAGTCAAACGGTAAAAATGACATGGTAAAAAGTCTTTTTATAGGTTTTTTGGATGAATTTGTTCATTTTTCACCATGGAAAGATATTTTTCGATGTATTTTTGCCTATCTTAAACAGGTATGAGTAATGTGTCGCTTTTGTGCAGGACAAAGGGACTTAGGGGGAAAATTGTCATTTTTTCACGAACAAAATATCAGAGTCATCTTTTAAGCCCTTTTGTGACTCCTAAAATATGAAAAGATTGCCGAGCGTTTCTTTTACGCTCGTTAAAACGGAATTAAAAGACGGTCCCCTTATAGCTCTTTTCTGACCGTAAAATCAGGAAAAGATTGCCGGGTTTTTGTCGTTTCAAACTCGATACGGAAATAAAACGACGTGTCCTTGATCGCTTTTTACTTTTCAGGTGAGTGGCACTAATTATGAAAGTACTCCTTGGTCGTAAGATCAAGCGGTTCCCCCAGGTATTATTTTATACTTTTTCGGGCTTGAGGGACACAAATCTACGAAAAAGTTCAACTTGGAGTCTTCTTAAGTTTTTCAGACTCTCTAAAATTGAAAAACACCGAGTTTCCCCTATACTGGGCTCGTTAAACATTTCACAGTAAAGGACATGTTCAATTTCAAACAAGAACGAACCACTCCTTCCTAGGGTTCGAATCAAAACTAGGTTGGACTCATCCGAAGGATGAGCTTATAATCAAGCACATGTTATCCTCCTCAAGCTTGTTAAAAATAAAGAGGTACTTGCCAGAAATGGTGGGGGAAAAGAGAGAAGAATGAACCTGTTTGTTACCTTTTGTCTCAAAAGAAACTTTATTACCACTCTTGAACACGACACTTTTCATTCACCTGGGTTGGGAAATCTTTTACCTCACAGTTGATCAAACCACTTTGAAAGTATTTAACCGGGTTCCGGGGATTAACTTTGAGTTATTCGTCACCAAGCCATCTGTCGTGTCGTTATGTGTTCAAGAGGTCTGCAAACAAAACTTTCATCTGCAAAATACTTTTCATCCATTTGACCATCCCTGAGTCAGTCCTTACAGCAACATTTCTTCAACTTGAACAATGATTTCGTGTTGCGGGCTTGCCTGCAACGGGGTGCTTTCTATCGACATCAGCACATTATCTAAAGAGATGACTTAGAAATCGTCAGTACCTTGAAGTCTGCATGCATCAATGGCAGGTTTCTTGCCTTTGACGTCAGTTTACATCATTGACTTTCGATCGAAGGATTCCGTGAAATGTTCGACGTCAACTCATTCATTCACATCTCATGGATTGTACTGGGTACTTTGAGAACCATTGACATTACTGGTGGTCTCTCTCACGCTTGTTAACAGTTTACATCATTGACTGGTAATCAAGTGGTTTCTACCATGTTCGACATCAACTCATTTATTCGCATGGCTAGAATCGTACCAATTCGGGAAGTAGAAATGAAGACCCTGGATCTAGTTTCCACCATCCAGGCTGCGAGGAGTTTTGTATTCATTATCCAAGTAGACTAATCATAAACAGATGGCTGCATCCATACTGTGTCTACAAAAGTCTATGATTGTGATGTACTGCAAAATCATTCCTGTATCAGAGTAGTTAGTCTGTTAGTTAAAGTTTTGATCTGAGTATGGGAATTCCTACCTCAGTGATGATATAATCTTATACATGTATTTTGTGTTGAAAATTGCAGGTTCTGACCAGGCTCTCCACGGGATAATCCTTGAAATGATAAAGCGCTTCACCCTTCCTAGATATTACAAACCCTAATCTATTCCAGGCTTCACACTTTAGGGGGCAATCTGTTACACTAAAAAATGTCACCATGACTATTTACAGTTAGTATGGCTCAATCAACAGTCATGCTACCCTCTTAGGCAAGTCTTATGCCTCTGCTCTCCATGTCAAACTCCAAAAAAGAGAGAAAGTCTTGTATAAATGTATTTATCTCTGGGGACGCAGGTTCTCTCAACCTTACCTGCGGGGACGCTCCCAACGTTCACAAAAGTTGCGTCCAAAGACGCTCTGTATGTAAAGGGACAGGTGCGTCCCCCTGTAAAGGTTAGAATGCGCAAGTTTCATCTTTAAAAAGTTACTTGTGGTCATTTCTAGAGCATTCTAGAAGGTTGTTCGACGTGTATTGGGCGCCTCCAGATGGTTCATGCACTCCTATCAAAGAGGAACTTATCCCATCAATAAGGGAGCTATCCCACCCAAAGAGGGGATTATCCCATTGATGGTGGCCCTGATTAACCTCCTCTTGAGTACTATAAATACAGGCATTGGGCCAGAAGGAGGAGAGGTTGAAGCTATACATTTTCTAAGGGTAAATGCTGCAGGAATTAGGACTCCCATTTAGAAGCTTGTGAGGAGAGATTTCCATCTTTGCTTGTTCTATTTGGAAGTGGGTGAGCTTTGTCAAAGTAGAGGAAGACTCTTGTGGACCCTGGAAGGAGCTTGCACAACACCAAGGCTCAGGTTGTAATGGTTCCTTTTGATTACCTTTAATGCAAATTGGTCCATTCTTCTCAATAACTTGTTGTTTATGGGTTATTTCATGTACTCCTTGGTCTATATGTTGAATATGCTTTGTTTTATGTTATAATCAGGTGCTATTTAATTGTTTGACTGTTGGTGATTGCAGGTTTTGGAGAAAAGGAGGAGCTCATCCAGATCAACAAAGCTTGGACTTCTACAACAGCGTTTGGACAAAGGTAAGAACGAAACACTTGATTTCTCATATCATAATGCATGTTTAGAGAAGGATAGCTCCAGTTTGTTTTGTTTGTCATTAGAATGTCTTAGACTTCTAGGAAGGTCGGTTGTGTCCGCACTCTTGACTGATTCCGTGTGACAAATAGTCTAAGACAAACTCTTGAGGGCCTCTTTTGATGGTGTCATATTCAGATAATATGTGCAAGGGATATTTCTTTTCCTCCCATCTGTTAAGAAATGTTTGGTAAAGGGCCTCTGGGTTAGCTATGGAATTTGCAGCAAGGCTTCTAAACCAGGGCCTTACATCTCCTGTTAAGCTTTGGACAAAAATCTTCATTCTCACGCTATCATCATCTATCTCGTAGTTCTCAAAATAGTCTTGCATTTTCTTGGTATGCTGAAGGGCTGTGCAAGAACCAGTACCATCAAAGTATGTGATTTTAGTTTGGTAATCCTGAGGCATAGCCCCTGGATTAGTAGGCAATTGTAATGGAGCATATCTATTCGCCATATTCACAGGGATAAGTGGAACAACAGGGATAAATGGAACGACTGGAACAACAGTAATAATAGTGGTAATGGGAGTATGTGTAGTGAATGGAGGTGTGGAAGGAGTGCTTTGAGAGGTGGATGATGAACTAGGGGAAGTAGGGGTTGAATGAAATAAAACTTTGACAGGGTTTGGAACACAGCTTGGCTGGACTATTTCAGGACTAGAATCAGCAAAATCTTCTCTTTGCTCTAGCTTCCTGAGGTTCCTTGGGATTAAATTGGGATTTGCAAAAGTAGCTGGGGGATTTGGGTCTGGATTTGACCTTGTATAACGTGAGTTCCTTTTGGGAGCCAGATTCTGAACTTGTTTTGGTATTTTCTATGAATTTTTTTAGAATTAGCAAGGAACTGATCAAATTTTGGAATAGCTATCTACAACTTAAAACTAGCAAGAAGATTGACTGAAGCAGCTTTTATTTACTCCTATAAATGCAAAGAAAGAACAGTTTCAAAGGCTCCCTGGCTGACATTCAGGCTTCATCTGTAGTTTTAAGGAATATACAACAATTAGAAAATTCATTGGTTTCCCTAGTGGAGTCGCCATTATGTTAACACTCAGGTTGTTCCCTTTGAATCCCAAGGGAATACGACCAAGGTAACCACTAACCAATCTTTGGACTGCAGGTCCTAACCTACCTGCAATCAGAGAGGGCTCTCTCTTAATGATTTAGCTTTTTTGATGATGATTTTAGGCTAGTTATTGAGTTAAAGGGGTTTTGTTTAAGTTTTGGTGGGAAGGATGATGCTTCCAAATAGAGAGGTAAGTATAGTATGAGAATTTCAAACCATTGGGAATGGAGTCAAGGAGTAGGACTGCTAGTGCATTTTCTTGGTCACAAGAGGAATATGGAGCAAGATAGTTACACATGAAACAAATTTCAAGCTAAATGGAGATGGATTGAAGGCTAAGGAATGAGAGGCAATTAAGAATCTCTCTTTCAGCTTAACAGAGGGAAGGTGAATGAGCTCTATCTAGGAGCAGTAAAGAATCCCTAGATAACTGTCAAACATGGGTGAATTAGGGGAAATATGAGCCAAAGGGAATTCATATTCATTACCAATTCAGAGGAAAACATAAAGAAACAACAGAAATTGAGCATAGAGTGCAGTTAAACAAAGTCTAAGCTATTCATTTTTTCTGCTATTTTAGATGGTGACATATGTATGATATGAGCATATATCAATGGAAAACAGAGGTAGAAAACACTTATTGAGTCATGTTGCAGCACGAGAATTCCATAATTCACTCTTCAGAACATTAATAACAAACAGTAAACAGTCCATCCTCCAAGCTTTTCAGCAGTCTTTGATTAAGGAAAACATCAAGTATACAGAGCGAGTCTCTAGTGGAGCGAATCAACCAACCAACCCTCTAAACAGTAAATTAGGGTGGTTTTTATAAGAAAAATATCTATAAGAATCAGATCTCAGACAGATCTGTTTGCCTTAAGAACTGTCTTTGCCCCTTTTCTGAATCCTGCGTGAAGAAATTCCTGTCAATTTGTGAATTTCGGGCCTGCTCGCAGCCGAGCCATGAGAGGGCTTCCATTTTGGCCTATTTTTCTTAGCGATGGGCTAATCACGCATCAAAAACTGCCTCAGTTTTTCATTCCGGGCATCCCTTGCTACAGATTTCACGCTTCGCGCCCTTTTCGGTGATGATGTCAGCATGGGTCCCAGTACGGCAGTGACGTGGCAGGTTGATGTCAGCAGGGTGACGTGGCAGTACGACAGGGTGACGTGGTAGTACGGTGGCAGCGACGTGGCACAGGACACGGTGGCAAGAGGCCGACGCAGGTTGATGACGTCACAAAGACGTGGCGCTGTAATCATTCGGCGGAGGCGGTATCCGGTTTTCTCCCGCACTGCTTTTCCGCGTTGGTGGTATTGGGGGAGGGGCCTCCGAACACACTGGGAGGCTGACACGTGGCGGGGGTACGATAGGGAAACCGCCCATTCTCTGGACGTTAACCTCCGGTGGATCGGTATATGAAAACACCCACCCACCGTTGATCTAGGGTGCTGGCCATCAGATGGCTGGCGGGGTAGGTGAGGTAGCGAGAGGTTAGGGACGGGACCTGCCCGTATTATTTAATCAACGGGGGTTGAAAACCTTAGGTTAATGCGAAGTTTGGGGGTTTTATGTGTGCGAAAGGTAGGATAGTGAGGTTTTAAGGGTAAAGGGGTGGATATAGGTTATTGGCCTAACCAGAGGTTTAGACCAATCCCAGAGTTATGACACGGATGGGTTCATAATAGTCCCAGGTGGACTATTATTTCCCAGAACTGTATGTACATAGCTATAGTGCTATAGGGTGGGATATGTAATATTTTTGGGATTTTATATAGTTTTTTGTATAATAGGGGATAAGGAAATGATCTAGGGAGCTAGATAGTAGAGTTAAGAGTTAATATGAATTTGTGAGGTGAAGTGTAGTGGAGATGCTAAGTTTTGTGAGCTGAAACTTAGACATAGGAAGTGAATGGACTGTGGAGACATGATTTTTACACAAGAAATGTGGCTTCTTTTCACTGCAGAAAGTCAAAGCTTGACTTGGTATTTTACAAAAATGAAGTGATAACAGGACTGGTTGGGCAGATCCCAAGGTCCTCAAGGGGATGTTAGTGAGTGATTTGGAGATTTAGAAGAAAGGGGAATTAGACATGCCTCGCTTGAGCTCCTCCAAAGGGAAATTGCCTTATACTTGTGATCTGAATAGATATAACATTAAAAAACATGAAATGGATCACATAGCTTGATTCTGCAACCACAAAACTACTTACCCAGCCTACTTACCTAGCATTTTTTCTTCTTTTTGCATGGGTGCACTTGGACTTGCAGACCCTGATTATCCTTTTTCTTTTGACTGCCCTCCTATCTAAACGTACCCTTATATCATCCAGGGGCTTAGATTAAGCTGTTAAGCACCCTTGTTTCTCTACCTATCTACAAATCTGCCAAGATTAAGCTGTTTGGACAGATATTCATTCTCTATATTCTACAACAAGAAATTGAAACCTAGGGAAGCCAAGATTAAGCTGTTTAGACTTCCCTTAACTGAAAAACTCATCAAAATGGATTAACTCATCAAAATTTGGAATACAGTAGTGGCATTTAAACTGGCACACTTTCATGGCCTCTTCTTTGGCCTCTTTCTGGAAATATGGAACCTTGCAGCATGAAAAGATGACATATTTGTCACTTTCAACTGTCAATTATGAAATATGAACACCTATTGCAATAGGAGGCTAACAAGAAGCATGGTCGAAGGCGGTCCACATTGAACACTGGGTGCAGGCCAAGGAATGGGGGAATGCTGAGCTCAAATGCATTGTCTCACATAGCCTTGGTAATGGTGTGAGGAACATATTAGAGTGGTCTGAGTTTACAATAGGCTCTGGTAAGGCATTCCTTCTGCAAATGCAACTATACTTTGTCGCCCACCTAAAACTTGTATGCCACTTGATGTTGATCATGTCACTGCTTGTACTTGGCATTTGATTTCTCCAGAATGTCATGGACCTGTCGGCGGATATGTTGGATGTGGTAAATGAAGCTGTTTTCCTTATCAACTTTGGACTGGACATGAGCCAAATCTGCCTGAAAATGGGATGGCCACATCAATGGGACATAATGGATGGAATCCCAAGCCCACCTGAAAAGGGCTGTCGCCAGTTGAACCATGAAGAGCCCAGTTATGGTTGTGCTGGACATAAGGGAGGCTCTCATCCCATGTGCGTGGATGATTTGAGTTGTACATGCATAGAATGTGTACGATCACCCTATTGACAACCTCTATTTGGAAATCAGTTTGGGGATGGAAAGTTGTGGACTTAGTGAGCTTGGTGTCCAACATCGACCAGAGACTGGACCAAAATGTACTAAGGAACCTATTGTCCCGATATAAGATGATAGACTGTGGGATCCCAAAGTGTACACACTTGTTCAAAGAAGAGTTTAGTAGTGGTTTCTATTGTGATAATCTTTTTGCAGGCTGCCATAATGGCCATATTTGATAATCTGTCGACAATCACAAAAAAAACAGTCGTTGCCATGCTTAGTAGAAGGAAGGCTCAACATGTAATCCATGGAGATGGGTTCCCAAGGTCGACTAGGGATAGGCAGTGGAGTATAGATGCCTTGCTTGTTGATGGTCGGTTTGGCTATGGTGCAGGCAGTGCAGGATCTGATGTACTTCCCAACATCCTATTTAAGATTCAACCAATAGAAATACTTCTGCAGTACTGCCACCATTTTCTCGACCCCAAAATTCCCAACAGCCTGATTGTAGTGTGCTTCTCAAATCATCTTGGCACGCTCACTTGAAGGAACAAAAAGGTGTGACAGGTGGCATAACAAGGCATCTTAGAGGTGAAAATATGGAACTTGCTGACCCTCTAAGAGCGTTTGGTAATGTGTGGCCAAATTTTGGGTTGCTTTTGTAGAGAAGTGGCCAATCAGAAGTCTCATGCCCACTCAAGTTGAGCACGGTGGTTAATGCCATGATCGGTGGTCGGCTGCGGCAGTATGCAACATTATTGGTGATGCCCTTCTTATACTTGATATTCAAATGGAACTTTTGTAGGTATGTGGACCACTTCTGATGGCGATAATTATGAAACATCCCTTGCATCTGTATGAATTGTAGGGGTTGGTGGTCTGTATGGATGACTGTTTCCTTCCTAAAAATTTAATGCTTCCATTGTCGACAGGCCTGCACAATGGAATACATCTCTTTTTCATAAGTTGGATACTTCCAGACTGTGTCTGGAAGTTTCTCACTATGATATGCCACTGGATGCCCCTGTTGAGTAAGGACTGTCCCAATAGCATATTCAGAGGCATTTGTATCGATTTCAAATGGTTTTTGCAAGTCTAGTAATGTGAGAACTAGTGCAGAGCAAAGGCGATGTTTCAAGTCTACGAATGCCTTCTGTTGAGATTCAGACCAAAATAATTTTTCTTTTGCTCCTCCCTTGGTGACTTGACTCAAGGGTTAAGTGACATGAGAGAATCCCAACACGAACTTGCGTTAGAAATTGGCAAGACCCAGAAAGATGTGGAGCTCTGTCAGAGTAGTTGGGGCTGGCCAATCCAGAATGACTTGGATCTTGGCTGGATCCACATGCTCCCCCCATTCATCAATAATGTATCCCAGATACTGAACCTGGGTCATGCCAAAAGTGCATTTCTCCAAATTGGCACACAACTTGTGTTGTTGTAGTGTTTGGAGAACCTATCGGATGTGGTGGAGGGGCTCTTCCCAACTTTGGCTGAAGATCAGGATGTCATCCAAGTATACCACTACAAATGAGTTGGTGAATGGCCGCAAGATGTCATCCATCAACCTCATGAAGGTTGCAGGAGAATTCGTCAACTCGAAAGGCATAACAAACCATTCGAAAAGGCCCTCCTTTTCTTTGAAGGAAGTCTTCCACACATCGGAGGTTTAAATTAGTACCTGGTGATATCCGAACTTTAAGTCAATCTTGCTGAAATATTTCCCCCCTTGAGTTGATCCAAAAGGTCATCAATCCATGGGATTGGGTACCTATTCCGGACAACGATCTTGTTCAGTGCCCAATAGTCAATGCAAAGTCTCCAAGTCCCATCCTTCTTCTGTACTAACAAAATCAGGCTTCGACAGGGCGATGTAATCAGGCCCAATGTGACCTTTCTGCAACAAATCCTAAATTTGCCTCTTGATTACGTCATTCTCTAGAACAGAGCGCCGATAGATTGGTCCATTGGGCAACAAAACACCTAGGGTCAGATCAATGGGGTACTTGACCTGACTGTGGAGAGGCACCCTTGTGGGGGAGGTGAAGATGTCCTCGTACTCCTCCACGATCTTGTCCATCTGTTGTTGTCATGTGGAGGGGCCCTGTATGGAGGTCGTGGCCACCGTATTCTTCTTTCCCTGCAGGTGTATCATCAGGAAAACAAATTTCCTGATTTTGGAAATGAACTTACTGCATTGTTTTGCAGTAACCAAAGAGATGGCAGTAGGCGGTGCTACCTCCGGTATCCTGTACAACTTATTTCCCAAAGTAACAATAACAACACGAGGCCTTGACTCATAAACAACATGTCACTTCCACAAGTATGGTTGGCCAAATAATACATCACAAACATCAAGGGGAGAAACAACACATAATACCTCATCCGTGAAGGGATTGATGCTGTATGGAAGTCAACACTGTTGGCTCACGCAAAGATCCTGTACTTGGTGAAGCCACCTGATGGTGTACTGTTGTGGGTGTCTGTGGTTAGTAAGCCCAACTGCTTCACGACCTCTACCAAAATGAGGTTCTTTTGGTTCCCACTATTGACAACAAATTGTAGCAGGAACCCTTACCCACATCTGGGAGTGGAAGAGGTGCTCCTCCTCCTCTGGATCTTTGGGTTCCTCCTTCTGGATCTTTGTGGTGGCAATGGTGGCGTTGGGCTCTGCATCGATAATTTGCTTCCCTTTTTCATTCCACTTGTTAGGTTCTGACTAAGAGTTGGAACATGCATCTAATTTCGAAGCCTTCAGCTCTGCCACTAGTGATTGTTTGGCCTGACACTCACTTGTGTTGTGGGTGGAGCTCTTATGGAACTCACACCACTTTCCTGTGTCTTTCTTCAGCTTCGTAGTGTTGTTCTTTACTTGCGGATTTGGCGGGTTGTCCTGGGCCGCCCCGCCTTGGCTTTGTCCTTTGTTCTGTAGTTTGGGGGCACCTTTCCCTTTCTTCAGATTTGCAGATCCAAAGTCTCACTTCTTTTGTTTAAACTTCTGCTCGATCTTGACGATGTATCGGTATGCCATGCTGAGCGAGGAGATGTCCAGGAACTCCATCTCGTCTTGGATATACCTATGTAGGCAACTGCTGTACTTGAGTACCAAATATTTCTTATAATCCTTGATACCCAACTTCGTGCGAAGGGTATGAAAAAAATTGGTAAACTCCAACACATTGATGAGGCTCATCATTGGGTAAAATATATGGACCTTAATACACCTCCAAGCTTACTAAAATCAACTCTTCTCATAATTCTTTACATGTTTTAATTATAATTTGCTCAATGAGATGAGTAAAAGTAAGATGTCATGTCTAGTGGTCTAATGTGCATTGATTGTAGGTTTTTGGGAGAAAATTATGGCTAATTAGGGTGCAGGAACTTGAATGATACAAGAAGGAGAGATTATAGAAGATGGATCTCCCTCATTAAATCCTCACTCACTCGAATATCCCTCAATCAAATCACACCAGCTTGGAGTTGCAGGTAGCCGAGTCATGAGGATCATTGGTAGCCAATCCAGTGATAGTTAAGAACCATTTAATCTGAAGATTGGGAGCCAAGAATCCCTATATTTAAGGAAATTATCAGAAACTTTAGTTGTATAAATAAAGAGCCCTAGAGCCTCATTAGGATTCAGATTTTTTATGCAAGATAGCTAAGAAATTTTCAAGTTGAAGGATTGTGACCAAACACTGTTATGTATTTTTTGATATGTTAATGAAAAGGAGCAGTATTCCCTTGGTCCAACACTGAGTTGACTCAGAGGGTTGGATCTCTTGGGTTAGGGCTCAAACCTAGCAATAGAGGTTCCTCTTACTGTACTTGTATGCCTAGGTTATATCATAGATTAGTTGTTAAGTTGATTTTGGTGTTGTTAAATTGTAAGCATTGGTAGATTTGATTAGTTTGCTTCCATTTGTGCATAGCTTTAAAAATAGAATTATAGAGATAAGAAAATATTCGTAAAAGGATGATAACAAGTTGCTCCTACCGCACTCCTCCCTTTAGGGACCATGGTTTGAGGAAAACTCCCATTCAACCCAAAAAGATAGAATTCTGGTTTCTTATGAAATTTAGGATTCTTCTACTAATTAGGTCATCCTCTTTCAGTTTCAGAAAATAGGTTGTAGTTTTAATTTCTGATATACTAATTTTTGTATTAGATTTCATGTTTCTTTCATAATAGGTTTCAAGAATTTCCATGCACAAACTTGGAAAATAAATGATGCAAACTCTGTTTTCTTATATTTTTGTAAACCCTTCTTGTTTCGAGATGATTTATGGATAAATGCCATCAATGATGTATATGTTTCAAGAGTTTCTACATTGCAAGAAGACCTTATGTCATCAACCTTAGCCAAACCATATCCACCCATGATCACCAAGGGCCACTAAGTTCTCAATTCGAAGTATCGTTTTACAAAGACAACTTGCCATGCTTATTGAGAAAATCCAACCATCATAAAGCTTTGGTTTGAGTTCTGAGTGAGTTCCAACCACTCCCTTGCCTTATTTCTTCCATTCCTCACCTTCCCTAAGCTCCATACCACTTTCCAAATCACTCCTTATGCTTTTGGTAGGAAAACAAGGGATCATCTAGGTGAACTAGGACATCTTGTAGCAAAACCTGTAGTGGCCTGTTTTGAGCCCGATTTGTGAAAAAAGAATCATGAAAGCTAGGAGAAGACCCCTACTTTCCTCCTAAGACATCTGAGCCATTTCACTCATCTCCCTCCACACCTATCTCACCTGCCATGTGTTGGCTACGTGGGGCCTAACCCAGGTTCAGCAGTGAGTTTAGCCAAGCAAATCGCGGTACTACTAGCCCTTTTGGCAACATTCCGTGGAGCGTGGACTGAGGTCTCACTCGAAGTAGTATGGGAGGGTGCTGGAACCAGGTTTCCGCACCCTAGGGATGTCTTGATGAGGGTTCTGGAGGTTCATGCTCCTAATCTGCGCGTTGCGCTGCTCCACGCAACTTTCAATTCTTCGCACCCCGTGCGCACCTTCGTATTATTCCAATCCAATCCTTATTGTGCTATTATATTAGTGCTTAACTTAGTTTGTGTGGGCCCACTATTCTTAATACTTATTCAACTTTCAGATTAACACGCGTACTTGAAAATAATATAAATGCATAAAATAACCAGAACATAGAAATACAGATCTACAAATAGATGCACAATATTCTGAATCAATCTTATCTTTGTTCAGAAACTCTTCGGCAAAATCACATAACCAATCTTTTGTCGACGCGTTTCGCACCAACCAGTGTGGTTCATCGTCAGGACAAGTTGAAGAACTAATCCGGCTTAGCTTGATTAAATAGAGCGTGCAGAGACTCCAACGGCTATATTGCCAACAGCTAATTCTGACCTAATGGACAAAGTCAACCACTAATATTCTTGATATAATAATTTCTTATTATTCTTAGAAAACAGCTAAATTTGGTAAATAATATATTAAAAGAATTCATTTGTTAATAAATGTATATCTAAAACCAAATAATATATGATTTATTATTATTAGCTAAACCTAAAAGAATTCATTTGTTAACTAAATGACTGTGTTTAATAAAAGGTATATCATATAATATTTATATAATTCATATTTATTATTTGAATATAATGGTCAATAAATTAATAAATAATTAAATAATCTATATTTGTTATTATTCCAACATTATTTAAATATAAGCAAATAGTCTTAAATTACTATTAGGTAATTGTATAATTATTCAATAATTATTTCAATCTATTTTATTTTATTTATTATTTAAATATGATGGCCCATTCGAATTTAAACAATAAGTAATTTATATTTATCTATATTTACTTAGTAATCTAGATAAATATTGGAATTATAGATTACTAAGTAAATATAGATAAATATAAATTACTTATTGTTTAAATTCGAATGGGCCATCATATTTAAATAATAAATAAAATAAAAATAATTTATTTTACCAATAGATTGAAATAATTATTGAATAATTATACAATTACCTAATAGTAATTTAAGACTATTTGCTTATATTTAAATAATGTTGGAATAATAACAAATATAGATTATTTAATTATTTATTAATTTATTGACCATTATATTCAAATAATAAATATGAATTATATAAATATTATATGCTATACCTTTTATTAAACACAGTCATTTAGTTAACAAATGAATTCTTTTAGGTTTAGCTAATAATAATAAATCATATATTATTTGGTTTTAGATATACATTTATTAACAAATGAATTCTTTTAATATATTATTTACCAAATTTAGCTGTTTTCTAAGAATAATAAGAAATTATTATATCAAGAATATTAGTGGTTGACTTTGTCCATTAGGTCAGAATTAGCTGTTGGCAATATAGCCGTTGGAGTCTCTGCACGCTCTATTTAATCAAGCTAAGCCGGATTAGTTCTTCAACTTGTCCTGACGATGAACCGCACTGGTTGGTTCGAAACGCGTTGACAAAAGATTGGTTATGTGATTTTGCCGAAGAGTTTCTGAACAATGTTATGGATCACAGAAGTCTAAATTCCTTAACAATCTTATCTTTATTAATACACAAGTTCAGTTACAGACCTGACTCCACCCTACGCACTCAGCTGCAGGGGTCCGTGCACTCAATTGTGGACTCTACTAGGCCTTTGCGTACTCAGCTGCAGTGCCTCTACCTACCACTATGACCCAATACACTTCAGATTCACTTCTATCTTTTAACCATGCCTTCACATCTATCTGTTACTTCTCCACACTAAGACTCTCTTTCTACTTAGAGCCTCGCTCTATTTATACAATCCCATGGTTCGCAAACCATGGGTAGGCCGACACACTTTACATTAAATTACATCTTAGGGCAGACAACCATAGACTCTTGTGCTCCACGCCCACATTTCGCAGGGTATTTACATTACACTTGGCCAAAATTCGGGATTCAAGCCCCAAAAACATGCTATGGGGGGATTCACTGCCCAATAGGCCCCCAACACAATCATCGTGACTTGTCCCGAGTCACTCTGTAGCTGCGGAGATCTTTGTGCGAAGTCCAGCAGCAGGTCTCGCGTAGCTCGGGTGTCCGCAACACACTGTTCTGCCGCTTGTTGTACTTGTTGCATGCGTATCTTTGAACTTTCGTGAGCAGGTTCACATTCCTGTCCAATCGTATACAGTTCCTGCATCTATGCCAACTTCCCTTCAATGGTAGCTGTGATTGTGAACACTTCATTGATCCATGGATGGATGTGTGCTTTAAGTAGGGCTTCCTTTTGGTGCGCAACGTCTAATTGGTCCTTTAGTGCCCTTGCCTACTGTAGTTTGGCGAGTCGTTGAGTAAGGGAAATCGTCTCCACGATGCCCCGGACACTGTCATACTCCTGCTGCAACTCACACGCTTTTGTCTCTAGGCACTGTAGGTTCAGGTCTTCCTGCAGGTGTGTAAGTATAGTTATTGCTTGCTCCCACATCCTAGTGCACCCCTGTGTCGCCTAGCCAATTTTTTCCAACCCCATCTGGATAGTGAAGGTGCGCTGCTCTCTGACTTCTGGGGGTTTGGAGGGCTGCGCCTTTAATCACATCTCGACGATTTGCAGGTTCATCTCCAACTAAACCTTTGCCATTTCCTCCCGGGCGTCGTGGACTCCGGCCGCCAATCTGTGGACTCGCTTTGCTGCTGGTAGCCCTACCAACACGACCAACTCTGGAACGCTCCTACATGCATCCTCTACGGCCTGCTCCAATCCACTAGCCTGCATAACCAACTCATGCCTCTGTATGCTAAGCTGGTCCATGTTGATTTTCTGGTCATGCAGGACCTAGATCACTCGGCCTTCTCGGGCGCTGAGTTAGGCAATGACCCCATCCTACAGTTGGTACAGTATTTCATGTGGTAGGGTGGCCAATATCAAGTTGACACCTTTCATGCTTCTCATCGTAGCCTGGTCATCCTCGCTTGATGCTACTAACGCACCTTCGGGCAAGATGAAGGTGTTACCCATATGGGTGCGCAGCGGATGTTCAGCCTCAACGATTCCTGCAGTGACATACTGGGCCATTGTGCCTATTTGGGGTGCTGTACCTGTAAACCTTGTAGCTTTGCGATGAGTGCCCCCAACACAGTGTTCTGTTCCATCCGCAAGCCCTGGAGTGCACCCTCCGTGACTTCCCGAATTGTTTTATTGATATCCAATAGATCACCTTCTGTGAGCGTGATCGGGTCGACAAATGTCTTTGTGGCTTTCCCTTTCTTCATGGGGGCTGTTTTCTCTGGGTCGCGTGGCCACTTGAGTTGTGTTAATGTTCTACTGGGGTCCACGTGGTCCTCCTCCCTGTCCACTTCCCCAGTCTGCTGCCCCGGGGACATCTCCTTGCCTTCCTCGGCCTCTCTTGTTGGTGCGGTTGTGGTTTCTACCGTCTTTACTACAGCTGCTACATCAGCCACCTTCTGCCATGTGGCTGCTTCTTGTTCCTGGCACTTCCTCTCAGCTAGTTGCGCGAGGCATATCTTGGTGTCCTTCTTTCGTTGCTGAGCTGAGATCTTCTCCATTTCCTCCAAGTCTGGGGTGCGCCACTCTGGAGGCAATGACTCCATCACTGCGAAGATTGCATCATCCGTTGCAATGAATGGAAGCTTCACCCATGTTCGGGCTAGATCCTTGCGCGCTTGGATATATAGGTTATGCATATCTACCTTGAATTCTACCATGCTTTGCAAGATGTTATGAACTGTAGGGGACAAGCGTGGCCTGCAGTTGATCCATGTTTGAATGCTCACCTCCACGAACACCCAAAACACCTTTATCTCGCGAATCCTGTTTGCGTCTTTTGTAGCCCAAAGTGAGGTGTACCTCACGGTTTCGGGTAGGTCACCCTCAGTAGTGGGAAACTATTTGTCCGTCGATAGCTCCCCTGCAACCAACAGGATGGATAGGAGAAACCACACATAGTGGAAGGTCTTACCCTACTCCTGGGCCTCCTTACAGTTCATCAAGAACTCGTCATAGAGGAACTGCGCTTAGTTGAACTAGACCCCTTCTGTGCATTGCTCTGCCAACGCAATCACAGACGCTAGTACTTCGTCGACGCGACATTTCCTAATTAGCTTTCCAACCAGTAGCTGGGTGGCTACACACACCCCTTGGTCTTTAATACTTGCTATTGCGTAACACCACTTTCTCTTTTCTAGCTTATACTTGGCCTTCATAGCTTCTATGAGGGCCAAGTCGCTGCTTTTTCTTGCTATGGCCGTGGGGTCGTTTCCTTTGACTGGCAGTCGAGAAATTCGGTGAATTAGATCGGTCGTGATGGGAATCAGCTCCTCCAGCTAGAGATACCCATCATGCATCAGGCACAATAGCTACCTGATGACAAAAATGGTGATGGGCGTGCGGTGGTAGTGGGGTATCCATCGCAGATGGAGTAACCCAGCCTTCTCCACACCGCGCAACCATTTCTGCTTTATTAACTTCTCCACGGCCAACTGTGGGAACTTCTCACTGTCTACAAGGTCCCAATCTTTGAACTTCATTGTAGGTACTCTTCCCAACGGCGGATCTTCAAACCTTATATCATCAGGGAGGAGCGGGGTTTGGAGTGCACTCTTCGTGGCCTCTAGGTCCTTCGGTACCTTGGATTTCCCCTTCCACAGGGGGACGTAAGGGGGTAACTTTTTCATGGAATGCTTTTTGGAGACGTCCTCCGCCTCATCGTCTTGTGCCTCAATTTGGGCGATCAGGGCCTACAAGTCTTCCTCCTCCTCCGTTGTTTCAATGGTGACGGCTTTTCCCTTCTCCGCCATTGATAATTTGACAAACCATGGGTTTCTTGGGGATACACGGACTAGCCCCATGGTTTGATAATATTTCTGTGGCCACGGCGTGCATGGGGATTTTGGAACTTCTGGCGCAGCTGCCACCTCTCTAGGCTCCTCCTGGTCATACAGGGCTCCACAGTAACTTCGGTGAATCACACTCTTGTTCTAGCAGTTGTCATTGTGTCTACACTTGAGGATGGTAAGAGTACGTGGCGCTCAATGCTCTGTACTTGCTTAATTCTCAAACAACCAAGTGTTACCTTAGAGTTGGCCCTAGGGGTTTTATAGTGTCCTTTGAGTTTGAATTCGACCCTTCTGTTAAGTTATGTTATGTTCTATGCTTATAACAGTTTACTTCTTTTTCTTATTATATTCCACCGATTAGCAATCACATGTACATAAAGTAAAGTGCAGATAGAACATTAAACGATCGATAGAAAAGAAGCCAAGACAAGAGACACAAGATGTGGCGGCTAGCCAGGGAAAAACCCCACAATGTGTGGGGAAACCCTTTGATCAAATCTTCTTTTATCTTCAATAATTCAGCA
Organism: Pinus tabuliformis; assembly: GCA_031772625.1. Taxonomy (NCBI): domain Eukaryota; kingdom Viridiplantae; phylum Streptophyta; class Pinopsida; order Pinales; family Pinaceae; genus Pinus; species Pinus tabuliformis. The sequence continues at coordinate 51,103,996 of CM062817.1, forward strand.
GAGAGAAATAGTACAATAAATCTGATTCATATCAGCAGTAGCAAACCCTAGATCAGTAGCATCAACATTAGTGGTTTCATTATCAAACTAGGGTAGACCATATCTCACAAACCGACAGTCGGATTGACTTCATTCCACCACCAAAAGTTTCAGCTTCCAGAGGAGGTTCAGATGAACCTACATCATAGTTCAGATGAGGAGATCTTCTAGGCCACGCAAGTCAATCTTTACTTCTGCAGTTGCAGCTTCAGTTTCAGCAGTTTCCGGCTTCAAACTAGGGCAGTCGATATCTTGCAAACCGTTCGTCGAATTGACTTCATTCCACCACCAAAAGTTGCGGATTTCAAAGGAGGTTCAGATGAACCTACAACGCAGTTCCAAAGAGGAGATATTCTAGGCCACGCAAGTCAATCTTTACTTCTGCAGTTGTAGCTTCAAATTCAACAGCTTCCGGCTTCACATGTGTGAGAGAGAGAGACCCATTTCAGCGCAGTAGAGAAGAGATTCATATCTACGCAGTAGAGAGAGAGATGTGATGAGATGAGTGAGTCCAAATGAGGAAAAGTCCTCTTATATTTATACACAACGTTGGTGGGTGAATAGATGCGACTGTTGGGCTTCTGAGTTGTAGGTCGGCTTGATAATAATTCCATAATCAAAATAAATTCATATCTCCATGAATACTTATCGGAATCGGATGATCTTTATATCAATCCTACACCTCTCGATGAGAGGAATCTAATAAAAATATTATTAGCCATGAATAAGATGACCCACATGAAGTTTTGCCCTGGTTGCCAATTTTAACACTCCCTCTCAACCATGGAGAACTTCATCTGCAATCTGTCTATCGGTCGTTACTATTCATCCATCAAATGCACTGCCCTGTGCAGCCTGACTCTTGCCCTGCTCTGCTCTATTCTGCCTGTTCTGCTTTGTCTTGTTCTGCCTGCACTGATCTGTACTGTTTTGCTCTGTTCTACTCTGCTCTTGCATTGTTCTGTTCTACTCTGCTTTTGTCTGAATTATGAAGAAGAAGAAATGATAAAGGATGTATCATACTGACTCAAAGTCAGTCTCAGAGTATGTACCACTGGTCCCAGACCAGTCTCAACCAACCCAAAGTCAGCGTCATAGTGAGTACAACTCCAATGGTCCCAGACCAATATCATCCTCCACTGACTCAAAGTCAGTCTCAGAGTATGTACCACTGATCCCAGACCAGTCTCAACCAACCCGAAGTCAGCGTCATAGTATGGTACAGCTCCTACCACTGGTCCCAGACTAGTATCATTCATCCCAGATCAATGGAGGTCATCCTAGTGTAGGGAGTATGGTAGTTACAACGATGCATCCATCGGTACTACTATGGTCCCTAACTTCATTTCCCTGCTCATTGATCAGATGAGAGGTACTTCCCATGAGTCCCAGACTGCATGGGTAGGATGCCTCAACAGGAGAACTAATCAATCCTATCCTCACAGGAGAACACATCAATCCTGCTACAATTGCCATGGAGAACACATCAATCCAGGCCTCACAGGAGAACACATCAATCCTACTACAATTGCCATGGAGAACACATCAATCCAGGCCTCATAGGAGAACACATCAATCTTGCTACAATCGCCGTGGAGAACACATCAATCCAGGCTGCCATGGAGAACACATCAATCCAGGCCTCACAAGAGAACTAATCATCCTGCTACACAAGAGAGCGAATCATCCTGTTCCACAAGAGAGCGAATCATCTTGTCCCACAAGAGAGCGAATCATCTTTTCCAGTGTGCACCACCAGGGGAGGGTGAGTCACCCTGTGGTCATATGTTGCCCCAGTAGGAACCGCAAGCCCTCAGAGCTCCCAGAGCTCAATGTATGCAACATGCAGGACCCTTGTACAAGGGTTTCTTGCCGACTCCAAGTCGTTTGGGAAAATCACAGATTAGATCTTTCCTCGGGGCTTTGACAAGGTGTATCAACCTGTACATCATCTTAATGTGATGGAGCTTCCTTGCTCATCGACTTACCATATCCCAGATGATGTCTATCTGCTGGAGCAATTGACGAATACGGGATTCCTCAATAATCGAATCCCACCTCTGGTTGTTACAAAGAATCACAGTGGTATCCAATGTAAATCCAAACAGCTCACTGAAGAGCTTTCGCAACCAGACTGCCTCACACGAGGTTGTGCTAGCAACAATATATCCTGCTTCGGCGGTGCTCAAAGCCACCGACTTTTGCTTCCTGCTCATCCAGGATATCGAAGCAGATCCCAAGGTGAAATAGTACCCGGAAGTGCTCTTACGGTCCACCACACTGCCTGCCCAATCAACATCAATATATCCAAGTAGTCTCACATCTCCGACAGTGTATCTTAATCCATGAGAGATTGTGTCCTGAAGACATCTCAGAAGATTCCTGGAACCAATCCAGTGAGGCTCAACCAAATATAAGCTCACAATGCTAACTGCAAAACATATGTTCGGACGGAGGTTCACCAAGAACATTATTGTGAATGAGTTTTAAAAACTCAGAGGCATTTCCCAAGTCTGGTCCGACATCACTACCATATAACTTCTAAAAGTTAAGATCCTCGAGGTAGTCACAGGCTTGCAGTCCATCATACTGAATCTTTCCAACATATTTACCACATATTTTCCTTGAGATAGGAAAATTTCCCTTGGCTTCTGCCACACTTCAAGTCCTTGGTCCTTCATTTCAAATTCAGAAGCCATCTCCCTCTTACATTTGTGAAAGAGAGGGTTTGCGCCTGTTAGAAAGAGGTCATCCACATACAACACCAGTATGAGAGGCTTGTCATCTTCAACCTTAAAGTAAAGGTTAGGATCAGCTTCACTCCTAGTGAATCCCAACTTCATCAAGTAGCTATCGATCCTCTCATACCATGCTCGGGGTGCTTGCTTCAGCCCATAGAGAGCCTTCTTCAACCTGCATACATGAGATTTTCAATCATAAATCTCAAATCCTCCAGGTTGCTCCACATAGACCTCTTCTTTGATAGAACCATGCAAGAACGCGGTCTTAACATCCATCTGATGTAGGTTCCATCCTTGTGAAGCCACAAGGGCTATGATCAAGAGGATGGTCGTATATCTGGCAACAGGTGCAAATATCATAGTCTATACCTCCCTTCTGGGATAAACCACGAGCAACAAAATGAACCTTATACTTTTCCATACTTCCATTTGCTGCATGCTTTATCTTGTAAAGCCATTTTGAAGTAACAATTGTCTTGTCCAGGGTCTGGGAACTACTTCCCAGACATCATTCTCCATAATAGACTCATATTCTGTGGTCATAGCATCCTCCCATAGTTAATGCTTGATGACATCTGAGAATGATGAAGGTTCATTTTGTATGATCGTGCTCATGATTGTCAGGTATCCTTGATACCTATTAGATTTCTTACTTTCACAAAAGGTTCCTCGGGGTGCAGCATGTCCTTCAGCATCATCAAGTAACCCCTTAAGCCATGAAGGCCTCTTCCTAGAAGAGGAAGGCTCATATGGATGAGGATCAATCGGATCCATGGGTTCTTCTACATCAGGCATTGATTCATCATCCTTTTCTTTCGGTTCCCTGGTGTCGGCTTCTTGAGAGCTCCTCAAAGTCGGAAGATTGATCACCTTGCTGAGAGACATATCTTCGTCAAAGGTGATATCATGACTGATTATGACTTCCCTTTGACCGGCTATATAGATTCTATAGCCTTTAGTATTTTCACCATAGCCCACGAAAATTCCCTTCTTTCCAGATGCTCCCAATTTATTTCTTTTCTCTTTCGGCACATGAAAGTATACAGGGCTTCCAAAAATTTTAAAAATGAGAAACATCAGGTTTCTTACCGGTGAATTTTTCTTCAGGAGTCTTGGAACCCAATGCTTGATGATGGCATCGATTTTGTACATATACGGCAGTGTTTGCAGTTTCAACCCATAGAAACTTTGGAAGTCTTTGATCATGTAGCATGGCCCAGACAGCTTCCATCATCGTGTGGTTCTTCCTTCCCACCACACCATTCTACTCAGGAGTATGTGGTGTAGTAGTCTCCCTCTTAATGCCAACTTCAGGTGTGCCTGAGTAAACCAATTGTAATATATCGGAGGTCTTGCTTTGGCTTGAGGGGAATGGTCCCCTTTTGAGCTTTCCTTAGGCACATCCCGGACATACACCTTCTTTCTCTACTTGGAATTCGGGCATCTCTGTTACCATCTGTCTTACATCGGGTCTGTTACCATCCGTCTTACATCGGGTAGAGCTTTGTAATGAAGGTGGACAAACCTCCGATGCCAAAGTTCGGACTAAAGAGATGTGTCACAAGACATGACACCTAGCGGACTTCCATCGACCTGATATAATGAATCAACACTAAACCCAAGAGTAAAGGCATATTTAACATTATTTTTCCATATACATACCTTGCCATTGAAGGTTACCTTGAAGCCTCTGTCTTCCATTGCCAAGATGGACACCAGGTTCCTTTTGAGGTCAGGTGCATTTAATACATCCTAGAATTTCTAGCCTTCTTGAATGCTTGTCCTCTTCCTTGATTCCCAGCTCTCCTCTTACCTTGTTGTTGAATTTGTCATTCCTTTGATTGCCATCAGAGGGATTTCGAGTTGCACCACTGCATACTGTACCATGCTTATCTAATCATGATTATCATCATGCTGCCCATGTCCATGATTTTATCCATCATAATGCTGCTCAAACTAGTGTGCATCATCATCATGCTATCCTATATGTGCATGATCTCATGTTGCCCTTTATGTCCATGATCTCATTCATCATGATTCTCATGATCTCATACATAGTGACTTACTTTATTGCAAATGTAACATCGTCATTTTCTTCTAGCCTTAGGTCCAGCCTTTCCTTTTGATTTAGTCTTGGAATTATTTCTTTTCTTTGCATGAGAAGAAAAGGTAGTAGGAGGACCTTTAGGCATGGGCATTTCCTGTTCTTCTACCCTTCTTTGTTCTTGAATGCATCTAGCCATTAATTCCTCGAAACCAGGAATTACATTATAGTTCAAAAGAGTAGTCCTGAACACATACCATTCAAATGGAAATCCTCCAAGAGTTGTGAGTGCCATTTCTCTGTCAGTAATAGTTTCCCCAATATATAGGAGATCGTTCTTGATCTCGGTGATTCTTAAGAAGTATGCTTGCATACTTTCATCTTTACCCTTGTTGATTTCCCTCATCTTATTTCTAAGAAACAAAACTTGATCTGCATCATTAACTTTAAATAAACTCACCAGTCTATCATAGATTTCCTTGGAGGTGTCCAGTTCAGAGATGTGGGCCACCAAGTGCTTGTCGATAGAGTCCCGGATGATCTTCTATTGTTTTGACTTCTCCATTTTTTCATTTGTTCTAGGCAGCAGCGGATGCATTTGATGGAGGCTCAACAATATTTCCTCTCACATGATCCAACACTCCTTGATTCTCAAGGGTTAGATCGATAGACATCTTCCATCCGTGATAGTCAGCTTTCTCACGGAGCTTGTCTTCAGCAGGAAAGAGTGTTGAGGACCCCATAGTTCTTTTAGGATAGCCTTGCCAATATTTTCTTTGATGATTGCTCTTGCTCTTGCTCGGGCTTTGTCTTCACCTCAGCTCTGATACCATGTTAAGTTATGGTATGTTCTATGCTTATAACAATTTACTTCTTTTTCTTATTATATTCCACCGATTAGCAATCACATGTACATAAAGTAAAGTGCAGATAGAACATTAAACGATCGACAGAAAACAAGCCAAGACAAGAGACACAAGATGTGGCGGCTAGCCAGGGACAAACCCCACAATGTGTGGGGAAACCCTTTGATCAAATCTTCTTTTATCTTCAATAATTCAACAGAGAGAAATAGTACAATAAATCTGATTCATATCAGCAGTAGCAAACCCTAGATCAGTAGCATCAACATTAGCGGTTTCATTATCAAACTAGGGCAGACCATATCTCACAAACCGACAGTCGGATTGACTTCATTCCACCACCAAAAGTTTCGGCTTCTAGAGGAGGTTCAGATGAACCTACATCATAGTTCAGATGAGGAGATCTTCTAGGCCACTCAAGTAAATCTTTACTTCTGCAGTTGCAGCTTCAGTTTCAGCAGTTTCCGGCTTCAAACTAGGGTAGTCGATATCTTGCAAACCGTTCGTTGGATTGACTTCATTCCACCACCAAAAGTTGCGGCTTTCAAAGGAGGTTCAGATGAACCTACAGTGTAGTTCCAAAGAGGAGATCTTCTAGGTGACGCAAGTCAATCTTTACTTCTGCAGTTGCAGCTTCAAATTCAACAGCTTCCGGCTTCACATGTGTGAGAGAGAGAGATTTTTTTCTGCGCAGTAGAGAAGAGACTCATATCTGCGCAGTAGAGAGAGAGAGATGTGATGAGATGAGTGAGTCCAAATGAGGAAAATTCCTCTTATATTTATACACAACGTTTGTGGGTGAATAAATGCGACTGTTGGCCTTCTGAGTTGTAGGTCGGCTTGATAATAATTCCATAATCAAAATAAATTCATATCTCCATGAATACTTATCGGAATCGGATGATCTTTATATCAATCCTACACCTCTCGACGAGAGGAATCTAATAAAAATAGTATTAGCCATGAATAAGATGACCCACATGAAGTTTTGCCCTAGTTGCCAATTTTAACACCTTCCCTCCACTTCTACATCATTAATGACTTCTTGGTGGCATATCGTCCCAAATCTTGTTCTTAATTCATGTCTTAATTTCCCACCACCCACTCCTTTTTGCCCTTAATTGGACCTCTTATCATGAACAGTGACACCAACGGTCACCTCCGCACCTACCTGCGCAACAGTGCAACCCCTTATGCGTGGCCACGACCCCTGTGACGTCCCAATCCTACGTGCAAGCTCCGACTCAGGCATCTCCCATATAGACTCTTTTATAGTCCCGCGCTCGCTTTCAACTACTTGGAGCGCTGAGACTGTGATTCCTATGGATAGTCAGGTGGTCACACCACTGGTGTGATGCTTCAATTTACCTTCCAGCCCGGTCCGCAGGCACTCCTCAATTATCCTCGCGTTCATCAGTGCATCGCGTTCTTCCTTGTATGGTGCGCTCCCCTGCTTACTTTGTCGAGTAAGATGCGGTTGCAACCATGGTAGCAGGGTCATAAATTCTTCTAATGCAGTAGTATGGCTGGCTATACCTTGTACCATCGTGCTTAGTTTCTTAGCACAACATGCTTGCACGACTTCAGTTTCTAGTTTGTTGATTTCTTCATCCAATATCATGCTTTTCTTTCTCAGCAATACCCAATCTTCTTCGAGTTCATGAAGTTTCAAGTTCCCTTGCCGAATGGCTTCCTGTAACTGCATAATTCCTTTACCCGGGCGTTACCGGAAATAGTGTCTATGCAGAGTTGCTAATCCCACTAAGGCTGGTAGCTACCTTAGAAACAAACAAACTTAAAACTACTTTCGTTTTCCTTTATGAAAGATAGATGGGAGAAGAATAAAGGAGACCAACCTCTGTCTTGCGCTTGGTTCCTTGCTCGATTCCTCTCTCTTCTGATAGTCCTTTGCTACTTGCTTCCTTGTATACCTAGCTTTACAAAGTACCTGTAGAATCAAAGCAGCATAACACTATACGAGGACATAGATCTATTATCATAAGCAATATAGGATCAGATGTATATTAACCATACAAATGCATAAAACATAAATCATACAAGAGTATGGAGGAAAACTTGAATAGCTTTATTGGTAATCAAGAAAGAGCCAAGAGAATTACAACCAATTTTTCTGACCCAGCATCATCCTCTCAGCAAGAAGCCCTTCTTCACCTCATGAAAAGCTTAGATCACCCAACACTATGATATTGCACCAATAAACCAGCAGCACTTTCTTACAAGATACAAAATTCCAGCCTCTGTATCTCTGGGATGAGGGATCCATATATAGATGTCTGCATGGGAGGTGAGTCAGCTTTTGAGATTTGATTAGTGTCTCCCCTCTGATAATTCTTGATTCCACTTGGAGATTGATGATCTCTCACTCATCCCTGGTCGAATTCAGAGAGGCAAGTGTCACAGGAGAAGTTTCTGGAAGATTCCATGCTTCTCCACCTCGCGGATTGACCCTGCCATTTGTCCCTTCTCGCCCATCGCACCCCATAGAAGGGATTTTTGACATGCAACACACCTACTGTGTGTATTTAGGTGGGATGCAATGCACTTTGCCTATGGAGCAGGTGAAATGGTCTAGTTTTGACCAGTTCTGAGTAGTTTTTCATGGAGAACTTCTGGGAGATGTTGTAATCAGTTGACCTTGTTCTTTTAGGGGTTGGAACAACACCTTTAGGGACTTAAGAGCCCTAGGTTTATGGAAATTTATGCTTGGGGTTGTATTGTCCAAAAATGTCTATAACAGTTGCCCCTTAAAGCATGAGGTCGTTAATCTTTTTGATGTCGGGTGAAATGCTTTATCATGAGGATCCGAAGTTCTTTCAAGCTGGAAGGAGACCTGTAATAAGATACAATACAATACATTATCTTCATAATATTTTCATGATCTAGCTGAGGCGGGCATTCCCATGCCCAGCTTTATAAATTCATTTTTCATGTACATGAGACAGACAATCGTCTGAGTGTAGACTGATGATTCTGGTAGAGCCATCATCCCTTAGATTGGATGATTATCTGTGCAACAATGATGTACATTTGATGTCTTTATTTTCCTGAATATATATCGCAGCCTGGATGGATTAAACTAGATCCAAGGTCTTCAATCTCTTTCGATCTTCACTCAAAGTACAAGTCGATCCATGTGAGAGATGTTCCGGAGTCGAACATGGAAAGACATCGCTTGATTACCAGCCATTGATGTAAGCTGTTAACAGGCGCGAGAGGAATCACCGATAATGATAATGATCCTCAAGGTACTACAGTACAATTCACGTGGTGTGAATAAGGGACTTGGCGTCGAACACCACGCAAAATCTTTCGGTCGAAGGCCATTGATGTAAACCTGTCGCTTGAAGTGAGAAACTTGCCATTGAGGCATGCAAGCTTCAAAGTACTGAAAGGGTTGTTCCTAGATCGAATTCTTAGATAATGAGCTGATGTCGACAAGAAGCGATCCGTCATAGGAGGGCCTTGATGAATCCCACATCAATGACATGGAACGGAGCAAATGACTTTAATGGAGTTGAAAACGATTTGGTGATATAAGGTTCAGGGTGGCGGTCATGAAAGAATGGAGCATAAATGTATTGCAGTGGGTGAGACACAGGTGAATTCTTTGAGTGACTTCTCTTGAACATATCGGCGACACTGACATGATGGATTGGTAGCATTAACCCCAAATGTGGATGGTGTGATGGAACCATGGTGATGTGACCAGTGAATGGAACAATCCAACCCGACTTGGATGCGGAGTGAAAGTGTCATGTTCAAGAGCGACTTGCTACCAACAAAGTTTCTTCAAGTTTTCTTCCCAATTTTTCCCCAGTCATTGCTGACCAGTACCTCTTTATTTTTGTCAAGCCTGAGGAGGATAACATATGCTTGTTCTATAATTTTCCCTTCGGGAAAACCCATCGCTATGTTTTAATGAGCCTAGCGATAGTGAAACTCGTTCTTGTCTGTTATGGACAAGTTTGTCGCTATTAGGTTTTAACGAGTTTAAAGACAAAGATAACTCAGTCCTTTTCAATTTTAGAGAGTCTGAAAAGGGATGTAAAGGAAACTCCAAAAAATCCTTTTTTGTCATCTAATCCCTTAAGTCCGAAAAAGTATAAAACAATACAGAAGGGATGAATTTTCGGTACTTTTAACGAGCCGAACAAAACAAGCGCTCGATCTTTTTGTGTAATAATCCCTCAGGTCCAAAAAGATTAAAATATAAAGGAGGGATAACACTTTCGGTCACTTTAACGAGCTGGAGAGGCCAATGGCTCGGCAATATTTTCATATTTTATGAGTCAGTTGAAAAGAGCTTAAAGGAGACTCGTCTTTGAGGAACAAGTGATAAATTCGGGTAGCAGCTGATTCCAGGTAAGGTTTGGAATTTTCCAATCACGACAATTTTACAAGGATGGCTAACATGATCACTCTTCGCAGCTGTTCCTCAAAAGGGGTAAACAATCAAGTGGAGGTGAATGATCGACCAATATAGAGTGGAGGTGATGATGAGAACACGACCAAGGCTTCAAAGGCTGAAGTACTACATTCACGATGGTTATTTACCGGAAATTGGTTCATTTTTTAATGAGCTTAAATTCTGGGGGAAACACTTGCTCATTGCTTATGTTTATTTTTTAACGAGCATGAAGTCCGCGTTAAAACTGCTCGATCCAGTCGTATAATAAGAATGTCTCATCTAAAAACGACATTTTTTCAAAGCTTTGCCCCGGAGCCTCTTGCATGCAAGCTAGGAGTTACCAACTACTGTTTATGGGGTTAGCTAACCACTAAAGTTAGGTAGGGAACTCTCTCCTTTACTTCGCCGGTGCCTTTTGGAACAAAAGGCCCCCTACGAAATGAATGGTCGGTCTGACCACTCACCTAACTTAAGCAGTTATAGTTAGCGAATGTATGAGGTTAGCGTTACGCTGGTCGCTTTTCACTTGCTTACAAGAGGTTTGCATGCCCCCAGGTATAGTGAAATAGAGTTTCGAGGTTACCCCTCAGTTTGTAGACAAAACAATTATTTTATCGGGAAAGGTCTACCTCTTTCAGGTTACCAAAGATTGTTCTATTCGTACCACAAACAAAACACTTCTTCGGCGATGTCTATCGAAATAGACAAAGGTGAGTGGCGCAGACGCCTCCACTCACATAACTTTGACGAGGGAATCTTATTCTAGTCTAATCCCCTCTTCCTAAATGGATGGGAGTGTCAGACTAGTCATATATCCTTCGCGGAAACCTACCCTATACCTGAAATTTTCCTGCCGAAGCAGACCAGGGTACATGCCCCCTGGGTTTCAGTCATGTCCCCCGAATCACTCGCGCTCATCAGGTGGACAGACTGGGGATTGACGAGACATTCCTTGCGTGAAAAGACCATTTAGGGATGGTATATGACTATTTTCTATGCGTGAACCGGGGAATGAAAGTTGGTCTATGAGCTTGACCACTCTTCCTTCGTGCAGAAAACACATTACTCTAAAGAGTGAGGAGACAATGGCTCCCATGCAATAAATATATTCTCATCCAAGGAGTAGATTATAATCTAGGGGTCCTTGGACTACCATTACGTTCATGTGAACGGTTTTCCCTCTCAATGTTATGGGCACATTGGGAAGGATCCCTAGCGGTCGACTGGTTCCTTTGTCAAAGATTGTTAGATTTCTCATTTTAGGCAAAAGCGATGGCGAACCAAGCACTTTCCAAGCAGTTGAGGAAAGGATACTCACAGAAGCCCCTTCATCTATGATGGTATCGGCCATGACCATTCTATATATTTGAGCAATGATTCAGAATGGTACACTAGCCGGTAAACGGGGTTTGCCTAGTAGATTCCAGTCAAAGGAAACAACTAGGTTGCTTGGAGATGGGACCGAATAGATGGCCGGGTATGACTCTGACGAACTTCCTTCCTGCGGTAAAGGAACGGGTAAGTTGCCCCCATGTTCATCGGAGTTTGTGCTTACGAAAAGAATTTGGACGGTGTCGTCTTTGTTCTCTTCGGTGACTGTATCATCTGAAGATGGAACCTCTTAAGGTAAAACTGGGCCAACTGCCGCCTCGACCTTTTGACTTTTGTCTGGTATGGATTCAGATGGTTTATCTTCAATGATAGACGCTTCAACCGACCACAGGGGTGGGTCAGCTGAATTTTCAACTAGTGACGGACTCGGCAAGAGTTTCTTATATCCAGGAGGAGGCCGTAATGGTGAAACCGAACGGTCGTCCAAAACTCTTTTAGCCTCATCTAAGAAGGGACAATGGTGTACGGCGTGATCGCCTTCACACAGTTTACAAGGAAATTTTCATTTTCCTTTTTGTCCAGGGGCTTCACTTTCACTAGTTGACGGTGTATTTTCAACATGATCATCAGAGGTTGACGACACCAGGTTGTGCAAACGAGGAGACCAGTCCCTTAAGATCCGAGGGATGCAAGGACAATATTGATGATAGTGGTCTCCTTTGCAAATGACACATGGCGATTTAGGCCTGGTCGGTGCAGTGTGTGGATTTTTGCTAGACGATGCTTGGTTGCCCCTTTTCACCTTTGGCTCCTTCTTCTTCTTCTCTTTCTTCTTCTTTTCCTTCTTCTTCTCAGGTACTTGATTTTTGGCTTTATCAGCTTCATCAAGCGAAGAGGAAGGAGGAGAGGAAGAATTGGACAAAGTAGAGGGTTTGGGGGTAACTTTGGTATCGTTTAGTTGCTGACTCGATTGTTCAGGAATCGCGGTGTTCTGAACGACAAAGATTGAGAAGAGCCATACGGGCAAGCTAATTGTCAATCCCGGAAGTGACAATGTGGCCATATGGGGTGCACCAACATCTCCCCAAGAGGAGAAGGGACTAGGATTTCCCCCAAGGGGAACTCCTTGGTTGGTGGAATCCATTTTCCTCAACCTAAGACCAATGTAGGAAAGGTGATGATTATTCCGTTTAAAATAAATTTTAGACGCTTTGACACAACTTGTTTTTTCAATTTTAAAGAGTCGAGAAAAAACAAAATATGACTCTAGTCACCTTCGATTTTTAATGAGCCTGAAGTGACAAGTGCTCAGATGGACATTTTCTATTAAGGAGTCTGAAAAGGAACGAAAGGGACTGCTCTGGAAATCTAGACAGAGGGATTACCAAACCAATCACAAAACTGCAGATTTTTTTTTACGGTACGACAGTCAATCTTCCCGAATGCTGTGTTCAGTGCATTGCGATCGATAGGGTGGCAGACACGGCTTCCTATGGATAAAGGATTAAGCCTATTGTGGTCTCCCAAAATATACTCGAGATACGTGGGAGCACAAGTCCGTACTGGCACTTATCGTCTCAAAGTGGAGGAATCACCCAACCAACAGTGAAAGAAACAGTTACCAGGCTTTACGACGCCAGAATACGTCTCTAGCCTGGACTTCTAGATGTTGTGCGTTAGGTTCCAAAGCATTTTTAGGTTCATTAAATTTATTTTATGGTTGATCTTGCTTAAGAAATTTTCCTTTCAAGTTCACCGCGTGATGTAGATGTACAATTCCTAAAATGAAATCTAAGATGACAAACAATTGTTTTACCTTCTTTGTGCAATGAAAATCCTAGCTACTAAGGAAAGAGAAATGGTGTTCTTTCAACAAAGAGCAAAGAGCACAAACTATATGCACTGTCCTAAATCAAACTGATAATTAGTCTAAATGCAAATGCACATGCATGTATTTGTTTTCAGCCTTCTTAATGTGTAAATGATAAAAAGAAAGCTAATGCACAAATCTAAATTATTTTTCAAAGCGACAATTACTAACAAGTTTCTTTTCAAGACAAAATGAGGACAATGACAACACTTTGGATTTTGGAATTGAAAACTTGCTTTCGACACTAGAAAAACTACTAATTTAGATCAAATACAAGAGTAACAGGGTAATCGACTATCAAGAACAATCAGATTCTCTTCTATGACTGAAAACGATACTTGCGACACTTTCAAATCAAGAAACGACAATACAATTACGCTACTTCTTTGTAAAGGAGCACTGAAAATGACTCAAAAAATACATAAAAACATTTACAGTTCTTTGCAAAATGGAGGCGGAATATCAGCAAAGAAAGGGGTTTCAAACAGAGGTGTACTGACTACAGGCAGCAAAACTCCTGAATAGATCTGAAAAGAGTGAACACAGAAACGAAAATTTAGGAACAAGGCCTTGTCTGATCAGCGCACCTGTAACACATTGAAACTGAAATGCAACGCACCTACTACACTCGGGAAGTGCACTGCATTTGAAGTTCACAGAACAGATAGTGCGCTGGACTAGGGATGAGACTTTGATTGGGTTCCGGGTCACAGTTTGCAGTTCAATTCAAGGATTTTGGCCGAGCAAGTGGTAATCAGTAAATCAATCACAGGGGTAGATCTAAGGAGGTTACTAGAGCCACCATAAGGGCAATTAGAGAGCTTGTAAATCAATTGTTTAATTCATAAACAAAACCCGGAGATTGACTGAAGCAGCGTTGATCTACTTTGCACTTGCATAGCAAATGCAGTTCGAAGGCTAGCTGGCTTGACTTCAGGCTCCGTCTGTAAGTTTATAAAGTAAACAAATGTAGATGAACAAACAATCTACTCGCTCCCCAGTGGAGTCGCCATTTTGTTACCGGGAATAGTGTTTATGCAGAGCTGCTAATCCCACTAAGGCTGGTAGCTACCTTAGAAACAAACAAACTTAAAACTACTTTCGTTTTCCTTTATGAAAGATAGATGAGAGAAGAATAAAGGAGACCAACCTCTATCTTGCGCTTGGTTCCTTGCTCGATTCCTCTCTCTTCTAATAGTCCTTTGCTACTTGCTTCCTTGTATACCCAGCTTTACAGAGTACCTGTAGAATCAAAGCAGCATAACACTATGTGAGAACATAGATATATTATCATAAGCAATATAGGATCATATGTATATTAACCATACAAATGCATAAAACATAAATCATACAAGAGTATGGAGGAAAACTTGAATAGCTTTATTGATAATCAAGAAAGAGCCAAGAGAATTACAACCAATTGTTCTGACCCAGCATCATCCTCTCAGCAAGAAGCCCTTCTTCACCTCATGAAAAGCTTATATCACCCAACACTATGATATTACACCAGTAAACCAGCAGTACTTCCTTACAAGATACAAAATTCCAGCCTCTGGATCTCTGGGATGAGGGATCCATATATAGATGTCTGCAAGGGAGGTGAGTCAGCTTTTGAGATTTGATTAGTGTCTCCCCTCTGATAGTTCTTGATTCCACTTGGATATTGATGATCTCTCACTCATCCCTGGTCGAATTCAGAGAGGCAAGTGTCACAGGAGAAGTTTCTGGAAGATTCCATGCTTCTCCACCTCGTGGATTGACCCTGTCATTTGTCCCTTCTCGCCCATCGCACCCCATAGAAGGGCTTTTTGACATGCAATGCACCTACTGTGTGTATTTAGATGGGATGCAACGCACTTTGCCTATGGAGCAGGTGAAATGGTCCATTTTTGACCAGTTCTGAGTGGATTTTCATGGAGAACTTCTGGGAGATGCTGTAATCAGTTGACCTTGTTCTTTTAGGGGTTGGAACAACGCCTTTAGGGACTTAGGAGACCTGGGTTTATGGACATTTATGCTTGGGGTTGTAGTGCCCAAAAATGTCTATAACACCGGGTCCTTGTGTACTGTCCTAACTGTGAGAGCTGTTTTATGGGGATTCTTCTCTGCTCTTATGGTTTTGTCTCTTTTCGTCAGCGTTGGGTTCACTTCTGTGCTCCAATTTTTGCTTATGGCCCTATAGGCCCATCGAACCACTGGTACACACAGCTCCCAGTCAATTCGTCTCACTTAGTGAACTCTGTTCATGATTCCGCATAGCTTTTTGACTGCTCCAACGTGGAATATTTGTGGTGTGCATCGCTTTTCCTACTGTCGCGTCTAGTTTTGATTTTCGATCCTTAGTCTGTGATGTGCTTTCACAATACACGTCTGCACCCATCGACACAAGGGGACACGTAAGCTACTTCGTCTTGGCTGCTCGGCCCTCGTTCGATGCTGGGGGCTTCGAAACCATAAGCGCATTTTCCTTCTACATTCGTGCCAGTTTACAATGGTCTCCTAATGTGTACTCCACCATCGTGCGAGTGTTGTGCGTAGCGCCCATTCCAGCACACCGTACTGCTGCTGTTCCGGTACTGCACTTTCAAATTTGTCTAGGAATTCATCCGTTGTTGTCACTCCATCATATGTTGGCAGTTCCCTTGCTTCTGTCTTTACGCAACGCAGTGATCTAATCATCATGTTGCAATTCAGCATTGTCATTTTGTGCAACTGGTTCTGCCAGCATTCTACTTCTTCGTCTGAATCCGAAGGATAGGATCTGTCGCACTCCCACAAGATTCTCCCATCTGCAGTCAAGTTCATCTGATCTTGGTCACGCGTAGTTATTTGGTAAATACAATCCAGCTCCTTGTCACTTTCATCGTTGTGCACTAGTTCAGTGTAACGTGCTCCTTCAGCTGGTTCTAGTGGAACTACTACATGTAGGGACTTTATCTCGAATATCATCTTCCGCTTCTTTAGGTTAATGGCTCCATTCATATCGGTGGCCCATTTTATTCTTAGCAATGTGGGATAAGGATTGCTGTCATCGACAATCTTTATTACTTCAAAGTCCGTCTGTGTGCTCGCACCTTCAATATCAACTGTTACCCCGTGTAACCTCCCCATGGGAAAAATCTTCTGTTGGTTCACCATTCGTAATTGAGTAGGGGACCACTGTAACGCGGACTTGCCCATGCGTTCCCATGTCTGCATTGGTAACACATTCACGTCCGAACCTACGTCTAGGATTACCTAATCCATTTCATATCGCCAATATGTGCCGTCAACCTCATTTCCCTCCCGGTGCATGCTTCCCCAATTTCTGGACTACGAGCGGTTCCCCTAACCCTGCGCACCTGGTGATCAACTCCTGTAGTCCCTCAACTTCCCTATTTTCGCACAGTAGTTTCACGCATGTCTCCAAAAAGGTAGTAAGCATAGAAGGATCCATCCCTGGCTCTGGTTGATCCTTACTACCTGAAGTGGAGGCTTCTGTGAAGCTCTTCTTAGCTTCCATGAACGTCTCCTTTGCGCATTCTAAGTCAAACTCAGGTTCCATTGTAGGAGCCTTGCGAACCCATGTATCTTCCTCGGGCTACTTCCCCTTAGCCTCCCCTATGGTCATACTGCTTCTGAGCATCATGTTCACATTTGGGTCTTCTTCGCGTGGTTCAGACCTCATCATTTGGATATTTTGAGTCGGAGGAGGCTGGAGTACCCCTTTCTCGCACATCTGTGTGATCAACGTAGGACAGTCTACCATTTCATGATCAAACTGAGGATAATATGAACATGATATTCTCGTCGGGTTGATATAATTGTGGGCGTAGTGCCCTGGTCCTCCGCAATTGTAACAAATTAGCTGTCCGCGGCCCCTTCCTGGTCCCATTCCTCCTCGTCCTCGACTTCGCCCCTGAAATCCAGCACGGGCCATCCCCGCTGCTTGGTCGAGGGCTCGCGTTTATGTCTGCATTCTATATGCTGGGGTCCAGTCCATCATTAACTCGTAACTGCGATAAGTGCGCTCATCATGGCCTACCGACCTACACAAATTACAAAACAGTTGCTCGGGTGCAGGTGTATGCTTTTGCAACAAATGACAATTATCCGTCGTGTGCTTTCCTCCTATCTGACTGATCGTGCAACATAACGTGGGTGTCACACTTGGCCCTGCCTGTGCCTTTGGTCTCAACGGCATTGGCCCCCCTCCTGCCAAGTAGTTCGTGAATACTGGACAATGGTCCTTGTCATGGCCCTAGCTTTTGCATTTTACGCACCATACTTCCTCGTGCGCCTCTGGCCACGGTGCCCTATCCTGCTTCAAGCTCTGCATTTCCAGGCAGAGATCCTATAGTTGCGTGTGGATTTGTTGAACTCCCAACCTTGGATCTTGGATCAGTGTCTCATGCAACCTCATCGCCATTTCCAACGCTTCGGCCTAGGTAGAAAGTTTCTGTTGTGACAACGCCGTCCTCAGGTACGGTGTCAGAGATGCCACAAACCATGCGCAATGCTGTGCATCTGTAAGAGTCATATTAGCCTCGCGGATCGTACTATTCAGTCGTTGATCCAGATCCTAGGGTGTCTCACTTGGAAGCATCGCAATCTCTTTAAACCCGATGATTGACCGTGTCTCTGATTTCGGCCAGCTAAATTCCTTGTTTAGCGCATTCTGGATCTCTGCTATTCCTGAATTTGGGTGATCATTGGAGTGCTTGATATACCATGTCAACACGCTATCCTGCTGCATGCTCACTAATGTAGCCTTCTTAATGTTGTCATCCGTGACCCCTTGCGCTTCCCACACTACTCTTACCATGAACTAGAACTGGTTTGGATCCTCATTCCCTACTCCTCTGAATATGGGTAGCTTGATTGCGCTCACCATCCTGAATTGTGGGGTTGGTGGAGGTGGAGTGGGTGGAGATAGAGGTGAGGGAGGTGAAGCGGGTGGTGGTGTGGGTGGGGGTGGTAACTACGGAATGCGCTACCCTATCAAACTGACCGCACTTCTTGGAGAGACTCGAGCGAGCTCTTCCTCGCTCTCTTGCGAAGGTGAAATTAAGGGACTATTTCCTAATCCCTCGCTACCTTTGTAGATCTTTCCGCTCTGCGTCGTTCCAAACATTAATGTATTCGCATAACCTGCTTTTCACATAACAACATCTTAATCCAGGTATTCAAAGATTTAATGTACTTACCTCGCGGTCCCTTGAGAAAACATTGTTTTGCTTCATTGTAGCTCACGGTTGTGTCTATCGCAAACTCAGTGATAAATCCCCCTATTATCTGGTCGAGCCAATGGTCCACAGCTCGCGCAATATTATCTTCTGATGCCTCTAGTCTGCGCACTAATTTCGAAGTCCACACTATCGGTTGGTCGAGCTTACACCTTCCCTGGCTGTCGGCTAACCTCGCGATCCACTCATACAGTTCAGAAGGAAAGGATGCGAAGAAGATCTCGTGGATTTCCGTATACATGTAGCGATCTAGCCACCTTTTCTCGGATACCTGCAGAGTTCTGTTTTCCTGTGTCACGAACTCATGAATCTTCTTGTCCAACCACTCTTCAATTTCCTTCTTTTTTGGTTGCAGTGGCACAACATCAGAAATCCCTTAGGCAGATCCCTATCCCGGCAACGGAACCATTTTTTGGCTACGTGGGGCTTGACCCAGGTTCAACAATGAGTTTAGCCAAGAAAATCCCGGTACTACTTGCCCTTTCAGTAACAATCCATGGAGTGCGGACTGATGTCTCACTCGAAGTAGTATGGGAGGGTGTTGGAACCAGGTTTCCGCACCCTAGGGATGTCTTGATGAGGGTTCTGGAAGTTTGCGCTACTAATCTGCGCGCTGCGCTGCTTCGCACAACTTTCGATTCTTCGCAACTAGTGTGCACCTTCGTATTATTCCGATCCAATCCTTACTGTGCTATTATATTAGTGGTTAACTTAGTTTGTGTGGGCCCAATATTCTTATTACTTATTCAACTTTCAGATTAGCGTGCGTACTTGAAAATAATATAAATGCATAAAATAACCAGAACATAGAAATGCAGATCTACAAACAGACGCACAATATTCTAAATCAATCTTATCTTTGTTAATACTCAAGTTTAGTTACAGACCCAAATTTTCCCTGCACACTTAGCTGCAGGGGTCCGCACACTTAGCTGCAGACTCTACTAGGCCTCTGTGCACTCAGCTGCAGAGCCTCTACCTACCACTACGACCCAATACACTTCAGATTCACTTCTATATTTTAACTATGCCTTCACATCTATCTGTTACTTCTCCACACTAAGACTCTCTTTTTACTTAGAGCTTCACTCTATTTATACAATCCCATGGTCCGTGGACCATGGGTAGGCTGACACACTTTACAGTAAATTACATTATCTTAGGGAAGACAACCCTAGACTCTTGTGCTCCATGCTCGCATTTCACGGGGTATTTACATTACAGTTGACCAAAATTTTGGCTTCAAGCCCCAAAAACATGCTATGGG
Organism: Pinus tabuliformis; assembly: GCA_031772625.1. Lineage (NCBI taxonomy): Eukaryota > Viridiplantae > Streptophyta > Pinopsida > Pinales > Pinaceae > Pinus > Pinus tabuliformis. The sequence goes on from CM062817.1 coordinate 51,123,806, forward strand.
GGGATCTGTTGCCCAACACAATGCAACCAAGAAGGATTAGCATTCATATTTTTACAAAAATATAAAAAGAAAAAATGTTGTTATGTTTATTCATGCACACAATAGTTAAGTGCTTGTTTAGATCAGATTCCATGCTTAGGGTAGTTAAGATTTCACATGTGTTAAATTAGAATTCTTTTGAAATCAAGGTATATTAACAAATAGCTAGATGAGTTATGTGTTTTAGGCATCTATTTCAGTATTTCATTACTGCAGTAGGTAGCATTTCAATTCTCTCAATTAGGGTAAAATTCTCCTTTCTCAATTGGTAATAAAACTTCTTCTAAATCAATAGAAGGTTGGTTTGAGAAACCCTAGTGGTCTATTGTGCGAGCTCAACAGTGACAAAGGGTGGACCCATTACATCTATTTGTGTATACAATACTGTCACCTCCAAGTTTGTATGAATGCTGGGTTGATGAAGTAAAGTTGGTAGCCCCAGGAGTTGCAACATCCTTGCTGCAATACTAGTGCTCCTTGCAGAAAATTTGTGATAGGTTAACCCGATAATGCAATATAAATCAAAGTAGAATACTATAACCTACTTCTACTATCTATTTGTGGAAGCTTAAAGATCAAGCTAAGCAATATAACTAGAAGAAGAAGAATCAATGGCACAATACACATGAAAATACTTTGGGGAAAGCCTCATCTAAAAACCCTACACTATTGTATTATCATACATGGTGGAAATACATAGGAATTATACAAAGCCTTAGCTCTCACAGCTAGCCAGCACTCAATACAATCCTCACAGAAGCTCACAGGAAATCTTGGCTTCTCTCCAGCCTTCCTCTCTACCCTCCAAGCTCCTATTTCCTTGCGCTGTTACTTGTGGATGATTTTCCTTTACCAAGTGGAAAACCAATCCTCCAAAACTACACAATCCTCAAGGATAAATCCTTGACTGCATGCATGAGTTTTCTCCATGAGAAAACACATACTGATAGTACACTGTCCTTGAACATTAATCTCAACTGGGTCTTTCTTAGAATAGACATGCATGAGTTTTCGATGAGGGAATCTTCAGTTAACTGGAGTAGCACTAGTTGAGTGCATTAATGCATCAACTGATTGTTAACTCACTATTAGTTCCTCAAACAGTTTGGAACTAATTTAACTGGACTTAACTCAATAAACTGAGTTAACTAATTACAACTCAAATATAACTCAATATTATCTCCTTAATTTAAGGGATAACTCTTGCATGAATTCAAAAAGACTTCTAACTTGAATTTCTCCAACTAATTAATTTAAAATAAATAAATTAATTATTTCCAAGTAGCTGTTAAGACTAAATTCGATTTTAATTCACAATTTAATTCAAGGACAAATTAAATTGGAATATTCTTGTTGCCATATTTCAACATTCCCTCTCAACAAGAAAGGGATTATCTGCCACCTCGATCCTGTCTCTATGGAACTTGAATTTACACTTTGACAATGCCTTTGTCAAAATGTCAGCATCTTGCTCCTTTGTCGAAATATATACTGCAACAACATGATCCTCCTTGACCTGTGAAAATCCATGGGCAACAAATCATGCCTTATGCTTCTCCACACTACCATCAACAGCTTGCTTTACCTTGGAAAGCCAACGTGAACTCACAATTGACTTGTTCTCCAATCTCGGAACCACGTCACAAACACTGTTACAAACTATGGAGTCATACTCCTCCACCATAGCATCAACCCAAATCGGTTGCTGCACTTCTTCCTCAAAGGAAGATGGCTTGGTCTCAACACATTCCCTAGCAAGGGCCATGTATCCAGTGTACCTCTTAGGTGACCTCCTTTGTCTACACTGAGAAGATGGTGCTCCCACATTCTCTCTCACATCCTCCAACAATCTGTCAGCTACTCTTGTGCGCTTCTGTCCATTTCTGGAAGACTCTACTTGAGTGAATGTCTCCACTCCTAGAACCTTTGCATGCGGCTTCTCCGCATCAGTTTGAGGCTCCTCCTCCTTAGGAACCAATAGTTCCTCCACAACTTGTAATTGGAGCTCCCTCCCAAGGGAAAATCGCATGGGATTTTGCTCATCAAACTTGAGATCTCTGTGAACCACTGTCCTCCGACTGGTAGGAAAGTACACCCAATAGTTGTGAGGTGTATCAATGTAGACAGAAAGAAGCATCAGGTATTGACCTTTAATCAGTATATCAGGAATTCATTAGATAGTGTAGTAAAAACAGATTAAAGCATCACACATAAGCAACACACATGAACACAAAGATATAAGGTGGAAACCCAATGTGGGTGAAAACCACCTGCTGCAATCATCTTTGTCTTCTTTTAATAAGAATTTTTTTTTACAATTTTTGTACTGGTGCAGTCTTATACCAGTACACATGCTTCTACCTGCAGAAGGCTACAACCTTCTCTCGTTCTCTAGCTTCTACTGCAAAGGAGCTACAACCCCCTAGCTCTTGTACTAGTTGATGTGTTTACTAGTACGTAGGCGCCAGCCTACAGAAGGCTATGACCTTCTCCTTTTTCTTCCAAGGATCACGTTTCATAAATTTTCAAACTAGATCCATCAACAACATCATATCAAATATATCTGCATCAACCAATCACCTTTTGAACCAACCACAACCGAATCAATCAATCACTTTGACAACCCATCAATCTGATCATTCATAATACTGTCACCAGAATACAATAACCAGAACCCAAGCCAGAACCCAGAACACTGTAATAGTAAACAGAAGCAATTAAAACATATTTTATAAAGTATACACTACTTCCATGTGTCGAACCTGTGTGCACACACGCTTTCCTCAAAGAGAACCAGCGTATAGATCTGCAAATCAAATTTATGATGTATACGTTGCTTTGATATGTAGAACCAGCATGTATATGCTCCTTTTCTAAAATGAACCTGCGTACAGATCTATAAATGATGGTTTAAACATTACAACTATTCCAGACTTCAGTCATACCCAAATCATCATATTTACAGACTACAACATGCGTCAGTTATTAAGATACATGATCAAATCACATAAAGATAATTCACTTCAAGCCTTGAGATCCTAATGCATCATTAGATCTTATATTTCATCAAACGCTAAGGTTCCTCCTTGGTTCAGATCCAATAATGCACCATAACCCAATAACCTACATACTAGATCTCACACTTCATCAAATATTCAATGCTTGTGTATCCTAGCCTAATGATCTTCTCCTCCTTATATAGTTTTAGGCCTTTCTCAATACCATGGACCAAAACCACTTAGGACCAATACCTTGGATCAAATACCTACAATCAATACCTCGGACCAAATACCATGGACCAATACCATGGATCAAAATTCCGTGGACCAAAAACTTTGGACCAAAAACATAGTTTCCCAAGGTATACATGCTTTCCTTTCTATGAAAGTGTGTGTGTACGTTATACGCTCCTTTTGTTCTATTAGCCTGCGTGTATACACGGCTTGGTCAATGGTGAACCTGCGTATACCTCTCTTTCTTCATTCTGTGAAGACTGATTTATCATTATTTGTTGTTTACCTGCTATACTGTGATCTTTCATCTGAGTGAGTTGCCTTCTGAACTAATTCCTTGAAGCTGCCCTGCATTTCATCACATCTGTAAACACTATTGTCATGATTTCTGTCACATCTGATATCTCTTCTGTAGATTCATCTAGTTACCATATACAAGTGAGTTGTTCTGCCGAAGCTACGAACTAATGATGAATGAACCTACCGAAGCTACGAACTAATGATGGATCGAACTCTTGCCTACAGGGTGCGGACCAAAACATGAGCCCTCAACCCAAATGTAGGGATGATGCGTGCTGGATTTCAGGGGTGCGGTCGGGGTCGATGCAGAATGGGACCAGGAAGGGGTTGCAGACAACTAATTTGTTACAATTGTGGAGGGCCAGGACAATATGCCCGTGATTGTACAAACCCGACAAGAATATCATGTTGGTACTGTACACAGTTTGATCATGAGGCAGAAGAATACCCTTCAATGATCGCGAGGATGCGCGAAAAGGTGGTACTCTAGCCCCCTCCGACCCAAAATTTACAAATGATGAGGTCTGAGCCGCACGAAGAAGACCCAAATGTAAACATGATGCTCAGGAGCAGTATGACCATGGGAGATGAAAAAGTGATGCAGCCAGAAGAAAGGGTGTGGGTTCACAAGGCTCCTACAAAGGAACCCAAATTTGATTTAGAACGCGCGAAGGATACATTCATGGAAGCTAATAAGAGCTTCACAGAGGCCTCCACTTTAGGTAGTAAGGAACAACTAGAACCAAGAATGGATCCTTCCACGCTCACTACCTTTCTGGAGACATGCATGAAACTGTTGTGCGACAGCAAGGTGGTCAAAGGACTACAAGAATTTATCACTAGGTGTGCAGGGTCAGGAGAACCCCACGTGGTCTGGAAACTTAGAAAGCATGCATTGCGGACAGGAAGGGAAATGAGGTTGACTGTACAAATAGGTGAATACAAAATGGATCAGGTAATCCTGGATCTGGGTTAGGATGTGAATGTACTACCAAAGAAAACATGGGAACGCATGGGTAGACCCGCATTATAATGGTCCCCTATTCAGTTACGAATGGTGAACCAACATAATATTTTTCCCATGGGAAGATTGCAAGGGGTAACAGTCGATATTGAAGGTACGAGTGCACAGGAAAATTTTGAAGTGATAGATATTGTCGATGATACCAATACCTATCTTGTGCTACTAGGAATAGACTGGGTCACCGATATGAATGGAGTCATAAATCTGAAGAAGCGCAAAATGATCTTTGAGAAAAAGTCACTACGCATGGTAGTACCGCTCGATCCAGCGGAGGGAGTGCAATACACTGAACCGGTGCACGACGATGATAGTGATGATGATCTCGATTGTATTTACAAGATAATTTTGCGAGAATAAGATTGGGTGAATCTGACTGTAGATGGAAGGGTTTCATGGGAGTGCGAAAGCTCCTGCACTTCAGATTCAGACGAAGAGATAGAGCGATGGTAGAATCAGCTGCACGAAGTAACAACTCTTAATTGCAACATGATGATTAGATCATTGTGTTGCATGAAAACAGAGGTAAGGGAGCTGCCGACATATGATGGATTAACAACGGTGGAAGAATTTCTGAGAAAATTTGAAAGCGCAGTACCAAAACAACAATGGTTCGATGCGCTAAAGTGTGCATTGTGCACAACACCCACACGATGGTGGGTTACGCATCTGTTATAAAAAAATATGACCTTGATAGGCTACTGATCATGTAGACTCTGAGTAACTCTTTCAAACCAATCTTTCGGTTGAGGCTTAGCCCCCTCAACTTGAGAGGGCTCTCTCAATGGGTTTAGGATTTCTGATTAATGATTAGATGGCTAACTCTAGAAATAAAAATTGGAAAAAATGTATAAATAGTTGAATCAAAGGTTTAGCAAACATCTATTGGGCTATGGAGTCAGTATAGTCTTCAATAAAACATCATAATCAGCTAAACATGGAGGTCAAGGCAGTTGGAGTTTAGGTTTATAAGTGAAACAGTAAAACTGTGAATAAACACAGTTTACAAGTATGTGAAGGAAGTTAGAGAATTTTCCAATGAATTCTAAGTAACACATGCTCATACCACTGAAAATAAGTAATTGAAAAAGTCCATATAAATATCAAACACATAAACCCCTTGTGAATCTTGAGTAGTAAAACTGATCTCTGTATTAAGTTTGAAAAAACACAGTATGCTACAATAACACAACTTCTTTTGCTAATCCAATTCCAACCTTGTGTACATTGAAGTTTACATTATTTATAGGCATCTAGCCTTTACAACAAGTCTACTAAGTGGCTAGACCATTAGACTTTACAACTGACACCAAATCTAACTACTAACTAGATTCATAAAACTAGGACTGACACCTTTTCGATTTAAGAGTTAGAGTCCTACTATGACTCAAACACCTAATTATTACATTTAAACCAAACTGATCCAAATCTTATTCGAAAGGAATCCTATCTTTTAACCATGCTAACCATCAACCAAACATTAATATTCTGACTGCCTTCGCGAAGTTACTTTGCCTATCATTAAGGAGATATCAGTTTGATGACCTGGCACATGTAGACTAGTGTCTTCAAACTCTTCCTTTAACTGAATATCTCTAGTTGTCAAATGACTGACCTGATACTCTTTTTCATGCTGATATGTAACTTCTTTATGTACGTTTTACCTTTCTCCCTCCTCAAGAAACAACCTTTTCACCTTCAACCACTTCATCAACCAATAAAAATAACTCTATTTTTCCTGAAAATGAGGGTTGCACCCTTGAGCTCCTATCTCTTGATCCTTGATAGTTGTTACAAAGATGGAGGAGGGTTTTGTAGATAAGAATGTTTTTAAGAAAAACCTCTCTCAAGTTTTTGAAAACCAGTTTCAGTTGTCCGGAATCGGCATTATAAAATAATGTATAAAATAGGAAAAATTCAAAATTCTGAAAATAGGTCTCAAAGGAAACTTCCAATCTCAAAATTGGTAGCACCTGGGAGAAATTTGAAAGAGTTTTTTTTTCCTTGTTATGTTCTTAGAAAAAACCTCCTTCATATTTTTTAAACTCATCTTCATTTTCCTGAAAATTCCTTTTGAAACCAACAACTCAAAATAGTCCAAGAAACACACAAATCCCCTTGCAGCTCCTGGTAGAAATACATGTAACCTGTCTGGATGAAAGTTTGTGTGAGGCTGAGGTCATCCATGATCAGTTAAATCTCTATAGGCACCTATCCAAACACATAGCCTTATTTTTATGCTTTCATCGTCATGGAAATTTTCCTTTATAACCCGAACTGCCCTCTTAAAAATATGACAACTGTAAAGAACTATTTGGACAACAAGCTGCTTGTCGCAAAGTTAACTTTTCAAAGGTGACAACTAACTGATCTTGCATCATTTCTTTAACTTAAGCTAAATTTTCCTTTTTAGATTGAGGAGTCTAAATAATAACCACTGATGTTTTACTCACTTGCTCTTTCACCTTCTTTCTAGGTTTCAGCTTAACAAATCTTTTTGACCTGGTCATTACAGGCTTACTGATTTCTGTTGGTGGAGTTTCTTTAGCCTTAGGGTTAATGACCATATATTTATTTTCCATTCCAAAACCACATAAAAAAATGAAGACCATTCTCTATTGATCCATGACCTAATTGTCGAGAAACTATCTTTGAACAACATGTGTAAAACTGGAAAATTCTGATTTCTGAAAATATGGCTTCAAAGAAATCCTTGTTTATCTCAACTGGTAAAACATTTGAGGAAAGTGAGAGAGGTTATTGTAGCTAGAGAGTTTATGAAGAGAAAACTATTTCATAATTATAAAATAATTTTTCATTTGGCAAGAAACTAATCGTGAAGTGAACTACTAAAACTAGAGAACAAAGTTTTCCTCTCAATGACTTTCAGTAGTTTCGTAGCGCAAGTTGGGTCATCAATTTATCCCACCTAATAATTAATTTAAAGAAACTGAGAGAGGTTTTTTTATTTAATTATGTTAGGAATAAAAACCTCTTTCATTTTTCAAAAATGAGTTTTAAATTTCTCAAGAACCCCTTTGGAAGTTGACTACTAAAAACAGGAAAAAGAGCATACACCACAATTTCGTAGTGCAAACCACCTTTTTTGCACTAGCTACACTACGAAACTGCGGATTCCTGTATGATTGAAGAAATTTAAACCTAAACTTAATGGAATGAATTCTAAATGGAAAATGTGACCTATTTGACCATGAAGTGAACCTAAAGGACTTTATTTGGAAATGAAAGATGACATTTTAAGACTTCAAACCCTATCACTTACCCTTTTATCAAGACTAAAATGACTTTTAGACCTCCTTGAAATCATGACCAAAAGCACAGTTGACACAATGATGTTTTGAGAATTTTTGGGTGATAACAGCATCAAGGAAATTTTGAGGATTGACACGGATGTAGAAGGATGATGCGCCTACGATTTGGGAAACCACAAATACGGTTAGTAGACAAATATGACAGACGAGATGATCCACGCATGCACCTCGCGAAATGGACCAAGGTCTATGGGGAAGTGCCACAACTTGAATGGGTACATTTATTCTACCATAACCTAGATGTCATACCCATGAATTGGTATATGGAGATGGGGCTCCACCATGGTGCGGGTGAATGGGATGTCTTGCATGAGGGATTCTTGTTAACCTTCACATTTGAAAATTGTTGGTCGGATATTGTTGACATTGCGCTACAAGCAGTAAAAGCTGCTATCTTCAAAATACCACAGGAGCCAATGGGAGTACTTCAGCCAGAATCGGCGACATAGTTAAGAAGTGCATTGGAGTGTTATAACATCAATGTTGAAGAAGATGATGAGGACCCACAAAACCTTAACATTTCAGAAACGAAAGGCTCCTACAAGATTTGCGGACCATCACTTGAAGACCCTGACATCACCGAGCTGCTAAAAATGAAGCAGATCAACATTGGAACAGAGGCAGAGCCAAAGTATGCAACACTTGGGGACTATTGGCACGATGCCATGGTCAATAAGGTCGCGGAGTTACTCCGCGAATACCAAGACTTGTTCTCGACCAAAATTACAAACTTAAAGGGGATCATTGGTGATTTAGGGATGATGAAAACACCTTGAAACCTGATGTGAAGCCAGTTTAGCAGCGGCCTTACCACTTGAATCCAAAATACAAAGAAAAGTTCCGTGATGAATTAGACAAGATGCTCGTAGATGGAATTATTGAATCAGTGGAAGAATCCGACTGGGTGAGTCCTGTGGTAGTACAGGAGAAAAAATAGAAGGGTGAAATAAGGATATGCGTAGAACTTAGGAAGTTGAACGACGCTTGTGTACATGATCCATTCCCAACACCATTCACAGATGAAGTACTGGAGAATTTTGGTGGTCAGGAAGCATACTCGTTCATGGATGGGTTCTCACGGTACCATCAGATCAAGATCGCACCAGAAGATAGGAGCAAAATGAAATTCGCAACAGAATGGGGCTGGTTTCAATACACCATTATGCTGTTCAGACTGAAGGACGTGCCAGCTATATTTTTGTGCATCGTGGTCGTCGAGTTCAAAGAATACATCCACAAGTTTTTGGAGGTCTATCTGGAGGATTGGACTATCTTTCCATTAGTTAAGCACCATGTAGCGAGCTTACGCTTGATGCTGGATACTTGCCGCCGACACCAGATTGCGCTGAACCTTAAGAAGTGCATTCCTCATTCCCTTTGGAAACCTGCTGGGACATGTGGTTTGCAAACAAGGCATGATGGTGGACCCTACGAAGATTTCCGTTATCCTAAATTTGGAAGCATCGCGAAGTGTTAAACAACTGCGCACTACCTTGGGACACACTGGATACTATAGGAAGTTCATCAAACGTTATACCCAAATAATCGCGTTGATGGAAAAACTATTGAAAAAAGATGTTACATATTGTTGGACTGATGATTGCATGAAGAGTTTGGATTTCCTGAAGGGGAAATGGGCCTCCACTCCAATCCTGGTCTTCCCGAAATGGGATGTGGAATTTCATGTACATGTTGATGTGTTGTGTATCGCATTGGGAGCCGTACTCACACAAAAGGGCGCAGAGGGTGTGGATCACCCGATCGAATTTGCGAGTCAAATATTGTCCAAGGCAGAAAATAAATACTCTACCACCAAGCGTGAAGGGTTGGCAATGGTGTATGCACTCCAAAAACACTGAAACTATTTACTCGGAGGACATTTCAAGATGTATATTGACCATTCTATGTTGAAATACCTAGTGAACAAGCCTGTGTTGGGGGGGCGAATATGCAAATGGCTCCTACTATTTCAAGAATAATATTTTGAGGTCATAGTCAAGCCGAGATGTTTAAACGCAGGACCAGACCACTTGTCATGAATTGAGACAGGCGAGGAACCAACAAATTTGGAGGAGGGACTCCCTAATGCACAATTCTTTGCAGTGTGCGTCGCGAATGGACACTTCAAAGATATAATCCATTTTCTAACAACAGGGACTGTGCCAAAGGAATACTCAATCCAACAGAAGAAGGAATTGGTGGTGCATGCGAAGGACTTTTCTGTCATTGCACGACACCTCCACAAGATGGGCAACGATGAGATATTGTGAAGATACGTACTTGAATTCGAATGGGGTCAGATCCTCACGGAAGCACATGGGGGCACTGTAGGAGGATACTATGTAGGATGTGCGACCACACAAAAGATTCTTTGCACAGGGTTATGGTGGCTGACCCTGCACCAGGATTCGAAAGCGCATTGTAAGGCCTGCGATATATGTCAATGGATAGGAAAATCATCACGGAGGGACGAGATGCCACTAAATCCCCAAATGACATTGAAACCATTTGAGAAATGTGAAATCAACTTTGTGGGCCCAATTAAACTTCAGGGAAAGATGGGTGTGCGCTACATCATCACTGCGACAGAGTACCTGACACGATGGGCGGAAGCACAATCGATCAAGGACTGTATGGCCACTACGACTGCAAAATTTTTTGTTCAAAAATGTGTTGACACGATTTGGCTATCCGAAAGTCTTAATGAGCAATCACATAACACATTTCCTGAATGAAACCATTAGCACGCTCACAGAAGAGTTCCAGGTGTATCATCATAAAAGTACACCGTACCACCCACAGGCCAATGGGACAGTAGAGGCATTGAATAAAATACTGAGACTATGTTGACCAAAGTATGTAACGCACAACGAAACGACTGGGACCTACGTGTACTTACTGTGTTATGGGCGTAGAAGAAAACATACAAGAAATTGATGGGACAGACACCCTTTTGGTTGGTCTATGGTACGAAAGCCATCATGCTGGTGGAATACATCGTACCTAGCCTGCGAATAACAATGCTCATAGGCATGACGGACCGCAAAGCTCTGGAGGAAACGCTTGCACAATTAGAAGAACTTGAGGAAGAATGGTTTTTGGCTGGATTTCATCAACAGGTACAAAAATAGCGTGAAAAGACCTGACACGATTGCCATATCAAGTTGCGCACCTTCAAGGTAAATGACTTAGAACAACTGTATGACGGTAAGCTTGAAAAATTTCTGGGAAAATCCAGAATGCAATGGCTAGGACCATATGTGGTCAAGGAGGTCATAGACGGAGGTGCAGTCCAGTTAGTCAAACTAAATGGAGAACCCTTCCCAGGAAAAGTAAATGAGAGCCGCTTGAAACCCTACATAGGTGGGCCGACTCTCTGACTAACCAGCCGACGCACAGTCTTCGTGACCCGAAGAGCTGGACAAGGGTGTGGGACTATAAACATATGCACCAGATGTTGGTACCAAGGAAAGGACACGATTCAGACATGAATGATTCAGAAGCAAGAATGCAGCAGGTCCAGCAAATCGCAAAACAGTGCGCTGTGGACCTTCGAGCAGTATGGGACCAGTTGGAGGGGCTTCGCGCCAAGGTCGCCACACCAGCAGAGTGACTCAGGACGAGTCACGATGATTGTGTTGGGGGCCTGTTGGGCATGGAATCCCCCCACAACATGTTTTGGGGCTCAAAGCCCAAGTTTTAGTCAAAGGTTTTGTAAGACTCTGCGATTTGCGGGCGCGGAGCGTGAAGTATAGGTTAAGTCATAGGGCTATGTGCCCTAAAATTAATGTAATGTAATGTAAAGTCATGTCGGCCTACCCATGGTCCATGGACCATGGGATTGTATAAATAGAGTGAGGCTCTAAGTTGTAAAAGGAGGAAAGAAGAAAAGAGAATACGAATGGTTCGAGCTTAGAGTAGGAGTCTAAGTGTATTGGGTCATAGTAGTAGGAAGAGGCTCTGCAGATGAGTGCGCAGAGGCCTAGTAGAGTCCGAAGCTGAGTGTGCGGACCCTTGCAGCTTAGTGTGTGGATCCCTGCAGCTGAGTGCACAGGGCGGGGTCGAGTCTCTAATCAGGACTGAAGATTAATAAATAGAAGTTGATTCCTATTTGTGTGTATCTATTATGCATTACCTTCTTTACGTTTATACTATTTTATTATCATGCACACTGATATGATTGCTGAATATGCTGTAATAATCCTTACTCTTACATAAACAAGTTAAGTAACTAGATAATCACAGATTAAATAGCAAGGGACTTGGATATTACGGGTTGCGCCCTAAGTAGGGTTGCGTGAAATCAACATCGTAGGTTGCGAGGAGAGAGCCAGTGCACCTAGCGACGTGCACGCAGGGTCAAACCGCAGACCCCCAGAAGCTCATTAGACATCCCCAGGGTGCAGAAACTTGCTTCTATCACCCTCACATACTACTTCGAGTGAGACCTCAGTCCGCGCTCCATGGAATGTTGCCGAAAGGGCCAGTAGCACTGAGATTTTCTTAGCTAAATCACCTCTGAACCTAGGTTAGGCCCATACAAGCCAACACTCCCTGCTGCTCCATGCCACGTCTTTCCAAAATAAATGGGGCGCTCTTCCCCTCATCACCTCCACCGCCTTTTCCTAAAAGCTCTTCTTCCTCTCTCTTCGGCAAAGGTTACTTGCCATGTTTGTGTGACTCGCATTGTTCTTGTGCTGCCTGCTCCTTAGCAACACGTTCTTGCTCCACGTGAGCCTTTTTTATGGCTTCCTTATTTTTATATTTTGCCAAGGTATGCATAGCCTTCTTAGCGACATCCTTTTGTTTCAGCGCAACAGAAATTTCCTCACCCATGCTTGGTCTAGCAGCTAAGTCTAACGGAGTGCACCACTTTGTAGGCCATTTCAATGCAATCTCTTGTACATCCATTTCTGACACCAAATAGGGAAACTGGTGCCATTTCTACTCTGGACCCTTCCGCGCTTGGATATAGACTCTGTGGAAGTCAACCTTGAATGTTGCGTAGGTTGACAGCTACGTGAACAAGGTTGGGGACAATCTCAGACAATGATTGATGGCCATATGAAGATCCATTTCCATAAGAACCCAAAATATCTTCGTCTTTACAATCTGCGCGATATCCTTTATAGACCGTAAGGAAGCGAATTGCGCTACCTCTAGAAATCCTTCCTTGAGCAAAGGAAATTGGCTATCCTCCGACAATTTCCATGTAATGAGCACAATTGAAAACAATAACAAAGCTTAGTGAAATAGCTTGGTTTCACCCTGGGCCTCTCGGTAGTTTGGTAGGAACTCCTCACAGAGGTATCTTGCCCAATTAAATTGGATGCCTTTCGCACACTGCGTAGTAAGGGAAACTACAGGCATCGGAACTTCGTCCGTGTGACATTTTCTCATCACCTTCCCTACTAAAATTTGGGTAGCCAATTGAACTGCCTGGTCTGTTATGGAAATAATGGATTACCATTGTGATTTCTTGAGGAGGCCGTAATCCCTCTTCATCCTTTCTGCAAGGTCTTTCTCCTTTGTCTTCCCACCAAACTCCTTAGCTAGGTTCTCTCCTTTGTAAGGTAGGTGCGTGATGTTGTGAATTACCATATCTGTAATGGGGATAGGCCCTCCTAGCCATAAACATCCATCGTGCACTAGTGTGAGAATTTGGCACACACATATCGTATTAACTGGGGTACAGTGATAGTGGGGTACCCACAACAGATTGAGAAACCCGGATTGCTCGACACCACAGAACCATTCCTCCATTTCCAGCACTGTAACACTTGTTTCTTCATAATAGATCCTCTGCATATACTTGTCCATTGCCAAGTGTCGAAACTTAACGTAGTTTGTGAGGTCCCAATCCTCCATTTTCAGCAACGGGATACTTGCGAGCCAAGGGCCTTCAAAAGGGACTTGCTAAGGTAGCAGGGGCATGGATATTGTAAATTTCTCGGAATCCGGGTCCTTTGTGACCTTTGCTTTTCCCTTTTGTGGATGGATATACTTAGGGAGCCTTGTCATGGGTTTCACTCCTTCAACATCAATATCATCTGTTCCCTGGGCTTCTTACGCCTTGAGGTCCACTACTTTCTTCGGCTGCTTATCTTTCTTCTTCTTCTGTGTTTCAGTATGCTTCCTTGGGGAGGCGTGCACTGACACCAGATTTTTCTACTTTTCCTTTGCTAGGGGTTGCTTCTCTTTCATGGAAGTTTGTTTGTTCTTTTCCATGGTCTATTTTGGCCTAGACGACCTTGGCGCCATGGGCATCGTAGGCATAGCCTCTACACTTGACACCTATGGTCCTGGTGCATCGAACACAACTGCTTCCGAACTCAGGGCTTTGAGGGGGTTGGTGGCATTCATTCTCTCCATAAATAACTCGAGGGCTTTAGAAGCAATGTTTGATCATGATAGGTATTCTTTCCAAAATGATTGGCTCATAGGCAACAAACAACAAAATTCACTAACAACTCTTAGAGCACAAAGTGTTCTTTGTTGGATCGGAACGCGTAATTTATAGGGGGTTTTGAAATCAAATATGACCGTTCCCCCCAATTTCTGATAATAAATGCTATTTTGGTAGCAGATATTCAAATATTTTTGCCTTAAATGCCGCCACCTCACTCCACTTAACCGTCTTTTGGCCGTCAAGTCATGAACAGTAACTCCAACAGTCACTTTCCTACTATGCTGCGCGATACCTTCCCCCATGGTGCAACTTCCTGGGTTGCATCTCCATCAGTCTTCACGCAACCTTCTCGCTACGTTGTCCTCCCAACTGGGCAGTATAGTTTATAGTCTCACACTCCCTTGCAGCTGCCTAGAGCACTAATACTATCCTACTGCCATATAGACATTGTGAATGATCCCCTGTATACAATTTCAATCTGCTCCCATTCACTCTTCCCAGTAAGGGTTCCCCATTCAGCTTTGTGGGATGAAATTAACCTCCATCTGTAATTTCTTTGACAATATATGGCTGTAACCAATGCATCTGGAATTTACCTAGAAATTTAGTAAATTTACTATCATATAATAGGACAAGATCATTTACCTTGAATCTGCGAAGCTTGATATGGTGATCATGCCATGATTTTTCACATTCCTTCTGTACTTGATGAATTCCTATGAAAAATCGATCCTCTTCGAGCTCCATCAGCTACGTGAGTTGTTCCTCCAAGGCCTTGCGATCCACAATATTTGTTAGGGTTGCAATGCATAAACTAGGCACAATGTACTCCATCGGCCTTACAACTTCGACCCCATTTACTAATTTGAATGGCGTTTTCCCTGTTAGCTTCTTACAAGTAGTCCTGTAAACCCATAGTACTGTAGGTAAGCGCAAATCCAAGTCATTTTGTTCTGTGTTACAAATCTTTGTCAACATGTACTCCAAAATCTTATTAAAGGCTTCAATAGTCCCATTGGCCTGTGGGTGATACAGTGTACTACCTGCCCGCAAAATATTCTGCGCAGTTGCCTTTCCTACATAATGACCTCCTACAGCTCTCCCATGAGCTTCAGCGAGAATGTTGTCCCACTCAAAGTTTGGCACATATATGTGCAATATCTCATCCACACCTTATATAAATGTCCTACAACGACTGAAAAATTGGCCATGCACACTACTAATTCCTTGTTCTGTTGGCTTCTATATCCTTCTGGTGCCATCCCCGTAGTCAAGAAGTGAATAATGTCGGAAAAATGATCATCTACTATGTGCACCACAAAGAGGTGTGCATCTGGCAACCCTTCCTCCAAATTATTAGGCTCCTCTCCTCTTTTGATCTGTGACAGATGGTCTAGTCTCGTATCTAACATGCCTGGCTTCACTATCACTTCAAAGTCATACTCCTGAAATAATAGCAACCATTTGCAGATCTTCCCCCTAAAAAAAAGTTTTTTGAGCAAGTATTCCAAGGCAAAATGATCCGTGTACATCTTGAAATTCCCTCCTAATAGATAATGTCTAAATTTTTGTAGCACGTACACCATGGCCAATCTTTTGCGTTTAGTTGTTGAATAATTCTTCTTGGCCTTGGATAACTTCCTACTCACGAAGGCTATAGGATGGTCCATTTCTCCTTCATTGGCTTGTGTTAACACTGCACCCAACACATTGGAATAGGCATCCACATGTATGTGAAACTCGTTTTCCAATCAGGGAATACCAAGATCGATGCAGTGACCATATTTTATTTCAATACATCTAAGTTGCACTGACATTCTTCACCCCAACAAAATGTTGTGTCCTTCTATAACAGTTGTTATACAGGAAAATGACCTCCTCACCAGCTCATAGGAGAAAGACACGATGACTGAAGGACTGACCAAGTTTACAAGCCCAGTTGCTAGCAAGGATAAGGGTACGTTAGTGCCTAGGGTAACTCTGTTTGTTACCTCGGGAACAACATTAGCTTGAAAACTGGGCTTATGAACCTGGTCAGTCCTTCAATCGTCATGTATTTCTCCTATGAGCTGGTGAGGAGGTCATTTTCCTGTATAACAACATTTTCTTCATGGGCACAGTAATTTGAGCACAAGTTTTGATAAAATTTCTATAGTGTCCCGTATGCCCTAGTGTCACGCGCAGCTGCTTGATGTTTCTAGGGGCTTCCAAATTCACAATTACCACAATCTTTGTAGGGTCCACCATCAATCCTTGCTTGCACACCACGTGACCCAAAAAGATCCCAAAGGGAACACAAAATATGCATTTCTTCAAATTTAGCGTGCTCTAGTATTTGCAACACGTATCCAACATCAAGTGCAGACTTGCTACATGGCACTTCACTAATACGAACACCATCCAATCATCATAGTAGACTTCCAAAAACTTATGAATGAACTCCTTGAATGCTGCTATGACTATGCAGGAAAATATCGCAGGCAAATTCTTAAGCCCAAATGACATCACAATGTACTGAAAACAACCCCACTCCATTGCAAAGGTCATTTTGATCCTATCCTCTGGCACGATCTTGATCTGATGGTACCACGAAATCTATCAGTAAAGGAATAGGCTTCCTGGCCTTGAACATTTTATAACACTACATTTGTAAATGACGTTGGGAATGGGTTGTGGACACATGCATCATTAAGCTTCCGCAAATTTATGCAAATCCTTATTTCACCTTTTTGTTTCTTCTCCTAAACCACCATTGGGCTCACCCAATCAGATTCTTCAACCAGTTCTATGATACCTGCCTCCAACACCTTATCCAGCTCCTGGTGAACCTTTTCCTTGTATTTAGGGTTAAGGCGATATGACCTTTGTTTAATAGGCTTCGCATCCAGCTTTAGAGCGATCTTCATCATGCCCAAATCACCAACTATTCCCTTCAAATCCAAAAACTTAGTGGGGAAAAGATCCTGGTATTCTGGAGTAACTTAGTGACTTTATCCACTATAGCGTCGTCCCAATAATCTCCAATTTTCACGAACTACAGTTCTTTTTCAGTGCCAATGTTTACTTTCTTCGTCTTCAATGAAATAAAGATGTCTAGGTTTTATATTTGTGGGCCTTCAACTTCATGATGCCCTTTTGCCTCTGGAATATTAATGTTTCTCAAATATTCATCTCCCTCTTTAGCGGTAACATTATAGCATTCCAACGCATGGTGCAACTGGGTTCTCTAGTATGGTTGGATCCATTCAATAGATTTCATCGATGTTCTGAAGATGACCACCTTAATCTCTTGTAGCACTTCATCAATTCTTGCAAATCCATCTTCAAAGCTAAAGGTTAGTAAGAATCCTTCTTTCAATAAATCCCATTCTGCGGTGCCATGATGGAGCTCCGTTTCCAGATACTAGTTCATTGGAATTGTATCCAAAGTATGGAAAAATACGTGTACCCACTCTGGCTGCGGTTCCATTCCCCATGTGTTAGTCCATTTCGCTAGGTGATCACGTGGATCATCCTTCCATTATATTTCTTAGTCATTCTGGTGTCAGCACACCCAAACCGTAACCTCATCATTCTCCTGTAGTATCTCCATATAAAAAAGCTATCCTTATGTATACCCCACCATCGTGTAGACGTAGCACATAGTGCCAACTCTAATGCTTGGAAGCAATTATCCTTAGGGACTTCATGCTCAAATTCATCCAAAACCAAATATATATCAGTTAAACCATCATAATAGGGTAATTTTCTTACCTCTGACGAAACATAGTGAAACGACTTTGTCATCATGTTGCATCGCAATGTAGACACTTCATGCAAGAAATTTCGCCAATGCTCTAAATCTTCATCTGAATCATAGGTGCAGGAACTCTCTCGATCCAATGAAATTTGTCCATCTACCATCAGATTGATCCAGTCCTGCTCTCGCACTATTATTTTGTAGATTTGATCCAGTTCATCATCAATTTCTTCATAATCGCAGAATGGTTCAATATATCACACCCCTTCTGCAAGGTCCAACGACACTATAAATCGTAGCGACTTTCTTTCAAATGACATCATCATCTTCTTCAGATTAATTACCCCATTCATGTCAATAGTCCAGTCCATTCCCAAGAGTGAGGGGTAGGGATTATTGTCATCAACAATTTCTATAACTTCAAAGTCTTCTACCACGATCGCACCTTCAATATCAACTGTTACTCCATATAACCGTCCCATGGGGATGATTTTCTACTGGTTCACCATTCTAATTTGAATCAGAGACGACTGTAGTGCAGGTATCCCCATCTTTTTCCATGTATGTTTTGGCAGAATGTTCGCATCGGACCCTAAATCCAAGATGACCTGATCCATTTCATAGTCACTAATCTGTGCGGTTAACCTCATCTCTCGCCTTTTTCATGCCTTATGCTTGCCAATATTTTTGACCCCACAGTGTGCATTAGACGCCCTTTCCTTGTTGGCACATTTATTGAATAATTCCTGCATGCCCTCCATAGCCTGGCGATCGTGCAACAGTTTCATGCATGTCTCCAAAAACATGGTCAGTATAGAAGGATCAACCTCTGTGGGTATTATGATTTCTTGTGTCTTGTCCTGACTTCTTGAGGTGGACGCCTCAACGAAGCTTTTCTTGGCTTCCATAAAAGATTCCTTAGCACGTTTCAGATCAAAGCCAACTTCCTTATTTAGTGTCTTGTGGACCCATCCATCCTCTTTAGGTTGTTTACCCTTATCATCACTAGTTGTTATTCCACTTCTCAGCACTATATTCACTCTTTTATCGTCCTCGCGGGGTTCAACTCTCATCATCTATAAATTCTGTGTAGGCTGTTGAGGCTGCACTTTCTTCTCTTGCATCTTAGATATCAACAACGAGAATTCTTCTATAGCATGGTCGAACTGGCTGCAGTATTGACATGACAGACATGTATGATTTTGGCACTCTCATCCATAGTGCTTTGGTTGTCCACAGTTGTAACAAATAGTATGTCCATGACCTCTACCAAATCCTCCTCCTTGGCCCCTTCCTAGGCCTTGAAATCCTCTGTGCGTCCCTCTGATGCTTTAATTTGGAGGCCGAGTTTCTTCTTGAATACAGTAGGTCATGGTTCTCTCCATCATCAATTCGTAACTTTGACAATGATGCTCATCATGGCCCACAAATTTGAAAAAATTACTGAACAATTGCTAGGGTGTCTAAACAGACTTTTGAAGAAAATGGAAGTTATCCATCGCATGTTTCCTAGTAACCTGAAAAATATCACACGATAGCGCAACCCCCATGCTCGACCTTGTCGCGGCTTCCATATTAAGGGGAATTGGCCCATTCCTGTAATATAATTGGCATACACGGGGAAGTGATTCTTATCATAGACATGGCCCTTACACTTCAAACACCAAACTTCTGCTCGCAATTCTGGTTTAATCTCCTTGTCTTTCTTCAAACTCTGTAATTCTAAGTGTAGGCTCTATAACTAAGAGTAGATCTGCTGTACCCCAAAGGTCGTATCCTGAATAGGTGAAGCATGAAACCTCATCACGATTTCCAAGGCTTCTTCCTGTGTTTCTATCTTTTTTTGTGACAGAGCAATTCTCAGGTGGGGCAGAAGCGAAGTTATAAACCATTCGCGATGCTGACTATTTTTGAGTTGCATATTACTTCTCGAATGTGAAACTTCCACCTTTGATATAATTCCCAAGGTGTCTCATCGACCCCATCATGATTTCTTTAAATCAAATCATTGACTGGGAGTCAGACTTAGGCTTACTAAACTCTTTGTTTAAAGCCGCCTTAGTCTCTACTAGCATCACAAGAGGATTATTAGAACAATATTTAATATACCAAGTTAGCTCGCAATCCTACAAAGAGGTAACCAACGGTGCCTTCTTTATATTATCGTTAGTAATCTGTTCCATTTTCCACATAACATTCACAATAAACTAGAACTGATTTGCATCTTCTCTACCTATGCCCTTGAAAATTGGAATCTTCATCGCGTTTGCCATGTTGAATGTGGTTGGTGTTAATGGAGGTGTGGGTGAAGGTGTATGTAATGGAGGTGGAGGTAGAGGTAGAGTGGATGGATGATTTACTCGAGGAATCCCTTGAGTGATTAGCTGAACAGTGCTTCATGGCAGAGTCCGTTCTGTCCCTTCATTGTTACTTAAAGGAGGTCCAATCAATGACTATACTTTGGTCTTGATCCTTTGTGATTTCTAAAGAATCATCCACTTCCAGTAGCTCTGAACATCAAGTTAATGGCATCACCCGTTTTTCACATAACAACATTTTAATCTAGGTATTCAATTATCTTAAATACTTACCTCGCGGTCCTTTGAAAAATCGTTGCTACGCTTCACTATAGCTAATTGAGGTATCAACTACAAATTTTGTAACAAATCCTTCTAGAATCTGATCAAGCCAATGATCGATAGCCTGTGTGAACTTGTTTTTAGAGGCTTCTAATCGTCACACTAATTCTGGAGTCCACACTATAGGATTATCAAGCTTCCACTTTCCTTGACTTCCTATTAATTTAGCTAGCCACTCATACAGTTCAATGGGGTAAGTGCAGAAGAAGATATCATGTATCTCTATATCAGATACTTGTTCAACCACTCTTCCTTTGATAGGCATGGATTCCTATTTTCTTATGTCGTGAACTCATGAATCTTATGATCCAACCACTTTTTAATTTCTTTCTTGGTCGGATTCCAATGATGCGACATCACACATATTTCAAGGAGATCCTGGTCCTGAAAATGGAACCGTTTTTTTCCTTAGGGGGTCCCGACTGAGGTTCAAAGTTAGTTGCGCCAACTAAAAAAACCCTACACTACTAGTCCTTTCGGAAACTACCTGCGTAGTGCAGGCTGCAGTCTCACCTGAAGCAGTATGGGGGGATGCAAGAACCAAGTTTCTGCTTCCAGAGACTAGTGTGATATCTTCCAGTGCCTCTGATCTTCCTTTGCGCAGATTGATACACTCTTAGGGCACGTTGCTGCATCTCTGTTACAACAACCTTTAGACC
This sequence comes from Pinus tabuliformis, assembly GCA_031772625.1. Lineage (NCBI taxonomy): Eukaryota > Viridiplantae > Streptophyta > Pinopsida > Pinales > Pinaceae > Pinus > Pinus tabuliformis. The sequence goes on from CM062817.1 coordinate 51,145,177, forward strand.
TTCATGAAGGTCTACGATTAGTCATTGCGGACCTTTAACAATCAATTTTTCTACTTACGTGCATCAGAGAGCAGTCCTAAATTAGGGTTCATGCAGATTTACTTACGTTATTAGTAAAATTCAGAGAATTCATCAAATTCTTTGGGAAAATACTTAAACATGCTTTGCATACATTATTAAGACTTAATCAAGAGGATCTCGTAACATTCAATCAATATCGCATAAAACAAATCATTCATCGACAACATATAACATTAACAGAGATAAACAAAAATACTAAGGATTTATTGGAAAACTCTCTTTATTGACCTTCAATTCAAGGTTATAGAATCAAAACTACCCTACACACACAACTGCAGGGGTCCACGCACTCAGCTTCAGACTCTACCTAGGCCTCTGTGCACTCAGCTACAGAGACTTTCTTCTTCTTTATTACTTGCTTCTTTTTACTTCTTTCTTCCTTAGACACTCTAAGACACACCTGTTTATAACCTTTTTCATACAATGCCATGGTCCATGGACTATGGGTGAAACTCAAAATCGAACCAAAACTTTACATAAAATAAGGGGCTAAGCCCCTTTGACTCCTATTCATCCACGCGCTCCACATCCATAAGTCACGGAGACTTTACATTATTTACAAAACTGTACCAAAACTTGGGTTATCTTAACCCTAGACTAATCTAGGGGACCCCATCCCAACAATGATAGACGGTAAAATGCGACTAGGATTGGTACAGTCACCTTTCAGAGGGAGTCAGGCACACCTCTTAGACTTAAGGATGTCATGTTCATTCCAGGCCTAAAGAAGAATCTCATCTCTATCACAGTTTTAGAAGACTGTGGTTATGATGCGATATTTAAAAAATGGAAATAATTCTTGAGACACATAGCCACAAGATAAGTGAAGCAGATCGAGGCTTGTGTGAAGAACTTCTATAAGTTAGATGTGGAATATTGTGTTGCATTAAGCACTAAGGCAAAGAAAGTGTAGATATGTGATGTTGGTGAACTTTGGCACAAAAGACTTTGTCATTTTCATCATGGTGCCTTAAATATTATTGTTGGCTTGTTGGGGCCTAACCCAGGTTTGGAGTTAATTAGCCAAACAAATCCCTATACTACTGGCACTTTTGGAAACATTCTGTGGAGTGTGGACTGAGGTCTCACTCGAAGTAGTATGGGGGAGTGTTGGAACTAGGTTTCTGCACCCTTGAGATGTCTGAGGGGTTGAATTGGTCCAATTGCTAGTTTGCGTAGGTTACTTCGCGCACTTCCCTGGCCTTCGAACCCTGATATACTCACCTTTGCGCAGCCCTAACTAGGGGCTGTGTGGCTTCCGCGCTGCTGGAGCAGCGCTCTTCACTATTTCCCTAAGTTTCGCTTACTTATCTTCCCACACTTGTTAGTTATCTTTGCGCAAATGGATGTCTTACGTTAAATTTCTTTATACAACACATTTATATGAGTTCGCATAGAAAATAAACAATACACTTGTAACTTACACCCAATAATACTTTAAACAGGAAAAAATACACATAAATATGATGAAACTTCTCTTTATTAATGCTTCCAATGGTTATAGACTTTACCTGCCCTGCGCACTCAGTTGTAGGGGTCCGCGCACTCAGCTGCGGACTACTAGGTGTCTGTGCACTTAGTTGCAGAGCCTTCTCCTACTCTACAACCCAAAGAAACACTTTACACTTCGATTTAATCTCTTTAGATTCATCATGCTTCTGTTCTGTTCCTTCCTTAACTATCTTCTACACTTAGAGCCTCACTTTATTTATACAATCCCATGGTTTGTGGACCATGGGTAGGTTTATCAAGTTGACATTACATTACAAAAACAAGGGTGGACAACCCTGTGACTCTATTATGACTTTTCACTCCGTGCCCACAAATCGCGAAGATTTTACAAAGGACTTGGTTAAAACTTGGGCTCCAAAACATGCCTTGGGGGGATTCCATGCCCAACAAGCCCCAACAAAAACATCGTGACTTGCCCTGGAGTCACTCTATCGGTGTGGAGATCTTCGCGTGGAGTCCCTCCAACTTGGCTCAAACCGCTGCAAGGTCGGCAGCGCATTGGGCGACTGCCTGCTGGATCTCCTATATGCATTGTTCCGAGACTGCGGTGTCAGAACTACTTCCCTAGACTTGTTCCTACGTCCCCTGCATTTGTGCGAGCTTTCCTTTGATTGTTGCTGTGATGGTGAAGGCATCGTCAATCCAAGGCTAAATGCGTGCCTTCAAGACTGCTTCTTTGTGTTGTGCTAAGTCCACTTGCTCTTTCAGTGCTTTAGCCTATTGCATGCGTGAAATACTCTAAGTGAGGGCCACCGTATGCATGGTCCGTTTGATGTTGTCATACTACTGCTGGATCTCATGTGCCTCTATCTCTAAGTGCTGGATGTTAGGGTCCTCCTACAGACTTGTGAGGACTTCAAATGACTCCTCCAACATTTTGGTGCAGTCCCTTACTACACTGCCAATCTCATCTAGCCCTGATGCAATAACGTTGGTGCGCTATTCTCTTACTTCTAGAGGGGTGGACGGCTGCACCTTCAATCGAATATCTGCTATCTAAAGGTTCAGCTCTAGCTAAACCTTGGTCATTCCTTCTTGTGCACTCCTGTTGCTAGTCTATGGATGCGTGCCTTTGCTGGTGCATCTGCTAGGATGGACAGCTCATGGACCATTTGACAGGCTTTGTCTAGTACCTGTACCATCTACCTATTCTACAACACCGCTTTGTCACACTGTAAGCTCAACTGCTCCATGTTGATCTTTTGCTTGCTTAATACTTGCAGCGTGCGACTCTCCCTAGCCCGCAGTTTTGTAGTAATCCCATCCCGCAGAACATATAGAGTCTTCCATGGGAGCGCAGCCATGTTGATATTGATACCTTTGAGTGAGCTAATCATAGGCCTATCGGCCTCATTTGTGGTGACTAGTGCCCCTTCTGGCAGCACGATGGTGTTTGTTGGTCAGGCGCGCAACATCTACTGTGCTGCAGTTGTCCCTACTGTGAGGCTAGTTGAGAAGGTACTAGCCTGAGGAGTGCGCACCTGCAACTCTTGCAGTTGTGCTCTGAGGGTCCCCAACATAATCCAGTTCTCTTGCACGAAGTTTTGGAGGGCCTCAGAGGTGACATCATGCACTGTCTTGTCGATGTCGTGCAGATCACCCTCAGTAAGTGTTATAGACATTTTTGGGCCCTACAACCCCAAGCATGAAATGTCCATAAACCAAGGGCTCCTAAGTCCCTAAAAGTGTTGTTCTAACCCCTAAAGGAACAAGGTCAATAGATTACAGCTTCTCCCAGAAGTTCTCCATGAAAAACTGCTCAGAATTGGTCAAAACAGGATCATTTCAGCTGCTCCACTGGCTAAGTGAGTTGCATCTCACCTAAATAAAATGTGTGGGTGCGTTGCATTTCAAAAATCCCTTCTGTGGGGTGCGATGGGCGAGAAATGACAAATGGCAGTGTCATTCCGCGAGGTGGAGAGGCAATGGAAGCTTCCAGAATCTTCTCCTGTGACACTTGCCTCACTGAATTCGACCAAGGATGAGTAAGAGACCATCAATCTCCAAGTGGAAGCAAGAACTATTAGAGGGAAGACACTAATCAAATCTTGAGCTGACTCATCTCCATTACAAACATCTATATATGGATCCCTCATCCCAGAGATCCAGAGGCTGGAATTTTGCATATTGTAAGGAATTGTTGTTGGTTTCTTGAGACAAACATCAGATTGTTGGGTGATCTAAGCTTTGTTTGAGGTGAAGAGGGGCTTCTTTGCTGGGAGGTTGATGCTGGGTCAGAACAACTGGTTGTAACTCCTCTTGGCTCTTTTCTTGTTTATCAATAAAAGCTATTCAAGTTTTCCTCCATGCTTTTGTGTCATTGATGCTTGCTACATTTGTATGGTCAATTTACATATGATCCTAGATTGTTTATGATTATAGATCCATGTCTTTGTATAGTGCTATACTTCTGTGATCTTACAGGTACTTTGTGAAGCTGGGCGTGCAAGGGAGCAGGTAGCAGAAGACTATCAAAGAAGAGAGGGACCAAATCAGGAGATTAGCGCAAGACAGAGGTTGGTCTTTCTGTTCCTCTCTATCTATAATTCATAAAGGAAAAACGAAAGTAGCTTTTCTCTGTTTGTTTCTAAGGCAGCTGTCACACCTTAGTGGGATAGAGCAGTTCTATATAGACACTTTTCCCTGTAACAGTAAGGGAGATTGGGTCAATAGACAAGTTTGATGCTTTGACCTTCTTATGTGGCCCCGTTCGCTCAGTTGGGTGCTGGAATTTCACTTGCGTTGACGTGGTTTGTGGGTCCGTTCCATCCTACTCTTCCTCTGCTTCCTGCCCATGGGAAGGTGACTTTTGGCCCTCATGCACCTTCTCAGCTACCTCCTGCGTTGTTATTGTTGCTGTGGCTTTTTTCTGTTCAGCTGCCATTTGTACAGCATCCGGTGCCTCCTGCACTTTTGCTACTGCTGCCTCTTGCCTCCTCTTCTCTGCCAACTACGTCATGCACAGTTTGGCCTCCTCTTTCTTCTTCTGTGCCACAGACTTCTCCATTGTTGCAATGTTTGGGGTGTACCACATCGACGGCCATGTCTCCAGTACATCAAAGATTACATCGTCTGTGCCTACAAAGAGTAGCTCGCTCCATTTCTTAGTTGGGTCCTTGCACGCTCTGATGTATATGTTGTGGAGGTCCGCTTTAAAGTCTGCAAAACTTTGCAGGATATTGTAGACAGTGGGTGATAACTGCGGCTTGCGGTTAATGCCCATCCTGAGGTTCATTTTCATGAACACCTAGAATGTCTTGTTGTCGTGGATCTAGTTTGCGTCCTTCATGGCCCAGAGCAAAGCGTACTTCACAACCTCCAGTAGATCTCTGTCAATTGTGGGGAACTGACTATCCTCCAGAAATTCCCCTGCCACAGGCACTATGGACAATAGAAGCCACGCATAGTGGAATGTTTTTCCTTGTTCCTGGGCCTCGCGGAAATTTTCCACCAGCGCGGGTACCTCGTCTGCATGGCACTTGTGCATAACTTTACTTTCCAGCATTTGGGTTGCCACTCTTACTACTTCGTTGTTGATGTTGGAAATGGTGTAGACGCTTTTCTTCTTCTCCAATTTATATTTCTTCTTCATGGCCTCCGCGATGGCCAAGTCACTGCTCTTTCCCTCTGAGATATCTACGGGGTCCTCTCCCTACATGGGAGCTAGGTAATGTGGTGAATTAAGTGGTCCGTGATGGGGATGGGCTCCTCCATCCACAAACACCCATCACGCACCAGGAAGAGCAGCTCCCTGATGACAAAAATTGTTATTGGGGCACAGTGGAAATGCGACACCTAGAGCATGTTTAGTAGCCCTGCCTTTTCCACTCCACACAACCACTTTCGCGAATCTAATTCGGTAACCCCCGCTGTAGTGTTCCTCTTAGGCTTCATGAGCTGCATGGTCTCTAGGTAAGGGAACTTCTCGTTGTCAGTGATATATCAATCTTCAAATTTCAAGCTAGGCACACGTCACAAGTGCATGCCCTAAAAAATGATGTCGTCTGGGAGGATCGGGGTCTGGAGAGAGCTCTTTCTCTCGTCAAGATCCTTGGGCACTTTAGCCTTCCCCTTCCGTGGGGGATATAGGCGGGAAACTTTGTTGGAGGGTGCGCAGGCTCAATTTCTTCCTCCATGCCTTCGTCCTCATCTTCTTTGATGATAAGGTCCTCTAGGTCTTCCTCCTCCTCGTCGGTTTATATGTTAATGACTTTCCCTTTCTCCTCCATTGTTAGCCTAGTGCGCAGAGGGTTTCACATGGACACACATATGGGAACCATCGGTTGTTTGTCTTTCTTCAGCCTCAGTGTGCGTAGTGATTTAGGGATTTCCACCACAATCCCGGTGCCTTCAGGGGCATCCCCCACAGTCAAGGCCTGTGCAGCCTCTTCGGCAGTCATCTCTGCAATTTCCATAACTTCCTCAGATGCTGCCATCATGTCCGTCTAGAAAATTATCAATCGTGTAATTGGGGGCTCAATCAACACTCTGTACAAGTCAATTAGGGATTTTCTCATAATGCGCAGGGTATAAAACATCTCAATTCACAAATGACCAAGTGTTGTTTGCTAGGAAGTCCATTGTATTTATAGTGCCTTTTGAATTTGAATTCGACTGTTCCCACCAAATCCAGTTCATTAATGCTCCATTGGTGGCAAATTTTCCCAAATCTTGCCCATAAATTGCTTCTTAAATGCCTGCCGCCTACTCCATTTGGTCTCAAGTCGAGAATCAAATCGTGAATAGTGACTTCAACGGTCACTTTCCGGCCAACCCGTGCAGTAGCGCAGCCCCCCTTGCACGGTCATGGACCTTGTGACACCTTACTCCTGCGCGCAACTCCAAAATAGCGTAGCTCCCGGGTAGAGTAGTTTATAGTCCTGTGCCTCTTTCAATTGCTTGGAGCACTAAGGCTGTACTTCCCATGACTAGTCAGGTGGCCACGCCATCTGTACAGGGTTTCATCTAGTCATCCATCACTTTTCGTGAAGGTCTACGATTAGTCCCTAGGGACCTTTAATAGTCAATTTACCTACTTACGCGCATCAGAGAGCAGTCCTAAATTAGGGTTCACACAGATTTACTTAATTTATTAGTAAACTTCAGAGAATTCATCAGAGTCTTTGCGAAAATACTTAAACATGCTTTGCATACATTATTAAGACTTAATCAAGAGAATCACGTAACATTCAATCAATATCTCATAAAACAAATCATTCATTGACAACATATAACATTAACAGAGATAAACAGAAATACTCAGGATTTCTTGGAAAACTGTCTTTATTGACCTTCAATTCAAGGTTACAGACTCAAAAATACCCTGCACACACAACTGTAGGGGTCCATGCACTCAACTTTGGACTCTACCTAGGCCTCTGCGCACTCAGCTACAAAGACTTTCTTCTTCTTACTTCTTTCTTCCTTAGACTCTCTAAGACACACCTATTTATAGCCTTTTTCATACAATGCCATGGTCCACGGACCATGGGTGAATCTCAAAATCGACCCAAAACTTTACATAAAATAATAGACTAAACCCCTTTGACTCCTATTCATCTATGTGCTCCACATCCACAAGTCGCGGAGACTTTACATTATTTACAAAACTGTACCAAAACTTGGGTTATCTTAACCCCAAACTAACCCAGGGGACCCCATCCAAATAATGATGGAAGGTAAAACGCGACTAGGATTGGTACAGTCACCTTTTAAAGGGAGTAAGACACACATCTCAGACTCAAGGATGTCATGTTCATTCCAGGCCTAAAGAAGAATCTCATCTCTATTACAGTTTTAGAAGACTGTGGTTATCATGTGATATTTAAAAAATGGAAATAATTCTTCAGACACATAGCCATGGGATAAGTGAAGCAAGTTGAGGTTCGTGTGAAGAACCTCTATAAGTTAGATGTGTAATATTGTGCTACATTAAGCACTAAGGCAAAGAAAGTGTAGAGATGCGATGTTGGTGAAATTTGGCACAAAAGACTTTTCCATTTTCATCATGGTGCCTTAAAGATTGTTGTTGGCTTGTTGGGGCCTGACCTAGGTTCAGAGTTAATTTTCCCAACAAATCCCTGTACTACTGGCCCTTTTGGCAATATTACGTGGAGCGCGAATGCTATGGGGTAAAATGCACAGGATGAAAACTACCCTCAAAGGTCTTCCCAGGACCTTCGATAGATTGTAAGATTATCTACAAAAGCTACAAGTTACACACATGTTCATCTATCAAACATAAATTGACAGGGTATGGAAAGAGGGTCACCTTCATAACCTTCTAGATTCACTTGGGGATCTCTATGCAGCAAGAAGAACTCCTTGAAGTCCGGCTCCAAGACGATTCCTGCACAATGGACAAAGAAAACCAATCACAACATACGCTTCTGAAAACTAATGTAAGAATTTGTAAAAAACATGTATTAATATATAACTTAACTACTCAACTCAACAAGCATCAGAATGAACAAATAAATAATAATATCACCGAAACTTTGGAGTAGGGAACACAATTGCAGTTCTATATTCAGAATGGAAGAGTGATTATAACAATCCGTTGCATCAACCTTCCTTACCCCTTCTCCCTCTCTCTCTCTCCTTCTTTTAGCTAGCTCCTTCAAGAATATGATAGTTCACAACAGCTCTATGGGCTATCCTTCCAACTGCTCTAACCCTTTTGCAATGTCCCTCTTGTTGCTTATGTAGCAATCAAATTAGGGCTGCCAAGCTCCACCTAGAGTTCATTAGGGAAAAAACCATGAACCTGCCCTATTTACAAGATTTTTACTTTTGCCTTCATTCTCAGAATGGAATTTCTCTAAATATCTTGATTTTTTGAGTTTCCTTGCTTTTCTTGCACAAATTTAGGGATTTAATATCTAGATATTTATGAGAAAATTCGTTGGCATGACCTTCTGAACATCACTTAAGTTCACTAATGCTCCTCTTGGTCTAACAAAATGAGTTAGCAGGGTGACTAACGCTCGTTTATGCTTGGTAACAAGCTTTATAAAGTAGGTTGTTAGTGTATAGAGAGCATTAGTGTGGATTCTGGGCCTGCAATTGTGGTCATTGCTTTAGTCACCTTGTCTTTCACCTCTGAGTTGATGAGGAGGTCAATTTGTCCTATAACAGATGCCCCTAAAGTATGAGATAAGAGGCAGAGATGATGGCCGAAATACTTTATGAAAAAACACTGTAATTTGCTGTCAAAATCTTTGTAGAGAGAGAGAAAAGTTTCGGGCGGCAAGGAAAACCTGATACAACACAGATACATATATATAAACTACTAAAATCATGTCCTGAGTCGGGCATTCCCATGCTCAGTAGTTATGCTAGAGTAATTTTCTCATCTGAGATATAACAATGCTGGCTGCAAATATGGCACAGGGCGGATCCAGTGTCATAATAGATCATCCTGAAATAGTTGTCTCCAAAGAACAATATCCACAGCTTGGGAGAGGAAACAAGGCTGAATGATGCAAGCCTCTACGCAAGGTCTTGATTCTCGCTTCATCGAACAATATAGATCGGTACATGTGATAAAATGTGTTGACATCGAACATGCATGAAATCATCTGATTACCAGCCAATAATGGAGACTGTTAACAGATGCGAGGAATGCCACCTATAATGGTGATGGTCTCCAAGATGCACAGTGCAAACTAGCGAGTGTGAAAGATTTTTTGTCGTTGAACACTCATAGAATCGCTTAACCAGGAGCCAATAATGAAAACCCGTGATCAAACACAAGGTAACCTGCCACTGATGTCTGTAAGCACCAAGGCACTGAATGTGTTTCTGGGTTATCTTCCTAGATAGAGTGTTGAAGTCGATAGGAAGAAACATGTTGAAAGGTAGGCAATGATGTGTCCTACATCAGTCGACCCGAAACCGAACAAGAATGATTTTGTTTTTTAAAGAATATTTTGAGATTTTGGGTCTAAACAATGGAAGGATATGTAGGATTGGTTGATAGAGGAAACAAATGGGGACCCTTGAACAATAGAAGGCACGACAACGGTTTTAACCAGACAACACTAGACTCATGAACACTACAGAGTGTTTTAAGATACGGAGATGCAATTACATCAGGGTATATAGGCTAAAATCTCATAGGTTGGTAGGGTTCATATTGAGAGGCTATCAAAATGAAGGTTTATCTGAGGGAGTGCCATGTTCAAGGGAACGTTTGCTGCCAAACCACGCATTCGAATATAGGATACAATTGTATTATCCACTTTCCTCGTCTGATTTTTTAACGAGTCCAGACGAGTAAACTCATCGATTTTTTCATGTTTAAAGAGTCTGAAAATGATCGCAAAAAGAACGACCGTTTGCCCTATCGGATTAGTTTAATGAGTCCAGATAGGCAAACTCATCGATTTTTTCATTTTTTAAGAGTCTAAAAAGTATCGTAAAAAGAATGACTCTATATCTTGTCTGTGTATTTAAAGAGTCCAGACTAGACAACTCGGTGGTCTTTTCATCTTTAGAGAGTCTGAAAATATCGTAAAGAGAGACTCCATGGTGGTCCCTTTGTCATAGTTGTTAACTGGATGCGACAAAAGGTTAATAGTATACCCAGATCGATTACTTTTCTGTATTTTAATCTATTGAACTCGGATAAAGAGAAACTTTTTTTGAATAGATGTCGACCTCATTTTGTTACGAGTACGAGGTGATGGACTAAACTCATGTTTTGTCATGACACTTTAATGAGCTCAGTAACAAAAACTTGGGATTTTTCATTTTTTAACAAGCAAGAAAAGGTACCTGAAAGAATGCTTGGGTCATCTTTAGCATGTTTAATGAGCAGCAAGACACAGCTCAGGATTTTTTTTAGTTTAAAGAGCAAGAAAAAAGTGCCTAAAAAGGATGCTTCGTTGGTCTTTTTCAGTTTATGAGCTGGAAAAAGATCAAAAAAGAGGTGCTCAGAGCAGCATTTGCATATATTTAACGAGTGAAAATGATGAAAAACTCAGATATGGTTATTATTTTTTAAAGAGCAATAAAATATCACAAAAAGTGCTCTGGCCATTGTTGCATATATTTAGCGAGTGCAAATGATGAAAACTCGGGGATGTTTATATTTTTTAAAGAGCGATAAAATATCCCTAAAATTTCTCTATTGATTGCGGTATATGTGTTTAATGAGCCCTACTACAAAAAACTCGGATATGTTTATATTTTTTTAAAGAGAAATAAAATGTCTCCAAAAGTGCTCTAATGAGAATTGCATGAAGCCTTTACTACTTTTCATTCCAGAAAGTACTTTCATCAAAAGCGGCAAAAAGTATAAAAAAGCAGCAATTCCTATTATCTGGGTTTGTGCATGATAAAAAATCATGTAGAATGGACTACTTCCTCTTTAATGATTTTCAAAAAATCATGTCTCTCAAAGTTATATAAAGGGATGATTTGAGCTTTCACATGCATCATTTTCACTATTTTGGAGTTTGTGAGAGCTTGTTGGAGCTAAAGAGGAGTAGATTTTCCGCAGACCATTATAGGAGATCCGGGCAACCATTCGATGTGCCGTCAGTCCCATGTGAGAGCTAAAACCTTGCTCTATGCTTTATTAAACCTTTTTTAACAATTTTATGGGTGGAATTTTGCAGATCTGAGGTGCCCTAGAGCCATATTTGCGCATTAACACCCTCCAGATGGCTAGTAGAGAGTGTTAAACGCTCTGTATGAGCCACTGGAGGGCATTAATCCTCCCTATGCAGTACTGGGGGTGGGGGGCATTAGGGCTGTAGGGCGCAGTTGAAACCCTCATGCATGGATTCCTTAAGTGATTTTGCCCCATTTTAACTGTTTTTAGGGTTATTTTGTGCAGGTTTCAGGCCGAAATGACTCACCTATGGAGAGAATGAGCCCCATGATAATGAGGAATTGCTGATGCGAAACGATCCAACTTGCATACTTGCATTGTGCCACTACGGTTTGTTGAAGTATACAAAGCTAGAGCTGATGAAATGACAGGAGGATTTACTAAGATGGATCATATAGCGCTGGGATGAACATGAGCAAGTGTTCAGGATTGGAGATCAGGAGCTGATGATTGACTAGGATGACATTTACTTTTTGACTAGTTTGTGGTGCCATGGGGCACAAGCAAACCTCACCGCTGGTAGGTCAATCCACGATCTACTTCAGAGCTGGTACAGATCTATTGGATCCTTGAGAGTGGACTAGTCAGCAATAGAGTCCCTATAGAGAGGATTCGATCTCAGTCTATGAGGGCAGTTTTATGGTTGATTGTGTGTTTGGCGGGGTCAAAAAGTCCCCACGTAGCGACAAAGGCCCAACTGTTGCTTGCCATTAACTGTGTCCAACCCTAGATGTTCAACTAGTGTGAAGCAGTGCTTCGTCAGTTGAAGGCAGAATAGGCAACATGCAAGACTCGTACCCAACATAGTTTTGGGTATGGTACTATCATAGTCTCATTTTTCCTTGAGAGGGTACCTGTCATGCGCCCACGGGTGAGCTTAGGTCCCTTTGATCCAAGGGAGCCAAGGCAGGGTCACTGGTCATCACTTGATCCTTGCACAGGAGGAGGACCACTCCAACACTTCTTTGACGAAGACTTCTTCCAGTGGCTCCGTAGCTAGATTGTGATTGTTGACGACTATGCCTATGAAGGCATGGACTTTACTGGTGACCCAGACTTGATGCTACCGCCCGGGACCAACTGGGGTCCTCAAGGTGAGAATAATTTTGATAGTACTTAAGTATTTTTGTACTTTTGAATGTATATGTAATGTTTTTTAATGGTGAAATAAGAAATAACATGAAACTTTTATGCTTAACACAGATGTGGCGCCAATACGACCTGCAGGCAAACCTCGCTATGTGCGACGAGGCGGCCAACTACTTGCTAGAGGGGGTGATGCCGACAGTCTCCGCGAGGTTCTGAGGAACCTAGAGGGTTTGACTATGGGTGTCCCCCCCCCCCTTCCTATGAGGGAGATTCTCACTCATATGTAGTGACACACGGTTGGTGTACCTGAGCGGTTTGTAGTTCCTCTTCGGAGGGTAGCTAGAGCTGTTTTAGCTTTTCTGGAGCAATAGGCTCATTTTAGCAGGTGTTTTGGCGTAGCCATATGAGTGTTTGTAGCTGGGCTTTGAGCCATTTTTTACTTAAATCATCCAAGTTTTGGAGTATTTTGATGTAAAAAATTGGATTTCGATATATATATATATATATAGATATTTTTGGTATTTTGGTGGTGTAAATTTGTTTTTAAAATGTTTTTTGTGACAAATTTTTAACTTTAGTAAATGTTTTACTTCTCATGCATGCTACTATAACAAATGAGACAAATGCCAATCCAATACATAGTTAGCTAACGAATCAGCGACTGTATTTAATTCTCGAGGAACATACTCATATGTGATTATTTCAAATCGACGTTCCAAGAGTCGCACCCTTAGATAGTTACGTAATAAGGCTGGATTACAGATGTGATAATGGTTTATCAATTGCATAACGACTAGCTAGGAGTCTAACCTGACCACCAGATTGGAGATGCCCCTTGATGACACTTTCGTGAGAAGTGAAACAACAGACATGTACTCATCAATATTGTTGGTGGCGTACCAAGAAAGACCCCTTGGAGTAAAATAGTTCCAACTCGGGTGTATAGATGACACAAGCAGCTGATGCAATGTGCCATGTGTGACGACTGGAACCATCCGTGTATCCTATGTATGCTAAGGGCAACGATGACATCTGCATTGCGAGAAGAATGCATGAGACAAGTACTCCACTAAATAACAAAACAATCCAATCACATCAAAAAAGGTAAGCAAAACGTATGAATACATAAAATTACAAAGCACATGTCTAGTGCAATACTAGGCATAATACTTTTTTAGATAGAGTTCGTATGTGGGCTCCTTGAGTGGGATTCCATCCCAGTCCTGCAGTTCATATACCCTCGAGGGGAGGACTTTCGTTATGACATAGGGACCTAGCCAAATGGGTCAAAGCATGCATGCCTCCAAGAGATTATCTTTTGGATGATAGAGTGATACGTAATTGCCCTCTTGGAAAGAACAAAACCTAACCTCTTTTGCAGATTAGGTTTGTACCCGTTTTTTGTGAGCTACGAGTGCTAAATCGACATCTCGACGGGTTTTATCCAGCTGTTTGAGGTATAGTAGGAATTCTTCTTTGGCAGTGGAGCTGGGCATGGGTTCAATAGCTATTTCGAGGGAAGGAATTGGCCACCCATTTCATTTTGCCTCGTCATAAAGTTGGATCTCATGCGTGACAAATGACGGGTTAAAGTCGGGCATTTCCTCGTGAGACCAAACAAATTCATCATGGAATTCCTCATGTAGGCAGGTGGAGCTTGCAATTTCCTCAGGACTGCAATCTGCTCGCATCTGGGTGTCTTCCACGATGCCTGTCGTGACTGAAATATCTATGGGTAATGACCTGGAAGTGTCGTCCATATTTTCTTCCACCCCAAAAGTTTGGATGCTTGTATAGGGTGGGGAAATGATTTCGTTTGTGTCAGAGGACAGGACTTGAAGAGGCATCATGTCCGAATCAGATGTTGGACCCCAAAGATGCCAATCCTCCCAATGTTGCTCTCCAAAACTCATGATTTCTCAAACAACTTCGTCCGTAGATGGGAGTTGATCACATGGATCTAAAGGAGGAGCAGTTATGGGAAGGGGGGTGGTACCGTTAGTGATAGCCAACATGACTGGAGATGTGGATGCAGATTGAATGCCTTTGTAGGCTGATTCAGCTGGTGACAACAGCATCTGGTCTCTGAATGTGCCAAGGTTTGAAGGTGCCATTGGGATCCAGGGATCGGTCAGTTCATGAGGAATTGATGAAAGCATGTTGACCGATTGTGGAACCTGTGGCAACTAAAGAGGAAACAACCCATCAGGGAGGAATCCTTCAACAAACTGGTACCTATACTGATAAAACTGTCAATTACACCTCCTACTAGGGGTACCGAGCCGCTTGGTAATGGTGAATAATCAGGGGTGCAAAAAGACAACTGATCCACGGTAATTACCTTTCCATCCAATGGAAATAGGATGATACGAAAGATAGTGGATACGACAACTGTCATGGCATATTTCCAACTGTGACCTAGCAACAGGTTATAGTCGATTTTCTTGTCTATGACTTCTACATCCACTGTTACTGTTTTCCCTGCCAAAGTGATGGGAAAACTAGCTAAGTATCCTTTTGGGACAAAGGCGTGGCCGTTGAAAGCTTTAAGGGAGTTCGACGGTAGGGATAGGGTTGGGGAACCCAGGGCGAGCCAACATGAAGTTGAAATGATGTAGGTTGAAGCACCTTCATCGATGACAGTTCGGTGTATACCTTTACCTTTTGAATTGATATGCACCTGAAATGCAAGCTGGTGGGAAAGGGGAGGTTTACACTTGTCCATGTCGAAAATAGCAAGCATGGAATCCGTAGGGTCAATACCCCCAATAGCCAAAATCAAAGCTTTCCTTTGGCTAGGGCATGTTTGTAATACTTCGAGTGTTGACATAGCCGATGGCGCTTACGCCAAATCCTCTACGATGTTGTAGAGTTGGGCGGCACATGCAGATGTATTGTGCATTGTGCGTCGAAGTGCCCCCTTGGGGGGTCGAATTACAAATCCCTCAACCAGCCTTTCAATATGCAGATCGTTGGGCGGTGATGGATTTGACCTGAGGATGGTTCTGCTGCTGGAGCGACAGGAGCTCCACGAGATTTTGCTCTTGTGGCTAGTTCTACCGTTTCAAATGTGTAAATGGTAGAACTTCCTTCACCAGCTGAAGGATGTTGCAAACCGTCACTGCCCCTTGATGTGGGTTGCAGTTGGTTGGCAATGATATTTTGCCACTGTTGAGTAGGAAAATGATTTCTAAGGATAGTAGGTGCCTTACCAGAATCTCTCTTGGCAAGGTACTCCATGCATTCTTGAAGACGCGGACAACGCGAGGTTACGTGTTCTTCAAGACAGAGTTTGCATGAATAGTTGGTGCCTTTATCCTTTTCCGCATAAGTAGGTGCAGTAGCCTCCTGTTTCGGGTTGGGCTACTTAGATGATTGCTCCTTAGAAGGAGCAATATTTTTCTTATTATTCTTGTTCTTGCCACCAGATTTCTATGTAGTCTACACAGAGTTAATTGCAGTGGTAGGAAGAGCAGTCGCTTTGGTAGAGGGGCCCACTTCCAGCTTGGTGATGGAACCACTGAGTTGTTTTACAGTGACCTCGGAGGTTGCACCGATGATCCCGTCGGCGTGCGCTCCAGGGTGCTGAGTGGTGGGAGGATTGGGGTTACCGGGAGCATAGGGGATTATGTTGTAGAGAATGACAGACTGTGAATAAATCAAATCTAAGTGCTGGGCATGACATATGGATTGGTCTTCTGTGACCGCACCACCTAGAGCGACATATCTAGCGATTTGTGGGAGTAATGATTTACAGAACCAGTCTGTTAAGAGAAAATTAGGGATGGGAGTTTTGACTAACCTCTGCCTACGTCTCCATTCATGGATATGATCAAAGATGTGGGTGGCGGTATCCTGACGAAACAAAGTAAGGAGCTCTATCCATGTCTCATAGCGGATAGGTAACTGAAAGTGCTTTAGGAAATCCATCGCTAAAGCGTCAAAGGTATTCACTGACACGCATGGTAACTCAATATACCAATTTACAACATTTCTAGTGAGGGTGTGGGGAAAAATATGTAACCAGACACTATCATCCACCATGGAGTTAGAAACACACTAGATATGGTAGGTGGTGACATGAGTGCCCAGATCCTCCCCTTGTTTTCCATCGAACTTAGGAATGTCCGTCGGCATTTTATGCGGGATCAACAACCATTGTAAGTTGTGGTAGATGGGGTTTTTTGTCAACTTGTATAAGTCAGGAATATCCAATGTTGCCAAAAAAGGCAAATTGTTGGGTGCCTGACTTGGACCATGGTGATGACAGATGACCTGAGGAGCTCTGTGCTCCTCCCATCATTTGGTTCCCCATGGTGTACATGGGCTGTGTGGTGTAGTAGTGGCTTTGCGGTACAGTGTTGTAGAGTGGATTTCCATGAGAATTTTGATACTGGGGTATGAAGTTGCCTCCAGTATAAGCAGTGCCCCCTTGACTCATCTGAGTTTGTGAGTAGGGTGCCCCCATGGATTGGGTGGGAATCCCTTGTGGATTCCAACTGATACAAAAATAACCATATGGCTTTGATTGACAAAGGGAACACTCATGTCAATCAACGACTATCCATGCATGCCTAAGAATGGTGGGGGAACTGTGACATTCCCCGCTGGCATGTGCATATTGGGAACCGCCCCAAAAATCTGAATCTGGGGGTTGGAACTATACATTGGCGGCTAACCTTGTTGTTGGTAAATTGGAACCGCGCTTATCATACCGCATTGAGTGTTATATGGAGCACTATATGTGGCACTAGTTGAAGGTATGCTTTGTGGCACCATAGGAGTGGAACCTGGCATCTGCTGGGTTCCACTTATAGAGGGTGTTATGTGAGTTGCAGTACCTAGGACAAACGGGATAGCAGGATTCCACATTACTAGTGTTGTGATGACCGTCAACTGGGGAAGTGGTAGAGGACCAACAGTGTCTCTATAATTCCACAACCCTAGAGGCGTCGACTGGATAGATGGGAAAGTTTCACCTACTGAAGAAGGAAGTATAGGTCCCATGGGAGAAACAATAGGATCCGACAAATTTGTAAGCGAAGAGTTAAAGTGAGGAAGAAATCCTTCCATGAAGAAATCCTTCGGCAAACTAGAATCATTGGTCATCCACATAGATCCCGTGTGTGATTTAGGAGACTGATTCCTCAAATATGAGGAATCCGAGTCAGTGGAACTTGGCAGATCCTCCACAATGAGTGGAGGAAGTCCTAACAATCGTCTGGATTAACGATGAGGGCCGGATGTAGCCACAGTGACTGTTAAGTTTTATCAGATAAATTTTAATGTGATATTCTTTAAAGTCTCGAAAATAATAGCACTCAGGTACCTAAAAAGAAAAAATACACTAAATATGTCAATAAGAAAACAGAGGGAGATTACCTCGTCTGATAAGCACCGATTACTAGAGATGAAACCCAGTCTCTCAATGAATAACAAAGAAGGATGGCCAAATGTATGGTTACGGTTACTTTTGAGCTTCGCCCGAACCTCAGATTGAGGGGCCAAGTACGCTCGTGAAGATGAGCACCCTCCCAAAACCTGAAGACAAAATAGATCCGTTCGTTTTAGGTACCAGGACAGCCCGTCCAAGTCACCTTGTGTAAGTACCTAGAAGGTTTGGCCACCAGAGATACCTCAAATCACAGACATTACCAGGGGGGACATAGTCGTAGACAACATGCTATGTGGGCAGGATACGTGAGTCCTCGACTCATTTCCGAAATCCCCGAAGGGACCCCCAATACACAGAATGCCCAAAGGAGTTGTAAGAGAAGGTGGGCTACCTTCAATTACAGTCGAATGTTGTTTCGTATTTCACTCTGTTGTTAGTGAAGTGGTCCTGGTAATATGATTGCAGAAGGATTTTTCACTTGTTAATGACACTAGTTTTGTTTTTCAACCTTGGGCAGTTCACTCACATGCTTATCCCAAGGTCCTAATCTAGCTAATGTTGGTTTGCTCAAAAAAGAGTAACTGATTGATTTTAATGTAAATTTTAGTGTACTTGATTATTTGTCTTTGATAGGGGTGTTGACGTATGAATATGATGAGATTCTCGACTCAATAAACCATGCAGAACAATGCTCTGATTTTTTTTTTTCAATTTCTTATGCAAACAAGTCTTATTCTACACATGTATCTTTTCACATATTCATGGATTTGTCAGTGTATCTAAAGCCATTCAACACTTGCATAACTGAAAGATTCTTTTCTCAATATTCCCTAACAAGTACTGAAAACCAAAATGAAGCAACCTACAACTATTTCGACAGAAGGAAAAATACAGTTTATCAGCCTTTCTTTAAAAAAAATGTATTTCGAGAGAGAAAAACTAAACATTTTCTTAAAAATAAATTTTCAAGACACCAAGTTTGTTAACATGATACTATTGCAAATCTTACTTTAGCCCCTAAGACAAGTTCCCCCCCTTTTAGTCCACATAATCTTCAGAAAAACATGGAAATGGGTAACTAACGCTCTATCTCTTTGTAAACAGAGAGTTAGTTTGGCCACTAACGCTCCCTGTGCACAATTAGATAGCTTTATAAAGCTTTGTGTAGATTAGCAACCTGCGTTAGTGAGGGAAATAGCTCAACAAAGGGTATTTAGGATCAGCTTCTGAGGAGAATGCAACTTTGCAGGATGCAACAAAATAGATGGCAGATTAGAAAAGGATTTGAAGAAGTTGGAAGCTATTAGAAGAAAGAGAAGAACTGAGAGGAGTCTAGGTTGACCGGGAACTAGATGTATAGTCCCCAGCAGAGTCACCAATTCTGCTATGGGGTAAAATGCACGGGATGGAAACTACCCTCAAAGATCTTCTTGGGACCTTCAACGGACTGTAAGATTATCTGCAAAAGCTACCAGTTACACACATGTTCATCTATCAAACATAAATTGACAGGGTATGGAAAGAGGATCACCTTTGGTTCCTTCTAGATTCGCTTGGGGATCTCTATGCGGCAAGAAGAACTCCTTCAAGGTCGGCTCCAAGATGATTCCTGCACAAAGGAAAAAGCAAACCAATCACAACATATGCATCTGAAAACTAATGTAAGAATCCGTAATAAACATGTATTAATGTATAACTTAACTACTCAACTCGACAAGCATCAGAATGAACAATATCACCGACACTTTGGAGTAGGGAACACAACTACAGTTCTATATTTAGAATGGAAGAGTGATTACAACAATCCATTGCATCATCCTTCCTTACCCCTTCTTCCTCTCTCTCTCTCTCCTTCTTTCAGCTAGCTCCTTCAAGAATATGACAGTTCACAACAACTCTATGGGTTATCCTTACAAATGCTTTGACCCTTTTGCAATGGCCCTATCGCTGCTTATGTAGCAATCGAATTAGGGCTGCCAAGCTCCACCTAGAGTTCATTAGGGAAAAAACCATGAACCTGCCCTATTTACAAGCTTTTTCCCAATTGCCTTCATTCTCATAATGGAATTTCTCCAAATATCTTGATTTTTGGAGTTTCCTTGCTTTTCATTCACAAATTTAGGGATTTAATATCTAGATATTTATGAGCAGATTCGTTGGCATGAAATTTTGAACATCACTTAAGTTCACTAATGCTCCCCCTGGTCTAACAACATGAGTTCGCAGGGTGACTAACGCTCCTTTATGCTTGGTAACAAGCTTTATAAAGCAGGTTGTCAGTGTATAGAGAGTGTTAGTGTGGATTCTGGGCCTGAAATTGTGGTCATTTCTTCAGTCACCTTGTCTTTCACCTTTGATTTGATGAGGAGGTCAATTTGTCCTATAACATTGGATTGAGGTCTCACCTGAAGTAGTATGGGGGGGGGGGTGTTGGAACCAAGTTTCCGCACCCTTGAGATGTCTGAGGGGTTGATTTGGTCTAACTGCTAGTCCCTGCACACAGGTTACTTCGCGCACTTCCCTGGCCTTTGCACACTAATATACTCACCTTCACGCAGCCCTAACCAGGGGTTGTGGGGCTTCTGTGCTACTGGGGCAGCGCTCTGCACTATTTCCCTAAGTTCCACTTACTTATCTTCCTACACCCATTAGTTATCTTTGCGAAAATGGATGTATTATGTTAGATTTATTTATACAGCCCATTCATATGAGTTCACATAGAAAATAAGCAATACACTTGTAATTTACACCCAATAATACTTTAAATAGGAAAAAATACACAGAAATATGATGAAACTTCTCTTTATTAATGTTTCTAATGGTTACAGACTCGACCTATCCTGTGCACTCAGCTGCAGAGCCTTCTCCTACTCTACAACCCAAAGACACACTTTACACTTCGACTTAATCTCTTAGATTCATCATGCTTCTATTCTGTTCCTTCCTTAACTATCTTCTACACTTAGAGCCTTGCTCTATTTATACAATCCCATGGTCCGTGGACCATGGGTAGGTTTATCAAGTTGACATTACATTACAAAAATAAGGGCGGACAACCCTGTGACTCTATTATGACTTTGCGCTCCATGCCCACAAATTGCAGAGATTTTACAAAGAACTTGGTCAAAACTTGGCCTTTAAGTCCCAAAACATGCCTTAGGGGGATTCCATGCCCAACAAGACCCTAACAAAAACATCATGACTTGCCCTCGAGTCACTCTGTCGGTGCCGAGATCTTTGCGCGGAGTCCCTCCAACTCAGCTCGAACCGCTGCAATGTCGGCAACGCATTGGGTGACTGCCTGCTGGATCTCCTGTACACGTTGTTCCGAGACTGCGGTGTTAGAACTGCTTCCCTGGACCTGTTCCTATGTCCCCTGCATTTGTGCGAGCTTGAATTCGATTGTTGCTATGATGGTGAAGCCTCGTCGATCCAAGGCTGAATGCACGCCTTCAAGATTGCTTCTTTGTGTCGTGCTACGTCCACCTTCTCTTTCAGCGCTTTAGCCTGATGCATGCGCACGAGCCTCTGAGTGAGGGCCACCATCTGTGTGGTCCCTTTGATGTTTTCATACTACTGCTGGAGCTCACACGCCTCTGTCTCTAAGCACTGGATGTTGGGGTCCTCCTGCAGACTCGTGAGGACTTCAAATGACTCCTCCAACATTCTGGTGCAGTCCCTTACTACACTGCCAATCTCATCAAGCCTTGATGCAATAGCGTTGGTGCACCGTTCTCTTACTTTCGGAGGGCTGGATCGCTGCACCTTCAATCACAGCTCTGCTATCTAAAGGTTCAGCTACAGCTAAACCTTGGCCATTTCTTCCTGTGACTCACATACTCCTGCTACTAGTCTATGGATGCGCGCCTTTGCTAGTGTTTCTGCTGGGATGGCCAGCTTAGGGACCATCTGACAGGCTTCGTCTAGTACCTGTACCATCTGCCTATTCTACGACACCACTTTGTCGCGTTGTAAGCTCCACTGCTCCATGTTGATATTTTTCTTGCTTAATACCTGCAGCGTGCGACTCTCCCTAGCCCGCAGTTTTGTAGTAATCCCATACCGTAGAACGTATAATGTATCCCATGGGAGTGCAACCATGTTGATCCTGATACCTTTGAGTGAGCTAATAATAGGCTTGTCGGCCTCATTTGTGGTGACCAGTGCCCCTTCTGGTAGCATGATGGTGTTTGATGTCCGGGCGCGCAACATCTGCTTTGCTGCAGTTGTCCCTAATGCGAGGTTGGTCGAGAGTTTACCAGCCTGAGGAGTGCGCACCTGCAACTCCTACAGTTGCACTCTAAGGCCCCCCAACACAATCTAGTTCTCTTACGTGAAGTTTTGGAGGGCCTCGGAGGCGACATCATGCACCGTCTCGTCGTTGTCATGCAGATCACCCTCAGTAAGGGTGATCGGGTCAATAGACAACTTTGATGCCTTAACCTTCTTACACGGTCTGATTTGCTCAGTTGGGCGCTGGCATTTCAGTTGTGTTGACGTGGTTTGTGGGTCTATGGCATCCTCCTCTTCCTTTGCTTCCTGCCCATGCGAAGGTGACTTTTGGCCCTTGTGCGCCTTCTCGGTTGCCTCCTGTGTTGTTGCTGCTACTGCGGCTTTTTTCCATTCTACTACCATCTGTGCAACAACCCGTGCCTCCTGCGCTTTTGCTGCTGCTGCCTCTTGCCTTATCTTCTTTGTCCACTGCATCATGCGCATTTTGGCCTCCTCTTTCTTCTTCTACGCTACAAACTTCTCCATTGTCGCGATGTCTGGGGCACGCCACTGGTGAGCGCCAGTATTGTAGCTAGAATGCTGCAACTCTTGGGCTGCCAACCTTAGTTTTATCAACCCAGTAGTTCATAACAAACTTGGAAGCGTCGGTGCTATATGCACAAGTACTAGTTCTCGCTGCAGGTTGTCACTTGGTCAAATGACGCGAGATCACTAGGAGCTCAAGCCAACTTTTAGGGACTTCAGAAGAAGCTCTATGTGTGATGAAAGGAAATAAAGATTACTCTACTGATGGTATTCTAACTGTAGAAAGAAGAATGACTAGAATGTGAAGCGAAACCTAGTAAACCCTAATTAACAAACTAATTCTAATTTTGCCAAAAACACTATGAAAACCATGAAAGGAATGCCATTACCTACTGAAGGAAGTAAACAACATCTAACCATGATATTTCTGGAAGTAAATAAGCAAAAAACATGTTTTTGGATTTTTATGTGTTTTTATGTCAATTTAACATGCGTCTAATTTATTGTGTGTGAGTGTGGCAGCGAACAGGTGGTGTTAGTGGGTGGTTTTGGAGCTTGGGAGGATGTAGGATGGTGTGGATGGGTCCTAGGAGATCTCAGCTGGCCTTCTAGGGGATTTTCCCACACTCGTCCTTCAAAAGAAATCCTACAGGAAAAACTACAGGAGGACACAGGAAATTGACTGGAGGAAAACATGGAAACTACAGGAGGCCTACAGGAGGAGGCCGAGATCAATTTTTGCTATTTGGAGGGTGTGAGAATGGATGGAAAAGGTGGATGAAGGTTGGAATGAGGTGATAGTGTGCCTAAGGTCTACCATGAATCACCAGGAGAGAGAAAGATGATTGGGTTTGCTCAAGGAGAGAGGAAGAAGTTCTATGGAAAATGAAGGAAACTAGGGTAGAATTGAGGTGAGGTTTGGGAGACCTATAGGGCATGGATTAGATGGAGGGTGTCATTTCTGGTAAGCTGGCCTACTACTGGAAGAGATCTGTTGCATAAAAACTGACATTCAACCAAGAAGATCAAGCAACCAATGAAATGAGCGCATCTTAGGAAAACAAAGTTTTGCATTGAGATGGCCTAAATTATGATGCATAGGCGGAAATGTTGGGAAACATTGTAAGAAAGGAAAGCATGCAAAAGGACTATTGCAAATCAAGAAGTGAACATGATAAAGAAGGTCTAAAGCAAAACAAAACTGGACTATCAACCTACTAGACAACTGCAAACACTAGAAGTCCTAGGAATGAGGAAAATCTGTGTTTTTGGGGCAACAAGAGAGTCTTTGCCTCAATTCATGGTCCCGGAGGGAGGAAGAGAGGTCAAGTCATTGTTTCTAGTCTTTTGAATATTCTCTGATCACTTCTTAACCTGCTAGAGAAAGCACAAATGGAATCAAACTACTAAATCATCAAAAGAAACCTATTCTTAACCATAAGAGAAATATATCTAACAATAAACTAATTTACAAACTGAAGTAAAGAAGACAAATAAAATTGAAGAGAAGCTTGGCTGCTTGGATTGGGCCCTAAACCAAGAGCTTCAGCCCTCTGAGGTAACTTAGTGTTAGCTCAAAAAGGATTCCATCTTCATTATCAAAAAATAGCAAGATTACATAAAACTGTCATAAAATAGTAATCTCGAAATTTGAGCAGAGTTTATATTAGTGAGGCCCTATGCCTTTCTACTTATACATATCAAGCTACCAACAACTTCCTTAAAATTAGGGAGGCTTGGCTTCCAAAACTTGAGATAAATAACAATCATCTTCCACTTTCTCGACTACCTTCCGGTGCATGATTCGGTTGCTTGTACTCTGAGCTGAATGAAGGGAAATTCGAGGTGAGGAGCAATAAATGAGGGGGATTCCCTCCTATAAGTCCTCTCCTCTATCTACTTTGAGTTATTGTTGCAGTTTGACCACTATATCCTTGACTTTGACATCAAATTCCATCAATAATCTGCATTAAATACATGTTAGACCACATGACATAATAACTAACTCAACTCACCCTATAAGCATAAATATAATCAGAAAATCATACAACAAGCTAAGATAATGGTTGATTTGACTAGATTAGGAGGTAAAATGAGCCCATATAATTACCCATTTATGAGGCTCATCATCATCCCCCTACTGAAGGTGTTGTTCATCCTCTGAGCAACCTAATCAATCTCTTCATCTTTCATGGCTCTAGTGGCATCCCTAGCATTCCAGGCTTCTAATGTGGTCTCTTCATGTTCTTCATAAAATCCCGCCTTTCTGTCTATGTCCTTCCACTGCTCCTTCTCTTCTTCTTCTCTTCTGCCTTCTAGCATGCCTAATATGAGTGGAGGATTTAGTTTGAGGCCAATCCAGTTGACCTTCAGACTTTGCATGGAGTGCTTGTACATGGGCACTCTTTTCAATGCCTCCCTCAGCCTCATGGGAGAATGGTATTCTCTGATCTACAAGCTGTGGGGTAGGGTGTTCCATATTCTCATGCATGCATGCACATAGTCATCCCCAAGTAGCCTAATCATATCATCAAAGTGTGCAATGGCTTGTTCCTGATTGGTTAGATATTTAGGGGCAATCTGAGGGTCATTGGCAAGCACGTTGTGTGTGCTGATGAGTGCCATAGGATATGATGGCTCAGATCTTATCATCAATGGTTCATTATGCTTTTTTATTAACAATCTTTTCATTTCCGCTGCCCTAAATTCTTCATGGTTCATCCATGATTCCATGGCTATTAATTGGAGATCCCCTAGCTTGGCATTGGGGTCCCACACATTCAGGTTTGTGAGGGCCATGTTGTGTAGATAGAACTCTGCCATCTTTGCTTTGTCCTTGGAGGTGCTTTGGTCACACAATCCATGAACTGCTTGTAGTCTTGGAAAGGCATTATGCCTCTTTGTGCCAAAGTTTTTATTTGGAATTGAAGCCATTGATCTTTCAGATAGAGGCCATAAGATTTGGCTGGTGTTCGGCATTGTAATGCTTTCATGGATAAGCTGTCCATGTATGCCAAATGAGTCTCTTTCCCCTGCAGCTGCCTCCTTATTAATTCATTTTCGTTCTCGAGGTGGCTTCTTGTAATGGCTTATCTGTCTCTGAGAGCACTCAATTCCCTGCCCATTTCCTTGATTTTGTCTTCCATGTGGCCAATATCCTCAACTCCTTTGGACTTGGCTATCTGCATCCACCTATGTGTTCTTACTCTCTCTTTTTCGAATTCGAAAAACACTGGAATTGCAAATTTCTGTGGGATTATCTTGCCTCCCTCAAGTAGTCTGTAATAGGAGTCAAGATTAGGCTAGGGGTCAGGATCTTGTAGCTCTTGTGCTTCCTCTTTCACCTCTGGCTGTCCTCCTCTCTTTTCCTCAAGTTTTTGTGTCTCTTGTAGGAATGTTTTAGGGTCCTATAGAATTGCCTTCCCCTTCCATGTAGGAGATCTTGTAGTCTTCCTTTCATAGGTTATGGGTGTCTTGGAATGACATTCTTTCACCTGGGAAGATGGTGAATCTTCAATGTTAATGGGAGTCTTAGGTGATGGCTGAGGTTTGCCTGTTTTAATTTTGGTGCTCCTGCTTTTGCTTGACTAGTGTACCTAGGGCAGTGAGGGCAGCTACTGCTTCTCTTTCCAAAGTTTCATGGGAATCTTCTCTTTGCTTTGCCCTCTCTGCCTCCTTTTCTCCCTCTTATGTCTCTTTTTCCTGCTCCTGCTCTGTCTCTTTTTCTACCTCCTGGTCTATCTCTTAAACTCTTCCCTCCTCTATTCCTTTTCTTTCCTCCTTCCTCTCTTGCTCTGCTATGTCACCACTAGCTTCATCTTCTTCTCCTTGTTGTTCTTCCTCCTCACTGACAGCATGAATGACATCATAGATTAATGCCCTGATGTCATCCTCAACTGTTATATTTCTGAAAACTTCCCATGCTATAGGGATTGTAAGGGTATGGAGGGCTTCCTCTACTAGGATTTTGATTAGGCGATGGTGAGCTAGCTGCTATGAATTTCCTTCTTTTACCTTGGTGTTGGAGTCAATGAGGGACTAAAGGACAAAGTAAGGGATACTGAGCTTTTGATGTGTTGGGGTATCCATGCCATATCTCAATTCTTGGAGGATTCTGAAATGATATCCATAAACAATGTTGTACCTCCCCTCACAAGAAATGTATTTGATTAATTTGTAGCTAACCTCATCCCAGGGATATGGTATACTAGCCCTCCTAATTCCATTTTTGTCTTCAACAAGGGTTTCATTATTTTCTTCTTGGCAGCCTGGCCAATTGGTTTCTCATCTTTACTCCAAGGCAATTGTTATAGACATTTTTGGGCACTACAACCCCAAGCATGAAATGTCCATAAACCAAGGGCTCCTAAGTCCCTAAAAGTGTTGTTCTAATCCCTAAAGGAACAAGGTCAACTGATAACATCGTCTCCCAGAAGTTCTCCATAAAAAACTGCTCAGAATTGGTCAAAACAGGATCATTTCAGCTGCTCCACTGGCCAAGTGCGTTGCATCTCACCTAAGTACACTGTGTGGGTGCGTTGCATTTCAAAAAGCCCTTCTATGGGGTGCGATGGGCAAGAAATGACAAATGGCAGTGTCATTCCACGAGGTGGAGAGGCAATGAAAGCTTCCAGAAACTTCTCCTGTGATACTTGCCTCTCTGAATTCGACCAAGGATGAGTAAGAGATCATCAATCTCCAAGTGGAAGCAAGAACTATCAGAGGGAAGACACTAATCAAATCACAAGCTAACTCATTCCCCTTACAGATATCTATATATGGATCCCTCATCCCAGAGATCCAGAGGCTGGAATTTTGCATATTGTAAGGAATTGTTGTTGGTTTCTTGAGACAAACATCAGATTGTTGGGTGATCTAAGCTTTGTATGAGGTGAAGAGGGGCTTCTTTACTGAGAGGTTGATGCTGGGTCAGAACAACTGGTTGTAACTCCTCTTGGCTCTTTCTTGTTTATCAATAAAATCTATTCAAGTTTTCCTCCATACTATTGTGCCATTGATGTTTGCTGCATTTGTATGGTCAATTTACATCTGATCCTAGATTGTTTATGATTATAGATCCATGTCTTTGTATAGTGCTATGCTGCTGTGATCTTACAGGTACTTTGTGAAGCTGGGCGTGCAAGGGAACAAGTAGCAAAAAACTATCAAGGAAGAGAGGAATCAAATCAGGAGATTAGCGCAAGACAGAGGTTGGTCTTTTTGTTCCTCTCTATCTATAATTCATAAAGGAAAAACGAAAGTAGCTTTACTCTGTTTTTTTCTAAGGCAGCTGTCACACCTTAGTGGGATAAGCAGTTCTGAGTAGACACTTTTCCCTGTAACAAAATGGCGACTCCACTGGGGACGAATTAGTTTGTTTGTTTATCTTCCTTGTTTTCTATTTCATAAACTTACAGGTAGCATTCGAACTGCATTTTCCATAGCAAATGAAAAGTAGATAAATGTTACTTCAGTCCATCTACAGGATCTGTTTATGATTTAAACAACTGATTCACAAACTCTCTGATTGCCCTTGTGATATCTCTTAGATCCTCCTTAGATCTACCCCTAATTGTTGCATTACTGATTACCTTTTGCTCGGCCAAAACCCATGAACTGAACTGCAAACTGTGACTTGAAACCCAAGCAAAGTCTCGTTTCTGGCCCAGCGTAGGTACTGTTATGAGAATCTAAACTTTAACGCACTTCCCGAGTGGAGAAGGTGCGCTGCATTTCAAATTCCTTGTGTTATAGGTGTGCTGATCAGACTAGGCTTTGTGCAGTGTTGGTTTCTGTGATTTATTCTTTCCAGTTCTATTCCTGAATTTTGCTGCCTGTGATCAGTATATGTCTGTTTGAAACCCCTTTTCCTTGCTGTTATTCTGCCTCCTTTGTACAAAAGAACTGTAAATGTTTTTGTGTGTTTGTTGAGTCATTTTCAGTTCTCCTTTGCAAAAGTAGCGTAATCGTACTGTCGTCCTTTGATTTGAAACTGTCGCAAGTGTCGATTTCAATCATAAGAAAGAGTTTGGTTGTTGCTGATGGTCGATTTACTATTGTTTTTGGTCTGAATTTGTAATCTTTCTAGTGTCGAAAACAAGTATTCATTTCAAAATCGTAAGGTGTTGTGGTCATCTCCATTTTTGATTTCGAAAAGAAACTTGTTGATATTTGTCGCTTGAAAAGAAATTCAGATTTGTGCATCAACTTTCTTCTTATCATTCATATACTAAGAAAGTCGAAAACAAATACATGCATGTGCATTTGCATTTAGACAGTCTGATTGGTTTGATTTAGGAAAGTGCATTTAGAGTGTGCTCTTTGCTCTTTGTGAAAGGATTTTGTCTTTCTTTCCTTAGTAGCTAGGATTTTCATTGCACAAAGAAGATAAAAAGATTGTTTATCATCTTAGATTGAATTTTAGGAATTACATCTACATCTCACGGTGAACCTGAAAGGCAAACTTCATAAACAAGATCAACTATAAAATAAATTCAATGAATCTAACAACGCTTTGAAATTTAACGCACAACATTTAGAAGTCTAGGCTAGAGACGTATTCCGGCGTCGTAAAGCCTGGTAACTGTTGTTCTCACTGATGGTTGGGTGATTCCTCCACTTTGAGACGATAAGTGCCAGTACAGACTTGTGCTCCCACGTACCGTCGAGTATATTTTGGGAGACCCCAATAGGCTTAATCCTTTATCCATAGGAAGCCGTGTCTGCCGCCCTATCGATCGCAATGCACTGAACACAGCATTGGGAAGATTGACTGCCATACCGTAAAAATTATTTTGCAGTTTTGCGATTGGTTTGGTAATCCCTCTACCTAGATTTCCAGAGCAGTCCCTTTCGTTCCTTTTCAGACTCTTTAACAGAAAAGGTCCATCTGAGCACTTGTCACTTCAGGCTCATTAAAAATCGAAGGAGACTAGAGTCATCTTTTGTTTTTTCTCGACTCTTAAAAATTGAAAAAACAAGTTGTGTCAAAGCGTCTAAAATTTATTTTAAATGGAATATTCATTACCCTTTCCTACGTTGATCTTGGGTTGAGAAAATGGAATCCACCAACCAAGGAATTCCCCTTGGAGGAAATCCTAGTCCCTTCTCCTCTTGGGGAGATGTTGGTGCACCCCATGTGGCCACATTGTCGCTTCCAGGACTGACGATCGGCTTGCCTGTATGGCTCTTCTCAACCTCTGTCGTTCAGAACACTGCAATTCTTGAACAATCGAATCAGCAACTAGACGAGTCCAAAGTTACCCACCAACCTTCTACTTCCTCTAATTCTTCCTCTCCTCCTTCCTCTTCGCTTGATGGGGCTAGTAAAGCCAAAAGTCAAGTACCTGAGAAGAAGGAAAAGAAGAAGAAAGATAAGAAGAAGAAGGAGCCAAAAGCGAATGGGGGCAAACGAGCGTCGTCTAGCAAAAATCCACACACTGCACCGACCAGGCCTAAATCGCCATGTGTCATTTGCAAAGGAGACCACTATCATAGAGATTGTCCTTGCATCCCTTGGATCTTAAGGGATTGGTCTCCTCATTTGCACAACCCGGTGTCGTCAACCTCTGGTGATCATGTTGAAAACACACCGTTGACTAGTGAAAGTGAAGCCCCAGGACAAAAAGGAAAATATAGATTTCCTTGTAAACTGTGCGAAGGCAATCATGCCGTCCACCGTTGTCCCTTCTTAGACGAGGCTAAAAGAGTTTTGGACGATCGTCTGGTTTCACCATTACGACTTCCTCCTGGATATAAAAAACTCTTGCCGAGTCCGTCACAAGTTGAAAATCTGGCTGGCCCGCTCAGGTGGTCGGCTGAAGCATCTATCATTGAAGACAAACCATCTGAACCCATACTAGACGAAAGTCAAAAGGTCGAGGTGGCAGTTGACCCGGTCTTGCCTTCAGAGGTTCCATCTTTAGATGATACAGTCACCGAAGAGAACAAGGATGACACCGTCCAAATTCTTTTCATAAGCACAGACTCCAATGAACATGGGGGCAATTTACCCATTCCTTTATGCAGGAAGGAAGTTCTTCAGAGTCATACCCGGCCGTCTATTCGGTCCCACCTCCAAGAAACCTAGTTGTCTCTATCGACTGGAATCAACTAGGCAGACCCCGTTTATCGGCTAGTGTACCATTCCGAATTATTGCTCAAATATATAGAATGGTTATGGCTGGTACCATCATAGATGAAGGGGCTTTTGTGAGTATCCTTTCCTCGACTGCTTGGAAAGCGCTTGGTTCACCATCGCTTTTGCCTGAGATGAGAAATCTAACAGGCTTTGACAAAGGAACCAGTTGACCATTAGGGATCCTTCCCAATGTGCCCATAACATTGAAAGGGAAAACCGTTCAAATGAACGTAATGGTAGTTCAAGGACCCCTGGATTATAATCTACTCCTTGGACGAGACTATATTTATTGCATGGGAGCGATTGTCTCCTCACTCTTTAGAGTAATGTGTTTTCCGCACGAAGGAAGAGTGGTCAAGCTCGTAGACCAACTTTCATTCCCCGGTTCATGCATAACAAATAGTCATATACCATCCCTGAATGGTATTTTCACACAAGAAATGTCTCAATCTCCAGTCTGCCCGCCTGATGAGCGTGAATGATTCGAGGTACATGACTAAAACCCAGGGGGCATGCACCCTGGTCTGCTTCGGCAGGAAAACTTCGGGTATAAGGTAGGTTTCCGCGAGAGAATATGACTAGTCTGTACTCCCATCCGTGATTGGAAGAGGGGGTTATTCTGGAACAATATTCTCTTGTCAAAGTTACGTGAGTGAAGTAGCCTCCTCCACTCACCTTTGTATATTTCGGTAGACGTTGCCGAAGAAGTGTTTTGTTTACGCCGTGAATAGAACAATCTTTGGTAACCTGTAAGAGGTAGACCTCTCTTGGTAAAACAAATGTTTTTGCGGAAAGAAGAAGAGGTAACCTTGAAATTCTGTTTTATACCTGGGGGCATGCAAGCCTTTTGGCGTGCAAGCGAAGAGCGACTATTTATTTTTTAAATTTGTAGGTCCTCTAACCCTTTAAACTCGTAGGATTGGTCGTTTCCTAACTTGCATAAAGAAAGGATGTGGGGAAAAACTCTAAAAATTGCCGTTTTTATATATGAGATATTCTTATCACACGACTAGATTAATCAAGCAGTTTTAGCGCATAGTTCAAGCTCGTTAAAAAATAAACATAAGCCATGAGCAAATGTTTCCCCCCGCATTTAAGCTCATTAAAAAATGAACTATTCCCCGGTAAATAACCATCGTGAATGTAGTACTTCAGCCGTTAAAGCCTTGGTCGTGTTTGCACCGTCACCTCCACTTTTACATTGGCCGATCATTCACCTCCATCTGATTGTTTACCCATTTTGAGGAACAGCTGCGAAGAGTGATCTCACTAGCTATCCTTGTAACACTACCGTGATTGGAAAATTCCAAACCTTACCTGGAACCAGTTGCTACCCATTTTATCACTCGTTCCTCAAAAGATGAGTCTCCTTTAAGCTCTTTTCAACTGACTCGTAAAATATGAAAAGATTGCCGAGCCATTGGCCTCTCCAGCTCGTTAAAGGGACTGGAAGTGCTATCCCTCCTCTAAATTTTAATCTTTTTGGACCTGAGGGATTATTACACAAAACGATCGAGCGCTTGTTTTGTTCGACTCGTTAAAAGTATCGAAAATTCATCCCTTGTGTATTGTTTTATACTTTTTAAGGCTTAAGGGATTAGATGACAAAAAAGGAATTTTGTAGTTTCCTTTACGTCCCTTTTCAGACTCTCTAAAATTGAAAAGGACCGAGTTATCTTTGTCGTTAAACTCGTTAAAATTTTAATAGCGACAAACTTGTCTATAGATGAGAACGAGTTTCACTATCGCTAGGCTCGTTAAAACATAGCGATGGGTTTGTCCGAAGGGAAAATTATAGAACAAGCATATGTTATCCTCCTCAAGCTTGACAAAATAAAGAGGTACTGGTCAGCAATGACTGGGGAAAAATTGGGAAGAAAACTTGAAGAAACTTTGTTGGTAGCAAGTCGCTCTTGAACATGACACTTTCACTCCGCATCCAAGTCGGGTTGGGTTGTCTCATTCACCGGTCACACCACCATGGTCCCATCATACCATCCACATTTGGGGTTAATGCTACCAATCCATCACGTCAGTGTCGCCGATATGTTCAAGAAAAGTCATTCAGAGAGTTCACCTGTGTCTCACCCACTACAATACATTTATACTCCATTCTTTCATGACTGCCACCCTGAACCTTATATCACCAGATCGTTTTCACCTCCATTAAAATCATTTGCTCCGTTCTGTGTCATTGATGTGGGATTCATTAAGGCCCTCCTATGACGGATCACTTCTTGTCGACATCAGCTCATTATCCAAGAAGTTGATCTAGGAACACCCCATTTAGTACTTTGAAGCTTGCATGCCTCAATGGCAAGTTTCTCACTTCCGGCGACAGGTTTACATCAATGACCTTCGACCGAAAGATTTTGCGTGGTGTTCGACGCCAAGTCCTTTATTCACACCACGTGAATTGTATTGCAGTACCTTGAGGGTCATTATCATTATCAGGTGATTCCTCTCGCGCTTTTTAACAACTTATATCATTGGCTGGTAATCAAGCGATGTATTTCCATGTTCGACTTCAGAACATTTCTCACATGGATAGACTTGTACTTCGAGTGAAGATCGAACAATATTGAAGACCCCAGATCTATTTTCATCCATCCGGGCTGTGATATACATTCAGGAAAATAAAAACATCAAATGTACATCATTGCTGCACAGATAATCATCCAATCAAAGGGATGATGGCTCTATCAGAATCATCAGTCTACACTCAGACGATTGTCTGTCCTATGTACATGAAAATGAATTTATAAAGCTGAGCATGGGAATGCCCGCCTTAGCTAGATCATGAAAATATTATGAAGATAATGTATTGTATTGTATCTTATTACAGGTCTCCTCCCAGCTTGAAAGAACTTCGGATCCTCATAATAAAGCATTTCACCCGACATCAAAAGATTAACGACCTCATGCTTTAGGGGGCAACTGTTATAGACATTTTTGGGCACTACAACCCCAAGCATGAAATGTCCATAAACCAAGGGCTCCTAAGTCCCTAAAAGTATTGTTCTAACCCCTAAAGGAAAAAGGTCAACTGATTACAGCTTCTCCCAAAAGTTCTCCATGAAAAACTGCTCAGAATTGTTCAAAACAGGATCATTTCAGCTGCTCCACTGGCCAAGTGCGTTGCATCTCACCTAAGTACATTGTGTGGGTGCGTTGCATTTCAAAAATCCCTTCTATGGGGTGCGATGGGCGAGAAATGACAAATGGCAGTGTCATTCCGCGAGGTGGAGAGGTAATGGAAGCTTCCAGAAACTTCTCCTGTGACACTTGCCTCTCTGAATTCGACCAAGGATGAGTAAGAGATCATCAATCTCCAAGTGGAAGCAAGAACTATCAGAGGGAAGACACTAATCAAATCACAAGCTGACTCATTCCCCTTACAGATATCTATATATGGATCCCTCATCCCAGAGATCCAGAGGCTAGAATTTTGCATATTGTAAGGAATTGTTGTTGGTTTCTTGAGACAAACATCAAATTGTTGGGTGATCTAAGCTTTTTATGAGGTGAAGAGGGGCTTCTTTGCTGAGAGGTTGATGCTGGGTCAGAGCAACTGGTTGTAACTCCTCTTGGCTCTTTCTTTTTTATCAATAAAAGCTATTCAAGTTTTCCTCCATACTATTGTGTCATTGATATTTGCTGCATTTGTATGGTCAATTTACATCTGATCCTAGATTGTTTATGATTATAGATCCATGTATTTGTATAGTGCTATGCTGTTGTGATCTTACAGGTACTTTGTGAAGCTGGGCGTGCAAGGGAACAAGTAGCAAAAGACTATCAAGGAAGAGAGGAATCAAATCAGGAGATTAGCGCAAGACAGAGGTTGGTCTTTTTTTTCCTCTCTATCTATAATTCATAAAGGAAAAACGAAAGTAGCTTTACTCTGTTTGTTTCTAAGGCAGCTGTCACACCTTAGTGGGATAAGCAGTTCTGAGTAGACACTTTTCCTTGTAACAGCAACCCATGAGGAAGGGTAGTGACCCTACTGCTGAATTCATGGGTTATTTCAATGGAGAAGCCTCTAATGGTTACTGTGGCATGTGTTCTTGTGTGAGGTACCAGAGAGAGAGAAAATTCATGGGAAATT
Source organism: Pinus tabuliformis (assembly GCA_031772625.1). Taxonomy (NCBI): domain Eukaryota; kingdom Viridiplantae; phylum Streptophyta; class Pinopsida; order Pinales; family Pinaceae; genus Pinus; species Pinus tabuliformis. The sequence continues at coordinate 51,179,879 of CM062817.1, forward strand.
TCATCATCAAACCCTCTAAACTTCTCAAAGAAATTCATCCAGTTTGCCCTTGTGAATATTTCCACCACTTGAGGATGTGCATGGAGTTTGGTGGAGTTAGTGGGCTCTTTTCTCATAAACCCCACTATCATACTGCCTTTACTTCTTTTGAAACCAGATATGGAGGTGGAGACAAATAATTTTGAGTGAAATAGAAAAACAAAGGGGATTGTGTTTTTTTTTTTTAACATTTTTTTTGTTTTTTTAATGTTTTTCTACCCTCTTAAAGACTCATTTAATCTCCAATTTGAAACCAACTCTTTCATACTTTGATATTAAACATGGGGAATTCATGAATGCTACCTCTTCAGACTGAAATTCATGGCAAAAATTATGTTTTATCCCTTCAAAAAGACTCACTTCCCCTCCTGTAGAAGCCCGATGTCCCTCCTACAGATTTCTTGTAGGTGCTACTGTAGAAAATGCTGAGAGAAAAAGTATGGAGGAAATCGATGGAGGATTGTGGATACGAGGCTATGGGGGCATAAGAAGACTATGGTGTGGCTGAGTTGTGAGGAAAAAATGAAGAAAATGTGGTGAGAATGCGCAGGGAGGAGTGCTCATTAACCTTTATGGTTGTTTTCGGTTATGAGTGTTGAGCTGGCAAGGTGTACGTTGCCTGGATTAGGACCATTGGTCCCCACCTGCTTAGTCATTATGAACCCCCTCATAATTATCACCCCATCACTACATTGGAGTTAACTCTTCCTCCCACTAACTGTCCTTCACATCTTTTGCTTGAGTTGACTGTGCGCACATGTGCGTGGTACCTCAGTTAAGTGGAGTTAACTAAATGAAGGTGGCCAAGTTAAGTGGCCACCTTTCCCTCTTTTGATTTCAACCATCTTGTTGCCTTCATATGATTCCTAATTACACAAATGTAGATAGAGGAGTGACTTAGCTACTTACATGTGATCCAAGTGTATTTGCTACCATCGACTATGAGGTGATGTGGCTTTCTCGGCTGCATGCCTTCATTTTCCTTCATGCATGCCGTATCTGCTTGCTGATGGATTGTTGTGTGTTTTCGCAGGTTCTTCTTTTGCTAGAGTTAAGCTGCATGTTCCTTTTCAACCTTCAGATGTGTTGTCCCTTGTTGTTGGTGCTGGACTTATATGGGATCAGCTGCTACAGGAATTCCTACAGGAGCTCCTGTAGCTGCTTCTCCCCTTGAAAATTCAGCTATTTCCCTATGCTTGGAGCTTGAGAATGATGCCAGAGATGAAGATGAATGATGGATGAATAGTAGGTAAGCTTCAGGTAAAGTTAATGGTGCCCTTGTTTTGTTTTGTCTTTTTTTCAAAACTGAAAAACTATTTTTCTGTGTTTTTTCTTGGAAAAGAAAAAAAATAATAATGATGCATGGAGTGTGATGCAGGCTTGGAAATGATGACAAGGAGGTTTGAAGATGGTAAGAGGGATTATAGGTTCCTCATGAAGCGTTTATTGTCCCTCAAACTACCTCCTATAGACCCTTTTGGCTCTTTGTAATCCCTACAAGAGCCTCCTGTAGAAAACATAGAGCCTCATTTAGAAAACACAGTTTTGGAAGAAGAGGTATAGTGGGGTGAAAGAGATGCCAAAAATGATGGAGAAAGGTGTGGAAAAGATGAGATGCTGGTATGAATGTTAGGGTCCCCTTAGCACCTTCTCCTACTCCCTGTAGTCCTCCTGTAAACCTGCAATGCAATAAAAATTCATTTTTCTTTCTCTTTATTTTTGAAAACAACTAGGGCACCTCAGAGAGGATTTCACCTTGATTTCCTGCACTGGGTGCCTCCAAGGGAGGTTTTCACCCAGGAATCTTATTTTATTTTTATTTTTTTGACATCACTAAGCCGCCTTAGAAGAGGTTTTCAACCTAATGATGGGACTCAAGTTCCTCATGGAGGTTTTCACTTGAGTCCTTATTTTTTCTTTTTTCTTCAGTGAGTGGGTGAAGTGGAAGCTAAGACATGCTCCACTACCATCACTTTTTAACTCAAATATTCAATAAAATCTTTCTTGGAGGGGGGTTTCTTGTAGACTTTCAACTGATTTCCATTGACAAGCATTGGGATGGCTTCATCATCAATGGTTCTGATCAGAACTGAACCATTGTCATTGCATTTCTCCACAGTGTAGGGTCCCAGCCATCTTGTCCTTAGCTTGCTTTTGAAGTCCTTGTATCTTGAATCATAGAGTAGTGCCCAGTCTCCTTATTGGAATTGCTTCTCCCTGATATTTCTGTCATGCCATATCTTTCTCTGAAGCTGAACTACCTCTGTATGGATAAGGGCTTGCAATTTGTATTCATCCAATCCATTGAGCTGAAGTAATCTCTCCTTTTTTGCATGGCAGAGGTCTAGGTCCACCTGAGCTACCATCCTCAAGGTATTGAATTCAAACTCTACTGACAGCAAAGCCTTCTTCCTATAGACCAGTTCATAGGGTGTGAACCCAGCAGTGGTCTTCCATGTTGTATTGTAGGCCCAAGTGGCCTCAACTAATCTTCCTGCATAGTCTTTTCTGCTACTTCTCACTACCTTGGTTAGGATCCCTTCCAATGCTCTGTTAGTGACCTCCACTTGCCCATTGGCTTGTGGATGGTAAGGGGTGGAATTCTTGTGCTTGATCTTATGATGTGTGAGTAGGTCCTCAATCAGGTTGGAAGTGAACTGACTGCCTTGGTCTATGACCAACTCTCTCGGATACCCGAACTTGTAGAATATGTTTCCCTCAAAAACTCAGCTACTTTTTCCTCTGTCAATGCTCTGATTACTTTTGTCTCCACCCACTTTGTCAAGTAGTCAGTGCACACAATGATGTACTGCTTCTACTTTGAAGAGGGGTTGATAGGCCTGCCCCACTTCTCAAATGGCTCAAAGGTCACTTGAGGTTGCATAGGAATTTTATCATTTGGAGTGGGTTTCCCCATCCTATGACACCGATCACATTGGCTCGTGTATCTCCTCACATCCTGATGGAGAGTGGGCCAGTAGTAGCCTGCTTGCAATATCCTGAAGGCAGTTCATTTTGCTGCAAAATGACCTCCACAAGGCCCATCATGATAGGTCAGGAGGATGTCAAAGACTTCCTCCTCCCTGACACATCTTCTCAAGATCTGATCTAGGCCAAGTTTGAAGAGATTGCATCCAATCCAGGTGAAAGGGGCGCTTTTCCTTACTATCTTGCTCTTCTCCTTTGAGGATAGGTGTGGTGGGAACTATGTTGAAACCAAGTAGTTTGGTATATCAGCAAACCATGGCGAGAGTACTGATATAGATAATAGGTGTTCATCTGGCATTTGGTCATCCACCATTCCTTCGTCACCTGCAGGCAAATTTACTCTAGACAAAAAGTCAGCAACAACATTGTCTTTACTAGGGTTATCAATAATGGTCAGATCAAACTGATGCAGTAAAAGCAACCATCTAATAATGCAAGCATTTACATCTGGTTTTTTCATTAAATATCTAATTGCAACATGATAAGTGTGTACAAACGTTTGATAGCCTGTGTTATAATGTTTGAATTTGTTTAAGGAATGCACAATAGCTAGGAGTTCCTTCTCAGTCACTGTATAGTTTAACTCTGCCTTTGACAAGTTTTTGCTTATAAAGTATATGGCATAAGGTAACTTTTCATCGATTTCTCCTAAGGCTGCTCCTATTGCTTTTTTCGAGGCATATGTGTGAATGTGAAAGGGTAGGGCCCAATTTGGGCCTCTGAGAATTGGGGCAGTCACTAGCTTGCTCTTCAAGGTATCTAGGGCTTCTTGACAGTTTTTCGACCATATGAACTTAACATCTTTGCCTAGGAGGCCAAACAAAGGAGAGGCTAACTTGCTGAAGTCTTTAATGAATCTCCTATAATATCTAGCTAAGCCTAGGAAGCTTCTGACATCTCTCACCTTTTGAGGAGGTGGGACCCTTTGGATGATGACAATTTTGTTGGGGTCCGCCTGTAGTCCTTGTTGAGATATTGCATGACCTAGCACGGTCCCTTTAGTCATTAAAAATTCACATTTTTCCGGAATGAGGGACAGTTTCATCTCAATACACTTATCTAGAACTTTTCCTAGGTTAGATAAAGCTTCCTGAAAGTCAGAGCCATAAGGAGTAAAATCATCCATGTATATTTCTACTACATCATGAACCAGTTCAAAAAATATACTCAATACCGCTCTTTGGAAAGTGGCTGGAGCATTGCACAAACAAAAAGGAAGGACCCAATATGCAAAGGTACCCAAAGGACAAGTGAAAGTGGTCTTATATTGGTCTTTCAGGCTGATCTGAATTTGATTGTACCTGCTAAACCCATCTAGGAAGGAGAAGAACATTTTCCCTGCCAGACCGTCTAACACTTGATCTATGAAAGGTAAAAGAAATGGTTCTTTTTAGTGGCTTTGTTCAATTCCTGATAGTTGACACAGATTCTCCACTTACCATTTTTCTTTGGCACTAGCACCAAAGGAGAGACCCATTCACTGTCAGAGATGAGATAGATGAATCCCACATCAAGCAATTTCTGCAGTTCTTCCTTAACAATATCTTTAAGTGCTGGGTTCATCCTCCTTTGAGGCTACCTGACTGGCTTGCAATCTTCCTTGATGTATATATGATGAGTACATACCAAAGGGTGCACTCCCTTCATCTCCTTATAACTCTAGGCGAAGGCATCTAGATGTTTTCTCAATATGCTGCATAACTCTTTATCTTGGGAAGTAGATAGGGATGGATTGATTTTCAATGTTCTTTCTGGGCCGAAATCTATATTTTTAACATGAAGAGAAGTGGGATCGGCCACACAGAGATCGGTTAAGGGGTTGTTTTTTGTTTCTCTTATTATGTCTTCTAATGGTGATACATTGTGAGGTGGATTCTGAATCAAATTTTCAATCATATCATCCTCATCTTGCGGTTTCCCCCCCATGGTGATTTCTAATTTACAAAGTGGTGCAGAATAAAATTCATCCTCATCCTCCTCTTCTAACTTGAGAGGTAGATCATGTTCTAGAAAATCTTGGGTAGGAGGATATAGGGTTAACTGCTAGGACATGTGCCTATTCTTTATGGTCATGTTCCTAGCTCGACAGTTGATGTAGGCATCGGCTGTAGCCAACCAGGGTCTTCCTAGAATGTGAGGATACCCAGTGATCTTTTCCTTTGGCTAGAGAACTAAGAAATCAGCAGGGTACTCCCAATAATCAATGGATACCATCACATCTTCCACAATCCCCTTAGGGGTCACTATGGAGTGGTCTGCTAGCTACAGCACTGTCGTGGTCTTCCTCAAGGAGCCCTGGAGGTTAAGTTTGAGCATTGTGTCCTTTTTCATCACATTAATGGAAGCTCCCATATCAATCAAGGTATGTGGGGCCATTGTGTCATTGATGTGGAAATCAACTACTGGGCTTCTAGGGTCCAGATATTTTGGACAAATTATCTACCCCAACATCAGGTCGGACAATTGTCCTATGACATTGATGGTTGGGCATCTCTCTTGCGCCTTCCTGGATGCCTAAAGCACTTCTCTTTGATCAATCTATTGTAGATAGGCACATATTTTATGGCTTGGAGAAGTGGTATCTTCACACATAAATGTTTCAATTCTCCTAGGAGTTCAGTCTCTTCTGGGGTAGGCTAGATTGTCATGGATAGTCTCTCAGGAAAGGGTGGATTTGCTTTAGGTTCACTTTCCTCTTTATCTTCCTCAACCTCCTTGGGTGGAGGTTGGATATCTGGGAGAAATTTCCTGGATCGCAAGTTAATTTCTTGAATCTCCACAACATAAGTTGGGCATGATGGTTCCCCACTATACACTTGCTGAGTCTGTTTGTTGTTCGAGTTCAGATTTGGTTGGGCAGGCATTTGGGGTTTCCTTGGTGAAGAAGAAGGTAATGGTTGTGGTTGGGCAGGTGGTGGAGGCAGAAGAGCGGGAAGAGAGCTGTATTGGGCCTCCACCACTAATGAGATGCATTCCATTGAGGTTGCGACTGAGCATAGGATTGAAATGAATGGGTGGTTGGTTGGGCATGATATTGAGATGTGAAGGACCAAGGAGGAGGCATGGACCAGGAAGGATGAGTAGGGGGACCCCAAGAAGGTATGGATTTGACTTGGTTGGGGTTGTATTATGCCTGAGATGTCCCTTGCATCCCCTACTGGTATGGTCTAGGTACATGTGGCCTCCTTTGGTTTATGTAATAGATCTATTTAGTGACTCCTTCACCCCCTTGGCATACAAATTTAAGTCCAGGAAAGGATGGGCACTTATCTGTAGAATGATATTCTTCACAGAATGAACAAACCTCTATAGAGTTCAATGGGCATTCATTCCTAGGATGACTCCTGGTGCATCTAGGGAAAAAAATGGCGAAAGCCCTCTCTGCTTCCTCTTGTTTTCTTTTGATATGTAAGGTATCCATTTGCATGGCAAGAGACTGTAACATATCACTCTTAAAATCTTATAGCATGTTTCCAATTTCACCTTTAATGGATGAATTGGAAGAAGAGGTACTGGCTATGGGTTGCCTCCCCCTACCTTTCTTTCTGGCTGCTCTAGAATGGTTTCTAAAAACAGTCTTTATGTCCTCATAGGATAGTTGGTAGATGTCTCCCCCAGTCAGTAGGTGGAGGGTGTCTAAAAGGTCTTCTCGAATTCCCTTGAGCAAGACTAACTTCAGAGACTCGGGGTCAAATGTACACCTAGCCCTTTCGTAACTGAGCTGGAACCTCTCTTCATAGTACTACAGGGACTCATCACTTCCTATGGTCATTTGGAAGATTTATTCTTTAGTATCTTTTGACCTATAATAGTCTCAATACTTGTCATTAAAGGCCTGCTACATCTGAGCCCAAGTTGTGATGCTATTGCTAGGTAATCCCATGAACTAGGGCAATGTTGCATCTTTGAGAGTAGAAGGGAAGAGTCTCAAATTTTGCTTGTCTTCTGCATAGTCATAAGTTCGACAGATGACAGCGAACTCGAATAAGAAGGTGTCAGGATCTTCTGTAGGCAGACCATGGAAGTGAGGTAGGCCTGAAGGACTTATATTCTTCATTTTGGTGTCCCCATTGGTTTCCAGAATGGGGAAGGTACCCTCTATTCTCTCTCCATTTCCCCTAGCATTTCTGTTTTCAGCATTGGCTCCAGAGGAATGTTTTCTTCTTCTTCTTCTTCTTCCCCTATAGGTTATTCAAATATGTTTGGTTTTTCACCTAAGGGTTCTTCTTGAGTGCAGCCATCGAAGAAGAGAGAAGGTTGGCTGTGTGAAGCAGTGGGGGTGTTGGGCAAAAATTTTCCTAAGTTATCTCTATTCCTATGAGGCATGAAAGGAAATATTTTTGGTTGGTTTTTTTGTTTCTTTTTTCCCACACTGAAAGTACTTGCAGAAACTAAAATTGTGAACTGAAAAAAACAAATTGCAACTAGCTAAAATGAACTTGCTAAATGGAAATTTGTAGAATTGAAAAGGAAAGCAAGGAAATGCAGAACTGAAAGAAAAGAATTGAAAAGTCTACTTTTACTGAAATAAACTATTAGTAGAATATTGCAATAGGAAATAGAAGAAAGCAGTAATCACATAATACTCTGATGCTTCCTCAGAAATGACGCCAAAAAGTGGTGAGTGCCAGTATTGTAGCAAGAATGTTGCAACTCCTGAGCTACCAACTTTACTTTTATCAACCCGGTAGTTCGTAACAAACTTGGAAGCGTCGGTGCTATATGCACAAGTACTAGTTCTCACTACAGGTTGTCACTTGGTCAGCCGTCGCGAGATCACAAGGAGCTCAAGCCAACTTCTATGGATTTCAGAAGAAGCTCTATGTGTGATGAAAGGAAAGAAAGATTACTCTACCGATGCTATTCTAACTGTAGAAAGGAGAAAGACTAGAATGTGAAGCGAAACCTAGTAAACCCTAATTAACAGACTAATTCTACTTTTACCAAAAACACTATGAAAACCATGAAAGGAATGTCATTACCTACTCAAGGAGGTAGAAAACATCTAACCATGCTATTTCTGGAAGCAAATAAACAAAAAACATGTTTTTGGATTTTTATGTGTTTTTATGTGAATTTAACATGCATTTAATTTATTGTGTGTGAGTGTGGCAGCGAACAGGTGGTGTTAGAGGGTGGTTTTAGAGCTTGGGAGGATGTAGGATGGTGTGGATGGGTCCTAGGAGGTCTTAGGTGGCCTTCTGGAGGATTTTCCCACACTCAACCTTCAAAAGAAAGCCTATAGGAAAAATTACAGGAGGACACAGGAAATCTACAGGAGGAAAACAGGGAAACTACAGGAGGAGGCTGAGAGAAATTTTCACTGTTTGGAGGGTGTGAGAGTGGGTGGAAAAAGTGGATGAAGGTTGGAATGGGTGTTAGGGTGCCTAAGGTCTACCATGAATCACCAGGAGAGAGAAAGATGATTGGGTTTACTCAAGGAGAGAGGAAGAAGTTCTATGGAAAATGAAGGAAGCTAGTGCAGAATAGAGGTGAGGTTTGGGAGACCTATAGGGCATGGATTAGATGGAGGGTGTGACTACTGGTAAGCTGGCCTACTACTGGAAGAGATCTGTTGCATAAAAACTGACAGTCAACCAAGAAGATCAAGCAACCAATGAAATGAGCGCATCTTAGGAAAACAGAGTTTTGCATTGAGATGGCCTAAATTATGATGCATAGGAGGAAATGCTCGGAAAGGTTGTATGAAAGGAAGGCATGCAAAAGGACTATTGAAAATTAGGAAGTGAACATGATAAAGAAGTTCTAAAGCAAAACAAAATTGGACTATCAACCTACTAGACAGCTACAAACACTAGAAGTCCTAGGAATGAGGAAAATATTTGTTTTTGGGGCAAAAAGAGAGTATTTTCCTCAAATCATGGTCCCAGAGGGAGGAAGAGAGGCCAAGGCACTATTTCTAGCCTTTTGAATCTTCTCTGATCACTTCTTAACCTGCTACAGAAAGCAAAAATGGAAGCAAACTACTAAATCATCAAAAGAAACCTATTCTTAACCATAAGAGAAATATATCTAACAACAAACTAATCTACAAACTGAAATAAAACATACAAATACAATTGAAGAGAAGCTTGGTTGCTTGGATTGGGCCCTAACCCAATAGCTTTAGCCCTCTGAGGTAACTCAGTGCTAGATCAAAAAGGATTCCATCTTCATTATCAAAAAATAGCAAGATTACATAAAACTATCATAAAATAGTAAGCTCGAAATTTGAGCAGAGTTTACATAAGAAAAAAGTCAACCCTAGGGAGGCCATAGGCATCTCTACTTATACATCTAAAGCTACCAACAACTTCCTTAAAACCAGGGAGGCTTGGCTCCTAAAACTCGAGATAACTAACAATCATCTTCCACTTTCTCGGCTGCCTTCTAGTGCATGATTCGACTGCTTGTACTGCGAGCTAAATGAAGGGGAATTCGAAGTGAGGAGAAATAAATGAGGGCGATTCCCTCCTATAAGTCCTCTCCTCTATCTACTTTGAGTTATTGCTATAGTTTGACCACTAGATCCTTGACTTTGACCTTGAAATCCATCAATAATCTGCATTAAATACATGTTAGACCACATGGCATAATAACTAACTCAACTCACCCTATAAGCATAAATATAATAAGAAAATCATACAATAAGCTAAGAGAATGGTTGATTTTACTAGGTTAGGAGGTAAAATGAGCCCATGTAATTACCCATTTATGAGGTTCATTAGCCACTCTGACAGCCATGTCTCCAGTACATCAAAGATTACATTGTCTATGGCTACAAAGGGTAGCTCGCTCCATTTCTTAGCCAGGTCCTTGCACGCTCTGATGTATATGCTGTGGAGGTCCGCTTTAAACTCTGCAAAATTTCTAGGAGGTTGTAGATAGTGGGTGATAACCGTGACTTACGGTTAATACCCACCTGAGGTTCATTTCCATGAACACCGAGAATATCTCGTTGTCGCGGATCTGGTTTGCACCTTTTGTGGCCCAGAGTGAAGCATACTTCGCATCCTCAGACAGATCTCCATCAATTGTGGGGAACTGTCTGTCCTCCGAAATTCCCGTACCAAGAGCACTATGGACAACAGAAGCCATGCATAGTGGAATGTTTTACCTTGTTCCTGGACCTCGCGGCAATTTTCCAAGAACTCTTTGCAAAGGAACTTAGACTAGTTAAATTGGACCCCATCCACGCACTGCTCAGCAAGTGCTACCACCAGTGCGAGTACCTCATCCACGTGACACTTGTGCATAACTTTACTTGCCAGTATTTGGGTCGCCACTCTTACTACTTTGTTGTTGATGTTGGATATGGCATAGCCCCTTTTCTTCTTCTCTACTTTATATTTCTTCTTCATGGCCTCCGCGATGGCCAAGTCACTGCTCTTTCCCTTCGAGATATTTGCGGGGTCATATCCTTTGCATGGGAGCCGAGTAATGCAGTGAATTAAGTGGTCCGTGATGGGGATGGGCTCCACTAGCCAGAAACATCCACCATGCATCAGGCAGAGCAACTCCCTGATGATGAAAATTGTTATTGGGGCATGGTGGAAATACGACACCTAGAGAAGGTTTAGTAGCCTTGCATTTTCCACTCCATGCAACTACTTTCGCGGCTCTAATTCAGTAACCCCCGCCGTAATGTTCTTCTTAGGCTTCATGAGCTGCATGGTCTCTGGGTGAGGTAACTTCTAATGGTCAGCAAGATCTCAATCTTCAAATTTCAAGCTAGGCACACGTCACAAGTGCGTGCCCTCAAAAATGATGTCATTTGGGAGGAGCAGGGCCTAGAGAGGCTCTTGCTCTCATTAAGATCCTTGGGCACTTTAGCCTTCCCCTTCCGTGGGGGGATATAGGCGGGAAACTTTATTGGACGATGCGTAGGCTCAATTTCTTCCTCCATGCCTTCGTCTCTATCTTCTTCGATGATAAGGTCCTCCAGGTCTTCCTCGTCCTCATCAGTTTCTATGTTAGTGACTTTCCCTTTCTCCTCCATTATTAGCGTGGTGCGCAACGAGTTTCGTAGGGACACACGTACGAGAACCATCGGCTGTTTGTCCTTCTTCGGCCTCAGCATGCGCAATGATTTAGGGATTTCAGCCACAATCTCAGCACTTTTAGGGGCATCCCACACAGTCAGGGCCTGTGCGGCCTCTTCAACGGTCATCTTTGTAATTTCTATAACTTCCTCAGATGCTGCCATCGTGTCCTTCCAAAAATTTATCAATCGCATAATCAAGGGCTTAATCAACGCTTTGCATAGGTCAACCAGGGCTCTGCTCATAATGTGCAGAGTATACAACAACTCAATTTGTAACTGACCAAGAGTTGTTTTCTGGGAAACCCTTTGTAATTTATAGCGCCTTTTGAATTTGAATTCGACTATTTCCCCCAAATCCCATTCGTTAATGCTCCCTTGGCAGTAGATTTTCCCAAATATTTCCCATAAATCGCTTCTTAAATACCTGCTGCCTGCTCCATTTGGTCTCAAGTCGAGCACCACATCATGAATAGTGAGTTCAATGGTCACTTTTCGGCCATCCCGCGTGGCAGCACAGCCCCCCTTGCACGGTTGCAGACCTTGTGACACCTTACTCCTGCGCGTAGCTCCAAAATTGTGCAGCTCCTAAGTACAGTAGTTTATAGTCCTGTGCCTCCTTTCAACTACCTAGAGCACTAAGACTCTACTTCCCTGGGCTAGTCAGGTGGCTGGTTGAAGGGATTTACTCTCTTTAATCAGACTCTTATGTTTGACGTTTTGTGTGGCCTTGGAGAGTTAACTCTCCACTCGCCTAATCCAAGGCCCTAAAATCCTAAACTTGTTGGTGTAATAACTAAAACAAAAAGTTCTAGTGGATTTTAATTAAGCGCTTGATTTTATTAGGCTGTTCTTTAAGTCAAAGGTAATGGAGGTGAAACTTGTGGTGTTTTATGGACGCAAAAGAAATTAATAAAACCTAGCTACATGCACATGCACTTTTGTTTTCGATGAATAGCAATTTCTATGGGGTTCAGAAGGCACTTGTAATATAAACAAAATTTATTTCCTTTTTCTTTTCAGACTCCACACTCACAAAAACTAACAAAACTAAATATGCCTAAAAAGAGATGCAAATCTTTCCCTAATGCAAGAACTAAATGTGGATGCACGATTCAAAGACTACTCTAAAAACAAAGAAGGAAAGTTGCTGCTTTACCAAATTTTGTCTTGCCACTGAAATGCTTAGATAGAAGATGATTTGTTACTAATCATTTCGTCCAAACAATAAAAACAAGTTTTAAGATAAAAAACAAAGCACTTTCACTTCGCAAAAAAGGAAATCAGATGAGAAGCAAGTTTAAGAAAGCGAAACTCAAAAACTTTCAAAAGATTTTCTTTCAATCAAACCAAAAAGTCTTTTTCAAAGGAAAACTCTCAAAAAAAACTGACACTAATGATTGATAAACAAGCCACCAAACACTTTTGTGAATTGACACCTTTCAAATGATGAAAACTCAACAAAAATAAAATGTGTTCGAAAACGCTTTTGACAATCAAAAGCAGCAATGAAAGTCCAAGAAATCAAAAGACAAGTTTCAAGGAAATGGTAACAAACAACTTTCCCGAAACGAAGGAGCAAATGGTCATAAAAATGATTTCGTTAAGCAAACACAAATGTCATGAAAACAAAATGGACACAAAGATTTTAAGACAATCTTCCCACTCTGCCGAAACAGAGCAATCAAGATTCTTAAACAGAAACCTTGTGTGTCAAAAATCAATGACGCTTGCAATCAACGAAAAACAAGACTAGCACTCCTAGAGAGAGTTCGAAACAAGATGCCCCCTGTTAAACTGACCCAAACCACCAGACAGACATTCAGCCAAAAGAAAAATTATAAATCTTGAAAATTATGTGATATACGCGCCTGCAATTATTTGCAGAATGCGTGTACACGCGACTGTAACTAAGGAAACCTGCGTATACGCGGGTTTACTTAGTGCAACTTGCGTATATACGCTTCTGTAATCCAGAAAAAGTGCGTATATGAAATGTTTCAAGAAAAATAAAAAACACAAACTGAAAAACTGGAAAAGCTTGGAGTTCAAGAAAATATCAGACAGTCAGAACCAACAAACAGAGGGACTGAGCCTTGATTGGCTTGAGGACTACCCAAACTAGGAACAACAAGAGTGTTGTCCCCAGCGGAGTCGCCAATTCTGGTTGAAGGGAAAGTACCCCTAGAGTCCTTTGGGCTGAGACTCTACCAGACTGAAAATTGCTTATACAAAGAAACACACACACACAGCCATCTTTTTTACTTTTAAGCAAATTCTAATGTTTAGGGTACATACCTAAGGTCCTACGTCCGAGAAGACCGTTAGGGTGCAAACCCTTCTTGGAGTTCCCTTCTTCTTTCTCTGACCTGCAAGACAAACAAATCAAAGAACACAACAGTACATGTATAGAAGTTTATGTATAAATCATCTTTATGCTATGAAGTTAGTTATAAATAATATTTAAGTAACTACTTTCATAAGAATTCAACACAAGAATCTCATAAGCATAAAGAAAGATTATTCGGGAACAAAGACGTGTTTCTTTATATATAAAGGCAAATAAAGTACATATATCGGAAAGATATCACCTGAACACCTTCAGCAGGCTCCAAGCAAGCTTCCTCCCGGATTCGTTCCAGCCTCCAGCCTCCAGCGAGAGCTCCTTCCAAGTCTTACTCAATGATGATGTCAAGGATGAATGATCACCAATACACATGGAAACAAGGGTTTCCTATGCAAAATGGGGGAAGTGTAGGATGCACCAAGGACTTCAGACCTGGTCTAAAGGGAAAAATCTCAGCATAATAATCTTGCTCTCCTTTCTCTCTCCCCTTGGCCTTCCCTTTGATGTCTTTTTATACCCTCTCCAAAGTAGTTTTTTAGTTAGGAGTTGGTTGGGAACAGTTGGGCCACGGGCACTAACAGGTGATCCAGCAGGTAAACCCGCGATCACCGCCCGAAAAAGAGGAAATTATATTTTTTTAAGTGTTTTAATAGATACACGCGGGTTGGGTATGACAGACCCGCGTGTACACGCGTTTAACACAGGGCAAAGTCGCGTACAGGGAATAAAACACTGTTTTTTAAATTTTTGGACCAGGTCTGGAAGGAGGGGTTGCCCTAGGCCATAAGTGCAGCATCACAAACCATAAGAGTGAGATTTGGAGCTATAACAGTGGCCGCGCCATCTATATAAGGTTTGAGCCAGTCATCCATCACTTTTCGTGAAGGTCTACGATTAGTCCTTGCGGACCTTTAACAATCAATTTTCCTACTTACGTGCATCAGAGAGCAGTCTTAAATTAAGGTTCACACGGATTTGCTTAAGTTATTAGTAAACTTCAAAGAATTCATTAGAGCCTTCGCGAAAATACTTAAACATGCTTTGCATACATTATTAAGACTTAATCAAGAGAATTGCGTAACATTCAATCAATATCTCATAAAACAAATCATTCATCGACAACATATAACATTAACAGATATAAACAGAAAGACTCAGGATTTCTTGGAAAACTGTCTTTATTGACCTTCAATTCAAGGTTATAGACTCAAAACTACGGAGCACACACAACTGCAGGGGTCCACACACTCAGCTTCGGAATCTACCTAGGCCTCTACGCACTCAACTGTAGAGACTTTACATGGGTGAATCTCAAAATTGACCCAAAACTTTACATAAAATAAGGGACTAAGCCCCTTTGGCTCCTATTCATCTATGCGCTCCACATCCACAAGTTGTAGAGACTTTACATTATTTACAAAACTATACCAAAGCTTGGGTTATATTAACCCCAAACTAACCCAGGGGACCCCATCCCAACAATGATGGAAGGTAAAATGTGACTAGGATTGGTACAATCACCTTACAGAGGGAGTCAAGCACACCTCTTAGACTCAAGGATGTCATGTTCATTCCAGGCCTAAAGAAGAATCTCATCTCTATTACAATTTCAGAATACTATGGTTATGATGCGATATCTAAAAAATGGAAATAATTCTTGAGACACATAGCCACAGGATAAATGAAGTAGATTGAGGTTCGTGTGAAGAACCTCTATAAGTTAGATGTGGAATATTGTGTTGCATTAAGCACTAAGGCAAAGAAAGTGTAGTGATGCGATGTTGGTGAACTTCGGCACAAAAGACTTGGCCATTCACGTAGAGTGGACTGAGGTCTCACCCGAAGTAGTATGGGGGGGGGTGCTGGAACCAGGTTTCCACAACCTTGAGATGTCTGAGGGGTTGACTTGGTCCAACTACTAGTCCTTGCATGTAGGTTACGCACTTCCCTAGCCTTCACACCCTGATGTACTCACCTTCACGCAGTCCTAACTAGGGGCTGTGGGGCTTCTTTGCTGCTGGAGCAGCGCTATACACTATTTCCCCAAGTTCTGCTTACTTATCTTCCTACACATGTTAGTTATCTTTGCGCAAATGGATGTCTTACGTTAGATTTCTATATACAACACGCTCATATGAGTTCGCGCAGAAAATAAACAATACACTTGCAATTTACTCCCAATAATACTTTAAACAGGAAAAAATACACAAAAATATGATGAATCTTCTCTTTATTAATGCTTCCAATGGTTATAGACTCGACCTGCTTGCGCACTCAGCTGCAGGGGTCTGCTCACTTAGCTGTGAACTACTAGGCGTCAACGTACTCAGCTGCAGGGATCTGCTCACTCAGCTGCGAAATACTAGGTGTTAGCACACTCAGCTGCAGAGCCTTCTCCTACTCTATGACCCAAAGACACACTTTACACTTCGACTTAATCTCTTAGATTCATCATGCTTCTATTTTGTTCCTTCCTTAAATATCTTCTATGCTTAGAGCCTCGCTCTATTTATACAATCCCATGGTCTACGAACCATGGGTAGGTTTATCAAGTTGACATTCATTACAAAAACAAGGACGAACAACCGTATGACTCTATTATGACTTCGCGCTCCATGCCCAAAAATTGTGGATATTTTACAAAGGACTTGGTCAAAACTTGGGCTTTAAGCCCCAAAACATGCCGTGGGGGGATTCCATGCCCAATAAGTCCCCAACACAAACATCGTGACTCGTCCTCGAGTCACTTTGTTGATGCGGAGATCTTCGCGTGGAGTCCCTCCAACTTCGCTTGAACCACTACAAGGTTGGGAGTGCATTGGGCGGCTACCTGCTTTGTCTCCTGTACACATTGTTCTGAGACCGCGGTGTTGGAACTGCTTCCCTAGACCTGTTCCTACGTGCCCTGCATTTGTGCGAGCTTGCCTTCAATTGTTGCTATGATAGTGGAGGCCTCGTCGATCCAAGTCTGAACATGTGCCTTCAAGATTGCTTCTTTGTGCCGTGCTACGTCCACCTACTCTTTCAGCGCTTTAGCCTGTTGCATGCGTGCGAGCCTCTGAGTGAGGGCCATTGTCTGCACAGTCCCTTTGATGTTGTCATACTATTGTTGGAGCTCACACGCCTTTGTATCTAAGCACTAGATGTTGGGGCCCTCTTGCAGACTCGTGAGGACTTCAAATGACTCCTCCAACATCCTTGTGTAGTCCCTTACTGCACTGCCAATCTCATCCAGCCCTGATGCAATAGCGTTGGCGCGATGTTCTCTTAGTTTCGGAGGGGTGGACGGCTGCGCCTTCAATTGCAACTCTGTTATCTAAAGGTTTAGCTCCAAATAAACCTTGGTCATTTCTTCCTGCACTTATTGCACCCTTGCTGCTAGTCTATGGATGTGCGCCTCTGTTGGGATGGCCAGTTCAGGGACCATTTGACAAGCTTCGTCTAGTACCTGTACCGTCTTCCTATTCTGTGACACCACTTTGTCACGTTGTAAGTTCAACTGCTCCATGTTGATCTTTTGCTCACTTAATAATCGCAGTGTGTGACTCTCCCTAGCCCATAGCTTTGCAGTAATCCCATCCCGCAGAACGTACAACGTCTCCCATGGGAGCGCAACCATGTTGATCCCAATACCTTTGAGTGAGCTAATCGTAGGCCTGTCGGCCTCATTTGTGGTGACCAGTGCCCCTTCTGGCAGCAAGATGATGTTTTTTGTTTGGGCGCACAACGTCTGCTCTGCTGCAGTTGTCCCTACTACGAGGCTGGTCGAGAGGGTACTAGCCTGAGGAGTGCGCACCTGCAACTCATGTAGTTGTGCTCTGAGGGCCCCCAACACAATCTAGTTCTCTTGCGCAAAGTTCTGGAGGGCCTCGGAGGTGAAATCATGCACCATCTCATCGATGTTGTGCAGATCACCCTCAGTAAGGTTGATCGGGTCAATAGACAACTTTGATACCTTGACCTTCTTACGCGGCCCCATCTGATTAGTTGGGCACTGGTGTTAGGCAACAGATCCCCCCATAGCAGGTTTTTGGGGCTTGTAGCTCGAATTTTGGTCAAATGTAATGTAAGACCATGCAAAATGTGGGCACGGAGCGCGAGAGTCTAGGGTTGTCTACCCTAAAATATTGTAATTTAATATAGAATGTGTCGGCCTACCCATGGTCCGCAGACCATGGGAATGTATAAATAGAGCGAGGCTCTAAGTGTAGAAGTAAGTTTTTGGTTAAGTCTTGCTTTGAAGGGATATGGTTTTTGGATAAGGATTTTGCTCTAAGTCTGTATGTCCGAGTCTTGGGTGTAGGAATAGGAAGAGGCTCTGCAGCTAAGTGCGCAGAGGCCTGGTAAAGTTTGTAGCTGTGTACGTGGACCCCTGTAGCTGAGTGCACACGACGGAGTTGGGATTGTAACGAAACAAAATTTTAATAAAAGATAATTTGATTATGAAATATTGTGCAATCTGCTCGTAGATTTGTGTGTCTATGCTTTTGTTATAGTCTTATGCATCTCTTTACAGTTTATGATTGTGCACACTTGTTATGAATGTTGAATGATTAATAAGACTAATGGGCCCACAAAATTAAGTCAGATCTATAATAATACCACAATAAGGATAAAGGATCTAGACAGAGCCTCTTCGCACTCTTTACAGGGCTATACAAAGGTCAGGTAGCTGCGTGGAGAAGTGCACGTGCACAGGATCGGTTCACGAACATCCTAAACTTCATCAAGACATTCCTAGGGTGTGGAAACCTGGTTCCAACACCCTCCCATACTACCTTGGGTGAGACCTCAGTCTGCGCATCGCGGACTGTTGCTGAAAGGGTCGGTACTTTCGGGATTTGTTTGGCGAAATCACTTCTGAACCTGGGTCAAGCCCCAACAAGCCAAAAAATGGTTCCGTTGCCAGGACCGGGATCTGCCTAAGGGATGTCTAATGTCAGAACACTGGAATCCTATGAAGAAGGAAATTGAAGATTGGTTGGATCAGAAGTTTCACGAGTTCATGACACAGGAAAACAAAACTCCACAGATATCTGAGAAGAGGTGGCTGGATCGCTACGTATATACGGAAATCCACGAGATCTTCTTCAAGTTATTCTCTTTAGAGCTATATGATTAGATCGCGAGGTTAGATGACAGCCAGAGAAGGTATAAGATCGAGCAACCGATAGTGTGGACTTTGGAATTAGTGCGCAGACTAGAGGCATCAAAAGATAAGATCGCGCGGGACGTGGACCATTGGCTCGACCGGATAATAGGGGGATTTATCAATGAGTTCACAGTAGACACGACTGTGAGCTATAGCGAAGCAAAACGACATTTTTTCAAGGGACCGCGAGGTAGGTACATCAAATCCCTGAATACCTAGATTAAGATGTTGTTATGTGAAAAGCAGGTTATGCGAATACATTAATGATTGGAACGACGTGGAGCGGAAAGATCTACAAAGGGATCAAAGGGTTAAGAAACAGTCCTTTAATTTCACCTCCATGAGTGAGTGAGGAAGAGCATGCTCAGGTTTCCTCGAGAAGTGCCATCAGTTTGATAAGGCAGCACGTTCCGTAGTTATCACCTCCATTTACGCCTTCACCCGTTTCACCTATTTCACCTCCACCACCACCACCACCACCACCACCACCTCCACCACCCCCACATTTTAGCATGGCGAGCATGATCAAGTTACCCATATTTAGAGGAGTATGGAATGAGGATCCAGACCAGTTCTGGTTCGTGGTAAGAGTAGTGTGGGAAGCACAAGTGGTCACGAATGACAACATTAAAAAGGCCACATTGGTAAGCAGACTGTAGGATCACGTAATGACATGGTATATCAAGCACACGAATGATCACCCAAATGCAAGAATAGTGGAGATCCATAATGCACTGAACAGAGAATTTAGCTGGCTAAAATTGGAGACACAGTCAATCATCGGATTTAAAGAGATTGCGATGCTTCCAGGAGAGACCCCCTGGGATCTGGATCAGATATTGAAGAGTACAATCCACGAGGCTAATATGATGCTAACTGTTAGGATATTCCGACACATAGGATATAGTTAAGTTCAACTTGGTCTAGTGTAGAGTTAGGTATAGAGTTAGGTAAAGTGTGTTTCTTTACCTTTGTAAATTTTGTAACTTACAATCCGACGGTCAGGATATGTAGTGATCCGACGGTTCACTCTCTCCTCGGTATTACTGACACTTGATCCGTGGCTTGACACCCGATTGGTCCATGAGTTCTATTTAAAGCGCATGGAGGGTCATTGTTCGGGTAATCCGTGCATGAGAGAAGCTTATGTAAATTTTCATTCTTTGATTAATAAATTGCCTGTAGTAGCCACGTTGGCGCAGGCTGTGGACTGTTTCCCTCTTTGAGGGTTTTAACCACGTCAAAAATACTGGTGTATTGATCTGTGATTTGGTTGTGAGCGGTGTCCTTTTGGTGTTCTTTCTGAGGAACTTACCCTGTAAATTCCTACATGGTATCAGAGCTATTTGAGGGCCGCGTCCGTTGGTGATCCAAATCTGAAGCCGGTAGAACTGCATGCGGCTGTCGTTTCCTAGATCTGCTGTTTCTGACTGCTTTCGGGCTGAGAGGACTGCTCTGTTGCATTCGGAGCATCTGTTCCAGTGAGGAACCCCTTTCGTTTCACGCGAAAAGGTTTCCGGTAGCCCTAGCTGCGTCGTTTTTCAGATCGGGAGGTATACAGTGTTTTTGCAGTTTACTGTTATTTTCTCTCTGCTTATTTCGGTTTCGGTTTATTTAGCCTTTTTTTTAAACCGGATCTATACCTTTCATCTCTGCGTATGCTCTTTGCCCTGCGACTCTGTGCGATCTGGGCAAATCAGAAACAGAAAGGAAGGATTTTTCTCATGCGTATGCTCTTTTCCTCGCACCTTAGTGTGATCTCGGAAAATCAGAAACATTGAGAAAAATATTTAGTTTTTCGGCTAAAGCTAACTTTGAGATTTTTTTTAAAAATATCTAGTTTTTTGGCTAAATCTAACTTCGAGCCGCAAGGTTCGTTTTTCTTTGCATATTCGTGTTGGGTTTTGTGTTTTGTGTTTTGTAGGGAAAAAGAGCTTTCTCAAGGCAAGCACGCAAACCAAGGCCCCCCCCCTCTCTCTCTCTCTCTCTCAAATTTTTTGTATAGATCAATTGGTTCAAAGCTATTTTAAGAGAGTAGAGGTCTTGGGTTCAAGTCTCCATTTTGTGGGGGCGGATTTTTTCATTCCCGCACATTCGCGCACTTTGCCGGCAACTTTAACAAATGTTTTTCAAAAAGCCATAACTTCTTCATCCGGAAGCCTTTTTCAGAGCCGTTTTTTTTAAAACAGCCTAATTTTTCGAGATCTATCCATTGGAACACTTACTTTTAGTATCTTCAGCTTCAGTTTAAAAAAAAAAAATGGAAATTCCATGCCAAGTCATTCTTGACAGCACTAACTACTTCCAATGGATAGCCTACATGGAAGATTTACTTAGAAGTAAAGGTCTCTACAGAATAGCCACAGACCAAGAGAAGAAACCAAAAGATGAAGACAAGGCTGCAAAATGGGAAAATAGACAAGATCAAGCACGTGGTTTGATAGGGATGTCTATTTCTCCTGATCTTAGATTCCATATTGCAGAACTTGAGACTCCTCATGAAGCATTGGAAAAACTCACTAAAATTTTTGGGATTAAAAATGAAATTAGAGCCCATCAACTTGAAAATGAGTTGCTTACATTAGATCCTAATAATTTTTCTTGCATTGAAGATTTCTTGTCCAAATTCAAGACCCTTAGATATCTTTTGGAAGGTGTTAAGATTAAGAAAGAAGATAGTAACCTTATTTATTCCATCCTTACTAAGTTGGGACCAGCCTACTCTGTATTTGTTTCCACCTTCCATTCTACAAGGGAAGCTTTCATTTGTCAAGGAAAAGACTACAAGGCCCCTTCCTTTGACTCTTTTTGTGATTCTTTAATAAGAGAACAAGAAAAACTCTTACACCTTGGTCTTCTTAATCTTGGAAACTCTTCCACGAAAGCGTTAGCCGCCCAGCAGCAACCAAATTCAAAGAATCCTAAGAAGTCATATCCTCAAAAGAATGGTCCTAAACCAACTCAGCCTCAAAATGAAAGATCATTTCAGCAAAATTATAAGACCAATAAAAACAAATGGAAGAAGACTGATAGACATTGTAACTTTTGTAATCGAGATGGCCACTTAGAATCTAAATGCTTTAAGAAGATGGAAGCCTTGGAAGCCGCAATGAAGAAACATAACATCCATGTGGAGCATACTTCAACTTCAACTTCCGGAATGGCACTTTCTGCATGTCGTTGTCAATCATCTCAGTCTGGTTATGCATTAAATGTATCTTCTTCCTCTCCTTCTCATGAGTGGCTCATTGATTCTGGAGCCTCTTATCACATGGCCAAAAACCAAGACATGTTTTCTTCTTTAAATGATTGTAACACCAAAAATATATATGTTGGTGATGATAGATCTCTTAATGTTGTCGGGACTGGAACTGTTCATCTAGACAATGGTCAGTTTAATGATGTATTATGTGTTCCAACCTTATCCTGCAACCTTCTATCTGTATATCAGATAACTCATTCAGGTGAAGGTAAAATTGTTGAATTTTCACCTCATGATGTTGTAATCAAGGATCTAAGAGATCCTAAACAGATTCTAGCTACTGGTATTGCTGATGATTCCACAAGGTTGTATAAGTTTCACAACTTTGGGTCATCAAATCTTCCCTCAGTATTTGTTGCTCATAATGATGAAGTGAGCAAACTTTGGCATGAGCGATTTGGTCACTTAAACTATCGCTCCCTTCAGCATCTATGTAAAGAAAATATGGTGACAGGTCTTCCTATGGTATCTTGCAGAGATGGTGTTTGTTCCGGATGTGTACTCGGAAAACATCATCGGGACAATTTTGACAAACGTGCCTCTTGGCACGCCTCAACCCCTTTACAGCTTGTGCACAGTGATTTATGTGGTCTACTTCCTGTTGCTTCATTCTCTGGCTGCAAGTATTTCTTAACTTTCATTGATGATTTCTCCAGACGCACTTGGGTATACTTCTTAAAACTCAAGAGCAAAGTATTTAACACTTTTTTGGCCTTCAAAGCCTTTGTTGAAAAACAATCTGGACATCAAATTCTTAAGCTAAGAACTGATAATGGTGGAGAATATGTTAAAAACACATTCATCAACTTTTGCACCGAAAATGGAATTCAAATGCAACATACTGTTCCATACACTCCACAACAAAATGGTGTAGCTGAAAGAAAAAATCGCACCTTAAAGGAAATGGCTAATTGTATGCTGCAATCTAAAGGACTCAGTCTTAGTTTTTGGGCCGAAGCAATTAATTGTGCAAATTATATAATCAATCGCACTCCTACTAAGGTTCTAGAGAATATCACTCCAGAAGAAGCTTGGAGTTCCATTAAACCAGATGTAAGTCACTTTCGTGTTTTTGGAAGTGAAGCATGGGCCCATATTCCAGATGAAAAGCATAAAGCTTTAGAACCTAAGAGTGAGAAATGTACTTTTGTTGGATATTCTGAAGATGTAAAAGGTTATAGACTTATTCCATTTAAGTCCAAAAATGTTATCATTAGAAGAGATGTAAAATTTGATGAAAATAAATCAGCCTGCGAGCCTAGTCCGGCGGATGTGCCACCTCTTCCTATCTCTTCTACTTTTGAAAACATTTCTTCTTCAGATGATGAAAGTGAGGATGATAATCCTCCCCCACCTTCTCAGGATCCTCAACTTCCAAGATGGGTCCGTGCTACTCGGGATGCAGCAGGTGATCTTGCCGGTGATCCTACAGATCAACGACGTACACGTTCTCAGTTTGAAAGAGCCTCTTCTTTACTGGCTCAAGCTCCAGTAAATCATGATCCTGACACTTTTGCAGAAGCTTCAGGCCATCCACATTGGGAAGCAGCTATGAATGAAGAATATCATTCATTGTTGGCAAATGATACATGGGATCTTGTTCCTCTACCAAAGGGACGCAAACTTGTTAGATGTAAATGGGTTTACAGAACCAAGTATGGACCAAATGGGAAAGTTGATAAACATAAAGCTTGTCTTGTTGCTAAGGGCTTTTCACAGGTTGAAGGCATTGACTACACTGAAACCTTCTCCCCTGTTGCCAAAATGAACTCTATCCGCCTTGTTCTTTCCCTTGCTGCCTCTTTAAAATGGGAAGTCCATCAGATGGATGTTAAATCTGCCTTCTTGCATGGGGACTTGCATGAAGAAATCTATATGGAACAACCCATTGGCTTCATACAAACAGACTCCAACCTTGTTTGTCGACTTAAGAAATCCCTTTATGGTCTCAAGCAAGCTCCTCAGGCTTGGTATGCCAAAATGGATAGCTTTCTTTTAGAATCTGGCTTTTCTAGGTGTTATTCTGACAATACTGTCTACACCAAGAAAGTGGGCAACTCTCTTATCATCCTTGTTCTTTATGTTGATGATCTTATTCTTACTGGTAGTGATCCCAACCTTATAAACCATGTGAAGTCCAGCCTTAAAAAGAAATTTGAAATGACAGACTTAGGACACTTACACTATTTTCTCGGTCTTCAAGTCTTGCAATCCAAGGAGGGTATTTTCCTTTCCCAGTCCAAGTATGCTTGTGATATTCTTTGTCATTTTCACATGGAAGACTGTAAGCCAGCCCCTTCTCCCTTTCAGTCTGGAGTCAAACTTTCAGTCTCTTGTACTTCTCCTGAAGTTGATGCTACCTTATACCGTCAACTTGTAGGAAAACTCTTGTATTTAACCCATACTCGTCCTGACCTTTCCTTTGCTGTTGGCCTTGTTGCTTGTTTTATGCAAAACCCCCGTGAAAGTCATTGGAAAGCAGCTAAAAGAATACTTCGTTATGTTTGAGGTACAGTACAGTTTTGGATTCATTACAGTGCCAAAGCAGCTCCTCTATTAGTTGGTTTCACTGATTCTGATTGGGCTGGTGACCCTGATGATCGGAAGTCTACTGCCGGTTATGTCTTCACTCTTGGTTCAGGACCTATTACATGGGCTTGTAAGAAACAGGCTGCCATTTCTCTTTCGTCAGCAGAAGCAGAGTATCGTGGTGCCGTGGAAGCTAGTAAGGAAGCCTTGTGGCTTCGTCAGATCCTATCAGAGTTTGGCTTTGAGCAGCAGCATCCAACCACACTTATGTGTGATAATCAAAGTGCCATTCAGCTATGCAAAGATCCAGTCCAGCATCAGCGCAGCAAACACATTGAACTACACATGCACTTCATCAGAAAGCTCATTCATGACCATGTTCTTGAAGTGCAATATTGTTCAACAGATGATCAAGTTGCAGACATCTTCACAAAGGCTCTCACAGAGGCGAAGTTCACTAAACTTCGATATATGCTTGGAGTTCAGGAAGTTGTCACTAAGGGGGGATAGGCTCTAGTGCCTCCTTCCTTCTCCTATTGTGTCATATTTGTAAATCCTTCAATCCTATCCCAAGTTGTTCTTAAGGGGGGATGTTAGGATATTCCGACACATAGGATATAGTTAAGTTCAACTTGGTCTAGTGTAGAGTTAGGTATAAAGTTAGGTAAAGTGTGTTTCTTTACCGTTGTACATTTTGTAACTTACAATCCAACGGTCACGATATGTAGTGATCCGACGGTTCACTCTCTCCTCGGTATTACCGACACTTGATCCGTGGCTTGACACCCGATTGGTCCATGAGTTCTATTTAAAGCGCATGGAGGGTCATTGTTCGGGTAATCCGTGCATGAGAGAAGCTTATGTAAATTTTCATTCTTTGATTAATAAATTGCCTGTAGTAGCCACGTTGGCGCAAGCCGTGGACTGTTTCCCTCTTTGAGGGTTTTAACCACGTCAAAAATACTGGTGTATTGATCTGTGATCTGGTTGTGAGCGGTGTCCTTTTGGTGTTCTTTCTGAGGAACTTACCCTGTAAATTCCTACACTAATGGATGTGCAACACTGCACGTGGTTTGTGGTGCCTTTGACACCACACCTGAGGATGACACTGTCACAACAAAATCTTTCAACTTAGGTCGAAGCGTTGGAATTGGCGATGAGGTTGGATGAAACACTGATATAGGATCCTGGGTTGGGAGTCCAAAAGATCCACGCGCAACTACAGAATCTATGCTTGGAGATGCAGAGTTTGAAGCAAGATAGGGCGTCGCAGCTAGAGGTGAGCAAAGAAGTGTGGTGCATAAAATGTAAAGGCCAGGGCCACGACAAGGATCATTATCCAGTATTCACGAACTACTTGGCAGGAGGGGGACCAATGTTGTTGAGACCTGAGGCACAGGCAGGGCCAAGTGCGACACCCACGCTCTGGTGCACGATTTGTTAGGTGGGAGGAAAGCACACGACAAACAATTGTCATTTGTTGTAGAAGTATAAACAGACTCCCCAACAGCTGTTTTGCAATTTTTGTAGATCAGTGGGCCATGAAGAGCGTACTTGTCGTAGCTACGAGTTAATGATGGAGCAGAACCCAGCATATAGAATGCAAACGAAAATGCGAGACCTTGAACCAGCCGCGGGGATGGCGCGCCCTGGATTTCAAGGGCGAGGTCAAGGATGAGGAGGAATGGGGCCAGGAATGGGCCGCAGAAAGTTAGATTGTTACAATTACAGAGGACCAGGGCACTACGCTCGCAATTGTACCAACTCAATGAGAATATCTTGTTCGTACTGTGAGCAGTTTGATCATGAAATGATAGATTGTCCTACATTGATCACACAGATGTGCGAGAAAGGGGTACTACAACCTACTTCGACTCAGAATATCCAAATGATGAGGTTTGAACCGCATGAAGAAGACCCCAACGTGAACATGATGCTCAGAAGTGGCGCGACCATAGGGGAAGACAAGGGGAAGCAGCTCGAGGAAGATACATGGGTTCACAAGGCTCCTACAAAGGAACTTGAGTTTGACTTGGAATGCAAGAAGGAGACGTTTATGGAAGCTAAGAAGAGCTTCACGGAGGCCTCTACTTCAGGTAGTAAGGATCAACTAGAGACAAGGATGGATCCTTCTATGCTAACTACCTTTTTAGAGACATGCATGAAATTGTTGCGCGATAATAAGGCGGTTAAAGAACTACAGGAGTTGATAACTAGGTGTGCAAGGTCAGGGGAACAACACATAGTCCAGAAACTGGGAAAGCATGTAGTGCGCACTGGGAGGGAAATGAGATTGACGGCACAAATTGACGAATTTGAAATGGATCAGGTAATTCTAGACTTGGGTTCGGATGTGAATGTGTTACCAAAGCAGACATGGGAACACATGGGCAGGCCCACATTGTAGTGGTCCCCTATTCAACTACGGATGGTGAACCAACAAAATATCTTTCCCATGGGAAGGTTGCAAGGGGTAACAGTGGATATTGAAGGTGCGAGCATGCAAGCGGACTTTGAGGTAATAGAGATTGTGGATGACAACAACCCTTACCCCGCGTTGCTAGGAATAGACTGGGCCACTGATATAAATGGAGTCATCAACCTGAAGAAGTGGAAGATGATATTTGAGAAAAAGTCTCTACGTGTAGTGGTTCCACTAGATCCAGCCGAAGGAGCGCGCTACATCGAACCTGTGCGCGACAATGATAGTGATGATGAGATGCATTGCATTTACCAGATAACAACGCAAGACTAGGATTGGGTAAACCTGACTGTAGATGGGAGAATCTCATGGGAGCGCGATAGTTCCTGTACTTCGGATTCAAATGAAGAGATAGAACATTGGCAGAATCGGTTGCACGGAGTGAAAATGCTAAATTGCAACATGATGATTAGATCACTGCGGTGCGTGGCAACCGAAGAAAGGGAACTGCCAACATATGATGGGGTAACAGGAGTGGATGAATTCTTAGACAAATTTGAAAGTGAAATACCGGAACAACAGTGGTACGATGTGCTGGAATGGGCATTACATGCGACACTTGCATGATGGTGGAGTACATATCAGAAGACTATGGGGAATTGGTGCGAATGTAGAAGATGGATGTACTTATGGTTTGGAAGTCCCCAGTCTCAAACGCGAGCCGGGAAGCTAGGACAAAGCAGTCTTGCATGCCCACCTATGTCGATGGGTGCAGGCATGTGCTGTGCAAGCACGTCCCAAACTAAGGATCAAAAATCAGAAACTGACGCGGCAGTAGGAAAAGAGACAAACATTCCACGTCATAGCCTTCACAAAACTATGTGGAATCATGAGTAGAGTCTACCAGACAGAATGAACTGACTGGGACCTGTGTGTGCCAGCAGTCTGATGGGCCTATAGGGCCATGTGCAAGAACCTGAGCGCAGAAATGGTTTTGAGGACGATGAGCAGAGTCAAGGCCATAGCTTTGGGAAAGAATCCTCACACAATCACTCCTATAATTTCGACAACGTGAAGGGACCAGAGCGAAGAGATTATGCAGCCACGCGAGGATGAACATATGCAGATTCAAGAAGCCATTTAGTGAGGGAACCTTGAGCTTCGCTAATGCAAAGAAGATTGGGTACGACTGAATCAAGAAAGAATATTAATGGATGAGGATATCAGGAAGCTAGAAACCAAAATCTTGGAAGCATTATGCGTTGACAGAAGGACGGGGCCACGTATGGGCAAACCTACCACCACATTAGAATATTGTTGACAAGAGTTTTTTACTATACTACTGTGGTTGAAACTGCACCTTATCAAACAAACTCACTAAGGAAGCGCACTGCATAAGGAAGAACGCGAGGCATTGATGGGCGTGAGGGTAACTAAGGGATGCTTGCAGACTGGACTGAAAGGTGACTTGAAGCCTCGCACTAGTAGTAAAACCACTTGATTATCCCTAAGAAGCACAGTCTCAATGCTCCAAGTAGTTGAAAGAGGGCGTGGGACTATAAATGAGTCTGTATGGGAGCTGCGCGACACATAAGTTGTACGTAGGATCAGTATGATGCACAGGACGCGTTCACGCACAAGGAGCTGCTTTGCCACACAGACAGGCTGGAAAGTGACCATTGGTGTCACTGTTCATGACAAGATGGCCAATTTAAGACAACGAGGAGCAGACGGTGGGCAATTAAGACATAAAGTCAGAACTATATTTGGGAATATCTGTCGCCAGTCTCGCATTAATGAGCCGAATCTGGGGGGAGCAGTTGAATTTGAATTCAAAAGGGCCTACAAAACATAGGTGGCCCTCCATTGAATAACCCTTGGCATTTTGAAAATTAAAGCGGGCATGAACCTGACGAATTTGGAGGTTGTAAGAACAAGTCCGTGGTTTAAAGCATTGCCAAAGGAGACACAGGATTCCCCGATCAGAATAATGTCAAAAACCAAGGGATCCGCGCCGAGCTCTATGCCACCGGTAGGAGATGCACCAGAAATCCCTAAATTACCCCAAACGCTGAGGCCCAAAAAGGACCCACAAGCAGCAAGACCGGTCCATATGTCTCCGCGAAATCCTTCGTTCGTCAAACTGTCAATGGAAGAAAAGGGAAAAATGGTTATTATTGAGAGTGATGATGAGGAGGAGGATCCACAGACCTTTGTAGAAGAGATGGAACCAGAGGAAGAGATGGAAGAAGACATCCAGTTGGTATGCACCATAACAAAGTTGCCCAAGTATGTCCCTCCATGGAAAGGGAGGGTAAAGGTACCTAAAGATTTGGATGACGTTAAAAGCACACTCAACACCTTGTTCCTCCCCAAGGGAGTTCAGTTTGAAGGTTCAGTTGTGGGCCGTGTACTCACTATGAAGTTTAAAGACTGGGACCTCGTGGATAGCGAGAAGTTCCCTCATTTGGAAACTAGATAGCTGATGGAACAAAGCAAGGAGGGGGTAGTTACAACACTGCAGCCACGGACATGGTTGCGCGGGGTGGAGGAGGCTAGGCTACTCCACCTCCTATCCATTCCACACTTTCATCGGGCCCCAATCACAATATTTATCATCAGGAAACTACTTTGTTTGGTGCACGATGGGTACTTGTGGCTGGAGGAGCCCATTCCCATCACGACAGAGCTCATTCATAGGATTTCTCGGCTTCCCTGTATGAGAAGGGACCCCGCGGAAATAGCTAGCATGAGTGGAGACTTGGTGATTGCGGAGGCCATGAAAAATAAATATAAGTTGGAGAAAAAGTAGAAGGGTTACGTTATTACTAGTATTCATAACATATGGGCCCACATTGCTACCCAGTTGTTGGAAGGAAAGGTGATGAGAAAATGTCGTGGCAATGAGGTACCAGCAACGCTCATCGCGCTGGCCGAGCAATGTGCAGAAGGGTACGGTTCTACTGGGTGCAGTTCCTCTACGATGAGTTCCTGACGAACTGCAGGGAGGCCCAAGAGCAGGGTAAGACCTTCCACTATGCGTGGTTGCTCTTATCCATCCTGTTGGTTATAGGTGAGTTGCCTGAGGATAGTTAGTTTCCTCCCCTTGAACAAGACTGGCCAGAGGCAGCAAAATACGCATTGCTATGGGCGATGAAGGATGCCACGCGAATCCGAGAAATCAAGATCTTTTGGGTACTAATGGAGGTGAGCGTACAACTGTGGATCAACAAATGGTCGCGCCTATCTGCCTCGGTATACGACAGTCTGAAGATCTTTGCAGACTTTAAAGTAGATATGCACAATGTGTATATCAAGGTGCAAAAGGATCCAGAGCAGAAGTGGACCACACCCCCCTTCATTGCAATAGATGACACTGTTTTTGCGGTGCTTGACACATGGCCACCGGAATGGCATGCACCAGATCTGGTGGTGCGTGATGAGACAAAGATTCAAAGATAGAAGGCTGTCGCTAAGCTGCTATCACAATAGAAGTGGATTGAATAGCTAGCTGAAGAAGTATGGGCATCTCGGGAGGCAGTGAAGGCTACCGCGAAAAAGACATCAACAGTAGGGGCCGCTACGACATAGGAGGAAAGAGGCCCGAACTTGACCACAGGGCATGGGACAGAGGATACGATGAAAGGCACGGACCCAAGCACCACCTATACATAATTGAAACGGCCGCACGCGACAACACGAACTAGGCCACAGAAGAAGTTCAAGGCTTCCAAGTTGGATGGGGAGCCTATTACACTGACCGAGGGTGACCTATACGACATCGATTGCATAGGTTGTGAAGTCACTAGGGAGGCGCTCTAGGAGGCAATGATGAAGCAATAAAATGTGTTGGGAGCACTCAGGACGCAACTCCAAGAACTTCAGGTGTGGCCCCCACAGCAGGGAATGGTAGCAGCCTACGGGGCTACGGGTCCATCAGCAATCGAGCAGTTGCTGTGGGCCAAAATGGCTAATACCGTCGCACTGCTGGAAGGAGCATTGACAGCGGACAACATGGAGGATAGAGCCGCGGTAGGCCAGCTCAAGGGACTTGGACTAACTTGGCTACCCTCCCACGAGAGATATTATACCAGCTGCAGGATGGAGCAACGGTAGAGCTCCACGCTAGGGAAGGACGTGTAATACATATGCTTAGTGAACAGCGAATCAACATCGAGCAACTGAGCCTCCAACGTGATGAAGCAATATCACAGTCTCAACAGTTGGAGCAAATCGTCGAGGAAGCATGTCACCACATCTCCAAGCTAGAGATTACAACAAATTTACTAGTAGGTATATGGATCCACAAACTGGCCAGTGGATTCTGCGAGGAAAAGGAGGAAGCAACAAGGATCCAACTGAACCTCAACCTGCAGATTGCAGAGCTGAGGATGAAGGCGCAATCCTCTACACCACCGGAAGTCAGAGAGCAGCAGCACCACACCATTCAATTAGGGTTGGAAGCAATAGAGCGTGCCGTATAGGATTTCACAGGCTTGTTAGATCAATCGCTTGTAACCCTCACTTCACTACAGGAAGACCCAATGCTACAAAGGTTAGAGACAGAAACGTGGGAGTTGCAGTGGGCCTATGACAATGTCTAGGGGACCGTGCAGATGCTCACCCTTACTCAGCAGCTGGCCAAGATGAGGGAGGCCCAGGCTCTAAAGGCACAGGTGGACGCCGCGTGTCTGAAAGAAGCAGTGCTTAAAGAACGCATCAAGCCTTGGCTCGAGGAAGCATTCGTTGTCACCACCAAGATCGAGGGAAAGTTGGCACAGATGTAGGGTGTATATGCACTCAGGTAAGGAATTTCACTTGACAATAAAGCATCGAAGATACACGCACAACAGGTACAGCAGACAGCGGAAGAATGTGTTGCGGATGTAAGCGAAGCGTAGTGGTTGCTGGATGAACTTCGCGCGAAGATCACCGCACCAGTCGAGTGACTTGGGACGAGTCATGATGATTGTGTTGGGGGCCTGTTGGGCAGCAAATCCCCCCATAGCAGGTTTTTAGGGCTTGTAGCCCGAATTTTGGTCAAATGTAATGTAAGACCCCACAAAACGTGGGCGCGGAGCGCGAGAGTCAAGGGTTGTCCGCCCTATAATATTGTAATTTAATATAGAATGTGTCGACCTACCCATGGTTTGCGGACCATGGGAATGTATAAATAGAGCGAGGCTCTAAGTGTAGAAGTAAGTTTTTGGTTAAGTCTTGATCTGAAGGGATATGGTTTTGGGATAAGGATTTCACTCTGAGTCTGTAAGTTTGAGTCTTCAAATCTTAATGATGTATCCATGAGCTATATATATATATATATATATATATATATATCTATATATATCTATCTATATATATATATATATATATATATATATATATATATATATATATATATATATATATATATATATATATAGGTTATTAAGGAAAGAAATTAGGTCGGCCATTATCCTATTAGTTATTTATTTATTTATTATTATTATTATTATTATTTTATTTAATTAGCTAATTAATAAGTTAGATAGGTAAATTAATTAATTAATTTATTAATAAGTTAAAGGGAAAAATTAATTAATTAATTTTATTATTTATAGAATTAATTAATTATTATGTTTATTAATTTATTTTTATATAAATTTAATTATTTTAAATAATTGGTTTGATTGATTTATTAATTTGTTTAATTAATTACTTACTTTGTTTGATTAATAAATTAAAAGAATGGATTAATTAATTAATTTTATTATTTATTCTTTATTAATATGTTTATTAATTTATTGAATTATTAATTAATTAATTAATAATGTAAAGGGATAAATTAATTACTTATTTATCCCTTTAGATTATTAATTAATAAATTAATAAACATATTAATAAAGAATAAATAATAAAATTAATCAATTAATCAATTCTTTTAATTTATTAATCAAACAAAGTAAGTAATTAATTAAACAAATTAATAAATCAATCAAACCAATTATTTAATAAGAATAGCTTGTTACATTAAGAAGAACATCTCCCC
Source organism: Pinus tabuliformis (assembly GCA_031772625.1). Classification (NCBI taxonomy): domain Eukaryota; kingdom Viridiplantae; phylum Streptophyta; class Pinopsida; order Pinales; family Pinaceae; genus Pinus; species Pinus tabuliformis. The sequence continues at coordinate 51,212,687 of CM062817.1, forward strand.
CCATACTAGGATTTATAAAAATGACCCTCACAACCAATATAGTTGGATAGAGATAAGTGATATTAATAATAAAAAGTCCTACATAGCAATATGTTATTCCCCCCCATCAATTCTAACTTCTATAAGAAGAAGAATCTAGATAAAACTAACCCTTACAATGGTTTAGAGAATGATATTTCTAGCCTAAGGAATGATGGTAATATCCTTTTAATAGGTGACTTTAATGCTCGAACTTCAAACAACCAATCTATTATTCTAAGCAATCATTCCAACCCTAATCCTCTTTGGTTAGACGAGGACCCTACTCTGGTTAGTAGGTACCAAAGGAGCTCTAAAGACCTCGGGGAAAATTGGTTTTGGTCAGAGCTAGTCAAGCTCTGTAGTGCTCAAGATCTCATAATTTTCAACGGTCTATAGAAGTGGCCCAATTCCAGAAAGATGACCTGCATCCATGGACTTGGTAGCAGCGTGGTAGACTACATTATTTCCGATCTCCCATTATACAACGAAATAATAAATTTTAACATCTTAAACGACCACAAACCTGACTCTGATCATAGGCCTTTACTTATAACTCTCAATTTTGTCATGCATAGAGTTCCCATAGAAAATAATACTTACAGCCAAAAGAACTTAATATTTGATAGAAATAAAAAAGATCTCTTTATAAATGAATTAAAAACTAATTTGCTTCCTTTATCTAGTATAGACAACATAGAAGACCTCTATCATAATTTTACTAAAACCCTCTCATATTCTATTAACAAGTTCTCAATTGAAGTTCAAATAATAAAAGAAATAGCAAAACCAATCCATGGTATGACAAAGATTGTAAAAGTGCGAGGACAGCAAAAAAGGAAGTTGTTGATGAATCTCTTAAAATGGACAAGATAAAAATATACAAAGCCCTAACTAAAAGGAAAAAGAGGCAGTACATTCGTCAAAAATAGGAGAATCTCTTACACCTCTCTAAGGTAGCTCCTAAGAAATTTTGGAGGTAGATTCTAACTAGGAAGACTAAAGATAATAATAAAATTGCTCTTGACGATTGGAATTCCTATCTTAAAAAAGCTTTATGAATCTCCAAATGTCATGGATAATTTGGAAACCCTGCTCACAACGAAAGAAGTTTTCTCTTTGGAAGACATTAAGTTTGGGGTTAATCGCCTCGCTAATGGGAGAGCTAAGGACATTGAAGGTTACCAGGCGGAAATCTTAAAAATTGGACGTCCTGTCCTCATCCCCCACATCCACAAGCTTTTTAATCAAGTAGTCAAGCAAGGATTCCATAAAGCTTGGACTGAGAGCCTCATTATCCCTATTTTTAAAAGTTGGGATACAAATAACCCCTCTAAGTATCGGAAAATTATGATCAACCCTCTCTTAGCCAAGTTATATGGTAGTCTTTTCGAAAAGAAGTTAAGCATATGGCTTGAAAGTGAAGGTAAGCGAGCTAAAGGCCAAGCAGGTTTCAGAAGGCATCACTCAACAATATAACACCTCGTTATGCTTAGGATCATTGTAGAGGAATGTCGTAATGATAAATCCAATTTATTTTGTTGCTTTGGGGACTTTAGAAAGGCTTTCGATATAGTTCCTAGATACAACCTTTGGAATAGAAGAGCTAAAGGTTCCTCTCAAGTTGAGAGTTGCCGCTATAAGGTTATACGAGAATGTAATTTCCAAGCTAAAGAGCAATGAGGGGTGGTCGAAAGATGTTAAGTGTAACATTGGAGTTAAACATGGTTGCCCCCTCTCCCTTACCCTATTTGGCATTTACATCGATAAGCTCGAAGGCTATTTAGAGGAAGCAGGATGTGATGGCACGATCTTAGCTGAGATAGTCGTCATCCTTCTTCTCTATGCAGATGATATTGTTCTTTTGCAAGGTGCCCATCTGATCTTGATAAGCAACTCAGGCTTCTTAAGGATTTCTGCTCTACCATGGGTATGCCTGTTAACACTAACAAAACAAAAGTTATGATTATCAAAACCAAGAAGGAAAGTTATGCTAATTTTATATATAACAATAATAACTTGGAGGAAGTGTATCCTTACAAGTACCTAGGAATTGATATTCATCACAAGCTCAACTGGAACCATAGCATTGAGAAAAGGATTAATGGGGGGTGGAAAGCTTATTTTGGTCTTGAAAATAATTGTAAAACAACAAACCTCGTAATGTGGGATAAAAAGAAGTTCCTCTTTGAAACTTTAGTCACTCCTGTTATCTTATATGGCTATGAGGTTTGGGGTTGCAACATCTCCAGAGAATCATGGAGAAAGATTGAGCAAATCCAGAAGCGTTTTATAACTTATAACCTGAAAATTAAAAGTAATACACCCTATCCTATTCTCCTTATAGAAGTAGGTCTTTCCCCTATTGAGAGCCTAGCTATGATTAGGTTTCTGTTGTACAAGCACAAACTCAATAACATAGACGATCATAGACTTCCTAAGCTAGCTTTAAATTCCAGCCAAAACCACCTAAGGCTCAATTGGGGGTGGCATAAAGACACAAGGGCCTGGTTAAACTATTGGGAGATCAACGAGAATGATGCATTGCAAAACATTAATAACATTAAAGATATTGTTACTTCTAAGTTCAAAGAAAAAATGTGGTGTGAGAAAGATTTAGCGACTAAAAGAAAATTAAGTTATTATAAGAAGGTCATCAACCCCACCCTAGAAGATCAAAAGTATCTCTCTATTTTAACTAGCTCAAAGAAGAAAATTAATATAGCAAATATTAGAACGAATTCTCATGAGCTCCATAGTGAAACAGGTCGTTGGGCAGTTCCTAAAACACCATGGATGGAAAGGATCTGCCATATATGTGAGAATAGGAACATCGAGGATGGAAACCACTTCCTCTTAGAGTGCCCTACGTACAACCACATTAGATCTCAGTTCCACAATCTTTGTTACAATACTGACCTTCCTAGCCTTTTACAATGTCAAAATTATAATGAGCTCGGGAGGCTTCTCTCCAAGCTTTTTGAGCAGAGGAATAAAATCTTAAATCAAAATAAATAATTTGTTTCTTTAGGTCTGATAGACCAGTGTTTGGTCTCAGTGGACGTTAACCATCGTCATCATCATCATCATTAAAATAATTAAATTTATATAAAAATAAAATTAATAAACATAATAATTAATTGATTCTATAAATAATAAAATTAATTAATTAATTTTTCCCTTTAACTTATTAATAAATTAGTTAATTAATTTACCTATCTAACTTATTAATTAGCTAATTAAATAAAATAATAAATAATAATAATAATAATAAATAATTAAATAAATAAAAACCTAATAGGATAATGGCCGACCTAATTTCTTTCCTTAATAACCTATATATATATATATGTATATGTATATGTATATGTATATGTATATGTATATGTATATGTATATGTATATATATATATATATGTATATATGTATATATGTACACACACACATATATATATAGATAATATATATATATATATATATATATATATATATATATATATATATATATATATATATATATATATATATATATATATATATATATATACATACATATATATATACATATATATATATTGTTACACTAAAATTTGTCACCATGACTATTTGCAGTTAGTATGGCTCCATCAACTATCATACTATCCTTCTTGGCAAGCCTCATACCTCCGCTCTCCATGTCAAACTTCAAGAAAGAGAGAAAGTCTTTAAAAATCTATATATCTCTGGGTACGCAGATTCTCTTAGCCTTACCTGCGTGTACGCACTCCAAGTTCACAATACCTGCGTCCTTGTACACTCTGTATGTAAAGCAATGGGTGCGTACTCCCGTAAAGGTCAAAAGGCGCAAGTTTCACTCCAAAAAAGTTACTTGTGGTCATTTCTAGAGCCTTCTAGAAGCTTGTTTGACGTGTATGGAGCGCCTCCAGATGGTTCATGTATCCCTACCAAAGAGGAACTTATCCCATCAAGAGGGGAGCTATCCCATCCAAAGAGGGGCTTATCCCATTGATGGTGGACCTGAATAACTTCCTCTAGAGCACTATAAATATAGGCATTGGGCCAAAGGGAGGGAGGTTGAAAGCTGAACATTCCTAAGGGTAGATGCTGCTGGAATTAGGACTCCCTTGTAAATCTTGAGAGGAGAGATTCCCATCCTTTCCTAGCCTTATTGGAGAGTGGGTGAGCTGATCAAAGTAAAGGAAAACTATTGCTGGACCCTAGGAGGGACTTGCACAACACCAAGGCTCAGGTTGTAATGGTTCCTTTTGTTACCTTTTAATGCAAATGAACTTATTTTTCTCAACAGATTGTTATTCATGGTTTGTTTCATAAACTCCTTGGTCTATATGATAGATATGTATTGTTTTATGAGTTTATCAGGTGCTATTTAATCTTTTGGCTTGTTAGTGAATGCAGGTTTCGAAGAGAAGGAGGAGCTCATCCGGATCGGCGAGGCTGGACTACTACAAAGCGTTGGACTAAAGGTATGTTAAAGATCCCCTGATTACTTGTATTTGCAATGCATGTTTAGAGAAAGGTAGCTTTATTTGTCTTGTTTGTCACTAGAAAGCTTGTGCTTCTAGGGAGGTCGGTTGTGTCCGCACTAACGACTCTTTCCGCATGACATATATATATATATATATATATATATATATATATATATACCCTAAATATAGCTCATGGATACATCATTAAGATCTGAAGAATATCTATTGACGCATCCCCTAATGATGGACTCACTTGGTAGTCCGAAACACAAAACTCTATAACAGGTCATTCCTCCTCTATCTAAACCTTTCTTCACCTATATGGATTCATTATTTAACAACATCAATTCCTAGACTTCATCAAGACATCCCTAGGGTGCGAAAACCTGGTTCTAGCACCCTCCCATACTACCTCGGGTGAGACCTCAGTCCGTGCACCATGGACTGTTTCCGAAAGGGCTGGTAGTTTCGAGATTTGTTTGGCTAAATCACTTCTGAACCTGGGTCAGGCCCCAACAAGCCAACAATTGATGTTTCATTTGTGTTTACGTAGTTTGTGGGTTCGTGCCATCCTCCTATTTCTCTGCTTCCTGCCCATGTGAAGGTGAATTTTGGCCCTTGCATGCCTTCTCGGCTACCTCCTACACTTCTCGAATCATTGGCCGGAGAATCCACAGTATGAGTATTTTTGTACCAACGTTTCAAATCCCAAATGGGATCCATCATCAGGGTTTGAGAATGATGATAAAAGAAGAGCAGAATGGATAGAATAAATACTTAAGAGGACAAAATTTTTAAGGAACAGCACATGGTCGGCTTGAATCTGAAATTATTTTAATTTTATTCTTATTTTTAATTTATTTTTATTTTTAATAAATTACCTTTATTTTATTGAAATTTTTATAAATTTTTTAATTTTAATAATTAGGTTTATAACCTATAGATTAAAAAGGAAAATGAACTGATACTAAATTTTTTTCGATAATAGATTGAACTAAAATATATTAATTTCTATATAAATTAATTTAATATATTAAATTAATTCATATTAATAATTATAAATAATAAATATTTATAATTTATCAATATAATAATTAATATATTAATTAATAGTTATATAGAAATTATTATATTAAAGTATTAAAAAAGTTAATTATTAGGTTAAAGGAGCTATTTTAATAAAATGAAGGGATAATAAATTAATTATTATAGAAAAACTAGGGAATATATCAATTTCTACTAGGGAATAAATCAATACTAGGGAATATATCATTAGGTTAAAGGAGCAATTTTAATAAAATGAAGGGATCATAAATTAATTATTAAAGAAATACTAGGGAATATATCAATTTCTATATATAAATTAAATTAATATATGAACCAAATTATATTAACAATTATAAATAATTGATATTTATAATTAATTAATATAATAATTAATATATTAATTAATCGTTATGTAGAAATTAATATATTAAAGTATTTTTATGCTAATAATTCTAATTATGATATAGATAAAAAGTACTGACCAATAATAATAGGATAGGAGAGGGAGGGAAAACTTACCTGCTTGAAGGCTTACCTGGGGATGGGTTGACGCTTTTTGATTTCCCTGATTAGGGGAAGCCAGCTCCCGCTAATCTCCATACCACTGTCTCTGTTCAGATTACAAGGATGCTTAATAATTTCAAGTGCTTCTCTGATCTTTCGTCTCTGTTGCTGCACTTCTCTTGCGATAATTGATGCGTGTTCCAAGCATATGTGGTGCTTAGTCTTCGAGGAGTGTTCTGCCAAGGCTGAGGTACGAGATCTTCCATTCCTGATGTCAGCGCCATGTTCCTTGAGTCTTGTCTAGAGGGAGCGACCTGTTTCGCCTATGTAGCTTTTTCCACAGGAACAATCTATTTTATAGACTCGTTTAAGTTGCTGCTTGTCAATATCATCTTTAACAGACTTCAAACTTTGTCTGATAGTACCAGGAGCTGAGAATTGTGTTATAATGTTTTTATTTCTTAGGATTTTAGCAATTTTGTCTATAACCCCATGGATATAAGGTAGAAAAACCTTGCCACATTGAGGTTGGTCCTAATCCTTAGGTTTGGGAGATGACAACTTCCTTTCAACTTTCTCCATGGCTTTTTTAATCTCATGATCTTTGTAGCCAATATTCTTAAAAGTTAAAACTAAATGCCTCTTTTCTTCATTAATATGCTCTGAGTATTTATTCTATCCATTCTGCTCTTCTTTTATCATCATTCTCAAACCTTGATGATGGATCCCATTTGGGATTTGAAACGTTGGTACAAAAATACTCATACTGTGGATTCTCCGGTCAATGATTCGAAAAGTACAAACCACAGATCTCTTAAATCCAAAATACCTCCTACACTATTGCTACTGCTGTGGCTTTTTTCTATTCTGCTGTCGTCTGTGCAGCGTCCCGTGCCTCCTATGTTTTTGCTACTGCTACCTCTTTCCTTCTCTACTCTGCCAACTGTGTCATGCGCATTTTGGCCTCCTCTTTCTTCTTCTGCACCATAGACTTCTCCATTGCCGCGATGTCTAGGGCGCACCACTCCGATGGCCATGTCTCTAGTACAACAAAGATTACATCATCTGTGGCTACAAAGGGTAGCTTGCTCCATTTCTTTGCTGGGTCCTTGCGCGCTCTAATGTATATGCTGTGGAGGTCCACTTTAAACTCTACAAAACTTTGCAGGATGTTGTAGACATTGGGTGATAACCGTAGCTTGTGGTTAATACCCATCCCGAGGTTCATTTCCATGAACACCCAGAATATCTTGCTGTTGGGGATCCGGTCTGCGTCCTTCATGGCCCAGAGTGAAGCCTACTTCGCGGCCTCTGGCAGATCTTTGTCAATTGTGGGGAACTGGCTGTCCTTCAGAAATTCCCTTGCCACGACCACTATGGACAGCAGAAGCCATGCATAATGGAATGTTTTTCCTTGTTCTTGGGCCTCACAGAAATTTTCCAGGAACTCCTTGCAGAGGAAGTTAGACCAGTTAAACTAGACCCCCTCCACGCACTGCTCAGCAAGTGCTACCACCGACTCGGGTACCCCATCCGCGTGGCACTTGTGCATAACTTTACTTGCGAGTATTTGGCTCACGACTCTTACTACTTTGTTGTTGATGTTGGATATGGTGTAGCCCCTTTTCTTCTTCTCGAGTTTATATTTCTTCTTCATGGCCTCCAAGATGGCCAAGTCACTTCTCTTTCCCTCCGAAATATCTACAGGGTCCTCTCCTTTGCATGCGAGCCAGGTAATGCAGTGAATTAAGTGGTCCGTGATGGGGATGGGATCCTCCAGCCACAAACACCCACCATGCATAGATAGAGCAACTCCCTGATGATGAATATTGTTATTAAGGCACGGTGGAAATGCGGTACCCAGAGCAAGTTTAGTAGCCCTGCCTTTTCCACTCTACGCAACCAATTTCACATCTCTAATTCGGTAACCCCCACCGCATTGTTCTTCTTAGGCTTCATGAGCTGCGTGGTCTCTAGGTGAGGGAACTTCTTGTGGTCCATGAGATCTTGGTCTTCAAATTTCAAGCTAGGCACACGTCACAAGTGCGTGCCCTAAAAAATGATGTCATCTGGGAGGAGCGGGGTTTGGAGAGAGCTCTTGCTCTCGTTAAGATCCTTGGGCACTTTATCCTTCCCCTTCCGTGGGGGGATACAGGCAGGAAACGTTTTTGGAGGGTGTGCAAGCTCAATTTCTTCCTCCATGCCTGTTGGGCAGCGAATCCCCCCCACATTAGGATTTTGGGGTTTAAAGCACGAGTTTTGGTCAATGTGATGTAAGGACTCCGCGAAATGTGGGCGTGGAGCGCAAGAGTCTAAGATGAGTCATAGGGTTGTTTGCAATAAAATAATGTAATTTAATGTAAATTTGTGTCGGCCTACCCATGGTCCGCGGACCATGGGATTGTATAAATAGAGCGAGGCTCTAAGTGTAAAGATAGTTTCTGCAAGAAAGTAATGAAAAGATGCGAAGGCATGGTTAGAGACAGAAGTAGATCTGAAGTGTATTGGGTCGTAATAGTAGGTAGAGGCTATGTAGCTGAGTGCGCAGAGGCCTAGTAGAGTCCACAGCTGAGTGCATGGACCCCTGCAGCTGAGTGCACAGGGTGAAGTCGGGTCTGTATTGAACTCAACTTGAAGAGAAGTATTAATAATGATAAGTTTTATTCGATATATTGTGCATCTATTTCGTGGATCTATATTTGATGTTATGTGTTAATTGTATCTGTTTACTTATATGCACGCACTCGATAAACATTGGTATGAATGCTTATGTATGAAAACCCTCTAAGTAATTAGCAAACAAAACCTAATTAAGGAAGATTTGGGTAAATAACACTGGTCGTGCTGCAGCTAGAGCTGTACGAAGGACACAAGGGGCTTGTTGGTGCGCGTAACCTAGTAAGCACAAAGGTTGAATCACGTACCTATCACCCCATATCAGACATCCCCAGGGTGCAGAAACCTAGTTCTAGCACCCTCCCATACTACTTCGGGTGAGACCTCAGTTCGTTCTCCGCGAACTATTGCCGAAAGGGCCAGTAGTACCAGGATTTGCTTGGCTAAATCACTTCTGAACTTGGGTTAGGCTCCACTAAGCCAAAAAATGGTTCTGTTGCCATGACCGGGATCTGCCTAAGTGATGTCTGATGTCGTGCCGCTGGAACCCAAAATATAAGTAAATTGAAGAGTGGTTGGACAAGAAGATTCATGAGTTTGCGACACAGGAAAACAAAACTCTGCAGGTATCTGCGAATAGGTGGCTGGATCACTACGTGTATACGAAAATCCATGAGATTTTCTTTGCATCCTTTCCTTCTGAACTGTATGAGTGGATCGCGAGATTAGCCGACAGCTAGGGAAGGTGTAGGCTTGACCAATCAATAGTGTGGACTCCAGCATTAATGCGTAGACTAGAAGGATCCAAAGATAAGATCGCACGAGCTGTGGTCCATTGGCTCGACTAGATAATAGGGGGATTCATCACTAAGTTTGCGGTAGACACGACTGTGAGCTACAGCGAAGCATAACAACATTTTCTCAAGGGACCGCAAGGTAAGTATATTAAATCTTTGAATACCTAGATTAAGATGATGTTATGTGAAAAGCGGGTTATGCAAATACATTAATGTTTTGGACGATGTGGAGCGGAAAGATCTACAAAGGTAGCGGGGAATTAGAAAACAATCCCTTAATTTCACCTTCGTGAGAGAGCAAGGAAGAGCTCGCTTGGGTCTCTCCGAGAAGTGCGGTCAGTTTTATAAGGTAGTGCATTCCGCAGTTACCACCTCCACCCATGCCACCACCCACTTCACCTCCCTCACCTACATCTCCACCCACTCCACCTCCACCACCCTCATAGTTCAACATGGTGAGCGTGATCAAACTACCCATATTCAGAGGAGTAGGGAATGAAGATCCGGACCAGTTTTGGTTCGTGGTAAGAGCAGTGTGGGAAGCACAAGGGGTCATGGATGACAACATTAAGAAGGCTACATTGGTGAGCACACTACAGGATCACGCATTGACATGGTATATCAAGAACTCTAACGACCACCCAAATGCAGGGATATCAGAGATCCAGAATGCGTTGAATAGAGAATTTAGTTGGCCAAAATCAGAGACACAGTCAATCATCGCGTTTGAGGAGATCATGATGCTTCCAGGTGAGACCCTCTAGGATCTAGCTTAGTGGCTGAAGAGCATGATCCGCGAGGCCAATATGACACTAATGGATGCACAACATCACACATGGTTTGTGGCATCCCTAACACTGCACTTGAGGACAACGTTGTCACAACAGAAACTTTCCACCCAGGCCGAAGCGTTGGAAATGGTGATGAGGTTGCATGAGACCCTGATACAAGACCCTGGGTTGGGAGTTCAAAAAATCCACACGCAACTATAGAATCTATGCCTAGAAATGCAGAGTTTGAAGCAAGATAGGGCACCGCGACCAGAGGCACGTGAGGAAGTATGGTGCATAAAATGTAAAGGCCAGGGACATGACAAGGATCATTTTCCAGTATTCGTGAAGTGCTTGGCAGGAGGGGGACCAATGTCATTGAGACCAAAGGCACAGGTAGGGTTGAGTACGACACCTGTGTTATGGTGCACGATCTATCAGATAGGAGGAAAACACACTATGGACAATTTTCATTTGTTGCAGAAGTATACACAGACTCCCCAGCAGTTGTTTTGCAATTTCTGTAGGTCGGTAGGCCACAAAGAGCACACTTGTTGCAGCTATGAGCTAATGATGGATTGGACCCCAGCCTATAGGATGCAGACAGAAACGCGAGCCCTCGACCCAGCTTTGGGGATGGCGGGTGCTAGATTTCAGGGGTGAGATCGAGGACGAGGAGGAATGGGATTAGGAAGGGGCCGCAGATAGTTAATTTGTTACAATTGTGGAGGACCAGGGCACTATGCCCACGATTGCACCAACCTGACGAGGATATCCTATTCGTACTGTGCTCAGTTTGATCATGAAATGATATATTTTCCTATGTTGATCACACAGATGCACAAAAAAGGGTTACTCCAACCTTCTACGACTCAGAATATACAAATGATGAGTTCTGAACCACGCGAAGAAGACCCAAATGTGAACATGGTGCTCACAAGTGGTGCAACCATAGGGGAAGATAAGGGGAAGCAGCCAGAGGAAGATACATGAGTTCCCAAGGCTCCTGCGAAGGAACCTAAGTTTTACCTAGAACATGCAAAGGAGACATTCATGGAAGCTAAGAAGAGCTTCATGGAGGCCTCCACTTCAGGTAGTAAGGATTAGCCAGAGCCAGGAGTGGATCCTTCAATGCTTACTACCTTTCTAGAGACATGCATGAAACTACTGTGCAACAACAAGGTAGTTAAGGGACTACAGGAGTTGATCACCAGGTGCGCAGGATCAGGAGAAATGCACGTAGTCTGGAAACTGGGAAAGTATGCATTGCGCACCAGGAGGGAAACGAGATTGACGATGTAGATTGGTGAGTACGAAATGGATAAGGTAATTCTAGACTTGGGGTCAGATGTGAATGTGTTACCGAAGCAAACATGGGAACGCATGTGCAGGCCCGTGTTGCAGTGGTCCCCTATTCAGTTACGAATGGTGAACCAACAAAATATTTTGCCTATGGGGAGGTTGCAGGGGGTAACAGTTGATATTGAAAGCGCAAGCACACAGAAGAACTTTGAAGTGATAGAGATTGTCGATGAAAACAATCCCTATCCCGCCTTGTTAGGAATAGACTAGGCCATTGATATGAACTGAGTCATCAACCTGAAGAAGCAAAAGATGATATTCAAAAAGAAATCACTATGCATATTAGTCCTGCTAGACCCAGCCAAAGGAGCGCGCTACACTGAACCAGTGCACGAAGATGAAAGCGATGATGAGCTGGATTATATTTACCAGATAATGGCACATGACCAGGATTGGGTAAATCCGACTGTAGATGGGAGAATCTCGTGGGAGCTTGAAAGCTCCTGCACTTCGGATTTAGACGAGGAAATAGAACGATGGCAGAATCGGTTGCATGAAGTGACAACGCTAAATTGCAACATGATGATTAGATCACTGTGTTGCGTGAAAACAGAGGCAAGGGAACTGCCAACATATGATGAAGTGACAACGGTGGATGAATTCCTGGACAAATTTGAAAGTGAAGTACTGGAACAAAAACCGTTCGATGCGCTGAAATGGGTACTACATGCAACACCTGCATGATGGTGGAGTACATGACAAGGAAAGTTTGAGGACTAGCATAGATGTAGAAGGATGATGTGCCTACAGTTTAGAAGACCCCAGCTTCGAAAAAACATCGGGCAGCCAGGACAGAGCAGCTTGTGCGCTCACCTAGGTCGATGGGTATAGACATGTATTGTGCAGTCCACACAAACATACCTCAAACTAGGGATCGAAAGTCAGAATAGAACGCAGTAGCAAGAAAAGTGACGTGCACCACAAACGTTCCATGTAGAAGCATTCAAGAAGGTATGCGGGATCCTAAACAAGGTTCACCAGGCTAGACGAACTGGTTGGGACCTGCGTGTACCAACGGTTTGATGGGCCTCCAGGGCCATGTACAAGAATCTGAGTGCAAAGATGATCCCGAAGATGACGAGCAGAGTCGAGGACATAGTTTTGGGAGGAAGGAATCCTCACAAAGTTGGAACAATACACAGGGACCAGGACGAAGGAATTATGCGGTCACGCGGTACAGAATGAACAGGGCCATGGAAGAAGACCAAAGCTTCCAAGCTGGATGGGGAACCTATTACACTGACAAAGGGTGACCTATATGACATTGGCGACATAGTTCACAAGGTCACCAGGGAAGCACTCCAGGAAGCAATGAAGGACTAGCAGAATGTGTTGGGAGCCCTTAGGGCACAACTGTGGGGACATCAGGTGTGGCCCACATAAGAAGGAATGAGAGTCACCTAAGGTGTCGCGGTACATTGACAATAGAGCAGTTGTTGCGAGACAAAATGACCAACATCATCGTGCTACCAGAAGGAGCACTAACAACAGATAGCACAGAGGACAGAGCCGCGATGGGCCGAATCAAGGGACTTGGCCTAAACTTGGCTGCCCTTCCACGAGATATATTATACCAGTTGCAGGACAGAGCGACAACAGAACTCCGCGCTAGGGAAGGACGCATTGTGAAAATGCTCAGTAAACAATGAATCAACATCGAGTAGCTTAGCCTACAACACGATCAAGCATTAGCACAGAATCAATAGCTAGGGAATATTGTAGAGGAAGCATGTTGCCACACCCCAGAGATAAAAATTGCGACCGACCTACCAATAGGAGTGTGGATCCACAAATTGGCCAGTGGCTTCTGCGAGGAAAAGGAGGAAGCAACAAGGATCCGGTTGACCTCAACTTACAAATTGTCGAACTGTGATTAAAGGCACAGTAATCCATGTCCCTGAAATTTCAGGAACAGTGCGCTGACGCTATCCAAAAGGGGTTGGAGGAAATAGGACAGGGAGTGCAGGCTTGTACAACTCTGTTGGAAGAATCCTTCGGGGTCCTCACTGCCTTATAGGAGGACCCACCATACAACGCTTGGAAACAAAGGTGTGGGAGCTTCAAATGCAATATGACAGTGTGCGCAGGATGGTGCAGACAATGATCCTGACTCAGCGGCTAATGAAGCTACAACAAGTGAAGACGTTGAAGGAACAAGTGGTTGCCGTGTGCTAAAAGGAGGCAATACTTAAAGCACACATCTAGCCTTGGATTTATGAGGCCTTCCTCATCACTGCCGACATTGAAGGAAAGCTCGCGCAAATGAAAATGATGCAAGCTTTACAATAGGGATTTTCCTCTGACAGCGTGCATTCAGTCAAGTGAGTAAAGCAGATTCATTAGACGACAGAGTAATGCACTGGGGACCTTCGTGCAGCCCAGACACAGTTGGAAGGGCTTTGTGCCAAGATCACCGCACAATGACTCAGGATGAGTCACGATGATTGTGTTGGGGGCCTGTTGGGCAGCGGATCGCCCCCACAATAGGGTTTTGGGGCTTAAAGCTTGAGTTTTGGTCAATGTGATGTAAGGACTCCGCGAAATGTAGGCGTGGAGAGAGAGAGTCTACGATGAGTCATAGGGTTGTCTGCCCTATAATAATGTAATTTAATGTAAAGTTGTGTCAGCCTACCATGGTCCGTGGACCATGGGATTATATAAATAGAGTGAGGTTCTAAGTGTAAAGATAGTTTTTGCAAGAAAGTAATGAAAAGATGTGAAGGCATGGTTAGAAGATAGAAGTAGATCTAAAGTGTATTGGGTCGTAGTAGTAGGTAGAAGCTCTGTAGCTGAGTGTGCAAAGGCCTAGTAGAGTCCGCAGCTAAGTGCGCAGACCCCTGCAGCTGAGTGCACAGGGAGGAGTCAGGTCTGTATTGAACTGAACTCGAATAGAAGTATTAATAAAGATAAGTTTGATTCGGCATATTGTGCATCTATTTCGTGGATCTATGTTTTGATGTTATGTGTTAATTGTATCTGTTTACTTATATGCACACACTCGATAAACATTGGTATGCACGCTTATGTATGAAAAGCCTCTAAGTAATTAGCAAATAGAACCTAATTAAGGAAGATTTGGGTAAATAACACTGGTTGCGCTGCGGCTAGAGTTGTGTGAAGGACGCAAGGGGCTCGCTGGTGTGCGTAACCTAGTAAGCGCGAAGGTTGAATTGCGTACCTATCACCCCATATCAGACATCCCCAGGGTGTGGAAACCTGGCTCGACCTCAGTGTGCACAGTGATTTCAGGATTTACGCCACAATCCCGACACCTTCAGGGGCATCCCCCACAGTTAAGGCCTGCGTGGCCTCTTCGGCATCATCTCTGCAATTTCCATAACTTCCTCAGATGTTGCCATCGTGTTCGTCTAGAAATTTATCAATCACGTAGTCAGGGGCTCAATCAATGCTCTACATAGGTCAATTGGGGCTCTACTCAGAATGCGCGGGGTATACAACAGCTCAATTCGCAAATGACCAAGTGTTGTTTGCTGGGTAGCCCTTTTTGTAATTTATAGTGCCTTTTGAATTTGAAGTCGACTGTTCCCCCTAAATCCGGTTCGTTAATGCTCCCTTGGCGGCAGATTTTCCAAAATATTGCCCATAAATCGCTTCTTAAATGCCTTCTGCCCACTCCATTTCGTGTCAAGTCGAGCATCACATCGTGAATGGTGACTTCAACGGTCACTTTCCGGCCAACCTACGTGGCAGCGCAGCCCCCCTTGCATGGTTGCGGACCTTGTGACACCTTACTCCATCATGGTTGATTCGTGTAGTAATATGCGGTCCAAGCCAAGGCATCAGACTGATCAATTCATGGCGATAGTCCCTAAATTTGTCAACGTGATTGTGCACACCTTGTTTTATCATCTTGGTCTTCTTATCGAGAAAATATTCCTTTATCTTGTCCTCAAGCTTCTTGACTTCCACTTCCACTTGAGCACTTTTCTCCCTTAATCGCACCCTTTCTTTCCCAAGTTCTTGGAGCCTAAAATCACCTTGTTGGATTTCTTCCTCAGGTCCTAAGCATTCTTCTTCATTTGGCTATGCGATCCCTTCTTCCAAGGCTCCACAAATCATTGTATCTTCTGGTGCTTCCATGCACAGACTAGGCATTTCATGCTCTATGGGGATTATAGCGTTCATTTTGTACTCCAGCCTCGGAGGTGCCTGTGCCATTAGTTTCTTGCACGTGGTCCTATAAGCCCATAGAACCACTAGTACACGCAGGTCCCAATCAGTCTGTTGCACATTATGGACCTCGTTTAGCGCTTTACATACTTCATTAAAGGTTTCTGCGTGGATAACTGTCTACGCACTTGGTCTCTCCATACTCTGTGGTTCCAACCGGAGGGGTTGTTCATGCCATTGCCTTGCCTGCACATGCTTACTGACCATGTTTCTTAACATGAAGAATCTATGCATCTATGCAGGTTTCGTACCATATTCTTGTATCCATCTGGACAGGTGGGCGTGCAGACCATTTCATCTGGAAATCTTGTCTTTTAATCACATCTGAGGCTTCCCAAACCGCATGCGCATCATCTTCCTGCATTCGCGCCAGTCTTCAAAACTTCTTTGGTGCGTACCCCACCACCTTGCGGGCGTAGCGCACAGTACCCATTTCAAAGCTTCGAAACGTTGTTGTTCCGGCACTTCTCTTTCAAATCTACTCAGGAAGTCATCCACCTCACTTAACCCATCATACATAAGCAGATCCCTTACCTCCGTTGATACACAATGCATCGATCTCATCATCATGTTACTGTTCAGTTTGGTTACCTCGTGTAACCGGTTCTGCCATCGTTCTATCTCCTCGTCTGAATCTGATGTGCAGCAGCTTTTGCTTTCCCATGAGATTCATCCATCCATGTTTGGGTTTACCCACCCTTGCTCTCACACTATTATCTTGTAGACACAGTCTAATTCGTCGTCGCTTTCATAGTCGCGCACTTGCTCTGTGTAGCATGATCCTTCTGCGGGGTCCAAAGGTACCACTACGCGCAAAGAATTTTTCTCAAAAAACATCTTGCGCTTGTTCAGATTTATCACCCCATTCATGTTATTGGCACAATCTATTCCTAATAGCACAGGGTAGGGATTGTTGTCATCAACAATATCTATCACTTTGAAATCTACTAGCGTGCTTACTCCTTCGATATCCACTGTGATTCCTTGCAATCTTCCCATAGGTAGGATCTTTTGCTGGTTCGCCAGTTGGATAGGATAACATTGCAACATAGGCCTTCCCATGCGCTCCTATGTCTGCTTCGGTGGGACGTTTGCATCAGATCTTAGATCCAAAATCACTTGGTCCATCTCATATTCTCCAATCTGCGCGGTCAATCTCATCTCCCTTCCCGTTTGCGTCGTGTGCTTTCCGAGCTTCCAGACTACGCACGGTTCTCTTGACGCGGTCTCGACGCATCTATTTATGACTTCCCGCAACCCCTTTATAGCCTTGCTGTCGTGCACTAGCTTCATGCATGTTTCCAGGAACGTTGTGAGCATTGATGGGTCCATTTCCAGCTCCGTTCTATCTTTACTTTCTAAAGTGGAGGCATCAGTGAAGATCTTCTTGGCTTCCATGAAGGTTTCCTTAGCGCGCTCCAAATCAAACTACAGTTCCTTCGTTGGAGCCTTGCGAACCCAAGTACTTTCTTCATGCTGCTTTCCTTTGTCATCCCTTGTTGTAGTTCCACTTCGGAGCACAATATTCATGTTAAGGTCTTCCTTGTGTGGCTCAGACCTCATCATTTGTAGGTTTTGAGTCGGGGGAGGTTGGAGTTCTCCTCTACAATTGTAACATATCAATTGTCCGCGACCCCTTCCAGGTCCTCCTCCACCTCAACCTTGTCTGCACCCTTGAAATCTGGTTCTTGCCATCCTTGCATTCCGGTCAAGGGGCCATGTTTCAGCCTGAACTCTGTAAGTAGGAGTTTGATCCATCATTAGTTCATAACTTCTATAGGTGCACCCATCATGTCCCACTGATCTACAGAAATTACAAAACAACTGCTGTGAATTCTGTGTGTACTTCTGTAATAAATGGTAGTTATCTGTAGCATTATTTCCTCCTATCTGAAAAATCATGCACCATAATGTGGGTGTCGCACTCGGTCCTGCTTGTGCCTCCGGCCTTAACGGAATTGGTCCTCCTCCCACGAGGTAGTTCATGAACACCGGGCATTGGTCCTTATCATGTCCCTGACCCTTGCAATTTATGCACCATACCTCATCACGCACTTCTGGGTGAGCGGTCCTATCTTACTTCAGGCTCTACATCTCAAGGCATAATTTTTTCAACTGCACATGAATCTGTTGAACTCCCAGGTTGGGATCCTATATTGGGGTCTCATGCAGTCTCATCGGCCTGAGTTGTTATCCTCTATTGTGATAGCACGTTCCTGAGATGTGGCGTTACCGATGCTACAAACCATTCGCGGTGCTGGCCATCCATCAACGTCATGTTAGCTTCGCGAATTGTGCACTTTAGTCTCTGATCCAACTCCCAAGGGGTCTTGCCTGGTAGAATTGTGATTTCCTTGAACCTAATGATCGATTGTGCCTCTGATTTTGGCCTGCTAAATTCTTTGTTTAGCGCAGTTTGAATATCTACGATCCTCACATTCGGATTGTGATTGGAATTCTTAATGTACCATGTCAGGGTGTGATCCTGCAGTGCTTTGCCCAATGTCGCTTTCTTTATATTGTCATCCATAACTCCCTGTGCTTCCCATACAGCTTTTATCATGAACTGAAACAAGTTCGAATCTTCACTTCCTACTCCCTTGAAGACTGGAAACTTTATTGCGCTTGCCATACTGACTCATGGTGGTGGCGGAGGTGGTATGGGTGAAGATGGGGGTGAAGATGGTGAAACTGGTGGTGGTGTGGGTGGGGGTGGTATGTGTGAAATCAAGGGGCTAGTTTCTAGTTCTGTACTACCTTCGATTATGTAGATTCTACCACTTCGCGTAACCCCAAACATCAATTTGTTCGCATGAACCACTTTTCACATAGTAGCATTTTAATCCAAGTGTTCAAAGATTTAACATACTTACCTCGCGGTCCATTGAGGAAGCGTCGTTCTACCTCACTATCGCTGACTAAAGTATCTACCGCAAGCTCGATGATGAATCCTCCTATAATTTGATTGAGCTAGTGATCAACAATGCATGCTATCATATCCTCTGATGCTTCCAATCTGCGCACCAATTCCAGAGTCCACACAATAGGTCTCTTGAGCTTACACCTTAATTGGCTATCTGCTAGCTTCACGATCCACTCGTATAGCTCAGTAGGGAAATATGTGAAGAAAATTTCATGGATCTCTATGTATAAGTAGCATTCTAACCATTCTTCTTCTAATAGCCACAGATTCCTATTCTCCCGTGCCGCAAACTCGTGAGTCTTCCTATCCAACCAATCTTCAATTCCTTTCTTTGTTGGATTCTAGTGATACGACATTAGACATCTCTATGCAGATCCCGATCCCGATAATAGAACCATTTGTTGGCTTGTTGGGGCCTGACCCATGTTCAGAGTTAATTAGCCAAACAAATCCCTATACTACTGGCCCTTTCGGCAACATTCCACAGAGTGTACACTGAGGTTTTAGCTGAAGTAGTATGGGGGTGTGCTGGAACCAGTTTTCCACACCTTTGAGATGTCTGAGGGGTTGAATTGGTCCAACTACTAGTCCCTGTGCACAGGTTACTTCACACACTTCCCTGGCCTTCATGCCCTGATATACTCGCCTTTGTGTAGCCCTAAGTAGGGGTCGTGGGGCTTATACACTGCCGGAGTAGCGCTCTACACTATTTCCCTAAGTTCCACTTACTTATCTTCCTACACCCATTAGTTATCTTTGTGTAAATGGATGTCTTACGTTAGATTTATTTATACAACACATTCATATGAGTTTGCGCAACAAATAAACAATACACTTGCAATTTATACCCAATAATACTTTAAACAGGAAAAGATACACAAAAATATGATGAAACTTCTCTTTATTAATGCTTCCAACGGTTACAGACTCGACCTACCCTGTGCACTCAGCTGTAGGGGTCTGCGCACTCAGCTGCAGAGCCTTCTTCTACTCTATGACCCAAAGACACACTTTACACTTCAACTTAATCTCTTAGATTCATCATGCTTCTATTATGTTCCTTCCTTAACTATCTTCTACACTTAGAACCTTGCTCTATTTATACAATCCCATAGTCCGCGGACCATAGGTAGATTTATCAAGCCGACATTACATTACAAAAACAAGGGAAGACAACCCTATGACTCTATTATAACTTCGTGCTCCGCACCCACAAATCACAGAGATTTTACAAAGGACTTGGTCAAAACTTGGGCTTTAAGCCTCAAAACATGCCTTAGGGGGATTCCATGCCCAAAAATTATGTAGCAAATAACCATTGGCCTCCCTAAAGAAGCACTTGACTAGAAGGATGTATGTAAAGGATGTACCTTGTGAAAGTACACAAAATCCAATTTCCATGATCGGGACAACCAAAAACATGCAATCTTGGAAAGGATCCACTTTGATGTCGGCCTTTCTCGGCAACCTCCACTCCCAGAAACAAATATTTTTTCATTTTTATTGATGACTTCTCAAGGAAGTGTTGGATCTTCTTCATGCAAAAAAAAATGAGATATTCCAAGTTTGTAGAATTCTAGGTACTAGTTGAGAAAGAAATCAACAAGAAGGTGAAGGATCTCAGGAGAAATACTAGAGGTGAGTGTGTTTTGAATGCATTAAAAAATTCATGTGTGAAAGAAGGCATTCGAAGAGAGATAACAACATCCCACAACCCACAACAAAATGGGGTGGCTGAGAGAACGAACCATAACATTGTGGAAACTGTGAAAGCTATGGTACATGACCAAGGCCTACCTCTACATTTATGGGCTGAGGCATGTAACAAAGAAGTCTATTTTTAGGAACTAGAGTCCTCATCAGATTTGTTATGATTACACTAGAAGAGGCCTTCTCGAGGAGAAAGCCATATGTGACGCACTTCAATATTTTTAGAGCCTATATAGTAGAAAAATCCTCTCTGTGGACAGAGATGATCCCTCTAGCCCAAGAGAGTGGGTCTCGTTGCGAACAAGACAATCTAATGTAAATTTCCTTATATTAGAATTGAATAAGAGGGTCAACCTCTTATAGCGCTAATCCACTTGATGGTGATCTTGCTTCCTTACTCTAGTTTCCTTTCGTTCCTTTCGTTCAAATGCCTAAAACAAACATGAAAGAAAAAATAGCAAACATGATAGCATAAAATTGAATCCAATCTACTTAAAAGGTCAAGGCGTTTTAAGCTATCAAATGTAATATTACACACGATATAGGAAATAAACAATTAGTTGTATTAATATAAACTTCAAAGAGAAATACAACCAGAGCCTTGACGTTGCAGATTCTCTTTGGCATATCCGGGTTCCAGCACCACTATAAGCATCTCATGATTCAACCTCAAAACAATGGAGGTTCAAGAGCTCTTTTCCTTTGCTCCAAAACAAACACTATAAGATTATTCTCCCTTCACACACAAACTAGAAGGCTAAGTTTCTCAATATGGCTCTCAAGGTTTGCAGATTATTTTAGCCCTTTCATTAGCTGGCTGAGGTTGTGAAATGAGGAGTTTATATAGCTTTGATAGAGGGGAAATGGTTCCTCTTATGGTGGGAGAGGCCTTATCGCTTTTGGTTTGTTCCATTTTAATAGGGGAAAGGAGCCCAAACAGTCTCTCTCGGCTCTATCTTGCCCAACCATTTACCAGACTTCCGTTCACGAAGCTTCTAGACATGGAAGCTTTGACTCCATTTTTAAAAACTTGCCAAAAGAGGGTCGATGTCGGTGATGAATGGTTCACTTTCACCGTTCGACGCTAGTACTAGTTTTAAACTTTGCAAATTGGCGTAGAGAAGGAACTGAGCACTAGAGTCGGTCTTGAAAATTGAGCTTGAAGGAATATTCTTCGAAAATGATGTAAGAGGGAAATG
The DNA here is from genome assembly GCA_031772625.1 of Pinus tabuliformis. NCBI lineage: Eukaryota > Viridiplantae > Streptophyta > Pinopsida > Pinales > Pinaceae > Pinus > Pinus tabuliformis. The sequence goes on from CM062817.1 coordinate 51,234,311, forward strand.
TTTTGCAGATGAAGAGGGATGTAGGGACATGTTCTTGATGGCAGGGAAACATATGGGGGTCACGGTAGAGGTCCTCTAGGATCAAGGAACGAGGAGTACAAGGACAATGAAAAAATGTTGTGTAACAGAGCCTCTGTTTACTACCATGTCTCCAAAGAATCAAGGAAGAAGCTTGATATGATAATAGAGTTGGGAGTATTTGTGGGTTACATAAAAAATCCTCACAACTATCGTGTTTACTTACCTTCCCTCAGAATGAAAGTTGTGCAAAGGGATGTAAATTTTGATGAGGAGAAAGTGATGCGGTTCTCTCTTGAGAGGGAGCTTTAGATCCCACAAGAAGGGTAGCTTTTAGCTTCAAATTAGCAGCCCTAGGAAGTTATGGAGAAAACACAAATTGAGGAGCAGAGAGTGGAGATATCCACTCAAGAGGAAACATCCAGAGAAGGTAGAAAAGAATTAGGGAAGCTGATAGACTTGTGTAGTATGCAGGGGAGAATGTGGGATCTCCTTCAAATTTACGCAAGCCAAGGGGGTCACCTAAATGGTACATTGCTTACATGGCTATAATGAATGTGCTTGTAGAGACTGAGCCATCCTCTTTTAAGGAAGTAGTAGATAAAATTGTATGGGTTGATGCAATGGTGGAAGAATATGAATCCATTGTAACGAACAATGTTTGGGAAGTCGTCCCAAGAGAAGTAGATAAATCAGTTGTGGGTTTGAGATGGATCTTCGAGATTAAGCATGCAATAGACAGAAGCATAGAGAAGTATAAGGCTATATTTGTGCCCAAGGGATACTCTCAATTTGAGGGAATTGATGATGAGGAGAAATTTTCTCCTATAGCATGGTAGTCATCCATTAGATCAATTCTTGCGCTGGCTATGCAGATGGGGTCGACTATCCACTAGATGGATGTAAAAAACAAATTCTCAATGGGGTTATTAAGGAGGAGGTGTACATTGAGAAACCAAAATTTTTTGAGACATTTTATTGAGAGTCTCATGTATGCAAACTCAATTGAGCATTGTACAGTCTCAAACAAGCATCCCTTGCTTGGTACACCAAGATTGACATTTATCTCACTGGTTTGGGCTTCACCAAAATAGAAGTGGATGAAAATCTCAATCACATATTCATAGAAGGTTAATTTCTTATTATTTTCTTATATGTTGATGATCTAATTTTGACTGGTGATGAGCAACTAATCAGATCTTGTAATGGAATTGTTTGTGTCTCAAGGAAGTATGCAAATGAGATACTGCAAATATTCCTCATGGAGAGTTGTAAGCCCATGGAGAAATCTCTAGTGACTAACTAGAGGAAGGAGGATGCCACTTTAGATGAAGAGGTGGATGCTACCATTTATCAGCAACTAGTGGGTTCACTAATGTATATTGTGAACAAACAACTAGATAAATGCTATGCAGTAAACCAGCTGATCCAAGCTATGGTCAGGCCCACCAAATTATATTGGAAGGTAGCTCATAATGTTTTATGGTACCTCAGAGGCACTACCTAGTATGGATTATGGTATAGGCAGTTAGAGGGAGTGAAGATGTATGGCGTAGGGAGTCCATCTGACCAAAATAGTACATCAAGTGGAATTTTGTTGGCTTTGTAGTTTTTTCCTAGTACAACATGAAGCAAAGGTATGTGGTGCTACACTGGATAGAAGAAGAATATGTTAAAATTTCTTGTAGATTCACAAGCTCATGCAATTTACTAAAGAACAGGACAAGAATATACTTCTACTTTCAACTAGTGGAAGCCAATAGATCGATGAAAACAATAAGAACAAGAAGAATATAAATCAATGGCACATAACAAAAGATGTATCTGGGGAAAGGAATTGCTCAAAAACCTACTATCTGTATTGCATAAATCAGAAATATGAGCAAAGATACAAAGCTTGTTCTCACTATAACAATTCTGCACAAGTATGCTCAACTCTCTCAGCTCACAAGCTAGCTCTTGGCCAACACTTAGACAATTCTACAACTCTCCAAGACCCTATGTCCTTGTGCAATTCATATGGCTGAATAGCTCATATTAATGGGAATCCAATACTTCTAAAACTGAAGAATCCAAACTAGGTGCAGTTCCTGATTGCATGCATGATCTATACAACTCAATAAATCATACAATTGATACATTATCCTTGTACTCTAGTTTCAACTGAGTCTTTCTCTGAAATGACATGCATGGGTTTCTCATGAGGAAATCTTCGGTTAACTGGAGTAGCACTAGTGGATGCATTAGTGCACCAACTAATTGTTAGTCCTCTATTAGTTCCAAAAACAGTTTAGAACTAATTTAACTAAACTTAACTCAGTAAACTGAGTGATCTAATTTCCAACTCAATTTAAGCTCATACTAGACCCCTAAAACTTAGGGAGAACATATACATGACTATAGAAAGACTTCCAACTTGAAATTCCTAAGTTAATTAAGTTACTTAAAATTAATTAACTATTTACAAGCTTCTATGAGAATATAATTCGATTTTAATTCTTAGTTTAATTCAAGGACAAATTAAACTGGAATTTCTTGTTGCCATTTCTCAACACTTCCTGTCAACAAGAAAGGGATTATCAGCTACCCTGATCTTGTCTTTTTGAAACTCGAATTTACATCTTGACAATACCTTTGTCAAAATGTCAGCATCTTTCTTATTCATGGGAATGTAATCTAACATCATAATATCTAAGATGATGATATCGGATATCAATATGCTTGGACCGATCATGAAAAATTGGATTTTTAGAGAGTTTGATACAACTCTAATTATCACAGAAAATCACAGTTGGATCCATCTGCTGACCAAAAAAACCAACCAGGATCTTCCTCATCTAGATGGCCTCACATGTTGCTTGAATCACAACCATGTACTTTGCCTCTGCTGAACTGAATGCAACTGATCTCTGTTTCTTGCTATACCAAGAAACTATCACTGACCCAATACTAAAGATCCCTCCTAATGTGCTCTTCCTGTCAGATGGACTACCTGCCCAATCTGCATCGGTGAAGCCTTGAAGCTTCACTCCATGTGTCTGCTTGTATCATAATCCATACTGAGAAGTGCCCTTGAGATATCTCAACACATGCTTTGCTGCCTTCCAATACAGCTTGGTAGCCCTACCCATCACTTGACTAAACTAGTTAACTGCATAACACATATTTGGTCATGTGTTCACCATGTACATGAGTGAATCCACAAGCTACCTATAAAAAGTAGCTTCCACTATTTTCCCTGAAGTAGCATCCTCCTTCCTCCAGTTACCTGCTAGAGGAGTCTCCATGGGTTTGTTTCTCTCCATGTGGAATATCTTGAGTATCTCAATGGCATACTTGCCGCGAGACAAAAACAACTCCCCATCTCCATGCCACACCTCCATGTCAAGAAAGTAATGCATGAGCCCCATGTCCTTCATCTCAAACTCTCTTGAAAGGGCCTCCTTGCCATATTTGATAAGTTGATCATTACCTATCAGTATGAGATCATCAACATAAATTATAATGATTAAAAACTTAACTTCCACCACTATGTCATACAGGTTCGCATCTGCTTCACTCTTCGTGAAGCCCAACCTTGTGAAGTAGCTATCTATCTTGGTGTACCAAGCACGGGGTGATTGCTTCGGCCCATACAATGCTCTCTTGAGGTGGAACACTTGTGACTCACGTTAAAGGTTTTGTTGTAGTGGCTATAGCCACCCTCCAAAAATTTTCCTTAGCTTCATTTTGGAGCCTCCCTTCCAACCTTCACAGCAACATGTCTTGCTTCATCAAGTACACAAGCTTCAGTGTTTTCTTGCACAAAGCTAGCCTTTCGATCACAACTCGATGCATTCCCCTCATAGGTTGATCACCCATACTTTGTCCAGTTTCAGGTTGAGCAACTCCCCAAAGAAATTGTGCAATTCTAGAGGGAAAACAACCTTCCTCCAAAATTTGCGCAATCCTGACTGATAGCTCTTGGGCTCCAGAATTGTGCAATTCTAGCAGTCAACACTCACAGTGAAAATGCTCAATTTTCCCCAAGAGGGTTGCTCAACCTAGAATTTGTGAAAATATGGGCAACAGTCAGCTGCTCTACCTAGAAATTGCATAAATCTCTTGGGCAGCCAGCCTAGCTCCCAGCCAGAAATGCACATTTTCTCCTAACAGTCGAGCAACCTCTTACATGTGACTCGCCTCACCCACATGCATGTTGTTTCATTTTCTGAATCTGTCATTCACCATTTACATGCATGATCATTCACTTATGCTTACACTCAGTATCACCATGCATTCATGCTCACATTCATGTTCAGTTTCCTGTTGGCGAGTCTGGGCAACCTTGCCCCTGACTCTGCCCTCACTGAGACAACATTGCGCAATCCAGGGAAGGAAGGTTCTATCTTCCTCTCTAGAAATGCACATTTCTACCTAGGTACTATCCAGAGGGGCTGTTTTTCACATTTATGAGGAACAGTGACTGTTGGCTCAAAAAATTGTGGAATGCAGTCACTGAGCCTACAATGATTGCTAGCTGAGATTGCGCATTACAATTCTCGCTGTCAGCAGCCAGACTGGATTGTGCATTGTGTAGTTCTAGTAGTTAGTCAGTCTCCCAATAGCCAAGGATGTGCCTTGTGTAGTCTTGACAGTCAATCTCTTGACCTCCTGACCAAAATTGCACAACCTTCATGATCATGCACACAAGTATGTCGCAAGTTAGTTCTCAAGTTCATTTTGGTTTTCGACTAAAAAATTTCTTACCGTAAGTTTTATCATGTCTCCAGGTATTGCAGGTGTTCATTTGCCTCTCAGCAGTGCAGGTACAATGGTTTCCAAGAGAGAAGAGTCGAAGACACCATTTAGAGCACACCTGGAGATGCAGTGGATCAAATGTCTATGAGCTCGTGTACTCACAAAGATATCAAGTTGTTCATAGACAAGGACATCAATATATGAAAGTAAAAGCATCATAGTGAGCAACATAATGAAAAAAAGTTGAAGGCAGCATACCAAATGCAATGAATGCAACAAATGTAAGAGGAAGGTTGTTCACAACACAAAGGCGGAACAAAGTTGCAAGCTCAAGCAGATCCACTAATGATGAAAGAAACTTTGGAGACTCAAGCTATGAGGTGACGACACAACATGAATATCACGCGAAGACGGAGAATGGAAAAAAGAAGGAGTTGCATGTGCTGAAGCAACAAATCAAGGAAGAGAATGAAGATGCACAAATAGATGAAAGAGTTGCAACAGGAATAGGAACAACAGTGGGCGCAACATGCACTCATAGATGAAATTGTGCCCATACAACTTATATATCTATCCAAACAACTGACATAGAGAAGACATGATGAGAAGTGTTGTTGATCGCATGCAAGGGATTCAGCAATGTGCACGTCATTGTGCACACACATCTGATCCAACCCATTCAGCACACTCACCAAGGTGAAGAGAAGAAAAAAGTGCAATTGGAGCTAAACATGTACTTCGGCAAGTTGATGCCCATGACCACCAACACACACCTGAAGATCAATGCAGACACTATGCATCAGTGTGTTTTCGGTTCTTCCACACCTAAGAAGACCATGCACATGTTAGCATATGAGTTGGATGAAGGAGCCATACCAATGCACCAGATGCAATAGAGGCAAGAGTTCACTTCAACATGATGTCACCATGGGGTGCATGCACACCATCACGAACAACCAAGCTTGGAATCAACTCACCACCTTCACCATCACAAGCATGTCAAAGTGTTGGTCTCAACAAAATGGACCAAGTGTTAGTGATGTCTTGCATGGATTTATTATGCCATTCGTCTCACATGAGAACATGTGCATTGTAATGTAACGTCATGTCAAGTGGAAGTTCAAGTTCAATAGTTGGATGTAGAAATCATAGAGTAGATGAAGAGTCACGAGGGTAGATGAACTGTAACAAAGGGGAATGTTAAGGGTCACCCACCATTTTCTATAAATAGAACCTCATAACTCATTGTAAAGGCTTTTGGTCAGCCAAGCTTCCGATAACACTATCTTGGAGAGAACTTGGACAGTATTGTAATGCACTTTGGCTTCTCCACTACACAGAGCTAGTACATCTCTTTGGAGGAGAAGGCAGATGTGGCTGTAACTTTCCACTTTGGATTGTTAGCTAACTGGATTTCCAGCTTGTGATATATCTTTGCTTGTGTGTTCCCTTCCCATCTGAGTACTATTACAGGTTGCCAAGGGGCGCACTCATCTCAACCCACATGTGTTAGAACCTCTCATGCAACTTCCTTGACTCATTGCAGCTATCACACCCTTGCTACCAACAGAGTCATCTTACTTGCCTCTGTGCGAAATCGCGGTCAAGGCATTACCATACGACCCACTGCTAGGTCTCCTACACCAAACGATCTGAGGTCTAATTGGGACTTATTACTGGGGAGATCCCCTTACATATTTGCGGGTCCAACACCATCAACATTTTGGCGCTTGAAGGAGGGCTAGATGACAAGTTGAGTCCTCACATCTGTTTTGAATCCCTACACATCTATCATGACTAACTACCAAGTTTCTCTTCAAAAATGTATGTCTTATGGAAAGAATTTCACTATCTCGGAAAATCTCTTGGATAACTTGTCTCATAAAACATTTGATGGTGGAGGCTATGTAGCCTTGGTTAGGCACGCAGTCGGCGTTGTAGGCTCATGCAAAAGGAATGTATTCTTTGAAGAATACATGAGCTGTGCGCTGTTCATCTACACGCTTCAAGGGCATCCAATGCACTAGTGTGCCATGCTACCCAAAAAATATATTCATTCTTTTGCTCATCTAGTTGCAGAGATAGACCGTGCTTTCAATCACTTCGACCATCAAGCACTCAACAAAGAAATTCTGGAATTACGAAAAGCACCCGATGAATCCATTGAATAGTTTTACACACGCTTTTGTAATCTTGCATACCAATTCCCTGAAGATGATATTGATTGGGAATCTCTTGATATGAGATTTGAGTATCTTCTTTACATATCTGAAAATCCACAATTCTTGAAATCACTCGAATCTCACGCATACTCTGATGATGGAACTCCGCAATCACATGTAGGCACAGTTGCTATCACAAGTGACTTTCCGCCTTCACCTCATTAAAAAGCTCCACCAACACGGAGTGATGTGGGAGATCATGCACACACATCTGTTGAACTGTCACATCCTCCCACCCCACCTGCTCTTGAGATTTGCACAGATTTGGCTTGCAAGCCTGTTGTTTTTCACGTGGATTCGTTCCCTCGATCTCCATCCTCGCATTTTGTTGATCCTCTGGATTGTATTGTCTTGTTTTCATACATTCTGGACCCTTCACCTGTTTTGAATGAGGACCAAGTTGTCAATGGAGTTGGTGTTATGTAGCCAACTTGCGCCATCATTCATGATGAGTGTGTGTAGGAATCTAAAGAATGAATCATAGTGAAGGATGAATCTCTCCCAACCGTGCCTCATCCACTTCATCCTGACGTCCCTTGTGATTTTGCCACCATTGATTTCCCTTGTGAAAACCCATTTCCGTATGTTTCCACTTCTGATCATTCACATGACACCTTTGATGTTAGTCTGTAATTACAGTAAGGAGAGGACACATCTTCCTCAGAAAATCCATTCAATTTGTCATTTATCTTTCCTGAAAACATAGAGGGTGAAAATATTTTCTTCCCATCTACCCCTTTGCCTGATTCATCAAATCGTGAGGACACTGAAGAACATCTCGAATTTTCTGATTTTGGTTGTCGTGATCTATTCACTTCTTCATCCAATCACGATGTTGATTCAATCATTGTTAATTTGTCCAATATATTGTTCTCTAATGATATATCTGTCAACAAAGTTGAAACCCCCTAGACTGTTGAGGCACTTCAGCCTGATTTTATGGTTATGTCAGGCCGTCGCTGTCCTGAGGTTGGTTTCACTTCTGGTCAGGAAATTGTTGAAAAACTCAAAGCTCCTCATCACTCTCTGCTTCACATTGAAGATCAACCAAACACCTAGGTTTCGCTTCTATTGGGCGCGAGATCCCCCAAGGCAAGTTTTGGGGGTTAAAGCCTAGATTTTGACCAAATCTAATGTAAATACTCTGCGTTTTGCGGGTGCGGGGCGCGAAGATTGTAAATAAGTCATATGGTTGTCCGCCCTCATTTTTGTAATGTAATGTTAGCTTTAGAGATCTACCCATGGTCTGTGGACCATGGGATTGTATAAATAGAGCGAGGCTCTAAGTTGTAAATCAGAAAAGTTAACCAAAGTAAGATCTAATGATGAAGAATTGGGTCTTATCTAAGTGTCGAGTTCAGTCTTTGGGTCGTAGAGTATGAGAAGGCTCTATAGTTGAGTGTGCAGAGGCCTAGTAGTTCGCAGCTGAGTGGGCGGACCCCTGCAGCTGAGTGCGCAGGGCGGGTCGAGTCTGTAACCATTGGAGAAGTAATAAAGAGAAGTTTTACATCATTTCTGTGTATCTTTTTCCTATTTTGTGCATTGAATGTATTAGGTATAAATTGCATTTATATTGTTATATAATGCGTGAACTTATATGAATGTGTTGATAAAGTGAATATAAGATAAGGTATTTGTGTACGTGAAGATAACTAACTGTTATAAGAAGATAAGTAAGCTACACGGTGTAACTTAGGGAAGTAGCACAGATCGCTGCTAGGGTAGCACGAAATCACCTCAGCCCCTGGTTAGGGCTGCGCAGAGGCGATTATAATAGGTTGCAAAGGCCTCGTAGGTCAGGATAGTACACGAAGTGACCTACACGAAGGTATTTATAGTTGGACTAAATTGACCCCATCAAACATCTCAAGGGTCCGGAAACTTGGTTCCAACATCCCCCTATACTACTTCGAGTGAGACCTCAGTTCGCACTCCGCATGATGTTGCTGAAAGGGCCAATAGTATAGTGATTTGTTTGGCTAATTAAATCTGAACCTGGGTCAGGCCCCACTGTTACAGGGAAAAGTGTCTACACAGAACTACTTATCCCACTAAGGTGTGGTAGATACCTTAGAAACAAACAAAGTAAAGATACTTTCGTTTTTCCTTTATGAAATATGGATGAGAGAAGAACAAAGAAGACCAACCTCTGTCTTGCGCTTATCTCCTAGTTCGATTCCTCTCTCTCTTGATAGTCTTTCGCTACTTGCTCCCTTGTACGCCTAGCTTCACAGAGTACCTATAGGATCACAGTAGCATAACACTATACAAGAACATGGATCTATAATCATAAACAATCTAGGATCAGATGTAAATTGACCATACAAATGCATAAAACATAAATGACACAAGAGTATGGAGGAAAACTTGAATAGCTTTTATTGATAATCAAGAAAGAGCCAAGGGAGTTACAACCCGTTGTTCTGACCCATCATCATCCTCTCAGCAAGTAAGCCCTTCTTCACCTCATACAAAGCTTAGATCACCCAGCACTATGATGTTGTCTCACGAAACCAATAGAAATTCCTTACAAGATGCAAAATTCCAGCCTCTAGATCTCTAGGATGAGGGATCCATATATAGATATCTGTAAGGGAGATGAGTCAGCTTATGATTTGATTAGTGTCTTCCCTTTGATAGTTCTTGCTTCCACTTGGAGATTGATGATCTCTTACTCATCCTTGGTCGAATTCAGAGAGGCAAGTGTCATAGGAGAAGTTTCTGGAAGATTCCATGTCTCTCCACCTTGCGGATTGACACTGCCATTTGTCACTTCTCGCCCATTGCACCCCATAGAAGGCCTTTTTGAAATGCAACGCACCCACAGAGTGTACTTAGGTGAGATGCAATGCACTTTGCCTATGGAGCAGCTAAAATGATCCTGTTTTAACCAGTTTTGAGCAGTTTTTCATGGAGAACTTCTGGGAGAGGCTATAATCAGTTGACCTTGTTCCTGTAGGGGTTAGAACAACACTTTTAGGGACTTAGGAGCCCTTGGTTTATGGACATTTCATGCTTGGGGTTGCAGTGCCCAAAAATGTCTATAACAGTTGCCCCCTAAAGCATGAGGTCATTAATCTTTTGATGTCGGGTGAAATGCTTTATTATGAGGATCCGAAGTTCTTTCAAGCTGGGAGGAGACTTGTAATAAGATACAATAAAATACATTATCTTCATAATATTTTCATGATCTAGCTGAGGCGGGCATTCCCATGCTCAACTTTATAAATTCATTTTCATGTACATAGGACAGACAATCGTCTGAGTGTAGACTGATGATTCTGGTAGAGCCATCATCCCTTTGATTGGATGATTATCTGTGCAGCAATGATGTACATTTGATGTCTTTATTTTCCTGAATATATATCGCAGCCCGGATTGAAACTAGATCCAGGGTCTTCAATCTCGTTCGATCTTCACTCAAAGTACAAGTCTATCCATGCGAGAGATATTCTGGAGTCGAACATGGAAAGACATCGCCTGATTACCAGCCAATGATGTAAGCTGTTAACAGGCGCGAGAGGAATCACCGATAATGATAATGACCCTCAAGGTACTGCAGTACAATTCACGTGGTGTGAATAAAGGACTTGGTGTCTAACACCACGCAAAATCTTTCGGTCGAAGGCCATTGATGTAAACCTGTCGCCGGAAGTGAGAAACTTGCCATTGAGGCATGCAAGCTTCAAAGTACTGAACGGGGTGTTCCTAGATCAACTTCTTGGATAATGAGTTGATGTCAACAAGAAGCGATCCGTCACAGGAGGGCCTTAATGAATCCCACATCAATGACACAGAATGGAGCAAATGATTTTAATGGAGGTGAAAATGATCTGATGACATAAGGTTCAGGGTGGCGGTCATGAAAGAATGGAGTGCAAATGTATTGTAGCGGGTGAGACACAAGTGAATTCTCTGAATGACTTCTCTTGAACATATCGGCGACACTGATGTGATGGATTGGTAGCATTAACCCCAAATGTGGATGGTGTGATGGGACCATGGTGATGTGACCGGTGAATGAAACAACCCAACCCAACTTGGATGCGGAGTGAAAGTGTCATGTTCAAGAGCGACTTGTTACCAACAAAGTTTCTTCAAGTTTTCTTCCCAATTTTTCCCCAGTCATTGCTGACCAGTACCTCTTTATTTTTTTCAAGCTTGAGGAGGATAACATATGCTTTTTCTATAATTTTCCCTTCAGGCAAACCCATCGCTATGTTTTAATGAGCCTAGCGATAGTGAAACTCGTTCTTGTCTGCTATGGACAAGTTTGTCGCTATTAAGTTTTAACGAGTTTAACGACAAAGATAACTTGGTCCTTTTCAATTTTAGAGAGTCTGAAAAGGGATGTAAAGGAAACTCCAAAATTCATTTTTCATCATCTAATCCCTTAAGTCCGAAAAGTATAAAACAATATAGAAGGGATGAATTTTCAATACTTTTAACGAGCCGAACAAAACAAGCGCTCGATCTTTTTATGTAATAATCCCTTAGGTCCAAAAAGATTAAAATCTAAAGGAGGGATAGCACTTCCGGTCCCTTTAACGAGCTGGAGAGGCCAATGGCTCGACAATATTTTCATATTTTACGAGTCAGTTGAAAAGAGCTTAAAGGAGACTCGTCTTTTGAGGAACTAGTGATAAAATTGGGTAGCAGCTGATTCCACGTAAGGTTTGGAATTTTCCAATCACGGCAGTGTTACAAGGATGGCTAGTGGGATCACTCTTCGCAGCTGTTCTTCAAAAGGGGTAAACAATCAAATGGAGGTGAATGATCGGCCAATACAGAGTGGAGGTGATGATGAGAACACGACCAAGGCTTTAAAGGCTGAATTACTACATTCACGATGGTTGTTTACCGGGAAATAGTTAATTTTTTAATGAGCTTAAACGCGGGGAGAAACATTTGTTCATGACTTATGTTTACTTTTTAACGAGCTTGAACTATGTGCTAAAACTGCTCTATTGAACGGTCATTTCTTGACTTTACCATAAATAGCTTTGTTCTTTCAAAGATTGTACTGCATTTTCAATTGCTTCATCAAACTAGTTAGAAATGAATAATATATGTTTGAAAAATGAGTTAGAACACTAATATTTTACTCGAACTACGTAAAAAGTAATGTAAAAGTGCTTTTACCTCTCATTTTACCATTTCATTTGAACTTTGGTTTGTTGGAGCTTTGGAGGTGCTTTTCCCTCCTTGATTTTCATCAGCTGATTCCAGGAGATTCTGTGGATGATTCTCGACGCCGTCTGGACCAGGTAGGAGCTAAACTTGAGCTCTTTCATTTCATGCTTTCCATTTTGCATTCTGAGCTTGATTCCTGGTTTTTCTGAGCCTCTGGGGTTTGAAAAACTCGCCTTGGCTTCAGTGCACCCCTTGTGCATCGAAAGGTGCGTTGGATGTTAGCCTGTCTACTGGCTAACTGACATGCAACGCACCTAGAACACTAATGTAGGTGCGATGGGCACAAGAAAGGAAGTTTACGCACAGTTTTTGATGGAAATTTTCCCTGTCTCTTACCAAAATCAGGATCTAACTCTTCTCTTGTTTGTTTTCAGAGATTTTTGGAGCAAGATGACTATTACATGGTGAGAACGTGAGCATGAAGAAGAGGACATGCTTGCTTTACATGATCTGGTTATAGTAAACGCACTGCAGAACAGTGGCTTGCTGAAGTTTTTCCGCATTTCTAGCATGAGACAACAAATCAACTTGCTGCAGTATTTGCTCGATGCTTGGGATCCTACCAGCCAGGTGTTCCAGATTAGGGGCAAATCCATCCCCTTGACTGTAGTGGACATCTAGTTCTTGTCTGGCTTGTCGAGGTGGGGTGCCCCCATCTCTTTATCAGGTTCGGCCCGAGGAGGTGAATCTGTGAGAGATTATGTTCGCCGGTATTGCAGAGAGGGATCTCATCCGAGAAAAGATGGCAAGATCATCATCCGTGATGTCACTGACAGGTCCCTCAGGACTATTCTGTTCACTTTTGGTAGGATGGCTGGTGGTGCGGCTCTTCATGTAGCCAACCGATCTTATATGCAGTATGACTTGGAATGTCTCCAACCGAAGGTGTTCATTGATGCGACGCAGTACTTCTTGTGATGAAAGAACAGTTGACCAAGGTGAAGAGTGGGAGGTTGAAGAACTTTGGGTATGGTTCTATCTTGACCGCCTTTGCCTTGGAAAAGATACCACTGATGCAGCCGCAGTATATTGCACTCGATTTACCTTCACCGACTGAACCACGTATGCAGAGATGGGTCAACCATATGTCTAGGCATGCTGGTCAGTCTTAGATTTCCTTTTCTGATACCTTCTTCGGGTGGTTTCATCGTCAAGAGATGGTTTATTCCGAGTATCCATATGCTAGTATGGACTTCCGGGGTGACCCAGATTTAGTACTGCTGGCTGGCGAACAGTGGGGTGCCATTGGTAAATTCTTTGACCATATTCCTATTTATCATTTTTCTTTTATAATGTCCTTGTGCTTTATTCTATCAAGACTAATCAAACTCATGTGTTCATGCAGATGTCGGTCCCGTTCGGCCAGTAGTACGCTTGAGAGTGCCAGCTGCCACCCCAGCAGGAGAGGCTGTTGGAAGGGCTATCCTTCGCGACCTCGATGTGGCCGAGACTCTCACAGCATTACAGGACCAGGTCGAGGGCCTCACTCTCAGTATTCCAGATGTGAGGACTGACGAGCTGCCCTTGAGGTTGTAGCGGCATACTACTGGTGTGCCAAGACGATGGACTTGGATCTTACGCATGATCGCACAGGCTGTGACTTGCTATCAAGAGCACCATTAGACTAGGGTGCCCCCTAGCATTTTGAGTTTTGGGTCATTTGACCAATTTTGTCTTGGTTACAGAACATTATGTGTAAACCATAAACAATTATATATATATATATATTTTTGATTTTTGAAGTTTTATTTTGGTTAAGTTACATGACCCAAATGAAAATATTGATGGTATGCTTCTTTTTATAAATGTTTCAAATGTCTATCTAACACATAATTTGCCAATGAATCAGTTAATGTGTTTAAGGTTATGGAAATATGCTGATATTGAATAAAATCAAATTGCCTTTCCAAAATATTAACCCTTAGGAACATGCAATAAATAGCTGGATTTCGGACAAAGTAGATACCAGTGAGTTGTAGTATGACGAGTTGTGAGTCTAGCCTGACAATCAGTCGACGTATACCATGTGTGATGGCATCAGAGAGAAGTTATATCAACGCGCTATATTCAACGATGTTATTTGTTGATCAACCAATACATACCCCTCTGAAACTTACTAACTTGCCGCTTGGATCAAAAATGGCCTAGGGCACGGAAGATAGGTTTCGTGAACTACGACTCGCTCCGTTGGCATATCCAACACATGACTCCAATAGGTTTGACATCTGCAATAAATGTAAAAAGTGGATTACTTGACCAAAACAAATACTTTAGCGAAAACAAAAACATAACAAAAGCATATAGGTTACTATACTGAATCACGCATAGTAACGCTTGAGGTACAACCCGTTACGAGGTTGTGCCAGTGGAATCCCGTCATAATCCATTAACTTGTAGGCTCCTTTTGCTAACACTCGCTTAACAACATAGGGGCCCATCCATAAAGACTTGAATTTACTTGCCCCCAATTTATCGGATTCTTGGTCATAAAGCAAGACCAAGTCACCTTCTGAGAAGACACGGGGTTTGACATTCTTGTCGAACTGCGCCTTGACTCGTTTCTTATGGGCTTCGTTAGTCAAAGCGGCATCACGATGGGTTTCATCCAATTGGATTAGTTCCAAGAAACGAGCCTCCTCTTCTGAAGTCCCGGGGAGAAGGTCAATTGCGAGTTTGAGGGATGAGATTTCACACTGGATTGGTAAGACTGCTTCCAGGCCATATACCAGTTGGAAAGGTGTAAACCCAGTTGCATTCCTTACTGATGTTCAGTAATCCCACAAGGATGAGTACAAGATTAGGTGCCAACTTCTTTTGTGAACTCCAATCATCCTTTGCAGCATGCGCTTCAGGACTTTGTTGATTGCTTCAACTTGTCCGTTGGCTTGCGGGTAATATGGAGTAGAGCTGTCGTGAGACAACCCTAATTTGGCAGCTAATTTTACCATCATGTGATTGCGAAAATGCGATCCATGATCTGTGACTATAGCTTTTGGGACGCCGAATCTAGCGACTACATGATTGAAAAAGAAGAGGGCAGCTGTTTCACCAGTATTATCTAATATAGGCATCACCTCGGCCCATTTGGTAAAATAGTCAACTGCGACTATGATATACCCATGCCCCCCGGTCGAGGTGGGGTTACATGTCATGAAATCGATGCCCCATTTGGTGAATGGCCCAACAGCAACTATTGGCTGCAGAGGTGCGAGTGGTATTCTGGTTTTGCTATCGAAAATTTGACAAGCATTGGCAACTTCTGACTACGGTTATGCAATCTTTGAACATTGTTGGCCAAAAGTATCCTGCTCGTAAAAATTTTTGCGCTGTAGCATAACCGGATTGATGCCCCCCACACATGCCTGAATGGCAATCATTCAGGACTTTTTCGGCCTCCTCATGGGTGAGGCACCTTCTCAGAACTGTATCGACACCACGACGGTAAAGTGTATCACCGACGATCATGTAGTCTTTTGCTTGGTATCGAATACGTTTTTGTTCGGAGCGAGAGGTATTTGGCCTATATTTTTGGGTTTGGAGATAAATGACTATATCCCCATACCACAGATTGCTTGAAGATATCAGAAACAAATTTTCGTCCACGATTGTTTCTTCGGATGTTTCATCGTTGGACGACGATGGGAGATCGCATAATAATTCTGCGAAAACCAGAGCTTTCTTTGACTTGGATTTTACAAATTCCAGATCAAACTCTTGTAGAATTGCTATCCATTTTGAATATTTGCTCCCCAGCAACTGTCGCGGCAATATATAAGTCATGGGGTTGCAATCTGACAGAATGGTAGTTTTTCGAAAGAGGACATAGTGTCGAAATCTCTGTATCGCTTGAACAGCTGCGAGTGCTAGCTTTTCAACATTAGAATATTTGCTTTCTCTATCATTTAAGTTCTTACTTAAATAATATATAGGATGTTCAATTCCGTTGTCTTCTTGAACTAAAACCATTGCGATGGTTGTATCCGCTGCAGCCAGATACAGGTTAAAGTCTTTTTGATAATCAGGAGCGTACATTAATGATGCTTTCATTAGGGATTCTTTTAAAGCATCAAAGGAAGCTTGCGCAACCTGATCCCAGACAAAGGGTACTTCCTTTTTCAAAATATGCGTATAACCTTTAGCAAGTTCGGCGTAATTCGGAATGAACCTCCTCAGAAAGTTTGCTTTCCCTTGGAGTTTCTGAATCTGAAGCAAATTCGAAGGTGGAGGCAAATTTATGATTGCCTGAACCTTACATGGGTCGAGACGAATCCCGTCTTTTGAGACTAAAAAGCCAAGTAAACGACCAGAACTGACACAAAATACACATTTGTGTGGATTGAGTCGTATCTTATAGTGTCGACAACGTAGAAATATCGCTCTTAAATGCTGCGGATGATCAGTCCGCTTTCGCGAATGAGCCAGAAGGTCGTCGAGGTATGGCTGAACGATGTTTTTGATGTCATGTAAGGCATAATTAATTGCCCTCTGAAATGTCGCCCCTGCGTTCTTTAAACCAAAGGGTAATTTTCAATATGCGAATGTGCCCCACGGACAAATAAATACAGTCTTTGACTGGTCATGTGGGCGGATATTTATTTGATTATACCTGGAGAATCCATCCATAAATGAAAAGATTTCACATCCAACGCATTCATCAATTATCTGGTCGATGAAGGGTGTAGGGTAGTTGTCTTTTGGACAAGCTTGATTTACATCCCTATAATCGACGCACACTCTAATTGTTCCTTGTTTTTTCATAACAGGGACAATATTCAATACCCAATCGGTTAGAGGAACCGGGTAAATGAACCCAGCATGGAGAAGTTTTTCAACTTCTGCCTTGATGGCAGTGGCTTTCTTGGGGTGCACCTACCGTAGCCGTTGTGGTACTGGTTTGACATCTGGATACATCTTGATTTCGTGTTAAACAATACTCGAGTCAATGCCTGGCATTTCATTATATGACCAAGCAAAGACATCTCTGAATTCGCGAAAAAGAGCATTATATATTTCCAGTTCTGAAGGAGAACAACATTTGCCAACATAAATATTCTCTACAACATCCATTTTGGTTGACATATTTATGGCGATAGTCTCTTCAATGTTGGACAAGTTTCGCTCGGAATCCACCGTGTTTACAGTATTTGATAGAAAATAAAAAACTGAAGGATGAAAAAGGTCATCAGGAGTATTTTCTTCACAATCCGGAAGAAGGGAACGATGGTGGTAATCTTCCCATGGTGCCCCTTCAATTATCATTGATTGAACAATTTCCTCGTTGGTGACATGCACTCACGACCAAGGATCTGAAGGGGTGCCATATTCCTTAGACCTATCTATCCAAATGCTTGATGAGCATTGATTTGGGTTTGCCTCCCATGCTAGGAACATTGATTGCTACAATATTTCTGTTGGGCTTGGAGGAAATACCTGCGCATGATCCATGTTGATATCGTTTCCTGAGATCTTTTTAATTGAAGATATCATATTGCAGGTTCCTACCGACGCTACTTCCGCCAAATTGATTGGAGGTGGAAGGGCAAAAGTTCCCATTAATATAGGGTCTTTTAGTAGGCCTACTCTGATATTTTGAAGCGAATGGGGGCTTCCATGGATCATTGGAATGCTTCCCGTAACTTGAGAACCATTGGGGAGGAAGTTTTGTTGATCGACGATTGTAATCCCTCCTTGAAAGGGAAATGAAATCTTCCTAAAATAGGTCGACACAACAGCAGCCATTGCATATATCCATGGTCTTCCCAGTAGGATGTTGTAATCGAGATTTCCGTCGATTACTTCAACATCTATTTCTACTGTTTTCCCTCCTACTTCCACCTTCAAGTTACTTAGAATACCATATGGGGTATATGTTCGTCCGTCAAATGCCTTTAATGTCGTCAAAGATCACGACAAGGTTGGAGATCCTAAAGTTTTCCAGCAACTCATCAACATAATACATGTAGATGTCCCCTCATCAATAATCATTCGATGAATAGTTTTGTTGAGGGATTTCACTTGAACGAGGAAAGCTAGTTGGGCTGGTAACTGAGGATTGTATCCTTTATGATCAAAGGATACAAGATTGGAATCCTTTGGGTCTATCCCACCGATGGTTGATAATAAAGCTTGCTTTTGGGATGGGAAATTTTGTAGTACCTCAAGAGTCGACATAGCGGATGGCGATTGGGCCAAATCTTCCACTATATTATAATGCCGTGTTGCTCTAGCACGAGGACTAAACATTGACTTGTGTACTACTCCCTTTGGCGGTTTTATTGTAAACTCAGGAATGATGGGTGGCGCAAATTTTGTCGAAGTTGTTGTCGAACTACTAGGTTGATCTTTATCCTTGTTGTTCGACAGCTGTGGATTCCCGTAATATTTATTCCTTGTCGATATCAAAGCATCATTTTGCTGTTTGGAAACTGAAAACATCATCACTTGAGATGAGGAAGCATTTTCACTGTCAACCAGATTTGTTCCTGGATTCGGAAACGGATCAGTTAATACTGCTGAGGTCTTTGTATTCTTGAAGAATTTTTTAAGCTCAGCTTTATATGGACAATTTGATGTCCAATGATCCTCATCGCATATAAAGCATGGATGATTTGGTTTCCTATTTCCAGAAGGGTTTGCAGAAGATTTTTCAGGTGATGATTCTTCCTGTTTCTTCTTCTTCCCTTTGCCTTTCTTCTTTCCCCCTGGTTGCTTGGTTTCTTTGCCTTTATCTGTCGATACGACATTTACTTCCGAGGCAAGAAGTTCCTCTTTTTCATTTTGACTGGAAATCTTACGGGCCTTTTTAGATGTAGCCTTTGTCGATTTCGTGTCTGTTGCGCCAATCACGCCATCGCCGGCATGAGAGTCATTGTTTGATTTAGGAGGAGGAGGGACTGGGAATTCTGGTCTAGGAGCGTCAGGCATTTTATCGTAGAGCGTGCTAGACTAAGTGTAAATCAAGTCCAAATATTGTGCACGAGCGATAACCTGCTCTTTAGTGACGACTCCCCCTTTCGCCACATCTTCCATGATGGAAGGCAATAATGACTTAATAAACCATTTAGCTAAAAGCTGATCAGGAACATACGTTTTTACCATTCTACGACGACGTCGCCACTCATGTATATGATCAGATATGTGAGTGGCTGTTGTTTGTTTGAAATTGGTAAGAAGTTCCGTTCCCGTTTCGTACCTTATCGGTAACTGAAAATGGGTTAAAAAGGTTGTGGCTAGGGTACTGAAGTTGTCAAATGAAGCTCTGGGCAATTCGATATACCATTTTGCTGCTGGACCAGTTAACGTCCTCTGAAAAAGGCGAAGCCTAATCGAATCATCGTTTAGGGTGTTTAATGAACACCACAGATGAAAGGTCATCACATGATTCGACGGATCTTCACCTGGATTTCCATTAAATTTAGGAATATCTGATGGAAGTTTATGCGGAATCGCTGGCCACCAAGGGGCGTAAGCGATTGGATCGTTTGTTAACCGATTTAAATCAGGTAACTCTAAAGTCACCACGAAGGGTAACTGTTGATTCAGATTAGGTGAAGCATACCCAGGATAATATGGGATTGCCTGAGCAGTTGGTCTTTGCATACCAGCATAATGCATTTGATGCTGGTAACTTTGGTAAGGTTGGTGGGCATGACCATTGTAGAATGGTTGATTTTGACCGTTTTGAATATATGGTTGCCCACTATTTGCAAAGAATTGTTGCTCAGAACCTTGGTATACTTGTTGGAACTGCAGTTGTTGGTAGTGCACTAGCCATGGTTGTGACGCCATGTGTTTTTTCCCGATACTAACTATTTGACCAAGATGAGGGGTGATTGTACCCATTTGAACCTGTGTCATTCCACCAGTCGGCGATTGTGGTTGAGTTGCAGGGTCAAGAGGCTGTTGCATTACAACCTGAGAAACCTGAGGTTGGCATACAACAGGTAGTGCTTGAACTTGCGACACTGTCACAATAGCGGGCATAGTTGGTATACTTGACATAGGTAAACATTGTTGCATCGAATATAGAACTCTTGGTTGTTGAGGTAGTATCGGTACCCAACCACTTGACGTAATTCCAGCATAACCTGAATTTTGTTGTGAACTCCCGTATGGCCGTCCTCCCAGAGGGGACAATGAAAGGGTATACTGCCCCCCATACGGCGGTAATCTGGTACTTAAGGGAATGGTTTTCCCTTGAGGGCCGGACTGCCCAAATTGACCTCCAAATGGATCAATTTGTTGAGACTCAGCATAAGAGTTTTCAGATATTATTCCGGATGAACAAACAGGAACAAACCATATCGTCGAAATAGCCCCTGAGTGGGCTCCTTCTAGTGATTGAGAGCTAGTTGGGACAGATGGTATACCGTCGAACATTGTTGGAGTGATAGCAGGAAGTTCTGTCGTCCCTATGTCAGACGACACAGTCCTAGATGTTGACAGTTGTTCAGACATTTCTAGTCTATCCAAAATATTACCTAACGATTCTACAGGAGCTTCCACTGGCAGTAGACTAATTTCTGATGAAGAAGGATACAGAGTGATCCCGACTCCAAATTGCGATGGAGTACTAGATGGAGGATCTTCCACAATCTCTTCTATAGCAATCAGACCAGGTGGAAGGGGTAGACCGTCAGGTCCGTAGAATATTTTTGGTGTCGAAGAAGGTATAGAATCTGCAGCGACAGATGTTTGGGGAACAACACTCTCCGAACCAGTTGTAGATGGAACTGGTTCAGTGATACAAGTGTTTACCTTCAGACTAGGATCAATACTACTATCCTTTGGTGGCTGCTGAACTCCTTCTGTAAAGGTAGGGATACCAGAAATGTTTGGAGTAACCGGAGTCTCTGATGTTGTTGGAACACTTGTTCTAACTTTACCAGGAGATTTGGAACCGGTTAAACGAGTTCGCTTTGTCCGTAATAGCTTCGATTCCGAAGACAAAGACGGTTGACTCGTAAGCCTCCGCGAACGACGGGGTTTCAATTGACTTTCTTTACTCGATCAATTAAAAATCAAGGGGAAGTATGTTTCCGAATTAGATGAATTTTAGACGCTTTGACACAACTTGTTTTTTCAATTTTAAAGAGTCGAGAAAAAACAAAAGATGACTCTAGTCGCCTTCGATTTTTAATGAGCCTGAAGTGACAAGTGCTCAGATGGACCTTTTCCGTTAAGGAGTCTGAAAAGGAACGAAAGGGACTACTTTGGAAATCTATGTAGAGGTTATTACCAAACCAATCGCAAAACTGCAGAATACTTTTTACGGTATGACAGTCAATCTTCCCGAACGCTGTGTTCAGTGCATTGCGATCGATAGGGTGGCAGACACAGCTTCCTATGGATAAAGGATTAAGCCTATTGTGGTATCCCAAAATATACTCGACGGTACGTGGGAGCACAAGTCTGTACTGGCACTTATCGTCTCAAAGTGGAGGAATCACCCAACCATTAGTGAGAACAACAGTTACCAGGGTTTACGACGCCGGAATACGTCTCTAGCCTAGACTTCTAGATGTTGTGCGTTAGGTTCCAAAGCGTTGTTAGATTCATTAAATTTATTTTATAGTTGATCTTGCTTAATAAATTTTCCTTTCAGGTTCACCGCGAGATGTAGATGTACAATTCCTAAAATGCAATCTAAGATGATAAACAATCTTTTATATTCTTTGTGCAATGAAAATCCTAGCTACTAAGGAAAGAGATACAATATTCTTTCACAAAGAGCAAAGAGCACACACTAAATGCACTGTCCTAAATCAAACCAATCAAACAGTCTAAATGCAAATGCACATGCATGTATTTGTTTTCATCTTTCTTAGTATGTTAATGGTAAAAAGAAAGCTAATGCGCAAATCTGAATTACTTTTCAAGCGACAATTACTAACAAGTTTCTTTTCAAAATAAAAAATGGAGACAATCACAACACTTTACGATTTGGAAATGAATACTTGATTTTGACACTAGAAAAACTACAAATTCAGACCAAATACAATAGCAACAGGGTAATCGACTATCAAGAGAAACCAAACTCTCTCCTATGACTGAAAACAACACTTGCGACACTTTCAAATCAAGGAACGACAGTACAATTACGTTACTTTTTGCAAAGGAGAACTGAGAATGACTCAACAAATACACAAAAACATTTACAGTTCTTTTGCACAATGGAGGCAGAATATCAGCAAGGAAAGGGGTTTCAAACAGAGATATACTGATTACAAACAACAAAACTCATGAATAGAACTGAAAAGAATGAACACAGAAACCAAAACTGAGGAACAATGCCTAGTCTGATCAGCGCACCTGTAACACAGGGAACTTGAAATGTAGTGCACCTACTACACTCGGGAAGTGCGCTGAATTTCAGATTCATAGAACAGAGCCTGCACTGGGCCAGAGACGAGACTTTGCTTGGGTTCTGGGTCACAGTTTGCAGTTCAGTTCATGGGTTTTGGCTGAGCAAATGGTAATCAGTAAATCAAAAATCAGGTGTAGATCTAAGGAGGTTCCAAGAGCTACCACGAGGGCAATTAGAGAGTTTGTGAATCAGTTGTTTAATTCATAAACAAATCCCAGAGATTGACTGAAGTGGCATTTATCTACTTTGCATTTGCATAGCAAACGCAGTTCGAAAGCTACCTGGCTCGACTTCAGGCTCTGTCTATAAGTTTATAAAATAAACAACAAAGAAGATAAACAAACAACCTAGTCGCTCCCCAGCGGAGTCGCCATTTTGTTACAGGGAAAAGTGTCTACACAGAACTTTTTATCCTACTAAGGTGTGGTAGCTACCTTAGAAACAAACAAAGTAAAGCTACTTTCATTTTTCCTTTATGAAATATAGATGAGAGAAGAACAAAGAAGACCAACCTCTGTCTTGCGCCTATCTCCTAGTTCGATTCCTCTCTCTCTTGATAGTCTTTCGCTACTTGCTCCCTTGTACGCCCAGATTCACAGAGTACCTATAGGATCACAGTAGCATAACACTATACAAGAACATGGATCTATAATCATAAACAATCTAGGATCATATGTAAATTGACCATACAAATGCATAAAACATAAATGACACAAGACTATGGAGGAAAACTTGAATAGCTTTTATTGATAATCAAGAAAGAGCCAAGGGAGTTACAACCAGTTGTTCTGACCCAGCATCATCCTCTCAGCAAGTAAGCCCTTCTTCACCTCATACAAAGCTTAGATCACCCAACATTATGATGTTGTCTCAAGAAACCAACAACAATTCCTTACAAGATGCAAAATTCAAGCCTCTGGATCTCTGGGATGAGGGATCCATATATAGATATCTGTAAGGGAGATGAGTGAGCTTGTGATTTGATTAGTGTCTTCCCTCTAATAGTTCTTGCTTCCACTTGGAGATTGATGATCTCTTACTCATCCTTGGTCGAATTCAGAGAGGCAAGTGTCACAGGAGAAGTTTCTGGAAGATTCCATGCCTCTCCACCTCGCGGATTTACACTGCCATTTGTCACTTCTCGCCCATCGCACCCCATAGAAGGGCCTTTTGAAATGCAACGCACCCACAGAGTGTACTTAGGTGAGATGCAACGCACTTTGCCTATGGAGCAGCTGAAATGATCCTGTTTTGACCAGTTTTGAGCAGTTTTTCATGGAGAACTTTTGGGAGAAGCTGTAATCAGTTGACCTTGTTCCTTTAGGGGTTAGAACAACACTTTTAGGGACTTATAAGCCCTTGGTTTATGGACATTTCATGCTTGGGGTTGTAGTGCCCAAAAATGTCTATAACACCCACGAAGACAACAAATGGTTTAGTTGTCGGGACTAGAATCTGCATAGAGATGTTTGATGTCATATCATTGGAATCCAACTAAGAAGGAAATTGAAGGTTGGTTGGACATGAGGATTCACGAGTTTGCGGCATAGGAGAACAAGAATCTGCGACTGAAAAAAGAAGAGTGGTTAGACTACTACCTTTACATAGAGATCCACGAAATATTTTTCGCATCTTTCCCTATTGAGCTATACAAGTGGATCGCGAAGCTAGCATATAGCCAAGGAAGGTGGAAACTCGACAATCCTATTGTGTGGACCCCAGAGTTGGTGTGCAAATTGGAAGCTTTAGAGGATAAGATCGCGTGCATTGTTGATCACTGGATCGATCAAATTATAAGAGGATTCATTACTAAGTTTGCGGTAGATACTTTAGTCAGCTATAGCGAGGCAGAGCAACACTTCTCAAAGGACCAAAAGGTAAGTACGTAAAGTATCTGAATACTTGGATTAAAATGCTATTGTTTGAAAATAGGGTTATGCAATTACCTTGATGTCCAGAGCTACGTAAAGTGGAAAAACCTACAAAAACGAAGGAAGTAATGTGTTATAGACATATTTGGGCACTACAACCCCAATCACATATGTCCATAAACCAAGGGCTTATAAGTCCCTAAAAGTGTTGTTTCATACCCTAAAGGAGCAAGGTCAATTGATTACATCATCTCCCATAAGTTCTCATTGAAAAACTGCTCAGAACTAGTCAAAACTAGATCATCTCACTTGCTCCATGGCCAGGGTGTGATGCATCTCACCTTGTACACACGGGAGGTGCGATGCATACTGAAAATGCCTTCTATAGGGTGCGATGAGCAAGAATAGGCAAATGGCAGAGACAGTTTGCTAAGTGGATGATCAAGGAGTCTTCTAGAAACTTCTCATATGACACTTGCCTTTCAGAATTCACCCAGGGATGAGTAAGAGATCAATGAAATCTCCAAGTGGAACCAAGAACTACCAGTGGATTGACACTAGTAAAAAACCCAGAGCTGACTCACACCTCTGCAAATATCTATATATGGATCCATCATCTTAGAGATCCAGAGGCTGGAGGCTGGAATTTTGTAATTTGCAAGGAAGTGCTATTGGTTTCTCTTTGAAGACATTGTTGGGTGATCTTGCTTTGTATGAGGTGAAGACGGCTTTCATGCTGGGAGGATGATGCTGGGTCAGACCAAGTGGTTGTAATTCTCTCTTCTACTGCTTTTACTAATAAAGCTATTTGATTTTTCCTCCATATTCTTGTGTATCTCTGAATATTGTGTTGATATATGCATTTGTATGGTCAATATATATCTGATCCTATATTATTTACAGTGATATATCTCTATGCTTTGATGGTATTATGCTGCTGTGAATCTATAGGTGCTCTTTGAAGCGAGACAAGTAAGGAAGTAGTGGTGAGATTCTGTCAAAGGAGAAAGGAAACAAGCAAGGAGCCAAGCAGAAGACTGAGGTTGGTACTCTCTGCTTCTTTCTCATCTCTCTCTTGTAAAGGAAAATCAAGTGACTTTAATCTGTTTGTTTCTAAGATAGCTACTGGTCTTAGTGGGACTAGCAGCTCCTCATAGACACTAGATTTCCTGATAACAAAATGGCGACTCCACTGGGGAGCGATTAGTTTGATTGCTTGTCTCTATTTGTTTGATTCATAAACCACAGACGGAGCCTGAAGTCAAGCCAGCTAGCCTTCGAACTGTATTTTCTATGCAAGTGCAAAGTAGATCAACGCTGCTTCAGTCAATCTTCGGGCTTGTTTATGAACTGAACAATTGACTTGCGAACATCCTAAGTGCCCTAGAGGTAGCTTGAGTAACCTCATTAGATCAGCCCTATACTTTGTAGTTACTGACTATCATTTGCTCAGCCTAAATCCCTGAACTAAACTGCAAACTGTGACCAAAAACCAAGTTAAAGTATCGTCCCTGGACCATCGCACCTTGTCTTCTTGGCAATCTAGATGCATCACACCTCCCGTGTGCAGTAGGTGGGATGCATCCCTGTTTCCCTGTGTTACAAGTGCGATGATCAGACAAGACTATATCTGCCTCCAGATTTTGGTTTTTTCTTCGCTGTCTTCAGTTTTATTCAGGATTTTTACTGTCTATGATCAGTAGACCATTGTAGAAACCACCTTCCTTTGCATCATTCAGCCTCCATTGTAGAAAGATTTGTGAATTTTTTTATGTATTTTTAGCCATTCACAGTTCTCACTTACAAAATAGTAGCTTAATCAGACTGTTGTCTTTTGATTTGAAAGTGTTGCAAGTGTAATTTTCAATCAAAGAAAATAATACTTCTCTTTTTGATAGTCAATTACAATGTTACTCTTGTATTTGATCTGAATTCATAAGTATTTCAAGTGTCGAAAGTAGTTTTCAATTCAAAATCGCAAAGTGTCGTTTTGCCTTCCTGTCGTTTTTTGAAAAGAAAATCGTTAGTACTGTCGCTTTGAAAGAAGAGATAATTCAGATTTGTATTTATCATTCTTTTTATCATTCACACATTAAGAAAGCAGAAAACAAATACATGCACGTGCATTTTCATTTAGACTGCTTGTTGATTTTGATTTAGGACAGTGCATCTAGTGTGTGCTCTCTGCTCTATGTTGAAAGGATTTCATTTCTCTTTCCTTAGTAGCTAGGATTTTGATTGCAAAAAGAATAGTAAACGACAGTTTATCATCTTAGATTGCATTTAAGGAATTGTATATCTACATCAAATGGTGAACCTTAAAGGAAAACTTCTTAAGAAAGATCAACTATAAAATAAATTCAATGAACATAAAAACGCTTTGGAACCTAACGCACAACATCTAGAAGTCTAGGCTAGAGACGTATTCCGACATCGTAAAGCCTGGTAACTGTCGCTTTCATCGTAGGTTGGGTGATTCCTCCTCTTTGACACGACAAGTGCCAGTACGGACTTGTGCTCCCATGTACCGTCGAGTATATATTGGGAAACCATAATAGGCTGTATCTTTTATCCATAGGAAGCCATGTCTGCCACCCTATCGATCGCAATGCACTGAACACAGCATTCAGGAAGATTGACTGTCGTACCGTAAAAAGTATTCTGTATTTTTGCAATTGGTTTGGTAATCCCTTTGTCTAGATTTCTAGAGTAGTCGCTTTCGTTCCTTTTCAGACTCCTTAAAGGAAAAGGTCCATCTGAGCACTTGTCGAACAACAAGGCAACTGACCAACCTAGTAGTTCGACAACAACTTCAACTGAAGTTGTGCCACCCATCATTCCTGAGCTAAAGATAAAGCTGCCAAAGGGAGTAGTACACAAATCGACATTTAATCCTCATGCCAGAGCGGCACATAATTATATATAGTAGAGGGCCTGGCCCAATCGCCATCCGCTATGTCGACACTTGAAGTATTGCAAAATTTCCCCTCCCAAAAGCAGGCTCTATTATCAGCAATAGGTGGGATTGACCCAACAGATTCCAATCTGGTGGCCTTTAATCATAAAGGATATGAACCTCAGTTACCAGCTCAGCTTGCTTTCCTCATTCAAGTGAAAGCCCTCAAAAAAACTTTTCATCGAACAAGTATTGATGAGGGGGCATCTACATGTATTATGTCAATGAGTTGCTGGAAAAATTTAGGATCACCACCCTTGTCGAGATCGTCAACGAAGTTAAAGGCATTCGATGGACGAACATACACTCCATACAAGATTTTGAGTAACTTACAAGTTGAACTGGGGGAAAAAACAATAGAAATTGATGTTGAAGTTATTGATGGAAACCTCAATTATAACATCCTACTAGGAATGTTGAAATTTGGTACTGGAGGATAGGTGGTTCCCTAAGGCTTTGATCTTTGGCCTAGGGAAAAGTGTCCAAAAGAATCTAATTTTTCTCCTAAAGTGACTTTATAATTTTTATAAAGTCAAATCTAATTTAAAAGTGACTTTAAGTGATAAAGTTACTAAAGTCTAATTTTAAAGTGACTTTAATAAAGTCAATGTAATATTAGAAAGGAAAAGTGACTTTGGAAATAAATGACTAAGTGGGTCTTTATTAAAGTGGGGTGAATTAAAAAATAGAAAGTGAGATTTAAATGAGCATTTAATCTTAGCCCTAGATCTCAATCTATTTTAGCCATTGGATTTAGGGATCACCCAAAAGTCACTTAGGGTTAGATTAAAGGAGGAAAAGGAGGAAAAGGTCATTCATTCATTCATTCATGATAGGATTGGGAGAAGGAGAGCAAGAGAGCAAGGGAGATTTCTGGACAGGGAGGAGAAGGAGGCAGCAGCTTGGCACACATTCCAAGGCAGCATTCCAGCAAGTCTGTACAACTGAGTTAGCATACAGCGAAAGACATATTTTTGGGCACAATTTTCAAGGACACCGTACAACAGTTTTCACAGAAATCGAGGAGCAGAAATCTGAGTTTTCTGGCACGATTTTCATGGAGGCCATACAAAATATTTTCAAGGAGGTTGTACAACAGTTTTTGGCATAAAAATCGAGGAAATCATACAACAGAATTTCTGGCAGCTTGCACGATTTTCTAGGCAGGCCGTATAACAGAATTTAAGGCTGAAAATTGGCACAAAAATTGAGGAGGATGTACAACATTTATTGTTGTTCAGATTTTGCTGTTTGCAAAGTTTTTCTAGTTGGCTGTGAGGCACGAAAAATGAAATAAGTTGTAAAAGTTTATTTGCTGATTTTTGTTGAATATTTCTCACTGTAAAAAAAAAGGAAGAAGCATTTTTCAGAAATAAGAAGGAGCTCTCGAACTGGTTTTCCCCAAGAGTTGTAGGGGGTTTTTCCAGGGTCACCTTGACCAAAAATTACTGTGTTTAAATGTGTTAAATAACTGTTTGTACCTGCTGATTTTTTATTTCTGCATTTTCCAGCATTCTGTAGAATTTCCAGAATTTGTGTTTTCAGCAAAATTTATTTTTCAGTTGTTGAATGTATGGATATGGGAAAGGGAATTTAACTATTTTGGAGAAATAAGGTGAAACTGAAAACTGGGGTGGGAAATGAGAAATTTTTACATGGTATCAGAACTTGAGTGCTGAAGTGCAGTTTGGGACAGCAAGGAGGAAAATTACAGCCTGCTAATTTTTCACTCAGAAAATTCTAGCAAGCTGATTTTCTAGAAACAACAGTTTTATCTTTACTACAACAGTGCTATTTTTCAGTTTTAGGAGAGCAAGATGTCATTGGGATTGAGGGTGGAGGATAGGTTGGATGGGCATAGCAATTACAATGTTTGGAAGGAGAGAATGCAGAGTATCTTTGAGGAGGCAGAAGTCTGGCACATCATGGTGCATACCACATAGAACCCTGTTGTTGTGCCTACTGATGCCACTCAGTTGGATGAGTATAATAAAAAGAACAACAAGGGAAAGAGACTGATTCTAGACAGAGTCAAAGACCATTGCATTCCTCATGTGAGAAGAAAGAGAAATGCCCATGAGATGTGAACAACATTGTCCAATCTCTACCAGAGTACCAATGAGAACCAGAAAATGGTCATGAAGGAGAATTCGAAGACCATTAAGATGGGTAATGATAGTGTAGCTGGATATCTCACAAAGATTACTAATGTGAGAGATGAGTTGGCAGCAGTTTGTTATGAAACCAGCTCACAAAAAGATAGAAAAGAGAGATCCACGCCTTAGAATTCAGCCTCTTCGAGGGGGCAACCTCCTATACATTACATAAATGAAAAATTCTTGGATGATACAAATGAAAATACCTCCTTTCTATATATAGGAGTCTAAGTGGTCCCAATACAATCAAAGCCTACATAACAATAATATTGTAGGGCACAACAGTAACAATGGTGGGCTTCTATGTGGCATAATAGTAACAATATGGGCACTACATGGGTACATCAATATAATAGGTGGGTTATACTAATAACAATAAGGGGTTACACTAGTAGTATAGGGGCCTAACATGCCCCTCTCCTTCAAAAGCGTTGTCCTCAACGCTTGAGTAGTTCTTGATGCTTATATATAAAATTCTTGTCCTCCCATGTGGAATATTCAGCGGGTAAGTTCTTCCACTTGATGAGATACTCTGAAATTGATCGATTTCGTAGCTGTCGGGTTCTTGTTTCTGTGACTGCTCCAGGTTCCAATATGATTTTTCCTTCCTCTTCAATTTCTGGCAATATTGCTTGAATTGGGATCTTTTGCAACTTTTGAATAAGTGGCCATACTTCTTCGTTCTTCTTCCATTCATCCGTTGCTTCGTTTATCCAATTTGGTTGGATAATATAAATAGCACAAAACAATGCTTCCACATCCTCATCCTTGAAGCGTCTTCCCATTCGGTAAGGTCGCCATTTTTTAAGTGCATGTAGTATTGCCAACATTTCCTTCTCATAAATAGCTTGCTTGAGATGTAGCAGTAAAAATACCCAATCACTCACATCAAAACATTTTTCACTATGATGTTGATCTACCTGTTGTTTCATTTGATTTTGCACCGAAGTGGCGTTATCCTTTAAAAGTTGGAGAACTTGCTGTTGATGCTTGATATGATCTTTCTCTACTTGAACCTTTTTCTTCTTGATATGTCCTTCTATCTTTTGAGGAGTGGTAATTTCTTCCAGTCCTTTACAAGATATGGTCGGATTCATTTCTTGTTGCTTGATGTGATCTTTCATTTCTTGAACATTTTTCTTCTTGATGTGTCCTTCTATCTTGATAGTTTGAGGAGTGGTAATTTCATCCATTGAATTACAAGATATGGTTGGATTCATTTCTTCTTTCTCGATGTGATCTTTCACTTCTTGCACCTTTTTCTTCTTGATATGTCCTTCTATCTTGAGAGTTTGAGGAGTGGTAATTCTTGCCAATTCTTTACAAGATATGGTCTGATTCATTTCTTCTTTCTCTGGGGTGGTGTCCTGACGTATATCCTCTTCTTTTGATGTTTCTTGATCCTTTTCTTCCTCCTCTTCATATTCTATGTAAAATAATTTCTTCTCAGCACACCTATGACCTTTAGTGCATTTGCTATCACAATTGTAACAAAGCCATTTTTCTCTTTTTTCTTCCAATTGTTGTGGTGTAACCCTTGTAGGTTGTGGAAGGCTGGGAGAAACAAGACTTCCATCTTTATAGTTGTGAGGGGTATGCTTCCTGGTTTCCATAATTTTGCTTTCCATTATGTCACAAAGCCCTTTTACTCTTTCCAATTGTTGTGGTGTTGCTCTAAAGAAGGTGTTGCTCTTTATATCCTCATAATGTGCTATCATTTCCTCCGTGAAAATTGACCACGTAACAAGTTTTTTACGAGAACAAAGCCCTTTATACCATAAAAATTGATCTGGTTCTAAATATGAAGATGCAATACATACCTTTTGTAACAGTTGTACACCATGTATATCAAAATATTGCTCCATCTGAAGTATCCAATTTACCGGATCCTTGCCATCAAACTTCCTCATCTTGCTTTTTCTTGATTTTAGGAGCTCGACCTTGAAATGGATGTAACTCTGTAATTTCAGATCTTTAAGTTCTGAAATTCTGAAGTATAGTTGCCCTCTGTGTCCTCTTTCCAATGCCACCAGTCTGATCCAAATTGGATTCTCCAAGAAAGAGTTATGCACAATCTCCCAAGATGACCTGATTATAGACCTTTCCAGAAGAGCGAAATTGTATGAAGTGCCACGTGTCACTGTTTCAACCTTTGGATCTGAAAAATATATAAAAGAAAACTACAGTCCGTCCTCTTTCTGTATCTTCTTACAAAATTTCAATCCGATGCTCAGAAAGAAAGTTATGACGATTTTCCCCAGGTCACCTGTTTTAAGTGTAATTCAGGAGTCTGCAAAAAGACCAACTTCCTCAGATCATATCTCCGAAAATATCGCGCGGACAGCTCTGAAATTCGGACCCAAAGTTCAGCGCGATTTCTTCTCAAATGGGTTTTTTTTTTCGACTTCTGAAACGTCACAGAAAAAAAGTTATAGCGAAAATTCCACGATGACCTGTTTTGAGCAGCGAAACCCTAGAATCCAAAGCTCTGATACCAAATGTTATGAAACCAGCTCACAAAAAGATAGAAAAGAGAGATCCAAGCCTTAGAATTCAGCCTCTTCAAGGGGGCAACCTCCTTTACATTACATAAATGAACAATTCTTGGATGATACAAATGAAAATACCTCCTTTCTATATATAGGAGTCTAAGTGGTCCCAATACAATCAAAGCCTACATAACAATAATATTGTAGGGCACAACAGTAACAATGGTGGGCTTCTATGTGGCATAATAGTAACAATATGGGCACTACATGGGTACATCAATATAATAAGTGGGTTATACTAATAACAATAAGGGGTTACACTAGTAGTATAGGGGCCTAACACAGTTGGAGAGGACATTCCACCCACTGAGTTGGTGCGGATTGCAGTGAATGGCCTCCCCCGTTCATGGATGAACTTTGTTGATGGGGTTTGTGCACGTGAGACCCTTCCAACATGGGAAAGGTTTTGGGATGATTGCATTTAGACAGAGATCAGGAAAGGTCAGCTTGGGGCAGCCAAGCCAGTTGAGCAAGATGAGGATGTAGCACTGTCGACAGGAGGCAAGAAAGACAAAGGGAAGAAGTAGGCTTCCACAAGCAATGGTGGGGGTAAAGGCAAAGGTAAAAGTAAACAGGGTAACACACAGAAGGACTATTCCAAGGTGAAGTGTTGGAATTGTCAAAAGATGGGACACTATGTAGTTGTGTGTCTGGAGAAGAAGAAGAAGAAGGGGAAGAACCAAAGCGTGGCAGCTTCAGCAGAGGTTGAGGACTTTGTAGTTCGTTTTGACCAGGAGTTTGGGTTCACTGCGTATGAGTCCTCTAATGCAGGATCACCTGCCACATAGGTTCAGAGGGAGCATGCTTTTCCCTTGATTAGCGGAGATCTTTGGGTATCTGGTATGTGGATAGTGGGGCTTCACGTCACATGACAGGAGCCCGTGAGTACTTCTCAGAGCTTTCAAAGAGTGGCACTGATATAGAGGTAGTACTCGGTGATGATAGAGTTGTTAGAGCAGTTGGGGTGGGGACACTGACATTTCAGAGGGAGTCCAAACCTCCCTTGAAGGTGTCAGATTTTCTTTATGTGTTAGGGATGAGGAAGAACCTCATATCCATCTCAGCTTTGGAGGACAGAGGATATGAGGTACTGTTCAGGGGAGGACAGGTGTTGATGTATCCCAGGGGCACTCCAGCTTATTCAGCTAGAGTGATAGGTGTACGCCATGCAAAGGTGTACAAGTTTGCATTCCAGTCCCTTTTGGCATTGAGCAGTAGTACCGACAGCAGAGCTCAAAGTTCTGAGCTGTGTGAGATTTGGCACCGTAGGATGGGACATATGTATCATGGAGCCTTGAGGACCTTGCGGGAGATCACTACAGGTGTGCCAGATTTTAGTACTGATCACTTTGATATTTGCAGAGGATGTGCGACGGGCAAGTTTGCCAAATCCCCTTTTCCCAGCAGTGACAGCAGAGTGACTGGGATACTTGATTTGATTCATTCCGATGTGAGTGGTCGGATGTCTCATGTTTCTTTGAGTGGATATGAGTACTATGTTTTATTCATTGATGATCACTCCAGGAGGACCTGGATTTATTTCTTTAAGACCAAGAGTGAGGTCTTCAAGTGGTTTCAGGAGTTTAGAGCTCTTGTGAAGACACAGACAGGTCGAAAGATCAAGTCCCTGAGGTCGGACAATGGGGGAGAGTACACCCTTGGAGATTTTGTTGACTATTGTGCGGAGGCAGGCATTAGGAGGGAGTTCACTGTTCCTTACAACCCCCAGCAGAATGGGGTTGCGGAGAGGAAGAACAGATCCATCGTAGGGGCTGCCAAAGCCATGTTACATGATCAGGGGTTGCCATTGTTCTTGTGGGTAGAGGCTTGCAACACAACTGTTTATTTGCAGAACAGGAATCCACATCGTGCCTTGGGGCACATGACTCCGGAGGAGGCTTTTTCTGGGAAGAAGCCTGATATTGGTCATCTTCGTATCTTTGGATGCATTACATACTCCTACATACCCAAGGAGAAGAGGACCAAACTAGAGCCCACCGCAGAGAAGGGTATCTTTGTGGGCTACAGTGAGACCTCAAAGGCCTTTCGGATTTACATTCCTGCACAGAGGAAAGTTGTTGTCAAGCGGGATGTGAAGTTCGAGTAGGACAGGGCCTTTAGGAGGTCATGGGAGTTAGAGTATCTGGATCAGCCAGACCTTTAGCAGTAGTTGAGTCAGTCACAGGGATCCAGTGGGCAGGGATTAGGAGGATCAGGAGGTAAATCTATGAGGATGTCAGGTCCGTCAGTGAGCAGTGGCTCGCCGAGCCAGAGGGGTGGTGCTCTGGGCAGCATGCAGAGCAGTTCACATAGCAGTTCTCTAGGGAGTCCACTGATGGAAAGTTCACATGGTACCTCAGCTTCTACAGGTTTAGGTGCAGGCAGGAGGACAACAACAGACAGTCAGGAGTTCAGGCTCCTGATGATGATGGGGAGGAGGAGTTTCATTCTCCTATGGGAGAAGTGCACTCAGGGAAGAGGAAGCCCAAGTAGCTTCATGACACCTTGAGAGATGCCGCATCTGTCGCTGAGCCTAAGAGGCTAGTCAGAGAGAGTAGATCACCTGAGAGGTTTTTTAGCTATATGGAAATGGCTATCAACATCCTTGACTCTGAGCCTTCTAGCTATGAGGAGGCATCTAGCCAGCAGGTCTGGAGAGAGGCCATGCAGGAGGAGTATTCTTCTATCATGAAGAATGATGTTTGGGAGGTGGTGTCGAGGCCTGAGGGCAAATCCGTGGTTACTTCCAGATGGCTTTACAAGGTAAAGCATGTTGCAGATGGCAGCATTGAGAAATTCAAAGCGAGGTTTGTGGCTAGAGGGTGTTGATTATGAGGAGACCTTCGCTCCCGTGGCTCGATATACTTCGATCCGATCCATTATATCGATAGCAGCAGAGATGGGTTGGAAGATCCACCAGATAGATGTGAAGACTGCTTTTCTCAATGGATTCATACAGGAGGAGGTGTACATTGAGCAGCCACAGGGCTTTGAGGTGCATGGGAAGGAGTCCCATGTGTGCAGATTGAAGAAGGCCCTTTATGGCCTGACGCAAGCTCCCAGAGCTTGGTACTCCAGGATAGATACATGCTTGTAGGGGATGGGTTTCACAAAGAGTGAGGCAGATCCGAACCTTTACTTTATTGTGATTGGTGAGAAGCCTCTCATTCTGGTGTTGTATGTGGATGACTTGGTCATTACAGGTGCAGAGAGACTCATAGAGCACTGCAAGAGAGGTCTTGTGGCGGAGTTTGAGATGAAGGACACCGACTTGATGCATTACTCTTTGGGTTTGGAGGTGTGGCAGGAGGAGGGGAATTTCTTCTTGGGGTAGGGGAAGTATATTGTGGACATCCTTGGCAGATTCCACATGGAGGATTGTAAACCCATGTCGACACCGATGATCACCAACTGGAATAAGCTTCATGCTTCGAATTCTGAGTTGGTGGATCCCATATTGTACAGGAAGCTGATTCGTTCCTTGATGTATTTGGTCAACACTAGACCAGATATTTGTTTTGCAGTAAAAAACGATGAGTCAGTTTATGTGTGAGCCTAGGAAGGTTCACTGGGTGGCTGCAAAACACATTTTGCGGTACTTGCAGGGGATAGTGGATTATGGTCTAGACTACAGGCAGGGGGATGGAGTGAGATTGGCAGGTTATACTAATTCTGATTGGGCAGGCTGTGCTTCTGATAGGAAGAGCACTTCAGGGTGTTGTTTTGGGTTGGGTTCAGCAGTAGTGTCATGGTTCAGCAGGAAGTAGCAGTCAGTAGCATTGAGTTCAGCGGAAGCAGAGTATATGGCATCCAGTCTAGCTAGTTGTGAGGCCATCTGGCTTCACAAGATGTTGTTTGGATTATTTGGTCAGCCGTTGAGACCTTCAGTGATTTACTATGATAATCAGAGTTGCATTAAACTCACGGAGAATCCAATATTTCATGACAGGTCAAATCATATCGGGATCAAATATCATTTCATCAGAGACTGTGTTCAGAAGGGCACTGTGAAGCTTGAGTATATTCCCACTGATGAGCAGGTTGCAGATATTCTTACCAAATCCTTACCACGGGGCAAGCATGACTACTTTAGAGACAAGATGGGTGTGGTGAGGAACACCTTCCTCGGTAAGAGGGAGTGTTGAAATTTGGTACCGGAGGACAGGTGGTTCCCTAAGGCTTTGATCTTTGGCCTAGGGAAAAGTGTCCAAAAGAATTTATTTTTTCTCCTAAAGTGACTTTATAATTTTTATAAAGTCAAATTTAATTTAAAAGTGACTTTAAATGATAAAGTTATTAAAGTCTAATTTTAAAGTGACTTTAATAAAGTCAATGTAAAATTAGAAAGGAAAAGTGACTTTGGAAATAAATGACTAAGTGGGTATTTATTAAAGTGGAGTGAATTAAAAAATAGAAAGTGAGATTTAAATGAGCATTTAATCTTAGCCCTAGATCTCAATCTATTTGAGCCATTGGATTTAGGGATCACCCAAAAGTCACTTAGGGTTAGATTAAAGGAGGAAAAGGAGGAAAAGGTCATTCATTCTTTCATGAGCAGATTGGGAGAAGGAGAGAAAGAGAGCAAGGGAGATTTCTGGACAGGGAGGAGAAGGAGGTAGCAGCTTGGCACACATTCCAAGGCAGCATTCCAGCAAGTCTGTACAGCTGAGTTAGCATACAGTGAAAGGCATATTTTGGGCACGATTTTCAAGGAGGCCGTACAGCAGTTTGCACAGAAATCGAGGAGCAGAAATTTGAGTTTTTTGGCACGATTTTCAAGGAGGCCATACAAAAGATTTTCAAGGAGGCCGTACAACAGTTTTCGGCATAAAAATCGAGGAAATCATACAGTATAATTTCTGGCAGCTTGCACGATTTTCTAGGCAGGCCGTACAATAGAATTTAAGGCTGAAAATTGGCACAAAAATCGAGGAGGACGTACATCATTTATTGTTGTTCAGATTTTGTTGTTTGCAAAGTTTTTTCTAGTTGGCTGTGAGGCACGAAAAATGAAATAAGTTGTAAAAGTTTACTTGCTGATTTTTGTTGAATATTTCTCACTATAAAAAAGAAGAAGAAGCATTTTTCAGAAATAAGAAGGAGCTCTCGAACTGGTTTTCCCCAAGAGTTGTAGGGGGTTTTTCCAAGGTCACCTTGACCAAAAATTACTGTGTTTAAATGTGTTAAATAGCTGTTTGTACCTGCTGATTTTTTATTTATGCATTTTCCAGCATTCTGTAGAATTTCCAGAATTTGTGTTTTCCGCAAAATCTATTTTTCAGCTGTTGAATGTATGGATATGGGAAAGGGAATTTAAGTATTTTGGAGAAATAAGGTGAAACTGAAAACCGGGGTGGGAAATGAGAAATTTTTGC
Organism: Pinus tabuliformis; assembly: GCA_031772625.1. Lineage (NCBI taxonomy): Eukaryota > Viridiplantae > Streptophyta > Pinopsida > Pinales > Pinaceae > Pinus > Pinus tabuliformis. The sequence continues at coordinate 51,271,757 of CM062817.1, forward strand.
AGGGAAGGCCTTGGATTTATGCAATGGCCGCTGTTGTGTCAACGTACTTTAGAAAGATTGCATTTCCTCTTCAAGGAGGAATTACGATAGTTGATCAACAAACCTTCCTCCCCAATAGTTCACAAGTTACGGGAAGCATTCTAATGATCCATGGAAGCTCTCAATCGCTTCAAAATGTCAGAGTAGGCCTCCTGAGGGACACTGCCTTAATGGGTACTTTTACCCTACCACCTCCGAGTAATCTGGTGGAAGTGACCACGGTGGAAACCTGCAATATGATATATTCTATATCTAAGTGATTCAGAAGATTCCTGAACATTTTGTCAACATGGATCATCGCCATTTTATAAATATTGTAGGAATCAATTTTCTTGGCCTCGGGGGCAAACCCAAATCAACGCTCATCGAGTGTTTGGATAGATAGGTCTAAAGGATAGGTACCTCTTCAAATCCTTGGTTGCATGTACATTCTACAGACGAAGGAATCATTCAGTTAATGATGATAGAGAGGCACCATGGGAAGATTACCACCATCGTTTCCATCTTTCGGATTACCACGAAGATTATTCCAGCGACCTTAATCATCCTTCAGTTTTTGATTTTCTATCAAATACTGTAAATACGGTGGATTATGAGGATAGTTCTTTTACTGTGTCAACCTCATTAAAAAATGAAACAACTCCCTTTCCAAATCGAGTCTTTGATTATGATCTCGTAAAATCCAAGTCGAGTCTTTCAAAGATTTTGAAGGTAAACCTTCATTCCAACCACCGCATTGAATGCAATGAAGCTTGGGGGGCATGCACCTCGATTTGTGTCATTATGCTGGGGGCATGCGAACTTATAACAAGCATATATTCTCGTTTCAAGCTTGTGTAAACATGAAACCAAATCTGAGCATATGTTGTCGCATGGTTCAAGCTCATTAAAAAATGAACCAGGCCATGAGCAGTTTTACGCGAAGTTCAAGCTACTTAAAAAATAAACCTAGTAACGAGAAGTTTTACGCAAAGTTCAAGCTCGTCAAAAATTAAACCTAGCAAGGAGCATATGTTCCACCAGAGTTTAAGCTCGTTAAAAAATGAACCCACTTCCGGTAAATAACCATTGTGAACGCATTATCATCAACTTTTGAGCCTTGGTCGTGTTCTTACCATCACCTCCACTTTGTTTTAGCCGATCATTCACCTCCATTTCATTGTTTACCCCTTTTGAGGAACAGCTGCAATGAGTGATCCTATTAGCCACCTTCTTTACACTGCCATGATTGGGAAAGTTCCAAACCTTACCTGGAACTAGTTGCTATCTGAGAACATCACTCGTTCCTCAAAAAATGAGTCTCCTTTAAGTTCTTTTCATCTGACTCATAAAATATGAAAAGATTGACGAGCAATTGGCCTCTCTAGCTCGTTAAAGTAATTGGAAGTGCCATTCCTCCTTTAGATTTTAATCTTTTTAGACCTGAGGGATTATTACACAAAAAGATAGAGTGTTTGTCTTGTTCGGCTCGTTAAAACTATCGAAAATTCATCCCTTTTGCATTGTTTTATACTTTTTCGGACTTAAGGGATCATACTACGAAAAACGAATATTGGAGTTTCCTTTCCGTCTCTTTTTCAGATTCTCTAAAAATTGAAAAGGACCGAGTTATCCTTGTCATTAAACTCGTTAAAACAATAGCGACAAACTTGTCCATTCAGACAAGAGCGAGTTTCACTGTCGCTATGCTCATTAAGACTTAGCGACGGGTTTTCCCGAAGGGAAAATTATAGAACAAGCATATGTTATCCTCCTCAAGCTTGAAAAAAATAAAGAGGTACTAGTTAGAAATGACTGGGGAAAATTGGGAAGAAAACTTGAAGAAACTTTATTGGTAGCAGGTCGCTCTTGAACATGACACTTTCACTCCATCGCCATGATTGAGTCGGGTTGGGTTATCCCGTTCACCAGTCATATCACCATTGGTCCACCATACCATCCACTTTTGGGGTTAATGCTACCAATCCATTTCAGTGTCACCAATATGTTCAAGAGAAGTCGCTCAGAGGATTCACCTACCCAGCTTGTGTCTCACTACAATACCTTCACGCTTCATTCTTTCATGACCGCCACCCTGAACCTTGTATCATCGGATCATTTTCACCTCTACAAAATCATTTTCTATGTTCCATGTCGTAGATGTGGGATCCATTAATTCCCTCCTACGATGGGTCACTTCTTGTCGACATCAGCTCATTATCCAAGAGGCCGACCTAGGAACAACCCTTTCAGTACTTTGAAGCTTGCATGCCTCAATGGAAAGTTTCTCACTTCTGACGACAGGTTTACATTAATGGCCTTCGACCGAAAGATTTTGTGTGGTGTTCGACATCAACTCATGTATTCATACCATGTGAATTGTACTGCAGTACCTTGAGGGTCATCATCATCATCGGTGATTCCTCTCGCGCCTGTTAACAGTTTACATCATTGGCTGGTAATCAGGCGATGTCCTTCCATGTTCAACATCGAAACATCTTTTTCACATGGATTGACTTGTACCTTCGGGCGAAGATCAAACGAGTTTTGAAGACCCTGGATCTCGTTTCATCCATCTGGGCTACGATATATTTAGGAAAATAAAGACATCAAATGTACATCATTGCTGCACAAATAATCATCCAAACTAAGGGATGACGACTATACTAGAATCATCAGTATGCACACAGACGGTTTTCTATCCTATGTACATGAAAATGAATTTATCAAGTTGAGCAATGTATTGTATTGTATCTTATTACAGGTCACCTTCTAGTTCGAAAAACCTTGGATCCTCATTATAAAGCATTTCACCCGACATAAAAAATATTTACGACCTCATGCTTTAGGGGGCAACTGTTATAGACATATTTGGGCACTGCAACCCCAATCACATATGTCCATAAACCAAGGGCTTCTAAGTCCCTAAAAGTGTTGTTTCATACCCTAAAGGAGCAAGGTCAGCTGATTACATCATCTCCGAGAAGTTCTCCCTGAAAAACTGCTCATAATTGGTCAAAACTGGATCATCTCACTTGCTCCATGGCCAGGGTGCGATGCATCTCACCTTGTACACACGTGAGGTGTGATGCATAATGAAAAGGCTTTCTATAGGGTGCGATGAGCGAGAATAGACAAATGGCAGAGAAAGTTTGATAAGTGGATGATCAAGGAATCTTCTAGAAACTTCTCATATGACACTTGCCTTTCAGAATTCGCCCAGGGATGAGTAAGAGATCAATGAAATCTCCAAGTGGAACCAAGAACTCTCAGTGGAATGACACTAATAAAAAACTTAGAGCTGACTCACACCTCTGCAAATATCTATATATGGATCGCTCATCTTAGAGATCTAGAGGCTAGAGGCTAGAATTTTGTAATTTGCAAGGAAGTGCTATTGGTTTCTCTTTGAAGACAGGGTGATCTTGATTTGTATGAGGTGAAGGGGCTTTCATGCTGGGAGGATGACGCTGGGTCAGACCATGTGGTTGTAATTCTCTCTTCTACTACTTTTACTAATAAAGCTATTTGAGTTTTCCTCCATATTCTTATGTATCTCTAAATATTGTGTTGATATATGCATTTGTATGGTCAATATATATCTGATCCTATATTGTTTACAGTAATAGATCTCTATGCTTTGATGGTATTATGCTGTTGTGAATCTACAGGTGCTCTTTGAAGCGGGACAAGTAAGGAAGCAGTGGTGAGATTCTGTCAAAGGAGAAAGGAAACAAGTAAGGGGCCAAGCGGAAGACTGAGGTTGGTACTCTCTACTTCTTTCTCATCTCTCTCTCGTAAAGGATAAACAAGTGACTTTAATCTGTTTGTTTCTAAGATAGTTACCCATCTTAGTGGGACTAGCAGCTCTGCATAGACACTAGATTTCCCGATAACATAATGGACTAGAGAATAGCCCTTTGATTTCACCTCTGCGAGGGAACAAGGAAGAACTCGTGAAGGTCTCTCTGTGAAGTGCGATCAATTTGATAAGGTAGATGATTCCATGCATAGCACCCCCACCCACAACACCACTAGTTTCATCCCCTTCACCTCCATCTTCACCTGTACCACCTCTGCCACCACCGCAAGTCAATATGGCAAGCACGATAAAGTTGTCTGTATTCAAGGGAGTAGGAAATGAAGATCCAGAATAATTTTGGTTCGTGATAAGAGCCATATGTGAAGCACAGGGAGTTATAGACAATAATATAAAGAAAGCGACGCTGGTCAGCACCTTGCAGGATCAGGCACTGACCTGGTACATTAAGCATTCTAATGACGATCCGAATGTGGGAATCGTGGATATCCAAATTGTGCTAAACAAAGAATTTAGCAGGCCGAAGTCAGAAGCACAGTCGATCATTGGATTCAAAGAGATCACCATGCTATCGGGCAAGACTCCCTGGGAGCTAGATCAGAGACTGAAGTGTACGATTCACAAAGCTAATATGACTTTGACGGATGGACAACATTGTGAATGGTTTGTAGCATCGCTAATGCCGCATTTGAGGAACGTGTTGTTGCAACAGAGGTTAACGACTCAGGCAGAAGCCTTAGAGATCGTGATGAGGCTGCATGAAACCACAATGCAGGATCCTAACTTGGGAGTTTAGTAGATCCACACAGAGTTGAAAAACTTATGCCTTGATATGTAGAGTCTGAAACAGGATAGGACAACCCGACTAGAAGTGCGCGAAGAGGTGTGGTGCGTAAAATGCAAGGGTCAGGGTCATGATAAGGACCACTTCCCTGTGTTCACGAATTACCTCGTGGGAGGAGGATCGATGCCTTTAAGACCAAAGGCACAAGCAAGACCTAGCGCGGCACCTGCTTTGTGGTGTACGATTTGTAAAATAGGAGGAAAGCATGCTACAGAAAACTGCCATTTGTTACAGAAGTGCATGCAGAATTCACAACAGTTGTTCTGTAATTTTTGTAGATCGGTTGGACATGATGAGTGCACTTGTAGAAGCTATGAACTGATGATGGATAGAACTCCCACCTATAGAGTTTAGGCTGAAATGCGGCCCCTAGACCGTAAATGAAGGAGTGTTGTGAACCACATTTCAAGGGCACGGACGAGGCCAAGGTGGAGGAGGACCGGGCATAGGTCGTGGACAACTGATATGCTACAATTGCAGAGGGCCAGGACATTATGCCCGTGATTTTACAAATCCAACACGCCCATCATGTCTGTATTGTACTTTGTTTGATCATGAGATGGAGGATTGTCCTACGCTGATAGCTAGGATACGTGACAAGGGGGCGCTACCGCCTCCCCTGACTCAGAACCTGCAAATGATGAGGTCTGAGATGCGTGAGGATGATCCAAATGTGAACATTTTGCTTCGAAGTGGAATCATGACGGGGGATGATAAAGGCAAACAACCCGAAGATAGTACTTTGGTTTGCAAGGCTTTGATGAAAGAAGTGGAGTTTGATTTGGAGCGCGCTAAGGAAACCTTCATGGAAGCTAAGAAGAGCTTCGTTGATGCCTCCACTTCAGGAAGCAAAGATAGACCAAAGCTAGAAATGGACCCATCTATGCTTATGAAATTCCTGGAAACATGCATGAAGCTACTGTGCAACAGTAAGGTTGTAAAGGGACTACAGGAACTCATTAACAGATGTGCTGAGACCGCAGAAGGAGAACCACACATAGTTGGGAAGATTGGAAAGCATGCGACAAGGATGGGAAGAGAAATGAGGCTAACTGTGCAAATTGGAGAATATGAGATGGACCAAGTAATTCTAGACTTAGGATCAGATGCGAACGTTCTTCTGACGCAGACATGGGAGTGCATGGGGAGGCCTGCACTGCAATGGTCTCCTATCCAACTACGAATGGAGAACGAATAGAAGCTAATACTTATGGGGAGATTGCAGGGAGTCACCGTCGATATTGAGGGAGCGAGCGTGCTAGTACACTTTGAAGTGATAGAGATTGTTGATGATAACAATCCCTACCCTGTGCTCTTAGGAATTGATTGGGTCACTAACATGAATGGGGTTATTAATCTGAAGAAGTGTAAGATGATTTTTGAGAAGAAGTCTCTGTGTGTAGTTGTACCCTTGGACCCCGTGGAAGGATCATGCTATACAAAACCAATGCGTGATTATGAAAGTGACGATGATCTGGAATGCATCTACAAAATAACCACGCGAGAGCAATATTGGGTAAACCCCACCATGGATGGATGAATTTCATGGGAGCATGAAAGCTCCTGCACTTCAGATTCAAATGAGGAGATAGAACAATGGCAAGATCGGTTACACGAGGTAACCACTCTTAATTGTAACATGATGAAAAGGTCACTGCGCTGCGTATCAACAGAAGTGAGAGATATACCTAATTATGATGGATTAGGTGAGGTAGATGCTTTCTTGGATAGATTCGAAAGGGAGGTGCCGAAAAAAAACGTTTCCAGGCCTTGAACTGGGCATTGCGTGCTATGCCCACGAGGTGGTGGGGTACGCACCAATGAAGCTTTGAATACTGGCACACATGTAAGAGAATGTTGCGCACACGGTTTAGGAAACCTATAGTGTGAATGGCAGATAAATACAATGGACGGGATGGTCTGCATGCACATCTGTCCAGGTGGGTACAGGCATATGGTAAAGAACCTGCACAGATGCACATGAACTTCGTGTTAGGAGATACGATCAACAAGCATGTGTTGGGGGGGGAATACGCGAACAGTCCCTCAAGTTGGAATGACAAAGAGTGTGGAGAGAATGAGCACGTAGAAGATTATTCACGTGGAAGCATTTAACGAGGTGTGCTAAGCGCTGAACAAGGTATATAACACGCATCGAAGTGATTGGGACCTACGCATACCAACAGTTTTATGGGCTTATAAGATGGTGTGCAAGAAACTGATGGAACAAACGCCTTCTAGGTTGGCCTATGGAGTGAACAATGTAATGCGATGGAGTCTATTGTGCCTCGTATGGTCATAGTAGCACCCACAGATATGACGGATTATGGAGCCTTAGAAGAAGGGATCGCACAGTTGAACAAAGAAGAACACTTGGGACCTAATGAAGAGATCCAATAGGGTAATCTTTGGCTCCAAGAACTCATGAATGAAATGGTTCGGTTAAGGGAGAAAAGCGAAGAAGAAGTCAAGAAGCTTGAGGAAGGAATACAAAAGGACTTTCTTGCAAAGAAAACATGGTGCTAAAACAAGATGCACACGATTACGTTGACGAATTTGGGGACTACCGCTGAGAGTTGATCAGTTTGATGCCTTAGATTAGACCATATGTTTCTAAGGATGTCACAAATCGAGGCGCGGTGCAGTTGGTAAAGTTAAATGGAGAACCTTTCCCAGGACGAGTGAATGACAGTCGATTGAAGCCATACACGGGTGGCATAGATATTTGACTAACCGACCGAAGAACAATCTTAGCACTCCAGGTAGTTGAAAGGAGGCACGAGACTATAAATAGATGTAGGGAACACAGGAGTAGAAATAAGGAAGTAGTTCAGACACAAAAGTCTCTAAACAGCACGTGCAGAAGGTATAGCAAGCAGCTCCTCAGTGCACTACCGATCTTGCAGCAGTGCGGATAGAATTGGTAGGTCTCCACATGAAGATCTCTGCATCGACAGAGTGACTCGACGACGAGTCATGATGTTTGTGTTGGGGGCCTGTTGGGTGCAGGATCCCCCAAGGCAAGTTTTTGGGCTTAAAGCCTAGATTTTGACCAAATCTGATGTAAAGACTCCCTGTTTTGTGGGCGTGGAGCGTGAAGATTATAAATAAGTCATAGGGTTTTCCGCCCTCATTTTTGTAATGTAATGTCGGCTTTTAAATAGAGAGAGGCTCTAAGTTGTAAATAAGAAAAGTTAACAAAAGTAAGATCTAATGATGAAGAATTGTGTCTTATCTAAGTGTCGAGTTGAGTCTTTGGGTCGTAGAGTAGGAGAAGGCTCTGTAGCTGAGTGTGCAGAGGCCTAGTAGTTCACAGCTGAGTGGGCGGACCCCTGTAGCTGAGTGCGCAGGGCGGGTCGAGTCCGTAACCATTGGAGAAGTAATAAAGAGAAGTTTTACATCATTTCTGTGTATCTTTTCCCTGTTTTGTGCATTGAATGTATTGGGTTTAAATTGCATTTCCATTATTTATATAATGCATGAACTTATATGAATGTGTTGATAAAGTGAATATAAGATAAGGTATCTGTGTACGTGAAGATAACTAACTGTTACAAGAAGATAAGTAAGCTATGTGGTGTAACATGGGGAAGTAGCGCAGATCACTGCTAGGGTAGCGCAAAATCACCTTAGCCCCTAGTTAGGGTTGCACGGAGGCGATTATAACAGGTCACAAAGGCCTCGCAGGTCAGGATAGTGTGTGAAGTTACCTGCACTAAGGTATTTACAGTTGGACTAAACCGACCCCATCAGACATCTTGTTAGTGTCAATGTCTTCACACTTCCATCATTGATCAAATTGTTGTTTTGCACACATATTAGGTGTCTCATTTGATTAGCTGCATTCCACTAGGTCATGGATCAACTGATGGTAGTGGTTCCATTTCAGTTTCCCTCATGTCATATACCTGTTGGCTCCTTCAAAACCTCTTTTCAGTCATTTATAGTCATTTCAGTTCATTTCATTCAGTTTTAGGGTTTAGTTTCACTAGGTATAGGGTTTGTTATCATGGTCATACAAAATTGAATAAAAAGGTCAGTAGTCACATGAGGAGGATAAATAAGTTCATAAAATCATAAATTTACTTATGATATGCTTAATAAATCTTTTTTACCTCAAAACTCTGTTTTGAGGTGAAAACAGAGTTTTTCCATTTTTTGTAAAAAATTTCATGTAATTTAAGTGTTACTATATGTAATAAGCTCAATAGCTATTCCTAGCCACCTTGCCAACTCCTGCCATTGCAAGAACAAAAGCACCAAGGCATCAGTCCATCTAATTTTCAAGAAAAAGTCAAACTTCAAATGAAAAACGGAGTTTTTGAGAAAAAGTGACTAAGACTTTATAAAAGTGGGTTTGCAATGGAGAAAAATTAAAGTAAATCATATATAAAGCAAATTCATGCTAGCTAATCATTTCATTGTGCAAAAAATTCAAATAGAGAGCCAAAATCGCATTTTGAAGGGAAATTGAGTAAAGGAGGAAGAAAACCCGAAATTTACAGCAAGTTTGCCTGGTGTTGTGCATCAAAGCATTGGCGTTGCACATCAGACTGGCGCTGCGCATCAGACAGTTTTTTCCAGTGTTAAATTACACAGGCGTTGTGCATTAGGTTGGCGTTGCGCATTGGGCCCAGTGCACTGCGCATTGGCTAGAGAGGTTCCAAAATCACTCAAACTCATTCCAAATTCTCTTGAACGCTGCATTTCACTCCTACAAGTAAGTGTTCATCAATATTGAGCTGAAATTAGTCTTCTTCATGTTTTTTTCATGAGTTTTGCTTCTTAAAATCAAAACCCTAGCTTGCCTTCATACATTTTCACCTCATTGCAAAATTTTCACTTCATTACAAAACCAACATCCTTTGTCCCTTTTCCCAAACTTCATTGCCCTAAAACTACCCATTAATTCCATTTTCCCTTTCCCTATTCCCCTAAGAAACTAATTCCCTTCATTAAACCCTAAGTCCCTCATAAGTCAAAACCCTAGTTTCCTAAATCTTTCCCTTCATTCCCCTACTCCACTTCACATTTGCAAAATCTCTTCATACTCATCTTCTTTGTCCCCACCCATTATCATTGTTCACCATACCATCATCACATTACATCATTAAGACAAGCATGGAAAGAAGTAGTGAATCTAGTTTTGAATAGGACACACTTAGTGATAGCTCAAGGGAAAGAAATGTGCAGTCCAATAAGCCTCACAAAGGTGTAAAAATCATTAGGGAGGAACCTATTAGCATGAGTGAACTCCTTGCTTGCTCTCTAGCCACCACATGTTTCAGATATCAGTCCTGTTTTGAGTTTTGTGAAATGGTTGAGAGGGTCAAATATCACCATGACTTAGCAAGGTAATTTGTGGTAAACTTGGAAAATAATATGGTGCATCTTGCTGGGGTCAACTTCACTCTTTCACCAACTATCATTGTAGAGGCCCCAAGAATTCCATATGTAGGGGAAAAGTGGAACAAAAGGAAAAATATTAGTAAGCAGCATTATGAACCTTATATCAAGGCCAAATACCATGGTAAACCTAGCAGGGTGTTTCCTTTCAAATTCTTGGAGGACCGGTATGTTCCACTCATGAAACTTATCATCAAATACTTTACATGTGAGGGTAGGTTCTCTAGACTGTATGCCTACCACATCAGATTGCTTATGCACTTCACCAGGGTTAGAATGATGAGCATCCCTTATTTCATATGAAAAAACATAGAGAGGATGACAATGATTGCAAAAAGAAAACCATATCCACAACAACTCAATAGTATTTATCATTTTTCTGTTATCAAAATTGTTGTTTTGCATCAGCTCACTCAGTTGGGAGTGTCATGGGAAACTTTCATTGCCCATGAGTGCTTCAAGGGGCCTCAAATATTTTCAGATCCTCAAGAGGGAGGTGAACCTTCCGGGCAACAAAAGGAACCTGAAAATAAAACAGAGGAGGTTCATGTTCCTGTGTTTGTCACTTATGAAAGAGGCACTAGGATGCTCTTTGCAGCTGCCAAGCGAGTACTATCTCCACCAGGGGTGGAAGGGGTCTTGTTTTCTTCACTGGACCATAGGCAAATGCTATCTTCACCATGGGTGAAAGGGGCTTTGCCTGTTTCTCCAGCTAAATAGGTATAGGGCAGAGACAAAGGAAAGCAAAAAATTCATGAGGAGGGCCCTACTAAAGGGCAAGACATGGATTTTCTTTTGATTGAGGAGGATGTCACTGATCTGGGCTTTCAAAGCTCAAGACTCAAGGACATGATTATCAAAGAGGAGGCTAAAATACAAGCCTTATCACTTAACCTTGAGAGGACCAAATGGATCATCAACTATCTTGAGTAGGAAAACAAGCAACTGGAAGATAAGCAAGCTATTATGGAGCTGCAAATGATTAGAGAAAATAGGCAAATGGCAAAGAAAAGAAAGACCAAAATGACCTCCCTTGAGAAAGAAATTGAGGCTAATCGAGAATCATGGTTGGAGAGGGTGAACATTCACCTTGAGAAGATGCTTGATAAAGCCAACAAAGAGAAGAAAATGTTGCGCCATATGTCCTATCACTACCTAGCCCGGAACAAGATTTGCAAAACAAGGGTAAAGAGGCTAAAAACTAGGTTAAGGAGAGCCTTGAGGGCCAAGAAAGAGCATGATAAACTAAAAATTTTGGCTGAAGCTTCATTAGCTCAGAAAAGCACTTAATATGGTTGCCTCTTGCTAAATGTGAAGAATTTTTTGTCATTTTGAAATTTTGTACATAAAAACACAGGAAATTTCAGTTGATGAGCAGCGCCACCGGTGCTGCACATTGAATTGGCTCACTACTTTTCCAAATGGCTTGTATTTTTGGATTCCTCATAAAAAAAAAGAAAACCCATAAAGTTTCATAAATTTTGGAAGAGATCTGGGTCACTTAAAGGGCAAAAAACACCTAAAAAATGCCCTCTTTGCCACTTTTTGGACCCACAGGAAGCAGTCTTGGGAGAAATGATTTTTTAAGGGTTAAATCAACCCTAAATAAGAAAATTCGAAGTGTTCCAAAACGTAGACAAGTAGATATTTCCAACAAGCTATCTTGGGCCTAATTTGGTGAAGTGAAAGGCCTCCAAAAGCAGTCATGAAATGGCACTGTGCATCAAGCAATTTTTTGCCAATTTTGCCTAAAACTCAGAATTTCGCCCAGTTTGACTACTAGTTGACTTTTTCTCTTCTCCTTGGTAAATTTTTGATGGTAAATGATGTAATATGATGTAAATTTGATGAAAAATGACTTGAGGGAGTAGATACATCAGTTAGAAGTGGTTTGAGGTTGAATGAATTAGTTTCCATGGTTTTAGAGGCAAGTTGTTCCACTGCCTATATTCTTGTTCTTAGTTTAGATATGGTTGAAACCACCCCTCTTCTCATGGATTCGACCCCTGATGGCTAGCATAGGTGGTTTTATGCCTATATTATGTAATTTCTTAGTCATTTGTATAGGTTGGACTCTTGTGGATTCTTTGAGCTTCATTTTACATCACTTATGCAGTTTGGCAAGGAAATAAACTAGGGTTTTGCAGCATTCTGTGGTAATGTATCTTGGCATTGTTTCTTCCTTTGTTATTTAATTTCTCTTATGTGTTATATGTGCCAACATCTATTTCTTTCTTCATAACTAAATGAATCAAGATAGATAGGTGGAATCCATTGATATTCAATGCTCTACCTTGGGAACACATTTAGTTTTTAATGTTTTTTACTGTTTGAAGAGGACTCATGAAATTTGCATGCCCTTGTCAACTCCTTGTCGCACGGAAAGTGTCGATCTTGCGGACAAGATAGACCTTCCTAGAATCTAGAGAAGACCTAACGACAAGCAAACCAACCAGACACTATCTTTCTCTAAATATGATTCAATAAACAATTAGCAAACAAGTGTTTTTAGGGCCTACCTTTGGTCCAACGCAAGCTTGTGGATGCCCTCGCTCCTTTGATCCAAATGAGTTCCTTTTCACGAATCTGCAAACACAAACAAGGCAAACACATTAAATAGCACCTGAAAAACCAATTGCATAAAACATATTTAACATGAAAGTCAAGGAGTCCATGAAACAATAACATAAGATACTTGTTGAGAAAAATGAGTTTGATTGTATTAATTCAAAAAAAAGAAGAACCTTACAACCTTTGCCTTGACGCTGTACAAGCTCCTCCCAGGGTCCAACAAGATGTCTCCTCTACTTTGACAAGTTTCACTCACTCTCCAATGGAACCAAGAGGTATGTGATCTCTCCTCTCAAGCTCAACCAAAGAGTCTTAATTTCACCAGCATTTACCCTCAAAATGTTTAGCTTCTAACCTCTCTAGATCTCACCCCAATGCCTGTATTTATAGTGCAATGGAGGGAAGTTACTAGGTCCTCCTTCAAAGGGATAAAGCCCTCCTTCAAAGGGATAGCTCCTTTAGTCAAGGGCTTAGCTCCTTCTCTTTTGGGATGCATGAACAACCTCAGAGCGAACAATCCACGTCAAAATTCCTTCTAGAAAACTATAGAATTAAACGAAAGTGAGTTTTTTAAGATAAAATTTGCGCCTTTTGACTTTCACAAGGGTCCGCACCTACACCGTTAGGAATAGAGCGGTTAGGTACGCAGCTTTTGTATATAGAAGGTGCGGGACCGCAGGTGACCATGAGAGAAAGTGCGGAACCAGAGTTACATTGATTTTTAATGTCTTTCTCCCACTTCTAAAGCTTGATTTGAAGAGCTGAGGTCTTAGACTTGCTTAGGAGGACAGTACAAGTGATGATAGACCCATACTAACTGCAAATAATCATGGTGACGATATTTTTATGTAACAGATTGCCCCCTAAAGTGCAAAGTTTGTAGTAGATGAGGATTTCATTTATCATATAGGAAGAGTGAAGTACTTTATCATTTCGAGGATCATCTTGTGGAGAGCCCGGTCGGAACCTGTAAAAATATTCAATGCAAGATATATATATGAGATCATATCATCGCTGAGGTAGGCATTCCCATACTCAGATCAAAACTAACTAGAAAACTATCTACTGCTCTGATACATGAATGATCTTGTAAAACATCATAAGTATAGACTCGTGTGAACATAGTATGGACGCAGCCATCTTTTTATGAATAGTACACAACATAATGAATATAAAATTCCTCGCAGCCTGGATGGTGGAAACTAGATCCAGGGTCTTCATTTCTATATCCCGAAATAGTACGATTCTATCCATGCGAATAAATGTGTTGAAGTCGAACATGGTAGAATTACCAGTCAATGATGTAAACTGTTAACAAGTGTGAGAGAAACCACCAGTGATGTCAATGGCTCTCAAAGTACCCAGTACAATCCATGAGATGTGAATAGATGTGTTGATGTCGAACATGTCATGGAATCCTTCGATTGAAAGTTAATGATGTAAACTGTCGTCAAAGGCGAGAAACCTGCCATTGAGGCATGCAGATCTCAAGGTACTGACGATTCCTAGATCATCTTTCTAGATAATGTGCTGATGTTGATAGAAAGCGATCCGTCGTAGGCAAGCCCACAACACGAAATCATAGATCAAGTTGAAGAAATTTAGTGGCAAGGACTGACTCAGGGATGGTCAAGATGGATGACAGATATTTTGCAGATGAATGGCTTATTGGCAGTGACCTCCTGAACACATAACGACACGACAGATGGCTTGGTAACAATTGACCCAAAGTTAATACCCAGAAACTGGCTGAAGAATTTCAATGTGGTTTGACCAACTGTTAGGCAAAGGATTTCCCAACCCAGGTGAATAAAAGTGTCGTGTTCAAGAGTGATTACAAAGTATGACAAACATACTCATTTTTCTCCCTTTCCCCCACCATTTCTGGCAAGTACCTCTTTATTTTTGACAAGCTCGAGGAGGATAACATTTGCTTGATTATAAGCTCATCCTTCGGATGAGTCCAACTTAGTTTAGATTCGAACCCTAAGAAGGAGTGGTGTCTAGTCAATTTAATGTCTTAAATTGCTCTACATAAATTATCAATCCGGGTATCGTAAACTGATGAAGTGTGGTGCACTATATGTGCTTAGTTAACCTTTCTCTTACTTCGTTGTTTTATAGTTTATGTTGTTTTTGGGGTTTTGTTCTAGTTGGTTTTCTAAGGTCTTAAGAATACTTTTAAAGGACAAGTATGGATAAAGATTTCAAGACAAGGCCTATGTCCTTAATGGTAACTTCCAAAACTTAGCACTTCAAAAGAACTTAAAACATGTTATTGATGGAGTTAGTATTTAACAAAAGTGTAAATATACAACTAGTTCAATCAAAATAAAATGCAATAATCAAATAATGAGAGAATGACTATGTGACCTAGTATCCTTGCTGCTTCAGCAAAAGGACAAGATGATTCTATCACGTCATTAGTTCATTAAAAGGCTATGTGCATCACTAATCTACAATCAACTTGAAAGCAATTTATGTACAATAATATACATGTTAAAAAGAAAATAAAATGCAGTAATTCAAACTGTACATTAATATACATGAAAATCAGAAAAAGAAATACAAGAAATTAAAGTGACAACTATACAAGGCAGGGGCCCCCTACTACCTATGAAATCAAATGCTTAAAGGAAAATAAAGACATCAAATAAAGGACTAATGACATCGGCCCAATATCTCTGCTTCTGATTAAAATGAAAATGAAAACTTGATCTAAGCAATATGAAATCTAAGTGACACTACATAAAGGATACAAATCACACTACTTTAACCTTTTCTTAACCTTTTTGCCTTTCAGCTAGATTTATCATGTGGGAACAGTTATGAACAAGTCAGCAATGTGAGTCTTAAAGCAAACTAAACCAAGCTGTACTAAGTGATATTTTGGCTCCAATAAAGTTATTTGATTATGGAAAAAGAACCATCAATAGATGAACAACTTGATATCTAAGAGCAGAAAGTAAAGTGCAAGTTAAAGAAATGATACTAATGAAAATCAAACTAGAAAAATAAAGGTCAGCAACATAGACAAGATGATCACATATGCCATTAGTCATGAAATCAAAGCAAAATTAAACACACTTGCATGAATGAAAAATATAATCTACCTTACATTCTACAAAGCAATATTTACAAAATGAAATCTACTCTACTTACATCCTAATATGCTCCATGACATCTACTTCACATCTCCTTCCATGTTGAGAACATCAAAGCTTTATTCAATTTCTTCAAAAGTGCAAAGTACAACAAAGCTCTCGAAAGCTTTCAAAAGCCATGGGACTAACAAGCTAAAAGGACTAAGAAAAAGACTAAAAGGGAAGACTAACAAATGAAGGAGAGAGATCTCCTATTTATACAAAAAGATGAGAGCCATCTCATTAATGAGAATCCATGAATCTCTCCCTCTACCTCTAGAGTCCTAATCAGAATAGGAACTGATAAGACACATGTCTTCTTAGAGTTACAATACAATTAGGAGATGTGACACATATCCTCATGATCCCATGATTCTTTCCAACCAAATTCGAATTTGGCCTTAGAGTGCCACATAAGGGTCTTCTAGAAGCCTCCTTTCAACCTACACATGTCAACAATCTCAACCCATTTGTTAGGTATAAGCATATGCACATTATTTTCTAATGTTTAACCACAAATTCACTTAAAAGGCTTAGAAATAATAAAGATTGGAAAAACATAAAGGCGGCCCAATGATAATGAAAGTGGGATGAATGTGGTGACATAGTAGTGAAATGGAAGTGATATAATGGACATAATAGTGAAAGTGTAATGCAAATGAATGACATTTTCAAGACTCAACAAGTGGTTCATTCTTGTTTGTAATTGAACAGGTCCTTTACTGTGAAATTTTAACGAGTCTAGTATAGGAGAAACTCAGCGTTTTTCAATTTTAGAGAGTCTCAAAAAACTTAAGAAGACTCCAGGGTTGACCTTTTTTCGTAAATTTGTGTCTCCCAAGCCCGAAAAAGTATAAAATAATACTTGAGAGAACCGCTTGATCTTTTACGACCAAGGAGTACTTTTCGTTATTAGTGTCACTGATCCGAAAAAGTAAAAAAGCAATCAACGACACGTCATTTTATAACCAATATCGAATTCGAAACGACAAAAATCCGACAATCTTTTCATGTTTTTACGGTCGGAAAAGAGCTGTAAGTGGACCGTCTTTTAATTCCATTTTAACGAGTGTAAAAGAAATGCTCGGCAATCTTTTCATATTTTAGGAGTCAGAAAAGGGCTTAAAGATGACTCTACTTGTTTTTTCGTTGAAAATGATAGATTTCGCCTGAATAATCCTTTATTCTGCACAGAAACACAAACATTACTCTTACCTGTTTGAAATGGATAAAAGCGTTGCAACATACCTTTTCAAAGTGAAACATAAACAAATTTGCGATTTATTTACTCAAAAAACTTATAAAAAGGGCCTTTGTCAATTCATTTTTACCGTTCGAGTTTGGGTGAGAAAATAGTGCTTTTGCTTAGAAAACTTCCCGTGAAGATTGTGGAAAATCCAACCGTCGGAATTGAGCGCCGTCTTCTCCAGGTAATCCACATCATCCTACTCTTCATTTTCAACCGTTTAGTTTTTTGATTTAGTCCCTCATTTCTTTTTTTGGGAGGGTTTTTAGGTGCAAAACCCGCGCGCGGGGGTCCGCAGGTTTACCATTGCGGACCCGCGGACCCCGACTTTTTCTCCATTGGGAAAAAGCTCGGGGTCCGCACCTTCCGTGTAGACAAAGTGCGGACCCACGCACTGTGTCTAACGTGGAGGGTACGTACCCCGCAGCAAGGGTTTTGAACCCAAAATTCCTCAAAAATGGACCAATCAAAATGTTTTCTAGCAATCTAATTAATCTTTATACTTGATGCAGAGAGTATATCATGCTAGATTGGCGTGAATGGGAGCATGAGGACATGGATACTACCGCATGGAATCATCAACCTTCACTTGATGCTTTGAGGGCATGCGGACTGTACAAGTTCTGGACCATTCCTGGCATGAGGGCTCAGGTAGATTTTTTGCAGTGGCTGGTTGACAGATGGAGCATACAGGACCAGTGCTTCTTCATTGGCGGGCACTGGCTCGAAATCGAGTCGGAGGACATTTATTTCTTGACTGGTTTGCCTAAGAGAGGCGAAGACTTGACTCTATATGGGACTAGGCTAGGTGGCCAGTCTGTCGATAGCCTCCAGCTAGAGTACTGCAATAGCCACGCTAAAGACAAAGGGATAGACATAAAAACCATATCTTGTCCTGAGCTCATGGTGATTGCGTTTACTGTCAGCAGACTTTGTAGAGCTGCCGCATTACATGTTGCCACCGGATCCTAGATGCGTATGGCAGTTGATTGCTTTCAAGGCACCATCTTCAACTGGTGCAATGCTGTGCTGGCCAATGTGAAAGGCCAACTGACCAGGGCCAAGAGCGGACGACTAAAGACCTTTGGTTATGGGGCTTTGGTCATGAGGTTTGGCCTGGAGAGGGTTCCTATGCTGATCCCACATCACCTTACTGTTGGAGCTGGGCTTCCTCGAGAGCCCAAACTGATGCGATGGGTTGCAGTCATGGCCCGTCACCCGGACGAGAGGACAGAGGTTGCTTGGTTCAAACCTGAGTATTTCCAATGGTTGGAAAACCAAGTTTTTGCCATTCAGGATTTCCCTTATGCTGGGATAGATTTCCATGGTGACCCAGACATGGCTCTTCCACCAGGAGAGCAGTGGGACGAGTCAGGTAAAATCCTTTTCAACTTTTCCTATTTAATTTTTTTTTATTTTTCCATCGTCTCAAAACTGATAGTAAAAATTTCAAATGCAGATGTGGGTCCCCAACGACCAGCCGCTCTCTGACCTTTCGAGAGGAGGCAACCAGTTGCACCCGTGCCAGCCCCACAGGATGAATCAACAGAGGTTTTGGCCGAGTTGGAGGGTCATCTTGAGCGCTTGACAAGGGATATTCCTGAGACCACTATAGACGACATTCCTCGTCGACTTCAGCGCTATGTGATTGGAGTCCCGGGACCTTTTAGGAGGTTCCTTTGCAAGGTGTCCCGGGCAGTGGTTTCTTATAGAGATCATCACCAGTGATAGGATGATCACCTTTTGTGGGCACATGTGACATTTTTGTTTTTTGTACTTATCATTTTTGCCGATCATAAGGTGTTTTTCAACCTATGATCGAAGACGATGTATTTTTTGACACACTCCTATATATACATATCACTCTTACCGGCTTATCTTGTAAATCATGTTATGGAATGGTTTTAAATTTACATGTATGATTATTGCAAATGTCTGTTTAACATTCGAGAAGAAATTGCATCTGCTAATGTATTTAAAGATCTTGGAATATGCTGATATTCAATGTAATCAAACTCACGTTCCAAGAGACGCACTCTCAAAAATAATCTTAATAACACTGGATTTCTAATGGCATACACTCTATTAAGCTGTAATACAACGAGTTCAGAATCTAACGTCACTATCAAACTCCAAATCCCAAATGAAATAGATTCAGACAATAACTCAATCACTGCACTGTACTCTGCAATTTTGTTTGTTGTTTGACTGAGGCTTACCCCATGCATAGAAACTAACTCGTCAGAGGGCGAATAGATAACCCAAGCTGCGGAAGAGATATCCCGTGTATTACGACAGGCACCATCAGCAAATCCAATGTATGTTTGGAGAGGCATCGACATCCGCAATATCAAGAGTAAAACCAAGATAAGCAGGAATAATGACGGAAAAACACTCTCTAAACTAAGCACACTTTTTAAACTAAAACACACCAGCTAGAAAGAAAAACTATCCTAACTAAAAAATCTCCATACCCCATTCTTTTAAGCATAATACCTCTTCAAGTAAAGGCCATTTCTGGGTTTACCCAAAGAGTCCCCATCAAAGTCTACCAATTCATAGGCCCCTTTTGCTAGCTTTCGCTTAACAATATAGGGACCATGCAACATAGGAACGGATTTCCCAGCGCCTAATTTATCATTAGCTTGATCATACAATAACACTAGGTCTCCTTTCAAAAAATTTCGAGGGGTCACATTCCGATCATACTGAGCTTTCATACGTTTTGCGTGAGTCTCGATTGCCAATGCAGCGTCACGTCGATTCTCATCTAATTGAGCTAAGTATAACAAGCACTTTTCCTCTTCGGAAGTAGCTGGAAGTAACTCGATGGCCATTTGCAGAGATGGGATTTCGCACTCAATGGGTAACAAAGCTTCCAAACCATAGACTAGTTGGAAAGGAGTGAACCCTGTTGATGTTTCTATTAAAGTTCGGTACGCCCAAAGCGCTGAAAATAGCATGTTGTGCCAATTCAACCGATGAATCCCAATGATTCGTCGGATCATGATAACTAAAACTTTGTTGAAGGACTCAACCAGACCATTCGCTTGTGGATAATAAGGGGTTGAACTATCGTGACGTAAACCAAGCTGGCCTGTAAGTTCGGTCATCATAACGTTTCGAAAATGACGCCCATGATCAGTGATTATCGCTTGTGGGACACCAAACCTAGCAATTATATGATTGAACACGAAAATTGCAGCTGTCTTTCCGTCTGCTTCGAATGTAGGCATCGCCTCGGCCCACTTAGTAAAATAATCTACCGCAAGGATGATATACGCATGCCCCCCGTCCGAGTGAGGGTTACATGTAATAAAATCGATACCCCATTTGGAAAAAGGACCGACGACAATTATAGGGTGGAGAGGAGCAGGTGGAGCGCGCATCTTACAATAAAAAATCTGGCAGTTGTGGCATTTTCGGACCGCCGTAATACAATATTTAAATAAAGACGGCCAGAAGTAGCCAGCGCGCAATATCTTTTGGGCTGTGGCATACCCAGACATATGACCACCACATGCTCCAGAGTGACAGTCATTTAGAACCCTTTCATCCTCTTTGTGAGTTAAGCAACGTCGAAAAATAGAATCCGCCCCACGGCGATAAAGAGTATCTCCAATAATTTTGAATTGTTGGGACTGGAAGCGAATTTTTCGACGTTCCGACTTTGAAATTTCTGACCGAAAGGATTGGGTCTGGAGATAGACAATGATATCCCCATACCATGAATCTAAAGTGCTAATTAAAAACAAAGATTCGTCTGCAATGGGCTCCTCTGCCACCGTTTCCGTGTCAGCACGCGGGAAGTCACACATTAACTCTGCAAAAACTAAAGATTTCTTAGATTTAGATTTCTCAAACTCCAAGTCGAACTCTTGCAGGATAACGATCCATTTAGAGTACTTGCCCCCTAGCAATTGTTTGGTCAAAATTTAGATCATAGGGTTGCAATTTGAAATTACCGTAGTTTTACGTAGTAAAATGTAGTGACAAAAACGTTGGACAGCTTGAACGGCTGCTAATGCCAATTTCTCCACATGTGAGTATTTTAGCTCAGTTGGATTTAACGTTCGACTAAGGTAATATATCACATGTTCCGTTCCGAATTCATCTTCCTAAACTAAGACCATTCCAATGGTGGAATGGGAGGCGGCGAGATACAAAAAGTAATCCTGGTTGTAGTTGGGAGGATGCAACAACGGTGCATGGGTCAACGCGTGTTTGAGTGCATCAAAAGATTTCGAGCTATCTCATCCCAAGAGAATTGAGTGTTCTGTTTCAACAACCGTGTAAAACCCTTTGTAACCTCGGCGTAGTTAGGAATGAATCGTCGTAAAAAGCTTGCTTTCCCCCGCAAACTTTGGAGTTGGCGAAGACTCGAAGGAGGAGGCAAATTGATGATAGCTTCGACCTTCGAGGGATCAACGCGAATGCCGGCTTTTGAAACTACAAATCCCAGCAATCGACCCGTTTCTATACAGAAGACACATTTGTGTGGGTTCAACCGAATACGATAATGCCTACACCTCATAAAGATTGCTTGTAAATGGACGAGGTGATCAGCTCGATGTAATGAATGAGCAGGCAAGTCATCGAGATAGGGTTGCACAATGTGCTTGATGTCATGAAACGCATAAGACATCGCCCTCTGAAAAGTTGCTCCGACATTCTTAAGCCCAAAAGGTAATTTGAAATAAGCAAATGTCCCCCATGGACAAATGAAAGCCATTTTTGGTTGATCGGCAGGTAGAATGTTGATTTGGTTGTATCCGGAAAAACCGTCCATAAAGGAAAATATTTCGCTGCCGGCACAATCATCAATGATTTGATCGATATAGGGAGTTGGGTAATTGTCCTTTGGATAGGCTCTATTAACGTCCCTATAATCGATGCATATTCTTATTGTTCCCTGTTTTTTGTTAACCGGAACAATATTCGATACCCAATCTATTAATGGGATCAGATAAATGAAACCTGCTTTCAACAGTTTCTCAACTTCTGCTTTAATTGCAGCAGCTTTTCGTGGGTGAATCTGAAGCAAACGTTGCCGGACGGGTTTAGCGTCCGAGTAAGTCTTGATCTCATGAACAACAATCGCGGGATCAATTCTTGGCATTTCCTCATAGGACCAGGCAAACACGTCGCGGAATTCTTGAAATAGGGCCTTATATAATTGAATTTCGTCATCTGTACATGAGGCGTCTATATGAATGTTCTCAAGAATTCCGAGCTTAACCGAAATGTCAATGGGAATAGTTCGAGAGATGTTTCCCAAATTTAACTCTGAATCGGGATGTTTCATTGGATTCTGAGGTTCCTTGACATATTCAATCGTAAAGATTGATAAGAAATCATTTTCAAAACGATCATCCTCAGGTAAAAACGAAGATCTGTGATGGAGATCTTCCCATGGTAAATCATCTACACATAGGATTTCACGAATTTGCTCATCAGAGTGAACAAGTTTAGAAAACGTAGTTAAATCCAAGGTTGATGTGAAAAGTGATTCCTCACGGACCACATTCATTAAGTCATTTTTGGTTGAACACGGGTCGGCAAAAGACTGCACGGCTTCATAGGCAATTTCATATGGACTCAAAGGCATGGAATTACCAAATGAGTCTATTTCAGATTCAGAAGGAACGATCCAAGGATCGTCATAAAAAATAGTGTCTGATGTAATCATATGAATGGTTGCAAATGAAGATGATGCGTTGATTGGAGGAAAAGGAAAAGTTCCCAGTAAACCGACATCTTTAACTAATCCTACTCCAACATCCTTATATGAGATAGTCGTTTTACCGACATGCTGAATACTCTCCGAAGAGGCTGGGTCGGATGAAAAGTAAGCCAGTTGGTCTATTGTTACGATCTTTCCATTATGTGGAAACTTTATTACTCGGAAGACCGATGAAACGATCGCTGTCATAGCGTAAGACCAACTTCGACCCAAGAGAAGGTTGTAGTCTAGAGGGGCATCAACCACCTCCACATCTAGACTAACGGTTTTTCCTTCAACCCCTATAGGCAAATCCTGTAGAATGCCAAAAGGATGAAACCCACGGCCATCAAAGGCCTTAAGAATCATCGGGGATTGATTTAGTGAAGGTGAACCAAGCGATCTCCAACACTGTATCGACATAATACACGTTGAGGCTCCCTCATCAATTATAGTCCGATGAATAGGCCTGTTTTTGACTATCACTAGGATCTGGAAAGCCATTTGATGAGGCAAACGCGGTGTACTATTTTCTAGATCAAAGATTATTAGGTTCGGGTCCTGAACATCAACAGCTCCTATAGCCGACAAAAGTAATTTACGCTGTGCTGGGCATGATTGCAGCACTTCCAAAGCTGACATTGCTGAGGGTGAAACAACTAAATCCTCAACAATGTTATAATTCTGAGCCGCTCTCGCATGTGGATTGAAAGCTGACTTTCGAAGTATACCCTTGGCGGGCGGTTTGATTACTAAGTCTGGATTAGGTTTCTCGATCTGTAGTGGATCGGAACCGGGAGCTGAGGTTGATGGATTAGAATGAGAAGATTCTGCTTCTTTGCCATCAACAGGACTTTTACTGCCATAATCTTGCGATCGAGTTGCAATCGTTACATGGGACATCATCAATATGGGTTCTTCATTGGCACCCGAGGAAGAACCTATCATCTTACTGTCTTGACTTGGAAATGGATCCTTCAAGACAGCAAGAGTTTGGGAACCTTTGACGATCTTCGCAACCTCTGCTCGATGAGGGCAGTCTCTTGTAAAATGTTCTTCGTCACAAATGAGACATGGATAACGAGGTTTGCGCTTTTCATCATTGGATTCCGCCTTTTCATGTTTCTCCTTTGAATTTTTGTCCGTTTTATTCTTCTTCTTTCCTTTCTTCTTCCCACCGGATTTTGATTTAGTCGTAGATGATTCTACAATGTGAATATCGGCGGAAACCTCTGCAGAAGAATCTCCTGTCGGGGAATCAGGCAAGGTTATGATAGGAGAAGAATTCTTGGAAGACTTCTTCTTACTTTTAGTTATAACCGTACCAATCATACCTTCAGCAGCATGAGATCCCGAAGGAGCTACAGTGATTTGATTCGACTTGGGAAGATCGGGGATCTTTTCGTGTAACGTATCTGACTGAGTATAGACCAAGTCAAGGTACTGTGCTTGAGCAATCACTTGCTCCTCAGTAACAACTCTGGATTTAGCAGCATCTTCAGTGATCCTTGGCAACAAAGATTTTACAAACCACTCAGCCAAGATTTGATCTGGAATAATTACCTTCACTAAACGTCGTCGACGTCTCCACTCATGAATATGATCTGAAATGTACGTGGATGTCAATTGTTTTAGCAAAGTTAACAATTCCGTGCCATTGTCATATCGTACTGGCAACTGGAAATGAGTTAAAAATGAGGTAGCTAACTGACTAAAATTATAAAAAGTGCCTTGCGGTAACTCAATGTACCACTTGGCCGCGAGACCAATTAGAGTGCACTGGAAAAGTCTAAGATGGATCGAATCATCTGTGATGGAGTTAGATGCACACCAGAGGTGGTAAGTCATCACATGGTTCGAGGGGTCTTCTCCAGATTTACCTTCGAACTTGGGAATGTCACTGGGAAACTTATTCGGAATTGGCGGCCAAAACGAAAGATAATTAATCGGATCATTTGTTAGGCGCGACAAATCTGGTAAGTCCAAAGTTGCGATAAACGGTAACTGCCGATTAGGATCCCTAAAACTCTGGGTCATGAGACCAGCCCCAGGAGGAGGATATCCAGGATAACTAGGAATAGGAATTGCGTTCGGGATATTGTATCCTCCCGGAAAACCAGGATTAACCGGACCGTACTGGGGATGTTGAGGTTGTTGATAAGTGTACCCAGGATACGGTTGATACTGATAAACTGGCTGCTAGACAGCAGGACCGAATTGGTACTGTCCCTGTTACAGTTGATAGGTGAATTGTGGTTGACTTGTGACAACCGTACTTAAACTAGGTTGTCCTACAGGCATCTGAACCGTAGTTTGAATCGTAGATCCAGACGGTGGTAAAGATGTCTGAGGAGTAGATACAAGAACAGTAGAAACCGAAGCTGTCGATACTCCAGAAGTAGGTGGGGTAGATTGAATAGATGTTGTGGTAGTTGCAACAGTCGTTTGAGATGGATTACGAGGCGCAGTAGGCCCAGACTGAGAAACTACCGAAGGTACAGAAGTTTGAATATTAGACTGGACTAGTTGCTGGGGTGAACCAGAAACTAAGGGTTGTCCAGTTTGAGATGACAACTGTACATTTGGCTGCAACACCTGTTGAGTTTGCGATGGATCCCACACTATGTTCATTCTGGGGTACTGACCCATAATAGGTTGAGAATATCGAGGACCATAACCAGGTTGAGGGTAGGATTGATAATTGAAAGGTACATTTCCCATTCCTTGAACATAAGATTGACCTTGGGGTGGTTGAAAACCTTGATTCGAGTACTGACCTTGGGGTAGATACCCTTGAGGCACGTACGGATACTGGGGCTGACCTTGAGGTATAAATTGATACTGGGGTTGACCTTGGGGTACATATTGAGTCTGGGGTTGACCTTGAGGAACGTATTGTACCGTAGGTATGTACTATTGTACCGTAGGTACGTACTGTCCTTGAGGTTGCCCCCTAGATGCAAATTGTGTACCTTGAGGTTGCCCCCCAGGCGTTAATTGAGGCTACCCCCCAGGCGGTAACTGGCCACCTTGAGGTTGAAAATTGGGAATAGAACCTGACATCATAAGAATGTCTTCTACGCTCAACGGCTTTGCACCATTGTTTCCAGTGAATAACCCTTGTTCAATGGGTTGAGGAGATGCTCCCGAAAAAGTACCAGAAAGTGACTGATACCCAGAGGGAACAGAAGGACCGCCGTACAAAAACGATTCAGGCGATTGAGTAAACATGGACGACAGACCTGACATATTTACGGGAGTATAAAAACCTCTAGGGTGATAAGGAGCACGAGGTGGTGAAAAACTTAACACTGGGTTTTCCAAATAATTAGTCAAAGAAAGATACCAAGTAGTACTTCTAGGTGGACTGTAAAAAATTGATTCACGCTCCCTTAAATCAATAATAGGTTGATTTTCAGGGATAGGGATGCCTACTTCTTCTTCCGGAGCAAGCTCTTCAATAGCTATCAAACCAGAAGGAAGATTTTCGGTGATTACTCTTTCTACCCTAGGTGAATTAGGAGCACTAGAAGTTGGAGAGACAAACCCCGATGTCGGAGTAACAGGTTCAGCTATCTCAGGTTCTTCACCTATATCACTAGTAGATGAAAAGCTACGAGCAAGTTCGGAAACCGAAATAGATTCAGGATTATAGGCTGTTACTAGAGTTTGGTAATCAGGATGTACAACCAATGAAGACTCTCCTTCTTCAGGTGACCCAACTTTACTGCCACTAGGAGTTACAAGGACTTTCAATCCTTCAAGATGGCTCGGGACTTCTTCAGGAGGTTGGCCCCGAAGTCTATGGGACTTCCTCAGTAAGTCAGCCATGGTTACAAACTCAGGAGACTGGCCCCGAAGTCTACGGGACTGTCTTGGTAATTCAGCCACAGTTAAAAACTTTTAACTACTTCACACACAAACAAAGTAAAATCTCAATGAAAACCACCTAAAGCCTCTAAAGAACCAAACAAATTTGAATCACACGCCTAAAGAATCTAGAGATCAAACACACACAAACAGTAACTTTCCGGACCGAAAACACTAGTTGGTGATGAAATCCAACGTCGCAGAATTCAGTACAGAAATGGCGGTTGGAACAGTTACCCCGGCAACCTTCTTAATGAATAGACTGGACCAAGTTCCTCCACTTAACCGCTTCGAGTGAAGTGAACCCCCCAGAAAATCCAAGTGAGTCTAGCCGACGTCTGCTCCAGGTACAGTGGGATCTTCCCACCACTGTCACCTTAGGAAGAATCCTAAAGAATATGGCCACTAAGGTTACCAACTGAGACAAATACACCTGGGGGAACAATCTACGATCCGATATGCACGCAAGGGCAGAGTAGCAAGCTTAATCCCCTTGAAGGCTCCTTGACATAATCCAAGGTTTACCAACAAGTGACCCCAGGCTCCTCGACAATGGTTAATCCGAGGTTTACCGTTTTTAATACGTGAATATCTGGCATCGTTCCCAATGAGGAAGGATTGATTCCCACACTGGTTCAGACACGATCTCGTGCTTCTCCTTTAAGAGGAGCTTTCCCAGAGCATAAATGCAACAATTGGATTTCTTCCTACCACAAGATACAGCTACTTGTTTGTTTTCACTGTCTTGGAGAGTTAATTGCTCTCCTACTCCAAGACACTAGCCTAAGTTAAGTTGGTGTATCAGAGCCCTAGAAATAAAATGTTACTAGGTGAATTTTACTTTAAGCGTTAATTTTAGTGGTTGTTGTTTAAGTCAAGAGGTGGCGGAGATGAAACTCGTGGTGTAAAGACTCGACTCGAAATCACTAAAAATATGCACCTAAGATGATTTAAACAATCTTTTCTCTTCGATGAACTTCTAAACTAAGAAAGAGTTTGAGAATGCAAATAATTTGTAAACACAAATCTTTCTCAATTAAACAAATTAAAATAAGAGTTTTCCCTTTCCAAAGCACTCAAAAACGAGACAACTAGCTATTTCACACAAATTTCCCTTTTCTTTTCAAAGCACTCAATCACTACAAAAACAAACTTTTCCAAAAGAGATTTTTTTTTTATATTTTGTAAATAAAACACTCAAAACTAATGAAAATGACTAAATTTGAGAGCTACAAACTATAAAAAACTACTTGAAGTCAAAGCCTACTAAAAGTCTTTTTGAGGATGTTTTACTTAGCTAAATGTGAGCTAAGGACTAATTTATGCAGAATCACAATTAGTCAAAAAACAACCAGATCTTTTGTTTTCTTTTTAAAAATGAAAATCCAAACTTTTAAATACAAGCTTTTCGAAATTTTGAAATGAGAAAACTCAAAGCGGATTCCTAAAAAGGGGAGATTTCATAAATGGTCAGACTCATAAGAAGACTGGTAGACACCAAGGTAATCTGAGGTCCCTACGGCTTCTAAGCTCAGAGCCACTACACAACCAAAAACGAAAAACAAACCCAACAAGCAAAATTCCTAGGAATTCCACCTAAAACCCTAATGCTAATGAAATCAAACCAAGGAAAGTTTTTGACAGGGAACAAGCAGGTCTGGGCAATGGCTAAAACCTATAAACAAATTATAAACTGATAAAAAAGAGAAAAATTTAAAATTTTTCAAATTTTTGACAGGGTACGTAGGCAACCTGTTTACACAAGTGCGTCTACGCTCTATGCACAAAGAAAAAGTGCGTACAAGTACACACTGTGCTTAACTCAGAGGGTGCGTACCTCTCACAAAATTATGAAAAATGAAAACTGACTCAAAATTAATTAAATTCACCCAATCCCACAATCATCAAGTCAAAAACAGAAACATAAAATATAGTTTCTCAGGTCAAAGTATAGACAAAGAAAACAATCAAGTCCCCAGCGGAGTCGCCATTTTGTCGCATAGAAAGTGTCGATCTTGCGGACAAGATAGACCTTCCTAGAATCTAGAGAAGACCTAATGACAAGCAAACCAACCAGACACTATCTTTCTCTAAATATGCTTCAATAAACAATTAGCAAACAAGTGTTTTTAGGGCCTACCTTTGGTCCAACGCAAGCTTGTGGATGCCCTCGCTCCTTTGATCCAAATGAGTTCCTTTTCGCGAATCTGCAAACACAAACAAGGCAAACATATTAAATAGCACCTGAAAAACCAATTGCATAAAACATATTTAACATGAAATTCAAGGAGTCCATGAAACAAATAACATAAGATACTTGTTGAGAAAAATGAGTTTGATTGTATTAATTCAAAAAAAAGAAGAACCTTACAACCTTTGCCTTGACGCTGTACAAGCTCCTCCCAGGGTCCAACAAGATGTCTCCTCTACTTTAACAAGTTTCACTCACTCTCCAATGGAACCAAGAGGTATGTGATCTCTCCTCTCAAGCTCAACCAAAGAGTCTTAATTTCACCAGCATTTACCCTCAAAATGTTTAGCTTCTAACCTCTCTAGATCTCACCCCAATGCCTGTATTTATAGTGCAATGGAGGGAAGTTACTAGGTCCTCCTTCAAAGGGATAAATCCCTCCTTCAAAGGGATAGCTCCTTTAGTCAAGGGATTAGCTCCTTCTCTTTTGGGATGCATGAACCACCTCAGAGCGAACAATCCACGTCAAAATTCCTTCTAGAAAACTCTAGAATTAACCCAAAGTGAGTTTTTTAAGATAAAATTTGCGCCTTTTGACTTTCACAGGGGTCCGCACCTACACCGTTAGGAACAGAGCGGGTAGGTACGCAACTTTTTATATAGAAGGTGCGGGACCGCAGGTGACCATGAGAGAAAGTGCGAACCAAAGTTACATTGATTTTTAATGTCTTTCTCCCACTTCTAAATCTTGATTTGAAGATCTGAGGTCTTAGACTTGCTTAGGAGGACAGTACAAGTGATGATAGACCCATACTGACTGCAAATAATCATGGTGACGATATTTTTGTGTAACACTCCTCATTGTCTTAGACTTACCATCACACTCAATTCTAAGTGCCAAAACACCTACCTACCTCGCCCCACAGAACATCCAGCAAATCTGAGTTGATTTCCCGGACCCAAAGTTGCCTTCTCCATTTGATCCAACAACCAACCACCAAAATCAAACAAAATCCTCTGACCTACCATACCTAGCCTAAAATAAGCATTCATTTTAGTCATCTCAAGCCCTAGTTTCCAATATTCTAATTTAGATTGACAAGGAGAGAGTCCTCTCTCGACCTGGTAGGGCTAGCTACTAGGTTAAGCGTGGTTTGGTGTTACCCTAGACCTGTGTTCCTTCAGCCTGAGGTAGATTTAGGCACTAACACATCTCAAGGGTGAAGAAACTTGGTTCCAGTATCCCCCCATATTGCTTCAGGTGAGACCTTAGTCTGTGATCCGCGAGATAATTTTGAAAGGGCTAGAAATACAGGGATTTGTTTGGTTAATTAACACTGAACCTTGGTCAGGCCCCACCAAGCCAACAGATTCCTCCACTCGGACTACACGATCCCATAACTCATGCATTGGAGGAATCTTACACAACAAGCACAAATGCACAACACAAGTGGTTTACCTTTCTCACGTTTTCTTGCATATCACAGTCAAGAGAATGCATACACTCAACATCTACACGTAGTGTAGCAAAACATCATGGAAGCACCATAGAATGCATGTCATGCACTTTCACTCATATTTGTTTCGTGGTCACTTGTAAGCTCGTAGTGTTTTTGTCTTCACTGTTACATCTTTCTTGTTTATTGGTTCACACAACTGTCTTGTTCGCAAACCATGCCTTCACCAACATAGGTCAACCAATCCACCGGTGGTTGCATTGGAAGTATCACTTCACGTGAGATGACCCATGCACTATTAGCTTAAAAGTAGGAGTAGTGTTTGCTTTTGAGTTGTTTTCTTGCATGCTTGTTTGCTTACTTTCTTTGTTTGCTTGTTTTTTTTCTTTCTTGTTTGCTTACTTTCTTTACTTTCCCTTTTTCTTCTACTCTTGCTTTGCTTTGTTTAGTTTTCTTGTTTCGTTCATAGGTTAGTTTCGCATGAAACCATGTATGACTCTTGAAGAAAGATGGGTAAAGTACAAGAGGCCTTGTGTTGCTATCACTACTTGGTTATTTGTCATACTGCTTTTATATGAAGAAATTGTTACTTTTAGTCCATGATACATTGAGGGAAAATATGTACTGTTCGAAGTGAACCTTGGTGAAAACACAACAATTGCGTGCTAACTAGTATCACCTACTCTATTCGGTTGTTTTTGGGTTAATCCTTTTCAGCTCAGTAAAGTAGAGGGAAAACCTTAACAAGCACGTCAGAGGTATAATAAACTACTTCTCTACAGGAACAACCTTTTCTGCTCTCAATAAGTTGGGATCCCTCTTCCAACTCTGGAATGAATAAGTGTTATGCAAAATTACGAAGATGAAAAATGAAAAAAATGAAAAAGTGAAAAAAGTTTGAAAAATTAAAATGAATAAGGCGAAAGAAGAGAAGGGCTTCCTACACAGAAATGTGATGCAAGTAACTCTATCATGGTACTGACTAGGCTCGCTGGAAGTAGAGCCATGCTTGTGTTCCTATGTGACTCCGCCGGGGTACTGTCCAGGCCTGCTAGCAGCGAAACAACACCATAGATGAAACTAAGACTTTGACAACTATACTGCTTGTGCACCAATATACCCCTCAAATCTAATCGAAAAAAATGTGTTTCCTTGGCTTGGAATGTGTGTTAATCGACCAAGAGCTTGGCAGATGCTACATCTTACAATCAAGCTAGTGTGGAAACCAAGAGGAGTTGAGAACTAAACAATACCTCGGAGGTGTTAGACCTTCTTTTCATGAACAAGGTCCATTCTGAGAGCTGGATTTCTACCAGTGTATTGGCTTGATGGGCCTTGACCGAGGTTTAGTGTTAGTCAGCCAAGCAAATCCCTATACTACTAGCCCTTTTGGCTTCAGCCTGCGGAGCGCGGATAGAAGTCCCACTCGAAGCAGTATGGGCAGATGCAGGAACCAAGTTTCTGCACCCTGAGATGGTTGTGATGTCGGTCTATAGTTCCTGATCCTATCTTCGTGTAGATCGATAAGATTTTAGGGCTTATTGATGTTCCTTCTCTCTTGTCCTTTCATACCTCCGTGATGATACCCAACTAATCTTTGTGCAGCCCTAACTCGAGGTCTAGGCACTTATGCACCTTTGTGACTATGTTATGTATAAGTTCCCAAGTTATCTTAAGTATTACCTAATATACCTTGCATTTATTGTTACCTCGCATAATCCTTTACTCTTGCTTTCATTCATTGAACAGAGATATTTGAATACATTCGCGCATTAAATAAGCATTATAATGTAAACCCAGATTGTATCATACTATAATCAAATGCATTAAACAGAGACAAAATACATAGTGATTTGCAAAATACTTCTCCTTATTGATATCTCAAGTTCATTACAAACTTGGTCCGCCTTGCACACACAGCTGCAGGGGTCTGTGCACTCAGCTAGGAAATTCCACCCTAGGCTTCTGCGCACTTAGCTGCAAAGCCTATACCTACTCTAAGACTCGAGAACACTTGAACTTATTACCCAAAACCCTTATTCCGACTACTCCTCTTACACTCTTCTAAGACTCCCTCTTTATAGTCGACATGAGACTTCAAAAAATAAGGGCGGACAACCCTTTGACCTCTTCGCACTCCGTGACCAAAAAATGCGGAGGCTTTACATCTCTATTACAAAATTTTGGCCTTCTACCCCAAAATATGGGCTTTTAGCCCCAAAACTGGCTCTTGGGGGAACCCGTTCCCAATAGGCCCCCAACACAAACATGGTGACTCGCCCTCAAGTCACTCTGTGGGTGCGGATCTCTTGGTGTGAAGACCCGCCAACTTGACTTGTACAATTGCCACCTCAACAGTGCACTACGCAGCCGCCTGCTTTATTTCTTCGATCAACTTCTCTATTGCTGGCCTTGAACTATCAGCCTAAAGCTTCTGCTGAATCTCCTGTAGACTAGCCAACTTTCCTTCAATGGAGGTCGTGATCAAGTAGGCCTCGTCCAACCAAGGCTTCAAAAGTGTCTTCAGCACTGCCCCTTTGTGTTGAGATACACGTACCTTCTCTTTCAATGCCTTAGCTTCCTGTAGCTTTGCGAGTCTTTATGTGAGGGAAAAAAATATGCACTATCCCTTTTACCTCATTGTAGCGCTGCTGTAGCTCTCGCCCCTCTATTTCCAGCCTTTGCATAATGGGGTCTTCTTGTAGGTTGGTTAGTACTTCGAACGATTGTTCAAAATGAGTTGTGTAGCCTACCACTACACTTTCTACTGTCGCTATTGCCTATGTTATATCAGTCGTGTGCTGCTCCTTGACTTCTGGTGGAGTTGAAGACTGGGCCCTCAATTGCAATTCTATAATTTGGAGGTTCAACTCCAACTAAACCTTTGCCAATTCTGTGTCGGCATCGTGCACCCCTGTAGCGAGTTTGTGAACGTGCACATCTACTAGCTCATCCACAGGAATGGCCAACTCCGGGACCATTCAGAATGCTTCCTCCATGACCTAGACTATGTGCTTATTCTTATTGGTCATGTAATTTGCAGTGGTGATGGCAGAATCTCGTTGTATGGCCATTTGAGCATTATTAATGATCTTCTCACTAATCACCTACAAAGTGCGCTATTCACGGGCCCTCAGCTCCGTGATCACCCCATCATGTAGAAGGTGGAGTGCCTTGCTAGGAAGCACTGCCAAGTTCATCCCTACTCCCTTGAATGTGATGATAGTAGGCCTGTCATCTTCGGTCTCTGTCGTCTGTGCTCCATCTGGCAGCTTATGGCTGGGGAGTCCTTCGCACGCAGCATCCCAACGTCTTTTGAAGTACCAACGACCAAACTAGTGGATGTTGCATCGGTCTGTTTTGCCCAAATCCGCAGCTCTCGCAGATTAGCATGAATGGCCCCCAACGCCAGCTGCTACTGCTACATCAATTCTGCGGTAGCATCCCAGACTGTATCCCCAATGTCGTTCAGATCCCCCTCTTTGAGAGTGGTCGAGTCCATGGACGTCTTGCTGGCCTTGGACTTCTTCTGTGGTCCTACTTTTTCTTGTCCCCTTGGATGCTTGATATGAAACAGAGGTGTCTGTGGTTTGCTCCTCCCAGTTCTGTCGGATCGTCCTCTTCTTCCTCTTCTTTTGGGGAGGGAAAATTCTCTTCGTTGGAGCCACGCTTCTCTCCTCTTTTCTGTCCACCTGTCTCCTGCGTGGTAGCGTGGTCTGCCTTAGCCTTATCCTCAGCCTCCTTTCTCCTTTTCTCAGCCAACTGCTCCATCTTGAGCTTGGCTTCATCCTTCCTTCGTTGTGTGGCTATCTTGTTGGATCCCTCTGTTAAGTCTGAGGCAGTGTGCCATTTTGTTGATCAATTGTCAATAACCTCTTGAGTCACTTCATTCGCCTTTAAGTAGGGCAAGTCATGCCACTTCTTCTCGGGGTCCTTTCGCACCCTTATGGATACATGGTGGAAATCAACCTTAAATTCTGCGTACGGCTACAATTTATCAAAGACAATAGGCGAAAACTGCGGCTTGCGGTTGATGGCCATGTGCACACTCATATCCATCAAGATCCAAAAGATCTTGCTATCCTTGATCCGCTAAGGATCCTTAGTCTCCCATAGTGAAGTGTACTTCGTGGCCTCAGGCAGGTCTGGCACGACCGAGGGAAATTAGATGTCTTCGGGTAGCTCCCAGGCTACCAGCACGATGGACAACAAGAGCCATGCATAGTGGAAGGTCTTATGGAGGATGCGGTGCATCAACTAGTATGTTTCCAAGTGGGGGAATCACTTGGTATCATCTAAGTCCTAGTCCTCCGCTTTCAACATTGGAATGCGTGCCAAGCACGGTCCTTAAAAAATAATATTGTCCAACAGCAGAGGTGTGTACAAGGTGACCTTCCTTTCGTAAGTGTCTTTAGGCACCTTGGCCTTGCCCCTACGCAGAGGGACATACTCAGGTAATTTAGTAATGGGGTCAGACCCCTCAATTTCAATGTCCTCCGCGTCGATCCAAAGATCCTCATCGTCCATTGGGATATCCTCAATTTCTTCCCCCTCCGGTTCCAGGTTAATTCATTTTCCCTTTTCCTGAGTGGTGGGCTTGTCCTTCGGCGAGTTTTTCCTAGGTGATGTGCGCACTAGTGGTGTCACGGCTTGCTTTCCTTTCTTTCCTTTTATGTCTTCCTGTGTCTAGGTAGGCCTTGGTCTAGGAAACTGTGGTGACTTAGGTATCTTTGAAACCTCCGAAGCAGTTCCATTTTCTTCCATAGCAACATCTGGCATAGCCCCTTCGGCTATAACTGTTTCCCCAATATCTACGGTTTCTGCCAGTGTCGACATGACGTTATCCAACAATCCTTGTGTCTCCTTTGGTAATTTCCCAAACACCGAACTTGCTATCAGAGCTTCAAAGAATTCATGGTGCATACGCATCTGAGAGCTCAACAACTCAATGCTCAAAATGCCAAGTTTTGTTCTTTGGGTAGCCACATGTAATTTATAGACCATTTTGAATTCAAATCGACCCGTTCCCCCCAAAATCGGTTCATTAATGCTAGATTGGTGGCATATTTTCAAGGATCTCACCCATACATTTCGTCTTAAATGTCACCCCCCCGCTCCATTTGGCCGTTTTTCATCATCAAATCATGAACAGTGACTTTAACGGTCACTTTCTGGCTGACCTGTGGGATTTTATCCCTGGTAGTGCAACCTTCTGCACGCTCGTGTAGTCTCTGTGACATCTCCTCATTCCATGTAGTTTCTTCATCGCACAGTTCCCTGACCAGGGCATTGTAGTTTATAGTTCCATGCCTCCTTTTAGTTACATGGAGTGCTAAGACTGTGCTTCGTTCATACAGTCACCTAGCCGCATCACCAGTGTATGGCTTCAATTGGCTACCATTCACTTTTCCTGGGAAGGTCTCCCCATTTAACTTAACCAACTGAACTGCTCCACCGTTGGTAATCTCTTTGATGACATAGGGCTCGAGCTAGTGCATCCTAAATTTTCCTGGAAATTTATCAAACTTGCTATCATATAGCAAAACCAGATCATTTACCTAGAAGGTTTGCAGTTAAATGTGCCAATCATGCCATGCCTTTTCGCGCTCCTTTTTAACTTGTTGATGAAATCCAGCTAGAAATTGGTCCTCCTTAAGCTCTGCTGGCTACGCGATCCTCTCTTCCAAGGCTCCGCTATCCACCATTCCTGTGAGTGCCTATATGTGCATACTAGGTACAATGTATGCCATTGGCATCACATCTTCTATGCCATACACAAGTTTGAAAGGCGTTTGCCTAGTCAACTTATTGCAAGTCCTTCTGTAGGCCCATAGTACCGCTGGTACGCACATATCCCAATCACTTATCTGAGCATTTCAGACCTTTATCATTATGTTCTCTAGTATTTTATTGAATGCTTCCACCGTCCCATTCGCCCGCGGGTGATAAGGTGTGCTCTTTTAATGATACACCTGAAATTCTTCTGTCAACGTGATGATTATTTAAGGAAGTGCGTATCATGATCACTCATTAAGATCTTTGGATAACCAAATATCATCAGTACGCATTCAAAAATAAACTTTACTGCTATCGTGCTGGCACAATCCTT
The DNA here is from genome assembly GCA_031772625.1 of Pinus tabuliformis. Classification (NCBI taxonomy): domain Eukaryota; kingdom Viridiplantae; phylum Streptophyta; class Pinopsida; order Pinales; family Pinaceae; genus Pinus; species Pinus tabuliformis. Next base: position 51,308,154 of record CM062817.1, read on the forward strand.
CACAGGCTGTGCCTCTGCCCATTTGGTCAAGTACTTTGTTGCGGTGATGATGTAACATGCACCTGTTTTCTTTTCTGTAGGCTGAATTTGTCCCACAAAGTCAATCACCCATTTCTCGAATGGTTGTAATGTCACCTGCGGTATCAATAGCAGTTCATCCCTTCACGATGGCCTGCTAGTCCTTTGAAATGCATCACAGGACCTATAATATGCTTTTGCGTCCTTATGCAGAGTTGGCCACCACAATCCAACACATAGAACCTTCTATGCTGTCGCTTTTCCTACATAATGTCCTCTTGCAACTCCTCCATGTGCCTTCGCGAGGATGTTTCTTTTCTCAAAGTCAGGTACATAGCATCTAAATGTTTCGTCAGACCACATTTTTTACAGATGTCCTGCAATGACGGAAACGTCTGCTGCGTGTACTACTAACTACTTCTTCTGCTGGCTTGTATACCCTTCTGGAGCAGTCCCCGTTGTAAGGAATTGTATGATATCCTCAAAATGACTATCAGTGACACGTACCACAAAGAGTTGCGCGTCAGGCAATCCTTACTCCAAATTAGTGGGCTCCTCTCTCATTTCGATGTGCAACAAATGATCTGGTCCCATGTTCAATCATCCAGGCTTCACAATAACTTCAAAATCATACTCCTAGAATAATAACAACCATATGCAGATCTTCCCCCCCAACACAGGCTTATTAACCAGGTATTTTAATGCGGAATGATCCATATACATCTTAAAATGTCCGCCATGCAAATAGTGCCTGAAATTTTGGAGCGTGTATACCATGGCTAGCCCTTTGCACTCTGTAGTGGAATAGTTCTTCTTAGCCTTAGAAAGATTCATGCTCGTGAATGCTATATTATTGTCCAATTCCCCCTCACTCGCCTGTGTCTGCATGACCCCCAGTGCGATACATGAGGTGTCCATGTGCACATGAAAATCCTTCTTCCAGTTCGGAAAGACTAGGATCGGTGCGGTGACCATTTTCTCTTTCAGCACGTCCAAGCTCTTCTGGCATTCATCATTCCAACAAAACGTAGCATCCTTTTTCAATAACTTCTCCATGGGCACGGTGATCTGGGCATAGATCTTAATGAAATTCCTATAGTATCCAGTATGCCCCAGGGTCACACACAACTGTTTCACATTCCTTAGCGCCTCCAAGTTTATTATCACCATGATCTTCGTGGGGTCTACCATCAATCCCTGTTTGCACACCACATGCCCTAGAAGGATCCCAAAAGGGACAAAAAAAAGACACTTCTTCAGATTGAGTATGATCTGGTGCCTTTAACACATATCTAACATTAAGTGCAAACTTGCCACATGACGCTTGACCAATCCAAACGTTGTCCAATCATCAAAGTACACCTCCAAGAACTTATGAATGGAGTCTTTGAATGCGGCAATGACTGTGCACGAATATATTGCTGGCACATTCTTCAGCCCAAAAGGCATTACATTATACTGAAAACATCCCCATTCCATCACAAAGGTCATCTTGCTTCTATCTTCATGCGTGATTTTTATCTGATGATACCCAAAGAACCCATCAGTGAAAAAGCATGCTTCTTGGCTGCCTACATTATCCAAGACTTCATTAGTGAACAGGGTTGGGAAGGTATCATGCACGCAAGCATCATTCAGATTCCAGAGATCCATGCATATCCTTATTTCGTCCTTTTGTTTCTTTTCTTGAACCACTATCGAGCGTACCCAATCGAACTCTTCTATTGGTTCAATAGTTCCTGCAGCGAGCATCTTATTGTTACACTAAAAAATGTCACCTTGACTACTTACAGTTAGTATGGCTCAAATCAATAGTCATGCTACCCTCTTAGGCAAGTCTCATGCCTCTGTTATCCATCTCAAACCCAAAGAAGAGAGAAAGTCTTGTAAAAACTATGTTTATCTCTGGGGTCGCAGGTTCTCTCTAGCCTTACCTGCGGGGACGCTGACCATGTTCACAAAATCTGCGTCCATGGACGCTCTGTATGTTAAGGGACAGGTGCGTCCCTCTGTAAAAGGCAAAATGCGCGAGTTTTATCTTGAAAAAGTTACTTGTGGTTACTTCTAGAACATTCTAGAGGTCGGTTTGATGAAATGGATGCGCCTCCAGTTGGTTCATGTATCTCTATTAAGGGGGAACTTATCCCATCAATAAGGGAGCTATCCCACCCAAAGAGGGGGATGATCCCATTGATAGTGGACCTGAATAACCTCTTTACAACACTATAAATGAAGGCATTGAGCCAGAAGGAGAGGAGGTTGGAGCTATACATTTTCTTTGGGTAAATGCTGCAGGATTTAGGTCTTCCATTTAGAACCTTTGTGAGGAGAGATTGTCTTTGCTTGATTCTACTTGGAAGTGGGTGAGCTTTGTCAAAGTAGAGGAAAACCCTTGATGGACCCTGGGAGGAACTTGCACAACACCAAGGCCAGGTTGTAAGAGTTTCTTTGTTTCGTTATTAATACAAACTGGTTTATTTTTCTCAATAGCTTGTGTTAATGAGTTATTTCATGTGTTCCTTGGTCTGCATGTTGAATATATGTTTTATTATATGAAATGCAAGTGCTTGGTAATTGTTTGATTGTTTGTGGTTGCAGGAATTGACTTGAAGGAGGAGCTCATCCGGATCGTCAAGAACGGACTTCAACAACAGCGTTTTGGAATAAGGTAAGCCTAAACACTTGTAGTTTTCATGTTGTAAAAGGTGTATTTAGAGAAAGATCACTCCATTTTGTCTTGTTTGTCATTAGAATGTCTTAGACTTCTAGGAAGGTCAGTCGTGTCCGCACCCTTGACAAATTCCGTGTGACAAATTGGCGACTCCGCTGGGGATAGATTCCATTGATGAGAAAAGTCTTTTCCTTTATGTGAACTTTGCTTTGAGAAAATTGGTTTATTTTTCTGGTTTTGGCTCTGTGATTCTGTCTCTGGGTGGGTTAGCTTAGGATTAGTTTTATTTTGGTTTTTCTTGAGTTTTTCAGACGGACGCACCCTCGGAGTGCTGCATAGTGCGTCCCTGGACGCACTTTTGCTGTTTGCACAGAGCGGGCCCGCGCCTGTTCTAACGGGTTGCCTGCGTCTTCCTGTAAAAATTTAGGAAAACTCCATTTTTGCTTTAATTGCTCTTAGATTTTGTTTTTTCTTAGTTTTTTCTGCCCAGATTCATTAGTCCCTTGTCCAGAATCTTCACCTAAGCTTGTTCCTGCTCTTAGCTTTCATCAATTGGGTGTTTTGAGTCTCTTTTTTTGAGAAATTCTTGATTTATTTTCCTTTGGTCATTACTTGGAGGTTTCTATCAGTCCTTTCACGATTTTGCATCTTTTTGCTTGTGTTTTTGCAAAAAAAATTCCCCCTCATTCGCCGGGGGGGGGCTAAATTGCGTATGAGTGTTAATCGCCTTTGAGTGTTTTTATATTTTGATCTTTGGAACTCTCACCCAATTTTCTCGACTTGCACTTGATTGGTTCTTAGATCACATTAGAATCATCTTGTGTCTGAGAATTCTCTTGCATAGATCACATTTGCATAATTAGAATTCTCCTTTTCGGAATATGAATGAAAAATGTGCATAGATTACATTTGCATACTTTTCAAGTGAATTGTGCATAGATTACAATTGCATAGTTTACATTCTGAAAAATCAATTGTAGATTTAGATCAGCTTTCTTTGATTTGAATTTACACAAAAATAAAAATAATAAAAATGGTTTGGAATTGATTTGCATTAGTTTTTCTTGATGAAATTAGTGCATTAGAGAATTTGTTATATTTTCTCTTAGTGATCAATTTTTTGCATTGTTGGAAGTGAATGGAAACTCTCTCCTTACTTTAGTTAGGATTCATCGAATTGAAAAGATTACATTATCATATTCGATTGCATTCAGTTGAGTCGGGTCATAACACCATTGGTTTCATCTCCATTTACCCCTTTGAGTAATAACAGCCTTAATAACACAGCGCTTAATTAAAATTCATCTAGTAATTTTTACATTTCTAGGGCTCTGAAGCACCAACATAGCTTAGGCTAGTGTCTTGGAGTAGGTGAGTACTTAACTCTCCAAGACAGTAAAACCAAACAAGTAGCTGATCTTGTGATAGAATCAAATCCAATTGTTACATTTACACTCTGGGAAAGCTCCTCTTAAAGGAGAAGCACGAGCTCGTGTCCGAACCAGTGAGGGGATCCATCCTCCCTCGTTGGGAACGACGCCAGACAGTACGTATTACAAACGGTAAACCTCGGATTAACCATTGTCGAGGAGCCAGGGGTCACTTATCGGTAAACCTTGGATTACTGTCAAGGAGCCGGTAAGGGGATTGAGCTTGCTACTCTGCCCTTGCGTGCTGTCGGAGTTTAGACTGTTCCCCTAGGTGTATTTGTTACTGTTGGTGACCTTAGTGACCATAATCTTTAGGGTTCTACCGAGGTGACGGTGGAGGGAAGGTCCCACTGTACCTGGAGCAGACGTCGGTTATACTCACTTGGATTTTCTGGGGGGTTCACTTCACTCGAGACGGTTAAAGTGGAGGAACTTGGTCCAGTCTATTCATTAAGCAGGTTGCCGGGGTAACTGTTCCACCCACTATTTCTGTACTGGATTCTGCGAGGTTGGGCTTAATCACCAACTAGTGTTTTCGGTCCGGAGAGCTTACTGTTTGTGTGTGGTTTGACTCCTAGATTTGATAGCGTGTGTTAATTTGTTTGTTTTTACTTTTAGAGACCATAGGTGTGAATTGTGAATTTTAATTGTTAGGTGTGAATTGTGATTTGTTAATTTTAGTTTTAAGTTGTTAATAAAATTCACTGAAGTTGAATATAATGGCAAATGTTCCGGAATTTATCAACCTAGGAACCCCTCCTAATGAGAATCCTAGTACTTTTCCTTACTTTGGAAATGTTGGTCCTCCTTATATGGCTACTTTGTCATTACCTGGATTTACAATAGGATTACCGATATGGTTATTTTCAACTTCGTTGGCCCAAAGTACTCCAATTGTTCCACCTCAACCGGATGCTTCACCTCAACAGAGTTCACCATCTCAACATCACCAACCTTCTGTTGACCCTTTACCTTCTTCGCCTAATTTTTCTTCCTCCATTTCTTCCTCTTCACCTGGTAAAAGCCTTGATGCTAGTAACCAGGAGGCTAAGAAGAAGAAGAAAGGGAAGAAGAAAAAGAAGAAGAAGAAGCAAGATAAGAAAGAAGTCAACCAACCAACCATGGCTGTAAGTGTTAGTTGTGTTGAGGAAAACTCCGACATGCATCGTAAACCCAAATACCCTTGCAGGCTTTGTAAGGGTGACCACTTCCTTGTCAATTGTCCTGGTATTCCAAAGGTCTTGGAAGTATGGTCAGAAAAATCACATCAACTTTCCATTGATCCATCAACCAGTGATAGTCAGGTTCCTGGGAAAAAGGGTAAAGTTAGGTTTCCTTGTAAGTTATGCAAAGGGAGTCATCAAACTCACATTTGCCCTCACATGGATGAAGCCTCAACATTGTTGGAAAAACTTACTGTTCCACAACAAGAATTTCCAACTGGTTACCGTAAACTTTCTCCCAACCTGCCGTCAACTGACGGAGTGATTGATCTAACTTCAAGTAGAGTCAATCACAGTCTTCCATTGGAGAGTGAAACTCATGTCACTCAGGTTGATGATCCATTAGTTGATCAAGTGGTCAATTCAATTTCACATTCGGTTGATCCCACTTTCTCTTTAGAGAGTGAACTTCATACCGCTGAGGTTCTTCTTGTTACATCAGATTCTTCTATGTCGGGGGGCATTTCACCTGTTTCTACAGAACCCCCTCCAAACAGTGAGGTCTTTTCCTTTGATTGGAATAGACTGACAGAACCTCGTCTTCCTTCCTCCATCCCTTTCCAAATCATTGTCAAGGCTGGTGGTAGGGACATACATCGTACTCAGGTAGATGAAGGTGCTTCTGTTAGTATTTTATCTTCAACTGTTTGGAAAGCTTTGGGTTCCCCTCAGCTTGCGCCTATTACACAGAATCTGAAAGCTTTTAACAGAACCATTAGTGAACCTTTAGGGATCCTTCCTAAGTTCTCCATTACTTTGGAAGGTAAAACTGTCTGTATTGATCTTATGGTAGTTCGAGGTCCCTTGGATTTCAATTTACTCCTTGGGCGAGACTATGTTTATGCAATGAAAGCTGTCGTATCGACACTCTTTCGCGTGATGTCTTTCCCTCACAAGGGCAGTATTGTGACTGTAGACCAGCTTTCGTTCCCTAGTCTTGTCTCAACTACCAATAATATGACACCCCTAAATGTTCCTGATTCTAAAGTGGTATCTACCCTGCCACGGGTTAATTATGTGGCAACTGGTCCCATGTTTTCAGTTACCGATGTAAGTGAGCCTCTCACTGTTTGCTCACCTTCCTTTGATTTAGATCCGGTAATTGACATGGAAAACTCTATGGGATTACTTGAACACGATGTTCTTATCCCTTTTGTGTCCCTTGACATGTGTTCCTTCCAGAGAACTATTCTTCTTTCTGATGAAGACCTCTTGGAAGCCATGATCAAGGGGTGTCCATTGACATGCCTTTCTTCCAGTTGGAAGCCATGATCAGTGTGTACGAGGATAGTTTTTTCTTGTATCAACCTCGTTAAAAAATGAAACAGGATGTCGCGAGGAAAGTTCCTTTTACTGTGTCAACCTCGTTAAAAAATGAATCAGTTAGCGAGGAAAGTTCCTTTTACTGTGTCAACCTCGTTAAAAAATGAATCAGTTACCGAGGAAAGTTCCTTTTACTGTGTCAACCTCGTTAAAAAATGAATCAGTTAGCGAGGAAAGTTCCTTTTACTGTGTCAACCTCGTTAAAAAATGAATCAGTTACCGAGGAAAGTTCCTTTTACTGTGTCAACCTCGTTAAAAAATGAATCAGTTAGTACGAGGATAGTTTGTTCCTCTCTCAACCTCGCTAAAAAATGAAATTGGAAAAACCGAGGAAAGTTCCTTTTACTGTATCAACCTCGTTAAAAAATGAATCAGTTAGTGCGAGGATAGTTTTTTTTTCTTGTATCAACCTCGTTAAAAAATGAAACAAGGAGAACGAGGATAGTTTGTTCCTCTCTCAACCTCGTTAAAAAATGAAATTGGATGGTACGAGGAAAGTTCTTTTTACTGAGTCAACCTCGTTAAAAAATGAATCAGTGAGTACGAGGATAGTTTTTTCCTGTATCAACCTCGTTAAAAAATGAAATAGGCTAGCACGAGGAAAGTTCTTTTTACTGAGTCAACCTCGTTAAAAAATGAATCAGTGAGTACGAGGATAGTTTTTTCCTGTATCAACCTCGTTAAAAAATGAAATAGGCTAGCATGAGGACAGTTCTTTTACTGAGTCAACCTCATTAAAAAATGAATCAGCTAGATTTTAGGATATGTAGGTAGATTGTAGAAAGTAGGGTTTGAGGACAGTTCCTGTTACTGAGTCAACCTCATTAAAAAATGAATCAGGTTTGAGGATAGTTCCTGTTACTGAATCAACCTCGTTAAAAAATGAATCAGGTTTGAGGATAGTTCCTGTTACTGAGTCAACCTCGTTAAAAAATGAATCAGGTGTGAGGATAGTTCTTTTCTTGTGTCAACCTCCTTAAAAATGAAACAACTCCCTTTTCAAGTTAAATATTGAAAGTAAACCTTCATTTCATCCAGCCGGTTGAATGCAATGAAGCCTGGGGGGCATGTACCTTGCTTTGCATCATTATGCTAGGGGCATGTGAACTTCTTGAGCATAGTTCCTTGTCTTGTGTCAAGCTCTTTAAAAAATGAAACAAGGGTAGGTTAAATAGGTAGATTGTAGAGCGTAGTCATGAGCATAGTTCTTTGTCTTGTGTCAAGCTCGTTAAAAAATGAAACAAGGATTTTAGAGCATAGTTCCTTGTCTTGTGTCAAGCTCATTAAAAAATGAATCAAGATTTTTAGAGCACAGTTCCTTGTCTTGTGTCAAGCTCATTAAAAAATGAATCAAGGTTTTTAGAGCACAGTTCCTTGTCTTGTGTCAAGCTCGTTAAAAAATGAATCAAGGTTTTTTAGAGCATAGTTCCTTGTCTTGTGTCAAGCTCGTTAAAAAATGAAACAAGGATTTTAGAGCATAGTTCCTTGTCTTGTGTCAAGCTCATTAAAAAATGAATCAAGGTTTTTAGAGCACAGTTCCTTGTCTTGTGTCAAGCTCGTTAAAAAATGAATCAAGGTTTTTTAGAGTATAGTTTTTTGTTAGGTAGATTGTAGAAAGTAGTTATGAGCATAGTTCCTTGTCTTGTGTCAAGCTCACTAAAAAATGAAACAACTCCCACGAGTCTTTCCAAGATTTTGAAAGTAAAGCTTCATTCCATCCACCTCATTGAATGCAATGAAGCTTGGGGGGCATGTACCTTGATTTGCATCATTATGCCGGGGGCATGTGAACTTGTAACAAGCATAGTTTTTCGTTTCAAGCTTGTGTAAACATGAAACCGAATCAGAGCATAGTTCTTTTCCTATGTCAAGCTCGTTAAAAAATGAAACAAATCCTCCTCTACTTGAGTCGAGAGATTGACTAGATCTCGTAAAAGTTAAGTATTTAGGTTAGTTATTTCAGTGTTTTGCATAATTTCCTTACAGTTTTAGGTCAAGTCTTTCAAATGATCTCGTTCTTGAACCTTCATTTCATCCACCGTACTTGAATGAAATGAAGCTGGGGGGCATGCGCTCTAGCAGTTACGGTTAGGGGGCATCAAGCACAGTTTTATCTCTGTTTCAAGCTTGTGTAAAAATGAAACTAATTTGAAGCATAGTTTTTATCTATTTCAAGCTTTTGTAAAAATGAAACCTATCTCGAGTCAATTTCAGTTATTTTCAAGACTCGTTAAACTCATGAAAATACCGAGATTATTTTGCTATCTTTCATTCTCGTAAAACAAATGAAAATGCCGAGATCTTTCCGTCTTTTCCTACTCGTAAATTAAATTGAAAGTCGGCCATATGAGTACATTTTTATCATTTTTTCGAACTCGTTAAAACTTACGAAAAAGTGAAAACCATGAGTACATTTTTATCATTTTTTCGAACTCGTTAAAACTTACGAAAAAGTGAAACCTTGGAGTTCTCTTTTAAGCCCTTTTCTGACTCCTAAAACATGAAAAGATCGCCGAGCGTTTCTTTTACACTCGTTAAAATGAGATTAAAAGACGGTCCCCTTTTAGCTCTTTTCTGACCGTAAAATCAGGAAAAGATTGCCGGGTTTTTGTCGTTTCAAACTCGATAAGGAAATAAAACGACGTGTCCTTGATCGCTTTTTACTTTTCAGGTCGACGACACTATTATGAAAGTACTCCTTGGTCGCAAGATCAAGCGGTTCCCCCAGGTATTATTTTATACTTTTTCGGGCTTGAGGGACACAAATGTACGAAAAAGTTCAACGTGGAGTCTCCTTTAGTTTTTTCAGACTCTCTAAAATTGAAAAACGCCGAGTTTCTCCTATACTGGGCTCGTTAAACTTTTACAGTAGAGGACCTGTTCAATTACAAACAGGAACGAACCACTCCTTCCTAGGGTTCGAATTTAAACTAGGTTGGACTCGTCCGAAGGATGAGCTTATAATCAAGCATATGTTATCCTCCTCAAGCTTGTTAAAAATAAAGAGGTACTTGCCAGAATTGGTGGGGGAAAAGAGAGAAGAATGAACCTGTTTGTCACCTTTAGTCTCGGAAGAAACTTTATTACCACTCTTGAACACGACACTTTTCATTCACCTGGGTTGGGAAATCTTTTACCTCACAGTTGACCAAATCACTTTGAAAGTCTTTAACTGGGTTCCAGGGGTTAACTTTGAGTTATACGTCACCAAGCCATCTGTTGTGTCGTTATGTGTTCAAGAGGTCTGCAAGACAAAACTTTCATCTGCAAAATACTTGTCATCCATTTGACCATCCCTGAGTCAGTCCTTACAGCAACATTTCTTCAACTTGAACAATGATTTCGTGTTGCGGGCTTGCCTGCAACGGGTCGCTTTCTATCGACATCGACACATTATCTAGAAAGATGACTTAGGAATCGACATTACCTTGAAGTCTGCATGCATCAATGGCAGGTTTCTCGCCTTTGACGTCAGTTTACATCATTGACTTTCGATCAGAGGATTCCGTGAAGTGTTCGACATCAAAACATCTATTCACATTTCACGGGTTGTGCTTGGTACTTTGAGGACCATTGATATTATTGGTGGTTTCTCTCACGCTTGTTAACAGTTCACATCATTGACTGGTAATCAAGTGGTTTCTAACATGTTCGACATCGAATCATTTAATCACATGCTTAGAATCGTACCAATTCGGGAAGTAGAAGTGAAGACCCTGGATCTAGTTTCTACCATCCAGGCTGCGAGGAGTTTTGTATTCATTATCTATGTAGACTAATCATAAACAGATGGCTGCGTCCATACTGTGTCTACAAAAGTCTATAAAAATGATGTACTGCAAGATCATTCCTGTATCAGAATAGTTAGTCCATTAGTTAAAGTTTTGAATCTGAGTATGGGAATGCCTACCTCAGTGATGATATAATCTTATCCATGTATTTTGTGCTGAAAATTGCAGGTTCCAACTAGGCCATCCACAAGACAATCCTTGAAATGATAAAGCGCTTCACCCTTCCTAGAATTACAAAACCCTACTCTATTCCAGGCTTCGCACTTTAGGGGGCAATCTGTTACACTAAAAAATGTCACCTTGACTACTTACAGTTAGTATGGCTCAAATCAACAGTCATGCTACCCTCTTAGGCAAGTCTCATGCCTCTGTTATCCATCTCAAACCCAAAGAAGAGAGAAAGTCTTGTAAAAACTATGTTTATCTCTGGGGTCGCAGGTTCTCTCTAGCCTTACCTGCGGGGACGCTGACCATGTTCACAAAATCTGCGTCCATGGACGCTCTGTATGTTAAGGGACAGGTGCGTCCCTCTGTAAAAGGCAAAATGCGCGAGTTTTATCTTGAAAAAGTTACTTGTGGTTACTTCTAGAACATTCTAGAGGTCGGTTTGATGAAATGGATGCGCCTCCAGTTGGTTCATGTATCTCTATTAAGGGGGAACTTATCCCATCAATAAGGGAGCTATCCCACCCAAAGAGGGGGATGATCCCATTGATAGTGGACCTGAATAACCTCTTTACAGCACTATAAATGAAGGCATTGAGCCAGAAGGAGAGGAGGTTGGAGCTATACATTTTCTTTGGGTAAATGCTGCAGGATTTAGGTCTTCCATTTAGAACCTTTGTGAGGAGAGATTGTCTTTGCTTGATTCTACTTGGAAGTGGGTGAGCTTTGTCAAAGTAGAGGAAAACCCTTGATGGACCCTGGGAGGAACTTGCACAACACCAAGGCCAGGTTGTAAGAGTTTCTTTGTTTCGTTATTAATACAAACTGGTTTATTTTTCTCAATAGCTTGTGTTAATGAGTTATTTCATGTGTTCCTTGGTCTGCATGTTGAATATATGTTTTATTATATGAAATGCAAGTGCTTGGTAATTGTTTGATTGTTTGTGGTTGCAGGAATTGACTTGAAGGAGGAGCTCATCCGGATCGTCAAGAACGGACTTCAACAACAGCGTTTTGGAATAAGGTAAGCCTAAACACTTGTAGTTTTCATGTTGTAAAAGGTGTATTTAGAGAAAGATCACTCCATTTTGTCTTGTTTGTCATTAGAATGTCTTAGACTTCTAGGAAGGTCAGTCGTGTCCGCACCCTTGACAAATTCCGTGTGACACTTATCCAACTCAACGTGAACCCTTTCCTTATACTTAGGATTAAGGTGGTAAGGTCTTTGTTTTACAGGCTTCGCATCCAGTTTCAGGGTGATGTTCATGACACCCAAGTCTCCTATTATCCCTTTTAGATCAGAAAACTTTGTGGGGAACAAATCTTGACATTCATGGAGGAGCTCAGCGACCTTGTCTACTATTGCATCATCGCAATAGTCCCCAATTTTTGTAAATTTTGGTTCCGCCTCTGTGCCACTGTTGACTTGCCTGGTTTTCAGTGGTGCAGTTATGCCAGGATCCTCTATCTGTGGACCTTCAACCTCGCGGTGACCTTTATTTTCTGGAATATTAACTTTTCAGGGATCCTCATCTTCTTCTTCGATGATCATGTTATAGCATTCTAGTGCATGACTCCACTGGGTAGTCCAATCAGGTTGGATCAAGTCCAAAGGATCTTGTGGTATCCTAAAGATCGCTGCTTTAACCTCCTGTAGTTCCACGTCAATACAGTCAAACCCATCCTCAAAGCTGAATGTCATTAAAAATCCCTGGCGCAGGATGTCCCATTCTTCCATGCCATGGCAGAGTTCGGTTTCCAAGTAACAATTCATTGGTATGACGCCCAGGGTATGAAAAAACAGATGCACCAATTCAAGCTGGGGCTCTGTGCCGTAAGCCTTATTCCATTTATCTAGATGATCGCATAGGTCATCTCTTGCATCATACTTAACTGTCATCCATACTTTTGGTTGCCCAAAACGTATTTTCATCATCCTCCTATAATTGTGCCAACCACTGAAAATATCCTTTTGCGTACCCCACTATCTTGCAGGTGTAGCGTGCAGTACCCAGTCCAAGGCCTGGAGACGATGTTTCTCGAGTACTTCTCTTTCAAATTCATCCAAAAAGAAATCAACATCAGTTAGCCCACCATAATGAGGCAGATTCCTGACTTCGGATGAGACATAATGCAGCGATTTGGTCATCATATTACAATGCAACATCGAGACTTCATGCAGATGGTTCTACCATAGCTCCAATTCCTCATCTGAATCTAACATGCAGGAGCTTTAGTGATCCCATGCAATGCATCCATGTTGGGTTGTGTTATAGTCTTTCCATGACTAACCTATGTTGGGTGAACCTACCTATGGTTTCCGGTCCTTGGTTTTGGATGCGATGGTTTTTCGGTCCATGGTATTGGATGCTTCGGCATGTATAAATATGTATTGTAACATTGAAAGGAACATGATGAAAAATCAAGCTGTTAGTCCCAGTTTTTGGATCCAGTGGGAAAATCTCTGTGTATATGTGTTTTATGTGTTATGCTCTCGCATTGTTTATTTTTCTATGTTTTAGAATTCATATGCAGGTAATTTCTGTATGGATTAAAACCTACATTTGGTATCAGAGTTGTTTTGGCTTCAAGGGGATGCCTTTGTTGCTAAGGGGTTTCGCTCGGGCCTGTGGTAGACCCTATTCAGTGGGAGATCTACGAGATCGATTCTGGTGGTGAAAGAAGATGGCGAGCAGTGGAAAGATAGAGATCGAGAAATTTAATGGTCAGAGTTTTGAGTTGTGGAAACTCAAGATGGAGGATCTGTTGGTGGATAAAGATTAGTGGATCGTGGTAGATTCGGGTACTAAACAAATGGGAGTGTCCGATGAAGAATGAAGAAGTTGGAGCAGAAGGCAAAGAGCACAATACTATTGTGTGTCTTAGATTCAATATTGTTGAATGTATCAGGGGAAGCTACAGTGAAGGTTTTGTGGGACAAGTTAGGGACTTTGTACCAATCTAAGTCTCTGGTGAATAAACTATTCATGTGGAAAAAGATGTATAACCTAAGGATGAAAGATGGATACTCGGTGACCGAGCATATGAACACATTTAATACTGTGGTAAGTTAGTTAGCATATGTTGATATTAAAATTTCGGATGAAGATAAGTACATTAGTTTATTTTGTTCTCTACCAGATTTGTGGGATAGTCTAGTTATTGCAATAGGTAGCAATGCAAATGCCTTGCAGTTTGATGAAATAGTCTCATCCTTGCTGACAGAGGAGATGTGATGGAAAAATATGGAGAGCTAGAATGGTGATGCCTTGTCTGTACGAGGACGGTCCTAGAACAGAAACAAAAATAAGTCATCGAGTGGGAGATCTAAATCTCTAGGAAAACCTCTAAAGGTGGTGTGCTGGAAATGCAAAAAGGAAGGGCACTACAAAAGGGACTGTAAATCTAAAGCTCCTAATAAAGGAAAGGGATCTAATGATGCTCCTTCTGCAGAGGCAAAAACCACCTCAGATGAAGGTGGGGATGTGTAGTTGGTTTCTTCAAGTACACATGTAGATCATGAGGCATGGTTGATTGACTCAGGTTCATCCTTTCACTTCACTCCCCATATAGAGTGGTTCTGCGAGTATGATAAATACGATGGTGGTGATGTCTTCTTAGGGGATGATAGGAAGGCTAGAATCATTTGTCGTGGAAAAGAAAAGTTGAAGTTGCAAGGTGGAAGGGTTAGAACACTTCCGGGTGTTCTGCATATTCCTGCCTTAGCCAAAAATCTAATTTCTGTAAGCAAGTCGGATGATGCAGGTGTAAAAACAGTGTTCAAGAATGATACCTGCAAGATGGTTTGACGAGCACTGGTATTGATGCGGGGAGTTTGGACTGGAACTCTGCACAAGCTGCACGGTACCACTATTGTTGATGGGTGCAACAATTTTGTGGTTCCTGAAAGTGGAGCAGAAAATCTAATGGTCTCTAGAGAGAAGACCATGCTGTGGTATCAAAGGCTTGGACATATTGGAGAGAAGGGCATTCAAATACTTCATGGTAAAGGTATGGTATAAGGTATGAGTAATAGCTCTCTAGATTTTGATTTCTGTGAAAATTGTGTGTATGGGAAGTAGAATCGGGTGAGTTTCCCCTCAGGTGGTAAGAGGGCGAAAAAAATATTAGAGCTTGTGCACAGTGATGTGTTTGGACTTGTGAAGGTTCCATCACTGCGTAAGTCTGTGTACTATGTATCATTTATAAATGACTTCTCAAGGAATACATGGATATATTTCCTTAAGAAGAAATTTGAAGTCTTTGACAGGTTTAAAGAATTTAAGGCTTTGGTGGAAAACCAGACAGAGAAGAAGATAAAGGTGCCGAGGACAGATAATGGTGGAGAGTTTTGCAGTAAGGAATTTGAAGAATTCTGTAAGAAGTGTGGTAAAGAACGACAAAAGACTACTCTATATACACCTCAGCAAAATGGAGTTGCAAAAAGAATGAACAAGACGTTGATGGAAAGGGAAAGAAGCATGCTTAGTGGTGTCAGGTTAGGACAAGAATTCTGGGCAGAGGCGGTGGAGACAGCATGTTACCTGGTCAAAAGATCACCTTCATCAACGTTGGAGGATAAAACTCCACAAGAGGTATGGACTGCTAAGAAACCCTCTCTTCGATATCTGAGGGTATTTGGATTTGATGCATATGTACATGTTCCAAAGGAGAAATGAACCAAGTTGGATAGTAAATCTGAAAAGTGCATCTTTATTGGGTATAAGGATGGTTTAAAGGGTTATAAGCTTTGGAACCCAGCAACAAGGAAGGTTGTGTATAGCTGAGATGTGGTGTTCAGAGAGGTGAAAGATGTTATTAAACATTAAGTCCAACCAAAGGAACCTGAGAAGATAGAGTTTGAGCTAAAGGAGGAGGAATCAGACTCTACAACAGAGGAGGAATCAAAAGATGAAGAGCCACAAACTCTGGGTGTGAGAAGATCAGTTCGAGAAAGAAGGCAACTAGAAAATTATAGTCCATCTGCTTTCTATTCAAATTTTGCTTTATCTATTACTGATGATGATCCTAGAACTGTGAAGGAAGTAATAGATTCAGAGGATGGAAAACTCTGGAAAGAGGCCATGGTTGATGAAATGGCATCTTTGCACAAAAATGATGCTTGGGATTTGGTGGAGTTGTCAGCTGGAAGGAAGCCCATTGGTAGCAAATGGGTGTTCAAGAAGAAGACCAATGTAGAAGGAAAGGTGGAGAAATACAAAGCTTGGTTAGTAGCAAAAGGTTATTCCCAAGTGTCGGGAATTGATTTTGGTGATATTTTTTCTCTTGTTGCCAAGGTAACTTCTATTAGATTACTTTTATTTGTTGCTATCGCTTTTGATTTTGAGGTAGAACAGATGGATGTGAAGACAACATTTCTTCACGGGGATTTGGAAAAGGAGATCTACATGAAGCAACCTGAAGGCTTTGCGGTGAATGGTAAGAAAGAACTGGTATGCAAGTTAAAGAAGTCTCTGTATGGGTTAAAACAGTCACCAAGGATGTGGTATCAGAAATTTGATACATTTATACGGGGACTTGGCTTCACCAGAAGCAAAGCAGATCACTGTGTGTATTTTAAATTAATTGGTGACCGTGTTATTTATCTGGTCTTGTATGTGGATGATATGTTTCTGGTTGGAAATGACAAAGAAATTATCCAGGATTTGAAGACCCAATTGTCCTCCAAATTCGACATGAAAGATCTTGGTGCTGCAAACTATATTTTGGGCATGGAAATTAAAAGAGATCAGGAAAAGAGGAATCTTTGGTTAAACCCGAGGAAGTATGTTGAGATAATATTGTAGAGGTTTAATATGCAGGATAGTAAACAGACAAAGGTTCCTATTCCTGTAGGTGTAAAGTTATCTGTTGAACAGTGTCCCAAGACACAAGAAGAGGAAGAGGATATGTCTCGTGTTCCATATGCAAGTGCAGTCAATAGCCTGATGTATACAATGGTCTATACTAGACCAGACATTGCACATGCAGTGGGAGTATTGAGCAAGTTTATGTCAAAACCAGGGAAGGAGCATTGGATAACAATGAAGCAGGTTTTTAGGTATTTGCATGGCACTAGTGATTATGGTTTGTGCTACCAAGGAAAACTAGGATTGGATAGAGTTTTGGATATCTGTGGCTTTGTTGATGTAGACTGGGCTAGAGATTTGGATCAAAGAAAATCTACAAGTGGGTATGTGTTTAACCTATTTGGAGGAGTAGTCAATTGGATGAGTAAGAAACAATCCGTAGTGGCACTATCAAATACAGAGGCAGAATACATGGCAGCCACTCATGCAAGCAAGGAAGCAATTTGGTTGCAGAGATTGTGTTCAAGTATGGGGTTAGTACAGGGAGCTATAAGGATAGACTGTGACAGCCAAAGTGCAATTTTATTAGCAAAGAACCCTGCTTACCATTCAAAGACAAGGCACATTGATGTTTAGTATCACTTTGTGAGGGATATGATAGAAGACAAAAATGTGTTGCTGGTAAAGGTGGACACTTTGAAGAATATTGTAGATGCATTGACAAAATCTGTGAGCTCTGAGAAGTTCTCCTGGTGTAGGGAAACAATGGGTGTTTCAGGGCTGAAAAAAATGACTAAGCTCTCCTGTGGCCCCTTGTGGAAAGAAAACAACAAGTGGGAGAATGTTGGGTTGTGTTATATTCTTTCCACGACTATGGGCCCTATATTAGGTTGGGCGAACCTACCTATGGTTTTTGGTCCATGGTTTTGGACGCGATGGTTTTTCGGTCCATGGTATTAGATGCTTTGGCATGTATAAATATGTATTGTAACATTGAAAGGAACATAATGAAAAATAAAGCAGGTAGTCCCATTTTGGGATCCAGTGGGAAAATCTCTGTGTATATGTGTTTTATGTGTTATGCTCTCGCATTGTTTATTTTTCTGTGTTTTAGAATTTGTATGCAGGTAATTTCTGTACGAGGTTAAAACCTACAATCCGTTCATTGTTGGATGCACCCAATCCTGGTCTCGCGCCGTTATCTTGTAAATCTGGTCCAGATCGTCATTGCTTTCATAGTCTTGGACTGGTTTTGTATAGTGTGGTCCCTCCATGAGATCTAGTGGCACCACTACGCGGAGTGTCTTGTTTTCAAATATAATCTTCCACTTCTTCAGCTTGATTACCCCATTCATGTCAGTGGTCCAATCGATTCCAAGGAGCGCAGGGCAGGGATTGCTATCATCCACAATCTCTATTACCTCAAAATCTGCCAGCATGCTTGCACCCTCAATGTCAATTGCGACCCCTTGCAGCCTCCCCATTGGGATAATTTTCGTTTGATTCGGTATCCTTAACTGTATCAGAGACCATTGGAGCACAGGTCTCTCCATTCTCTCCCAGGTTTGTTTTGGAAAAACATTCGCATCGGACCTCAGATCTATGATAACTTGGTCCATCTCGTACTCCCCTATCTGTGTGGTGAGTCTCATCTCCCGCCCGATCCTTTCCTTGTGCTTTCCAAGCTTCCTGACCACATGCGGTTCACTAGTAGCATTATCCTTACAAGTGCATCGATTGATCAATTCCTGTAGGCCCTTTATAGCCTTAATGTCATGGAGCAACTTCATGCATGTCTCCAAGAACGTGGCAAGCATGGACGGGTCCATTCCTTCAACTGGTTTTTCCTGACTTTCGGAGGTAGAGGCCTCAACGAAGCTTTTCTTTGCTTCCATAAATGTTTCTTTTGCATTCTCCAAATCAAACCCAGTCTCCTTTTTTGGTGCTTTACGAACCCATACACCTTCTGAAGGCTGCTTCCCTTTATCCTCCCCATTGTGGTTCTGCCCCACAACATAATGTTTACCTTAGGGTCTTCCTCACGAGGCTCAGCCCTCATCATCTAGAGGTTTTTCATTGGTTGTGCCCCATTTTTATGAATCTTAGCCAACAATATTGGGCAATCCTTAGTCACATGGTCAAATTGAGTACAGTAGTGGCATGACAATCGCATCGGATTCTGACAGTCCCTCACGTAGTGTCATGGGCCTCCACAATTGTAACAAATTAGCTTTCCTCAACCTCTCCCCGGCCCTCCTCCACCTCGGCCTCTGCCAAGCCCTTGATATTCACCTCGTGTTCCCCCAATGCCTTGGTCTAGAGGCCACATTTATGTCTGTATTCTGTATGTGGGTACCATCAATCGTCAATTCGTAACTTCGATAATTGCGCTTGTCATGGCCTGCTGATTGACATAAATTACAGAACAATTGTTGTGGTGTTTGTACCAATTTCTATAGCAAATGGAACTTATTAGTCATGTGTTTCCTTGCTATTTGACATATAGCACACCATAGCATAGGCCCTGCACTTGGCCCTGCTGCGATCTCCGGTCGTAGAGGCATTGGTCTTCCTACTACAATGTAGTTCGCGAACACTGGGCAATGATCTTTGTCATGCCCCTAACCCTTGCATTTTATGCACCAAACCTCTTTGTGCGCCTTCGGCTGAGCATTTCTATCCTGCTTCAGAATTTTCATTTCGAGACAAAGGTTTTGCAACTATGCATGAATCAGCTGAACCCCCAGATTCAGATCTTGCATCAGCGTTTCGTGAAGTCTCATTGCAATCTCCAAGGCTTCTGCCTGAGTCGTAATCTTTTGTTGTGACAGCGCAACCCTTAGGTGAGGCAAGAGAAAAGCCATGAACCACTCGTGGTGCTGCCCATTTGTCAAATTCATATTGGCTTCGTGGATTTTACACTTCAATCTATGATCTAACTCCCAAGGGGTCTCACCTAGTTTCATCGTGATTTCCTTGAATACCACAATTAACTGTGCTTCAGAGTTAGGCCTACTGAATTCTTTATTCAGTGCAGTCCGGATCTCTGCTAGTGTAGATGCTTGGTTTTCATTAGAGTACTTGATGTACCATGTTAGTGCGCGATCCTGCAAAGCACTAACCAATGTTGGCTTCTTCATGTCATCATCCACAATGCCCTAAGCTTTCCATATAGCTTTTATGACAAACCAAAATTGGTTCGGGTCCTCATTCCCTATGCCCTTGAATATAGGTTGTTGGGCAGTGAATCCTCCTATAGCGGATTTTTGGGGCTTATAGCTTGAATTTTGGTCAAATGTAATGTAAGACCCTGTGAAATGCGGGCGCAGAGCGTGAGAGTCTAGGGTTGTCTGCCCTAAAATTATTATAATTTAATATAGAATGTGTCGGCCTACGAATGTATAAATAGAGCAAGGCTCTAAGTGTAGAAGGAATCTTTTTAGTCCTGATCTGAAGTATTATAGGTTTTTGAGTAAGGAATTTGCTCTGAGTCTGTAAGTCCGAGTCTTAGGTTGTAGGAATAGGAAGAGGATCTACAGTTGTGTGTTCAGAGGCCTCGTAGAGTCTTCAGTTATGTGCACGGATCCCTGCAGCTGAGTGCACAGGGAGGAGTTGGGATTGTAACTGAACAAAGGTTTAATAAAAGATAAGTGGATTTTGAGATATTGTGCATCTACTCGTAGATCTGTGTGTTGATGCTTTTGTTATATTCTTATGCATCTCTTTATAGTTTATGATTGTGCTTACTTGTTATGAATGTTGAATGATTGATGAGAATATTGAGCCCACAAAATTAAGTTAAGATCTATAATAAGAACACAGTAAGGATAAAGGATCTAGACAACGCCTCATCGCGCTCTTTACAGAGCTACACAAAGGTCAGACAGCTGCACGGAGCAGGCAAGCATGCAGGATCAGTTCACAAACTTCCCAGACTTCATCAAGATCTCCCTAGGGTGTGGAAACCTAGTTCCAGCACCCTCCCATAATACCTTGGGTGAGACCTTAGTCCGTGCTCCTCGGACTGTTACCGAAAGGGCCTATAGTTTCGGGATTTTTTTGGCTAAATTATTTTTGAACCTGGGTCAGGCCCCAACAAGCCAACATGGTTCCGTTGCTGGGACCAGGATCTGCCTAAGGGATGTCTGATGTCAAAACACTAGAATCCTATGAAGAAGGAAATTGAATATTGGTTGGATCAGAAGCTTCGCGAGTTCGTGACACAGGAAAATGGAACTCCATAGATATCCGAGAAGAGGTGGCTGAATCGTTGCATATATACGGAAATCCACGAGATCTTCTTTGCGTCCTTCTCTTATGAGCTATATGAGTGGATCATGAAGCTAGTTGACAGCCAGGGAAGGTACAAGCTCAATCAACCAATAGTGTGGACTTCAGAGTTAGTGTGCGGACTAGAGGCATCAGAAGATAAGATCGCATGAGGCATGGACCATTGGCTCAACTGGATAATCGGGGGATTTATCACTAAGTTCGTGGTAGATACGACTGTGAGATATAGCGAAGCAGAACAACGTTTTCTCAAGGTACCGCGAGGTAGGTACATCAAATCCCTGAATACCTGGATTAAGATGTTGTCATTTGAAAAGCGGGTTATACGAATACATTGATTTTTGGAACAATGTGGGGTGGAAAGATCTACAAAGGTATCGAAGGATTAGGAAATAATCCCTTAATTTCACCTTCGCGAGAGAGTGAGGAAGAGCGTGCCCGGGTTTCCTTGAGAAGTGCGGTCAGTTTGATAAGGCAGCGCATTCCATAGTTATCACCTCCACTTACACCATCACCCACTTCATCTACTTCACCTCCATCTTCACCTACCCCACCTCCTCCAGCCCCACAATTCAACATCGCGAGTGCGATCAAGTTATCTATATTCAGAGGAGTAGGGAATGAGGATCTGGACCAGTTCTAGTTTGTGGTAAGAGCAGTGTGGGAAGCACGAGGGGTCACAGATGACAACATTAAGAAGGACACATTGGTAAGCGTGCTAACATGGTATATCAAGAACTCGAATGATCACCCAAATGCAGGAATAGCGGAGATCAAGAATGCGCTGAACAGAGAATTTGGTTGGTTGAAATCGAGGTCACAGTCAATCATCAGATTTAAAGAGATCACGATGCTTCCAGGCGAGACCCCCTGGGATCTGGATCAGATATTGAAGAGTATGATCTGCGAAGCTAATATGACGCTAATGGATGCGTAGCACTACGCGTGGTTTGTGGCGTCTTTGACATCACACCTGAGGATGGCGCTGTCACAACAGAAGCTTTCAACCTAGGCCAGAGCGTTGGAATCGCAATGAGGTTGCATGAAACACTGATACAGGATCCGGGGTTGGGAGTCCAACAAATCCATGCAGAACTACATAATCTATGCTTGGAGATCCAAAGTTCGAAGCAGGATAGGGCACCACATCCAGAGGCGCACGAAGAAGTGTGGCGCATAAAATGGAAAGGCCAGGGCCACAACAAGGATCACTGTCCAGTATTCACGAACTACTTCATAGGAGGGGGACTAATGCCATTGAGACCAGAGGCACAGGCAGGGCCAAGTACGACACCTGCGCTCTGGTGCACAATTTTCCAGGTGGGAGGAAACCACACAACATATAATTGTCATTTGTTGCAGAAGTACACACAGACTCCCCAGCAACCGTTTTGCAATTTTTGTAGATTGGTGGGCCACGACGAGTGTACTTGTCACAGCTACGAGTTAATGATGGAGCGGACCCTAGCATATAGAATGCAGATGGAAATGTGAGGCCTCGACCCAACCACGAGGATGGAACATGCTAGATTTTAGGGTTGAGGTTGGGATGAGGAGGAATGGGGCCAGGAAGGAGTTGCTGACAGTTAATTTGTTACAATTGCGGAGGACTAGGGCACTATGCTTGTGATTGTACCAACCCAATAAGACTATCTTGTTCATACTATGCCCAATTCGATCATGAAGCAGTAGATTGTCCTACGTTGATCATGAAGATGCGCGAGAAAGGGGTACTTCAGCCTACTCTGATAAAGATTATTCAAATGATGAGGTCTAAACCACGCGAAGAAGACCCAAATGTAAATATGGTACTTCAAAGTGGCACGACTATAGGGGAAGATAAGGGGAAGCAACCCAAGGGAGATACATGGGTTCTCAAAGCGCCTACAAAGGAACCTGAGTTTGACTTGGAACGCTTAAAGGAGATGTTTATGGAAGCTAAGAAGAGCTTCGTGAAGGCTTCTACTTCAGGTCGTAAGGATCAACCAGAGCCAGGAATGGATCCTTCTATGCTTACTACCTTTTTAGAGACATGCATGAACTGTTGCGCGATAATAAGGTAGTTAAAGGACTACAGGAGCTAATAACTAGGTGCGCAGGGTTAGGTGAACCGCACGTAGTCCAGAAATGAAGAAAGCATACATTACGCATCGGGAGGGAAATGAGATTAATGATGCAGATTGGTAAATATGAAATGGATCAGGTAATCCTAGACCTGGGGTCGGACATGAATGTGTTACCAAAGTAGACATGGGAACGCATGGGCAAGCCCACGTTGCAGTGGTCCCCTATTCAATTATGGATGGCAAACCAACAAAAGATCTTTCCCATGGGGAGGTTGCAAGGGGTAACAATGGATATCGAAGGCGTGAGCACATAGATGGACTTTTAGGTAATAGAGATTGTGGATGACAACAACCCTTACCCCGTGTTGCTAGGAATAGACTGGGCCACTGATATGAATGGAGCCATCAACCTGAAGAAGTGGAAGATGATATTTGAGAAAAAGTATCCACGCTTAGTAGTTCCACTAGATCCAGCCGAAGAAGCGTGCTACACTGAACCTGTGTGCGACGATGACAGTGACGATGAGATGGATTGCATTTACCAGATAATGGTGCAAGACTAGGATTGGGGGATCTAGCCAGCATGTTCCTCAAGCATTCAGTCTATGAAGATGGATCTCCCAACCTACAAGTCTCTCTCACTCACACCAGCTTTACACAAGATCAAAGGCACTTCACAACCTTCCTCAAGCTCTCCACAATCCCACACTTGTCACACTCACACCAGCTATCTAGCAAACTCACAGTACTATCAGCAACACTCCAAAGACTAAGAATTCCAAACTAGCAGCACATAGAAATTGTGGGAGTTTAAGTAGGAGAAGGAGTCTCCATGAAAGGTAGGAGGATGAGCTTATCTCCAAGGAAGATAGCACAAATGATGGAACAGCCACGCCAGAGAAAGGAGGGCGACATCTAACAACCAGTTCTAGAGTCATCTGAAAGGCCGACTGTTGGAACAAATTCGCCCAATCTAGATCATCATGGGAACATAACTAGTCTTCTGAGCTGAAATCGCTATTGAAAACGTAGCTAGTCATGTCATCGCGCGAAACTACAAGAGACAGTTACGCTAGCACATGAAATTCGACCATTGTGGGAATCACGTGCACTTTCACAATGGCAGTGCTTTTTGACTATTTTGGAGCGCCCTTCAACACATTTATTTGGCCAATAGACGTGATGAGGCAGAAACCTTTGGAAAAGTGGGTCATTTGGCAGCATCAGAGAGCATGAGCATGAATGATTTTGGACTCATGACACAGTAAGAAGACTGGGATGAAGGCAGTGACAAATTACTGTGTAAAAAATGCCCCCTAAAGTATGAAGCCTGAGAGAGAGGGAGGGGTGAAATGCTTTACGAAACTGACTGAACTGGAACAACATCTGGAAGAACCTGCGCGCAAGTACAACTGATATCTCTGATAATGAATTACATGTAGTCTAGGCATGGGCGTAGCCATCCAAAAGACATACGAAATAGGTCTGTGGTATGGACACAGCCATCTAGCTAATGAGACCATGATGATGATAAAGGTATGGTCGCAGCCATCCATGAAGACTCAGGCATGGTCACAACCATCCATCAATGAGTCATGTAATCATAAACCAATCCACGTAGCCCAAACATGTGTAATCTGAGTTCGGGGTCTTGAACCCAACCGATCATAGTAAAAATCCTAACATGCGAATATATGTGTTGAGGTCGAGCATGATAGAACATCGCTTGATTACCGGTCAATGATGAAAATTGTTAACAAGCGCGATAGAAACCACCAATAATGCCAATGGCCCTCAAGGTACTGTCTAGCCCAATCCACGAAGTGTGAAAAAGGAGCTGAAGTCAAACACTCGTGGAATCACCCAATCGATGACCAATGATGAAAGTCGACCATCAGGTGTGAAGAACTTGCCATTGAGGCATGCAAGCTCTAAGGTACCAAAGGGGATCTCTAGATCAATCTCTTGGATAATGAGCTGATGTCGACAAGAGACGACCTATCGCAGGAGGGCCATAATGTTTCCCCCATCAAAGACATGAGACAAGGAACAAGTGGTAGATGGCGAAGTAGAGAATTAGAGGAAAAGGCAAGGGTGTAAACTGCAGAAGGATTATACTCTTGAACATGTCGGCGACACGACTCCGGAGGGGGGGGGTGGCAGCATTCAGGCACCAAGGGATCAGAGGCTCGACGGAGACAGCATGAATCGAATGGACTGAGGCTAGAATGAGAACCCAAACCCATGGACGGCCAAATGACGATGTATAGATGTCCCAACTTGACAAGAAGCAAAGTGTCGATGTTCAAGAGTGACTAGCTACCATAGACAATCAATGATAAACATGTTGTTGAGTCCAACCTAGTAATATTTTAACGAGCCCTAGGAAGGAGAAGCTCGAGTCTCGTAATTTTATAAAATGTAATTTTATAATTTGCAAAAATCACTATAAAAAAGGATTAACCCATTCATTTTTACCATAGCACTGTTCAACTTACCGTGGAACAACTTGGAGCACTGAATTTGGCGAGCGAAATTCGGCCCCGTCCGTGCATCATTCGTCCCAAAACTTGTTCCAGGTAGACACACGTTACCCTACACTTCAATTTAATACTTTTTTCATGTGTTTTGAACATTCCAAGTGTTAGTTTAGGTGGGTTTTCAAACCGGGTTCTACCGCTCGGTCATCGTGGGTTTACCCTATTGGGTCCGCGATGGCTAAAAAGATTTTACAGAAGGCACGCTTCGATCATCGAAGAAAAGTGATGCACTTCCGTGATGATCGCGAAAAATCTGAACTAGCGACCTCACGCCATCGCGTCTGTTTTTAAAATAGACGTGATGATGCTGCAAACTTATGTTTTAATGCAAAATCCGCGTTGAAATTTTCAAACGGAGTACTAATCCAATTTTCCTCATCCTGCAGGCTATAATGGCATTCGTCTAGCAAGAACGCGTGCATGGTAACAATGATATAGAAGCTTTTGCCAATGCGGGGTGCCCAAACGCATTACGGGAATGCAGATTGCTCAAATTCTTCCTAACTCCACACCTGCAGTCACAACCGGACTTGCTGGAGCTACTGATTAGGGCCCGAAATCCCACAGATGGGAAATTTATCATCCGAGGCCGGGATATCGAGTTTGACTCTACATACATATATTTTTTGACTGGGCTGTCCCGTCGAGGTGAGAGGCCCATTCTGGAGGGGCAGCGACCCGGGGGTGATTCCTTAGATATGCTGATGGCTCAGGTGTGCCCACGGGCACACAAGACAAGGAGCGGGAAGGTGGCAATCTCAATAGTGGACGATGTAATCCTTCGTGCTATGATTTTCATGGTGACACGGGCAGCGGGCTCCCAAGCCCAACATGAGGCTTCAAAGACCCAGCTCCGGCTAGCTCTCGAGTGTCTCAATCCCACCATGTTTAACTGGGCAGAGATGGTGACGGAGAACATAAAGAGGCAACTCACCAACTGTCGTCGGGGAGAGACGAAGCAGTTTGGTTATGGATCCATCTTAGTCCTGCTTATGTTGGAGTGGGTGCGAGCACTGTAGTTATAAGACATGGATTTGGACTTACCCAAGCCATGTGAGACGAGGACCAGGCGATGGGCTCACGTCATGCCGCGAGGAGGCGGTGGACGACCAGTGGCGTGAGGGACATTTTTCTGAGAGTGGCTGGAGCAACAGATGATCTTTGTGGAGGATTGGAAGTATTCCGGCATGGACTTCCGTGGAGATCCTGACATGCAGCTGCCCACTGGAGAGCAGTGGGATGACGGTGGTAAGACACTTGATCACATTTTTTGATTTTTTGATTTTTATCATGTTTTTGATTTTTTCATGTACATGTCCTAATGATGAACGCTATGGTATGCAGAAGTAGGACCAGTGAGACCCCTCGGACTGGCTCCAGAGGTGCGGAGGGACGCGGAGGGCATTGGAGCACTAGCCCTGGCTCCTCCAGAAGATGATGCGATGGAGACAGTGATCCAGAACCTTGAGGGCCTGCTAGCAGGGATTCCAGATTATATGGGGATCGAGGAGGTCCCCAGAGCGTCCCAGATCCACACAGTAGGAGTGGAACCCAGGATGCACTACCTGTTGAGGCGGGTGACACGAGCGGCAGTGTACTATAGGGAGAATAACCCACCGCAGTAGACACCTAGGTTTTTATTTCCTACTGGTGATTTTTGAGAGACATGTGTCTCAGATGTACGGAGAACACAGACTCTATTTGGACATGTACACTTATTTTTGAGCACCTCGGTGCGCCACACGATATATATATATATATATATATATATATATATATATATATATATATATATATATATACATATGCCTATGGTCTATTATTGTGCTTTACATGCTTTCTTGTATGATGTTTTGATTACATGTTACACAAATGTTTGTCTAATACATGATTAGCCAATGCATCAGTTAACGTGTTTAATCGTCGTGGAATATGCTGATATGTAATGAAATCAAAATTCCTCTCTAACAATTTAATACGTAAATACAACCTTAAAATCTGATGGCATTTGACGAAAACCAATGTAAGGTGCAACAAGCATCTGCACAAGAAGCCAAAGACACAATAAGCGGCAATCACGCCTTCACACCAAGCAAAAAACATGAAAACACACACACAACACAGCAATTACGAGGTGTAGATGAGGTGCAGGTTCATTTTTACACAAGCTTGAACCATGGAGAACTCTGCTTGGATTTGGTTTCATGTTTTCACAAGCTTGAAACGAAAAAACTATGCTTGTTATAAGTTCGCATGCCCCCCGCATAATGATGCAAATTGAGGTGCATGCCCCCCAAGCTTCATTGCATTCAACTAAGTGGATGGAATGAAGGTTCGCTTGCGAGATGTTAGAAAGACTCGACTTGGATTTTACGAGATCTTAAGCAAAGACTCGATTTGGAGAGGGACAATGTTTCATTTTTTAATGAGTTCGACATGGTAACAGAACCATCCTCATAACCCTTGTTTCATTTTTAAGTGAGCTTGACACAAGGTTAGGAACTATGCTCGTAACCCTTGTTTCATTTTTAAACGATCTTGACACAAGATCAGGAACTATGCTCGGAACCCTTGTTTCATTTTTTAACGAGCTTGACACCAGATAGGGAACTATGCTCGTAACCCTGTTCATGGGCCATCCAAGAACGTGGCTTCCAAGAGGCCTTCGCGGGATCGAAGAAACGCAATCTGGGAGGGACACATGTCAGGATGCACTAATTACAGGTCGGGTTCCAATGCCCCTAGTACATCTTGTACTAGACCAGCTTCATGGTCATCAAAAGAGGCGGAGATGGAATGGGTAGCCACATAATTGACCTGTGGCAAGGAAGGTACCGCTTGTGAGCAGGAACTGAGAGGGGATGACTGCTGCGCAGGAGGCACCGGGGGATGAAAGAACGATAATTTATCTATGGTCACTATTCTTCTCTGGTGTGGAAAACAAACCACACGGAAAAGGGAAGAAACGAGGGCCCCCATGGCTTAAATATAGTCACGTCCAAGGAGAAGACTAAAAATTCACGCCTTAGACAACCATGATGTCTATATAGACGATTTTTCCCCCCAAAGTAACAGGAAAATTTGGGAGGATTCCCAAAGGTTGACAGGGTTCTCCATCGAATGCCAACAGATTCTGTGTGACCGGCACAAGTTGTGGGGAACCCAAAGCTTGCCAAGTAGTGGAAGGCATCAGATTGACAGACGCACCTTCATCCAGGACAGTGCCAGGTACTGCCTTATCGTAGGCATGTACCGTAATCTCGAAAGGCACATAGGATGGAAGGCGGAAAGTAGTCAAATGACTCCAGTCGAAGGTGATGGCCAAACTACTTGGTGGGGGAATCGTATGATTGCCCCCCTGCCCCCTAGGAACCGAAGAAGGACTCTCGAGATCATCCGGGATAGGAGAGTCGTTTTCGGACTCTGGAGAATCTGATGAGACGAGAAGAACATGAGCATGGCGCTCTTCCAAAATAGAGTGGTAAACAGGTGGTGAACCCATGTTGACACTCTTTCTGACCAACGGTTGATCTGGAACAGGCTTAGCACAGCCAGGCTCAGAAGGAGGAGGACAGACAAGAGAAGAATCTAATTCAATCTCTTTGTCAATGGAGGGAGGGTCTGAAGAGAGCCGCTGATAACCAACGGGAAGTTGGGGTGAAGAAGCTGTAAGACTTTCCAAAATGGTAGAAGCTTTATCCATGAGCGGACAAAGGTGAAGGGGATGGATGCCTTCACATAGCCTACAGGGGAATCGAATCTTCCCATCCTTCTTACCATTGGCAGTTGCTAGAATAGCATCGCCTTGAGCTTCAGAGGACGATGAGGGATGAACCGGATCGTGAGACCATACTTCTAGGATCCTAGGAATGCCAGGACAATCACGAAGAAGATGGTCACCCTTGCATAATTTACAAGGAAACTTAACCTTTCGCAGAGTAGCAGAAGGTGGTTCGTCCGGGGGTGGACTCGGAGCAGTAACTGCACAGGTGGCCTTGGATTTATCGGACTTCTTCTTCTTCTTCGTCTTCTTCTTCTTCTTCTTAGGCTCCTGGTTACTTAATGTGAGACTTTCACCAGGCGAAGGAGGATGGGAGGAGGGAGAAACAGGGGAAGAAGGCACATGCTCCACCTTGGAGTCAACATGTCTTGGTTCGGATGAAGGGGACGGTGGAACAGGAGTCATGACCACCAAGGTTGAAAACAACCATACGGGTAAACCGATGGTTATCCCAGGCAACGACAATGTTGCCATGTACGGAGCACCGACATTTCCAAATGAAGGAAATAGACCAGGATTTCCATCTGGGGGGAAAACCTTGGCCGGTCGACTCGGGGAATGTTGCCATCAAGAACGAGAAAGAACCCTACACAAACTAACACAAAAAAGATCTAACAGGGTAAATGTGAATCGTTGCCAAATAAATTTTAAGACACAGGAACAAAACTTGACCTTTTCATCTTTAAAGAGTTGAGAAAAGGACAAAAGATGACTCTAGTCGCCTTCGAATATTTAATGAGCCTGAAGTGACAAGTGCTCAGATGGACCTTTTCTTTTAGGGAGTCCGAAAAGGAACGAAAGTGACTACTCTGGAGAACTAGGAAAAAGGTTTACCAAACAAATCCGTAAAACTGCATATACACCTTGGCAGTCATATGAAAACCAAGGACTTTCCGTACGGCAGTCAATCTTCCTGAATGCTGTGTTCGGTGCGTTACGGCTTGTAAGGCAGCAGGCATGGCTTCCTATGGATAAAGGATGATAACCTAGTGGGGTCTCCGAATATACTCGACGGTACGTGGGAGCACAATTCCGTACTAGACCACTATTGAGTCACCGAAGGAGGAATCACCCAACCTTGAGTTGAAACAAAAGTGACTAGGTTTAACGACGCCAGAGCACGTCCCTAGCCTGGACCTCTAAATGTGTGCGTTATGTTCCAATGCGTTGTTAGATTTATTCAGTTCATTTTAAAGTTGATATTGGATTATGTTTCAGTTTTCACGCCTTACCATATGTATATAACAAAACCTAGGATGCAGCTAGAATGAATGAAATATCCTTTTTTTTCGATGAACACCTACCTATAGGAGGGTAGAGAGATCATTCCCAAACCAAGAAAACCAACGCAACAAAACAGTCACTCAATGCAAGCAGACATCAATTCCTAAAGTGCACGAATACTACTAATGAGAGATTTGATCATTCGCTTTTCAATATGCAACTTGAAATGCAAATTCACTTTCACTTTCGCATGCTAAATAAAATGAAATCTTTTTGATTTTGATTCCTCTAATCTAAAAGAAACCAATAAGCAACAAACAAATGTGGAAAAACGGTTGATCCAAACAATTGTAATCTATGTCCGGGTAGTGAAGAGAAATCA
This sequence comes from Pinus tabuliformis, assembly GCA_031772625.1. Classification (NCBI taxonomy): domain Eukaryota; kingdom Viridiplantae; phylum Streptophyta; class Pinopsida; order Pinales; family Pinaceae; genus Pinus; species Pinus tabuliformis. The sequence continues at coordinate 51,338,868 of CM062817.1, forward strand.
AATCAATGCTGAGATTGGTCCAATAGCGATCACTAAACAATCAACCAAAAGTAAGCAAAGGGGAAGGCTCAATCAAACCAACATCAAGTAGCAAACGAAACCTTGCAAACAAGCAACCAAGCAAAACTGATCCAAAGGACATGAAACAATAAAACTAGGTCACAAAGCAAAAAGACAAGATCCATTCAACAAAGCTCACAAGAGAGTGCCTCAACCTCTAAACAGTGAAAAACAAGTCATCAAACAAGTGAGAACAGCAAGGGACTAGAAAGACTGACGGATTCAGGAGGCAGAATTGAAAAATTCAATTCTACAGCAATCAGCATGGGCAATACACTAGCAATAAAGCATTGATAAAGAACAATAACCAGCAACAAAGCGATGTCAGCACGGAAGTACACGACTTTTCCGCAATGTTCCGATTAACAGAACTGTCACGATTGTTAAGCGTAATTATGCGATGAACAGGATACTACAAAAGAGGTGACGTGATGACAGCGCGACTGTTAAATTAAAAGCCGCGATGATGTTCAAAACAGTAACCTGCGAACCGAAAACTCCCAAATCAAAGACAATCAATCTTTAATCAAATAAGGACATTTCCCAGATCAGGCCAGGAAAATCAGAAGATAGGTAACTAATCCCCAAAACTTCAAAAGAGACCAAAGCAAAACCAAGACAAGAGTAAACAAGAAAAGAACAAAGGCCAGCTCCCCAGCGGAGTCGCCAATTTGTGATGCAGGAAAGTGTTCCCTCTGCGAACAGAGGCAACCTCTCTAGCCCTAGAGTGGGTCTAGTCATAAACAAGGACAGATCAACAATAGCTTTCCTTAAATAGTTCAAGGTGGAGGCCTACCTCAAACAGTGGTCGAAGGAGTTCCGTTGCGCTGCTCCAGCTTCCACTTCCTTCTCCTAATGAGTGATCAACCTGAAACAATGCAAAGGAAATACAACAAAGCACGTAATTGGAACAACAATGATCTATTTACCCACAAAGTCAAGAAGTCACGAGCTATCTAGTACATTACATACAAGACATAGGAAAACATCATTGATTGCATTAATTATGAAATAGAGTAAGCTTACAACCAAAGTCTTGACGTCACAAGCTTTCTCAGAGGGATCCAGCCAGCATGTTCCTCAAGCATTCACTCTATGAAGATGGATCTCCCAACCTACAAGTCTCTCTCACTCACACCAGCTTTACACAAGATCAAAGGCACTTCACAACCTTCCTCAAGCTCTCCACAATCCCACATTTGTCACACTCACACCAACTATCTAGCAAACTCACAGTACTATCAGCAACACTCCAAAGACTATGAATTCCAAACTAGCAGCACATAGCAATGGTGGGAGTTTAAATAGGAGAAGGAGTCTCCATGAAAGGTGGGAGGATGAGCTTATCTCCAAGGAAGGTAGCATAAATGATGGAACAACCACGCTAGAGAAAGGAGGGTGACATAAACAAGGCCAACAACCAGGTCTGGAGTCATCTGGAAGGCCGACTGTTGGAACAAATTTGCCCAATCTGGATCATCGTGGGAACATAACTGGTCTTCCAAGTTGACATCGCTATTGAATAACGTAGCTAGTCATGTCATCGCGGGAAACTACAAGAGATAGTTGCGCTGGAACATGAAATTTGACCATCGCGGGAATCACGTGTACTTTCGCGATGGCAGCACTTTTGGACTGTTTTGGAGTGCCCTTTAGCGCGTTTATTTGGCCAATAGACGCGATGAGGTAGAAACCTTTGGAAAAGTGGGTTATTTGGCAGCATCAGAGAGCATGAGCATGAATGATTTTGGACTCATGACATAGTAGGAAGACTGGGATGAAGGCAGTGACAAATTACTGTGTAACAAGCCCGTTTCCCACTATTGAGAGGAACCTACTCGAAGCTATAAGGTACACCTCGCTCTGGGAAACGAAAGACGTGACGAGGGTTTGCGAGATCAAGGTGTTTTGGGTGATCATGGAGGTGAGCATCCGAACATGGATCAAATTCAGGCTGTGTTTGTCCCCAACAGTATATAACCGTTTGCAAAGCGTGGTAGAATTCAAGGCGGATATGCATAATTTGTATATCCGGGTGCGAAAGAATCCAACTCAAACATGGGCGAAGCTTCCATTCGTTGCAATGGATGATGCAATCTTCGATGTAATGGCGGCATGGTATTCGGAGTGGCGTGCTCTGGACATGGAAGAATTGGAAAAGATCATAGCACAATAGCGGAAGAAGGAAACCATGCTGCGCATCGCGAAGCTGGTGGAGAGAAAGTGTTAGGAACAGGAAGTAGCCATGTAGCGAAAGGTGACTGAGGCAGCAACGACAATGTAGATGGCACAAACCACAACCGTGCCCACCAAAGAGCTTGAGGAAGGTAGGGAAATTTCCACGGAGTGGGACATATAGGGGGAGGCTGAGACCAAGGACCATACAGACCTTACAACAAGATCGACCCAACTCAAGAGGCCATGCATCCAAGAGAAGCCAACTGTACAGAAATAGACAAAGGCAACGAAAACCTCTGAGGGAGCCCTTCTTGACAGTGGTGAACCAGTTCAAGATGTCACTAAGGATGCTCTTAAAGAATTAATGATGGAGTAGAAAATTGTGTTGGGGGCACTCAAAGCATAGTTGCAGGCATTATAGGAGCGACCCCCAAGAATGATGACACCACACCTTGCGGAAGGTGCATCTAAAGCTGAGTAGATGTTGCACGCTTGTACAACGAACATTTTGGTGTTACCAGAAGGTGTAGTCTTAACAGAAGCCAAAGGTGACATGAGGGGCTTGGGGTTGAATTTGGCTGCCCTTCCCAGAGAAACCCTATACTAGCTACAGGATGGGGTAACTATTGAGCTTCGCACCAGGGAGGGCCCTATGCTCCAATTCTTGAGCGAGTAGAAGTTAAATTTAGAACAACTCAATCTACATCATGACAACCTGGTCGCACAAAACCATGGATTAGAATAGGCCATGGAGGAGGCTTGTAGCAGCATACTGGAGTTGGCCATGCCGGCTGCACTACCCACTACGGAAAAGATTCACCAACTAGCAGTTGGAGTCCACAAGACCCAGAAGAAGGCCGCCAAGGTTCAGTTGGAGCTGAACTTGCATATCACAGAGCTGCGACTGAAGGCGTAGCCCTCTACACCCGCGGAAGTTAGATAGCAGTGCCACCATGCCATTCAATTGGGGTTGGAAGTGATATAGCACGTTGTACAGGACTACACGGGATTGTTGGATCAGTCCCTCTTCACGCTCACTTCACTACAGGAAGACCCAATGCTACAGCAGTTAGAGACAGAAGCATAGGAGTTGCAGCAGGCCTATGACAATGTCCAGGGAACCGCGCAGATGATCGTCCTTACTCAGAAATTGGCCAAGATGAGGGAGGCCTAGGCTCTGAAAGAACAGGTGGATGCCGCACGCCAAAAAGAAGCAAGGCTTAAAGCATGCATCCAACCTTGGCTCGAGGAAGCATTCACGGTCACCGCCACGATTGAGGGGAAGCTGGCCTAGATGCAGGATACATATGCGCTAAGGAAAGAAGGTGCCTCTGACAATGATGCATCAGAGAGTCACGCACAATTGATATAGCAGACAGTGAAGGAATGTGTGGCAGACGTCAGCGAAGTGCAAAAGTTGTTGGATGGACTTCGAGTGAAGATCACCGCACTAGCCGAGTGACTCTGGACGAGTCACAATGATTGTGTTAGGGGCCTATTGGGCAATGGATCCCCCCATAACAGGTTTTTGGGGCTTGTGGCCCGAATTTTGGTCAAATGTAATGTAAGACCCTGTGAAATGCGAGCGCGGAGCGTGAGAGTCTAGGGTTGTCCATCTTGAAATTATTGTAATTTAATATAGAATGTGTCGAATGTATAAATAGAGCGAGGCTCTAAGTGTAGAAGGAAGATTTTTAGTCGTGATCTGAAATATTATGGGTTTTTGAATAAGGAATTTGCTTTGAGTCTGTAAGTCCGAGTCTTGGGTTGTAGGAATAAGAAGAGGATCTGCAACTGTGTGCGCAGAGGCCTGGTAGAGTCCATAGCTATGTGTGTAGACCCCTGCAGCTGAGTGCGCAGGGTGGAGTTGGGATTGTAACTAAAAAGAGGTTTAATAAAAGATAAGTGGATTCTGAGATATTATGCATCTGCTCGTAGATCTATGTGTTTATGCTTCTGTTATATTCTTATGCATCTCTTTACAGTTTATGATTGCGCGCACTTATGAATATTGAATGATTGATGAGAATATTGGGCCCACAAAATTAAGTTAAGATCTATAATAATAACACAGTAAGGATAAAGGATCTAGACAATGCCTCATCGCACTCTTTACAGAGCTACGTGAAGGTCAAACAACTGTGTAGAGTAGTGCAAGTGCACAGGATCGGTTCGCGAACTTCCCATACTTCATCAAGACATCCCTAGGGTGTGGAAACTTGGTTCTAGCACCCTACCATACTACCTTGGGTGAGACCTCAGTCCATGCTCCGCGGACTATTACTGAAAGGGCCGGTAGTTTTAGGCTTTGTTTGGCTAAATCACTTTCGAACCTGGGTCAGGCCCCAACAAGCCAGCACAGGTAGTTTTACAGAGTTCTCCATATTGAGCAAGGGAGGTGGTGGTGGTGTGGGTGATGGTGTGAGCAATGGAAGCGAGGATGGAGGTGGTGTGGATGGATGTGATGAGGGCGGAGCCGACGTAGGTATTCAAGGGAACCCTTGTCTATTAACTGACTAGCGCTCAGGGGAGAAATCTGCAATGTTTCTTCGTTGTCACTTAAAGGGGGTTTGATCAGTGGGCTATCCTCAGGACCTTTTTTTCCTCTGTTCTTGAAAGGTTTTCTGCTTCGCGTAGCTCCAAACATCAAGGTAACCGCATAATCCATTGCTCACATAAGAGCATCTTAATACAAGTATTCAGTGATTTTAAATACTTACCTCACAGTCCTTTGAAGAAGCGGTGTTATTCTTCGCTGTAACTAACAGAGGTATCGACCGCGAACTCAGTCACAAATCCTCCTATGATGCGGTCGAGCCAATGGTTGACAATGCATGTGATCTTATCTTCAGAAGCTTCTAACGTTCTTACTAGCTCCGGTGCCCAAACAATTGGCTTGTCAAGCCTCCACCTTCCTTGACCGTCTGTCAACTTCGTGATCCACTCATATAACTCAACCAGGAAGGAAAAAAAGAAGATTTCATGTATTTATGTGTACAGGTATCTATCCAACCACTGTTCTTTCTTCAATCGCGGATTCTTGTTTTCTTGCGCCGTGAATTCGTGGATCTTTATATCCAACTAGGTTTCAATTTCTTTCTTAGTTGGATTCCAATGATATGACATCAAACATCTAACATACAGATCCTGTTCTTGACAACGGAACCATTTGTTGGCTCGATGGGCCCTGACCCAGGTTCAACGTTAGTCAGCCAAGAAAATCCCTACACTACTAGCCCTTTTGGCATCAGCCCATGGAGCATGGGCTGAAGTCTCACCTAAAGCCAAATGGGGGGATGCAGGAACCAAGTTTCTGCACCCTGAGATGGTCGTGATGTCTATCTATACTTCTTGATCCTGTCTTCATGCTGATCGATCCCATCCTTTAGTACTTCCGCAATGATACCCAACTGATCTTTGCACAACCCTAACCCGAGGTGCAGGTGCTTACGCGCCTTTGTGACTATGTTACAGTATAAGTTCCCAAGTTATCTTAAGTGTTACCTGTTATAGACATTTTTGGGCCCTACAACCCCAATCATGAAATGTCCATAAACCAGGGGCTCCTAAGTCCCTAAAAGTGTTGTTCTAACCCCTAAAGGAACAAGGTCGACAGATTACAGCTTCTCCCAGAAGTTCTCCATGAGAAACTGCTCAGAATTGATGAAAACATGAGCATTGCAGCTGCTCCACTGGCTAGGTGTGTTGCATCTCACCCAAATACGCTGTGAGGGTGCGTTGCATTTCAAAAGTCCCTTCTGTGGGGTGTGATGGGCAAGAAATGACAAATAGCAGTGTCATTCCGCAAGGTGGAGAGGCAATAGAAGCTTCCAGAATCTTCTCCTGTGACACTTGCCTCACTGAATTCGACCAAGGATGAGTAAGAGGCCATCAGTCTCCAAGTGGAAGCAAGAACTATCAGAGAGAAGACACTAATCAAATCACAAGCTGACTCATCCCCCTTACAAATATCTATATATGGATCCCTCATCCCAGAGATCCAGAGGCTGGAATTTTGCATATTGTAAGGAATTTCTGTTGGTTTCTTGAGACAAACATCAGATTGTTGGGTGATCTAAGCTTTGTTTGAGGTGAAGAGGGGCTTCTTTGCTGGGAGGTTGATGCTGGGTCAGAACAACTGGTTGTAACTCCTCTTGGCTCTTTTCTTGTTTATCAATAAAAGCTATTTGAGTTTTCCTCCATGCTTTTATGTCATTGATGCTTGTTACATTTGTATGGTCAATTTACATTTGATCCTAGATTGTTTATTATTATAGATCCATGTCTTTGTATAGTGCTATGCTTCTGTGATCTTACAGGCACTTTGTGAAGCTGGGCATGCAAAGGAGCAGGTAGCTGAGGACTATCAAAGAAGAGAGGGATCAAATCAGGAGATTAGCGCAAGACAGAGGTTGGTCTTTCTGTTCCTCTCTATCTATAATTCATAAAGGAAAAACAAAAGTAGCTTTTCTCTGTTTGTTTCTAAGGCAACTGTCACACCTTAGTGGGATAGAGTAGTTCTATATAGACACTTTTCCCTGTAACAAAATGGCGACTCCACTGGGGAACTAATTAGTTTGTTTGTTTATCATTCTTTGTTGTTTGTTTCATAAACTTACAAGTAGCATTTGAACTGCATTTGCCATAACAAATGCAAAGTAGACAACTGCTAATTCAATCCATCTACTGGATCTGTTTATGATTTAAACAACTGATTCACAAACTATCTGATTGCCCTTGTGATAGCTCTTAGATCCTCCTTAGATCTACCCCTGATTGTTGCATTACTGATTGCTTTTTTGCTCAGCTAAAACCCAAGAACTGAACTGCAAACTGTGACCCGGAACCTGAACAGAGTCTCATTTCTGGCCCAGCGCAGGTACTGTTAAGAGATTCTGAATTTCAGCCCACTTCCCGAGTGGACAACCTGCGCTGCATTTCAGATTCTCTGTGTTACAGGTGTGCTGATCAGACTAGCTCTGTGCAGTTGTGGCTTCTGTGGTTCATTCTTTCCGGTTCTATTCTTGAATTTTGCTGCCTGTGATCAGTATATGTCTGTTTGAAACCCCTTTTCCTTACTGTTATTCCGCCTCCTTTGTACAAAAGAACTGTAGATGTTTTTGTGTGTTTGTTGAGTCATTTACAGTTCTCCTTTGCAAAAGTAGCGTAATCGTACTGTCGTCCTTTGATTTGAAACTGTCGCAAGTGTCGATTTCAATCGTAGGAAAGAGTTTAATTGCTGTTGATGGTCAATTATCCTGTTACTATTGCTTTTGGTCTGAATTTGTAATTTTCTAGTGTCGAGAACAAGTATTCAGTTCAACATCGTAAAGTGTTGTGATCATCTCCATTTTTTAATTTCGAAAAGAAACTTGTTGATATTTGTCGCTTGAAAAGAAATTCAGATTTGTGCATCAACATTATTTTTAGCATTCATATACTAAGAAAGTCAAAAAACAAATACATGCATGTGCATTTGCATATAGACAGTTTGATTGGCTTGATTTAGGAAAGTGCATTTAGAGTGTGCTCTTTGCTCTTTGTGAAAAGATTCTGTCTTTCTTTTCCCTAGTAGCTACGATTTTCATTGCATAAAGGAGATAAAAAGTTTGATTATCATCTTAGATTGCATTTTAGGAATTACATCTACATCTCGTGGTGAACTCGAAAGGCAAACTTCATAAACAAGATCAACTTAAAATAAATTCAATGAATCTAACAACGCTTTGGAACTTAACGCACAACATTTAGAAGTCTAGGCTAGAGACGTATTCCGGCGTCGTAAAGCCTGGTAACTGTTGTTCTCACTGATGGTTGGGTGATTCCTCCACTTTGAGACGATAAGTGCCAGTACAGACTTGTGCTCCCACGTACCGTAGAGTATATTTTGGGAGACCCCAATAGGGTTAATCCTTTATCCATAGATCCATAGGAAGCCGTGTCTACCGCCCTATCGATCACAATGCATTGAACACAACATTCGGGAAGATTGACTGCCGTACCGTAAAAAGTATTCTGCAGTTTTGCGATTGGTTTGGTAATCCCTCTACCTAGGTTTCTAGAGCAGTCCCTTTCGTTCCTTTTTAGACTCCTTAACGGAAAAGGTCCATCTGAGCACTTGTCACTTCAGGCTCATTAAAAATCTAAGGAGACTAGAGTCATCTTTTGTTTTTTCTCGAATCTTTAAAATTGAAAAAACAATTTGTGTCAAAGCGTCTAAAATTTATTTTAAACAGAATATTCATTACCCTTTCCTACGTTGATCTTGGGCTGAGAAAATGGAATCCACCAACCAAGGAATCCCCTTGGAGGAAATCCTAGTCCCTTCTCCTCTTGGGGAGATGTTGGTGCACCCCATATGGCCACATTGTCACTTCCAGGACTGACAATTAGTTTGCCTGTATGGCTCTTCTCAACCTTTGTCGTTCGGAACACCACAATTCTTGAACAATCGAATCAGCAACTAGACGAGTCCAGAGTTACCCACCAACCTTCTACTTCCTCTAATTCTTCCTCTCCTCCTTCCTCTTCGCTTGATGGGGCTGGTAAAGCCAAAAGTCAAGTACCTAAGGAGAAGAAGGAAAAGAAGAAGAAAGAGAAGAAGAAGAAGGAGCCAAAAGCGAATGGGGGCAAATGAGTGTCGTCTAGCGAAAATCCACACATTTCACCGACTAGGCCTAAATCGCCATGTGTCATTTGCAAAGGAGACCACTATCACAGAGATTGTCCTTGCATCCCTCAGATCTTAAGGGACTGGTCTCCTCGTTTGCACAACCCGGTGTCGTCAACCTCTGATGATCACGTTGAAAACACACCGTCGACTAGTGAAAGTGAAGCCCCAGGACAAAAAGGAAAATATAGATTTCCTTGTAAACTGTGCGAAGGCGATCATGCCGTCCACCGTTGTCCCTTCTTAGACGAAGCTAAAAGAATTTTGGATGATCGTCCAGTTTCATCGTTACGACTTCCTCCTGGATATAAAAAACTCTTGCCGAGTCCGTCACTAGTTGAAAATCTGGCTGGCCCGCTCAGGTGGTCGGCCGAAGCATTTGTCATTGAAGATAAACCATCTGAACCCATACCAGACGAAAGTGAAAAGTTCGAGGCGGCAGTTGACCCGGTCTTGCCTTTAGAGGTTCCATCTTCAGATGATACAATCACTGAAAGAACAAGGTTGACACCGTCCAAATTCTTTTCATAAGCACAGACTCCAACGAACATGGGGGAAATTTACCTGTTCCTTTACCGCAGGACGGAAGTTCGTCAGAGTCGTACCCGGCCGTCTATTCGGTCCCACCTCCAAGCAACCTAGTTGTCTCCTTCGACTGGAATCAACTAGGCAGACCCCGTTTACCAGCTAGTATACCATTCCGAATCATTGTTCAAATATATAGAATGGTTATGGATGGTACCATCATAGATGAGGGGGCTTCTGTGAGTATCCTTTCCTCGACTTCTTGGAAAGCACTTGGTTCGCCATCGCTTTTGCCTGAGATGAGAAATCTAACAGGTTTTGATAAAGGAACCAGTTGATCATTAGGGATACTTCCCAATGTGCCCATAACATTGAGAGGGAAAACCGTTCACATGAATGTAATGGTAGTTCAAGGACCCCTCGATTACAATCTACTCCTTGGACGAGACTATATTTATTTGCATGAGAGCCATTATCTCATCACTCTTTAGAGTGATGTGTTTTCCGCACGAAGGAAGAGTGGTCAAGCTCGTAGACCAGATTTCATTTCCCGGATCACACATAGCAAATAGTCATATACCATCCCTGAATGGTCTTTTCAAGCAAGAAATGTCTCAACCCCCAGTCCGTCCACCCGATGAGCGCGAGTGATTCGAGGGACATGATTGAAACCCAGGGGGCATGCACCCTGGTGTGCTTCGGCAGGAAAACCTCAGGTATAGGGTAGGTTTCCGCGAGAGTATATGACCTCCGTACTCCCGTCCGTGATTGGAAGAGGGAGTTGGACTGGAATAAGATCCTCTTGTCAAATTTATGTGAGTTGGCGGGCATTGCCACCCACCTTTGTTTATCTCGGTAGACATCGCCGAAGAGGTGTTTTGTTTACGCCGTAAATAGAACTATCTTTGGTAACCTGTAAGAGGTAGGCCTCTCTCGGTAAAACAAATGTTTTAACGGACTAAAGAAGGGGTAACCTTGAAACTTGTTTTATACCTGGGGACATGCAAGCCTTTTGGCATGGAAGCGAAGAGCGACTATTTATTTTTTTAAATTTATAGGATCTCTAACCCTTTAAACTCGTAGGATTGGTTGTCTCCTAACTTGCATAAAGAAAGGATGTGGGGAAAAACTCTAAAAGTTGCCGTTTTATATGAGACATTCTTATCACACGACTGGATTAATCGAGCAGTTTTAGCACATAGTTCAAGCTCGTTAAAAAATAAACATAAGCCATGAGCAAATGTTTCCCCCCGCGTTTAAGCTTGTTAAAAAAATGAACTATTCCCCGGTAAATAACCATCGTGAATGTAGTACTTCAGCCATTAAAGCCTTGGTCGTGTTTGCACCGTCACCTCCACTTTTTCATTGGCCGATCATTCACCCCCATTTGATTGTTTACCCATTTTGAGGAACAACTGCAAAGAGAGATTTCACTAGCCATCCTTGTAACACTGTCGTGATTGGAAAATTCCAAACCTTACATGGAGTCAGTTGCTACCCATTTTATCACTCATTCCTCAAAAGACGAGTCTCCTTTAAGCTCTTTTCAACTGACTCGTAAAATATGAAAAGATTGCCGAGCCATTGGCCTCTCCAGCTCGTTAAAGGGACAGGAAGTGCTATCCCTCCTCTAGATTTTAATCTTTTTGGACCTGAGGGATTATTACACAAAAAGATCGAGCACTTTTTTTGTTCGTCTCGTTAAAAGTATCGAAAATTCATCCCTTTTGTATTGTTTTATACTTTTTCGGACTTAAGGGATTAGATGACGAAAAAGAAATTTTGGAGTTACCTTTACGTTCCTTTTCAGACTCTCTAAAATTGAAAAGGACTGAGTTGTCTTTGTCGTTAAACTCGTTAAAAAGATTAATAGCGACAAACTTGTCTATAGACGAGAACGAGTTTCACTATCGCTAGGCTCGTTAAAACATAGCGATGGGTTTGCCCGAAGGGAAAATTATAGAAAAAGCATATGTTATCCTCCTCAAGCTTGACAAAAATAAAGAGGTACTGGTAAGCAATGACTGGGGAAAATTGGGAAGAAAACTTGAAGAAACTTTGTTGGTAGCAAGTTGCTCTTGAACATGACACTTCCACTCCATGTCCGAGTCGAGTTGGGTTGTTTCATTCATCGGTCACATCACCATGGTCACGCCATACCATCCACATTTGGGGTTAATGCTACCAATCCATCACATCAGTGTCGCCGATATGTTCAAGAGAAGTCATTCAGTGAATTCACCTGTGTCTCACCCATTACCATGCATTATACTCCATTCTTTCATGACCGCTACCCTGAACCTTATATCACCAGATCGTTTTCACCTCCATTAAAATCATTTGCTCCGTTCTGTGTCATTGATGTGGGATTCATTAAGGCCCTCCTGTGATGGGTCACTTCTTGTCGACATCAGCTCATTATCCAAGAAGTTGGTCTAGGAACACCCCATTTAGTACTTTGAAGCTTGCATGCCTCAATGGCAAGTTTCTCACTTTCGGCGACAGGTTTACATCAATGGCCTTCGACCGAAAGATTTTGCATGGTGTTCGATGCCAAGTCCTTTATCACACCACGTGAATTGTACTACAGTACCTTGAGGGTCATTATCATTATCGGTGATTCCTCTCGCGCTTGTTAACAGTTTACATCATTGACTGGTAATCAAGTCATGTCTTTCCATGTTCGACTTCAGAACATTTCTCACATGGATCGACTTGTACTTCGAGTGAAGATCAGACGAGATTGAAGACCCCGGATCTAGTTTCATCCATCTGGGCTGCGATATATATTCAGGGAAATAAAGGCATTCAATGTACATCATTGCTGCACAGATAATCATCCACTCAAAAGGATGATGGCTCTATCAGAATCATCAGTCTACACTCAGACGATTGTCTGTCCTATGTACATGAAAATGAATTTATAAAGCTGAGCATGGGAATGCCCGCCTCAGCCAGATCATGAAAATATTATGAAGATAATGTATTGTATTGTATCTTATTACAGGTCTCCTCCCAGCATTGAAAGAACTTTGGATCCTCACAATAAAGCATTACACCCGACATCAAAAGATTAACGACCTCATGCTTTAGGGGGCAATTGTTATAGACATTTTTGGGCCCTACAACCCCAAGCATGAAATGTCCATAAACTAAGGGCTCCTAATTCCCTAAAAGTGTTGTTCTAACCCCTAAAGGAACAAGGTCGATAGATTACAGCTTCTCCCAGAAGTTCTCCTTGAGAAACTGCTCAAAATTGGTCAAAACAGGATCATTGCAGCTGCTCCACTGGCTAGGTGCGTTGCATCTCACCCAAATACACTGTGAGGGTGCGTTGCATTTCAAAATTCCCTTCTGTGGGGTGCGATGGGCGAGAAATGACAAATGGCAGTGTCATTCCGCGAGGTGGAGAGGAAATGGAAGCTTCCAGAATCTTCTCCTGTGACACTTGCCTCACTGAATTCGACCAAGGATGAGTAAGAGGCCATCAGTCTCCAAGTGGAAGCAAGAACTATCAGAGAGAAGACACTAATCAAATCACAAGCTGACTCATCCCCCTTACAGATATCTATATATGGATCCCTCATCCCAGAGATCCAGAGGCTGGAATTTTGCATATTGTAAGGAATTGTTGTTGGTTTCTTGAGACAAACATCAGATTGTTGGGTGATCTAAGTTTTGTTTGAGGTGAAGAGGGGCTTATTTGCTGGGAGGTTGATGCTAGGTCATAACAACTGGTTGTAACTCCTCTTGGCTCTTTTCTTGTTTATCAATAAAATCTATTTGAGTTTTCCTCCATGCTTTTGTGTCATTGATGCTTGTTACATTTGTATGGTCAATTTACATCTGATCCTAGATTGTTTATGATTATAGATCCATGTCTTTGTATAGTGCTATGCTTTTGTGATCTTACAGGCACTTTGTGAAGCTGGGCGTGCAAAGGAGCAGGTAGCTGAGGACTATCAAAGAAGAGAGGGATCAAATCAGGAGATTAGGGCAAGACAGAGGTTGGTCTTTCTGTTCCTCTCTATCTATAATTCATAAAGGAAAAACAAAAGTAGCTTTTCTCTGTTTGTTTCTAAGGCAGCTGTCACACCTTAGTGGGATAGAGCAGTTCTATATAGACACTTTTCCCTGTAACATTACCTAATATACCATGCATTTACAGTTACCTTCGCGTAATCCTTTACTCTTGTTTGCGTTCATTTAACAGATATTTTCGAATACATTAGCGCATTAAATAAGCATTATAATGTAAACCCAGATCATATCATACTATAATCAAATGCATTAAACAGAGAAAAATACACAGTGATTTGAAAAATACTTCTCCTTATTGATATCTCAAGTTCAGTACAGACTCGATCCACCCTACGTACACCACTGCAGGGGTCCGCGCACTTAGTTGCAGACTTCTACCCTAGGCTTCTACGCACTCAGCTGCAGAACCTGTACCTACACTAAGACTTGAGAAAAATTAGAACTTCTTACCCAAAATCCTTCTTCCTACTCCTCCTCCTCCTCTTAGACTCTTCTAAGACTCCCTTTTTATACAATCCCATGGTCTGCGAACCATGGGTAGATCTTTACGACCGACACGAGACTTCATAAAACAAGGGCAGACAAGCGTTTGACCTCTTTGCGCTCTGCGGCCACAAAATGTAGAGGCTTTACGTCTTTATTACAAAATTTGGGCCTTCTGCCCCAAAACATGGGCTTTTAGCCCCAAAACTAGCTCTTGGGGAACCCATTCCCAACACAGTGTGTCGCCAAGTGTTGTAGCAGCTACAACCACCCTCCAAAATTTTTCCTTAGCTTCGTTTTGGAGCCTCCCTTCCAATCTTCAAAACATCATGTCTTGATTTTTTAAGTACACAAGATTCAGTGCTTTTCTTGCACAAAGGAAACTTGTCGATCACAGCTCGATGCATTCCCCTCACATGCTGATCACTCGAACTTGGTCCAACTACAGGCTGAGAAGCTCCCCCAAGAAACTGCACAATTTTGGAGGGAAACCAACCTTACCTCTAGAAATTGCATAATCCTGACTCATAACCTGCTAGTGTTGGGAACGAGATCCCCCAAGGACAGTTTTGGGGCTAAAAGCCCATGTTTCGGGGCAAATTTTGTAATAAAATTATAAAGACTCCACATTTTATGGTCACGGAGTGCGAAGATGTTATGAGTCATAAAGGGTTGTCCGCCCTTAGTTTTGTAAAGTAAAGTCGGCTGTAAAATATCTACCCATGGTTTTTAGACTGTTGGATTGAGGGGGTCTGACTTAGGTTCAGCGTTAGTTAGCCAAAAAAATGCCTACACTACTGGCCCTTTCGGCATTAAACCATGGAGTGTGAACTGAAGTCTCACCTGAAGAAGTATGGGGGGATGCTGGAACCAAGTTTCCACACCCTAAAGATGATTGTGATGTCGGTTTATTCCAACTATACTCGACTTCGTGCAGGTTTCTTATCCCTCTACTCTACCCTTCAGTACCTTCGCAAAATGCTACAATCAGCTTCTGCACAGCCCTTACCAGAGGCTGAAGTCTTTTTGCGCTGCTAGGGTAGCGAACTGTGATATTTTCCCAACTATGATAAGTATCTTACTTATCATATTAACAGGTCTTAGTTAGCTTCATGTAAATAGATGTTATTACTTGCGTACACTTAACCAATACATTTACATATAATCACACATTATATAAGCATTGGAAGTGAAATTCCTACTCACATAACAAGATGCATAGATAGGAAATAAATATGTAGAAATTGTAGAATACTTCTTCTTTATTGATAATTCTGAACTATTATAGATCGACTCGCCTTGCGAACTTCACTGCAAGGTCTCGCACAATTAGTTGCAAGGGTCCACGCACTCAGCTACCGATTTCCAGGCCTCTGCACACTCAGCTACAAAGCCTCTTGCTATGCTACGACCCAAAAATTAGACTTCTACTTCAGAGCTACCTCTCAATTCTTCATTGTTCATTATCCATCGATTATGCCTCTATCTACTTAGAGCTTAGCTCTATTTATACAATCCCATGGTCCGTGAACCATGGGTAGATCTTCTACAGCCGACATTACATTATCAAAATAAGGGTGGACAACCCTATGACTCTTTAACATCTATGTGCTCTGCGCCCACAAAATGTGGAGTATTTAAATTTGTATTACAAACTTGGACCAAAATATGGGCTCTAAGCCTCAAAAATGCCCTTGGGGTATCCCGCACCCAACAGGCCCCCAAAAAAAACATTGTGACTCGACCTTGAGTCACTCTGTAGGTGCAAAGATCTTAGTGCGAAGACCTCCCAGCTCTGTTTCGATCCTTGCAAGTTCGACAGCGAACTAAGCGGCCCCCTACTGGACTTATTCCACATGCTGTTCGGTGACTTCTACTGTTGAACTGCCACCTTGAATCCTCTGTTGAGTTTCTTGTAGTTGAGTGAGCTTTGCTTCAATGGAAGCTGTAATTGTATAAGCCTTGTCGATCCATGGTTGTAGGAGCGCTTTTAAGACCACTTCTTTGTTCCGAGTGACATCCACCTATTCCTTGAGCCCCTTTGCCTGCTGTATCTGTGCAAGCCTTTGTGTAAGGGAAACCATCTGCACGGTCCCTTTTACCTCATCATACTTCTGTTGTAGCTTGCACACCTCTTTTTCTAGGTGCTTTACATTCGAGTCCTCTTGTAGGGTGGTTAGGACTTTGAATGACTGTTCGAAGAGATGCACACAGTCTGTCATTGCACTGTCAATCTCCATGATCGCTAACCATGGTGGTACACTGTTCTCTGACCTCTGGCGGAGTTGAAGGCTGAGCCTTCAACTGTAATTCTACAATTTGAAGGTTCAGCTCTAGCTGAACCCTGGCCATCTCTGCTCTTGCGTCATGCACCCCTGTGGCTAATCTATGGATGCGCGCCTCCACCAGTTCTTCTGCCTGAATGTCCAACTCTCAGACCATCTAGTAGGTTTCCTATACAACCTTTAGTATCTGTTTGTTCTGCTCCATTATTCTGTTGTGATGTAGGCTCAACTACTCAATGTTGATGCGCTACTCGCTCATTACCTGCAGAGCATGGCTCTCCCTGGCCTGAAGTCCTGCGGTGACTCCATCCTCTAAGAGGTAGAGCATCTCCTAAGGGAACGTAGCCATTTTCAACCCTACCCCTTTCAAACTGCTCACCATGGGTCTGTCGGCCTCCTTATCTGTAGTAAATGCCCCATCTGGTAGCACTATCATGTTGGTCACCCTTTTGCGCAACATTTCCTAAGCAGCTGAAGTGCCAACTGCGAGGCTGGTGGACACTGCGCTAGCCTATGGAGTGTGAACCTACAACTCCTACAACTCTATTCGAAGAGCCCCCAATACCATTTGATGTTGTTCTTCAAATTGTTGGAGGGCCTCCACGGTGACATCCCTCACCGTTTCACTGATATCATGCACATCCCCCTCAGTGAGGGTGATTGGGTCGAATGACGTCTTTGATTCCTTTGTTTTCTTTTGTGGCACTATATACTCTCGTGGCTGTGGATGCTTGAGCTAGGTGTACGTCGCCTACAGGTCCGCGCCACCTTGTTCTATGCCTATCTCTGGTTTTAGCTAAGGTGACTTTTGTCCTTTGCGCTCTTCTCCTGTTTTTTGTTGTTCCGCCAACTTCACAGCATCGCGCACTGCCTAGGCCTTAGCCATTTCTTCTTCCTTTCTGTGCTTCTCCACTAGTTGCGCCATCTGAATTTTTGTCTCTTCCTTCTTGTGTTGTGCAACGGACTTGACTATTTCCACCATGGAGCTAGCTGGAGTGCACAACTCTGACGGCCAAGACTCAAGGATTGCGAATATTACATCGTCGGTTGCCAGGTATGGTAAATCATGCCACATCTTCATAAGGTCCTTCCATGCCCTGATGAGGACATGGTGGAAGTCTACTTTAAAATCTGCAAAGCTCTGCAAACTAGCATAGACTCTGGGCGACAACCGCGACTTGCAATTGGTCTGCATCCGGATATTCATCTCCATTAGGACCCAGAATATCTTGCTTTCTCTGATACGTTGTGTGTCCTTGGTCGCCCACAACAAAGTGTACTTCACTGCCTCTGGAAGGTCCGGTGCGACCAAAGGGAGTTGGCTATCTTTGGGTAGCTCCCATGCCACCAGTACTATTGACAACATGCACCACACATAATGAAATGTTTTGCCCTGCTCCTGTGCCTCACGACAGTTCGCAAGGAACTTGCTGCAAAGATAGTTCACCCAGTTGAACTGGATTCCTTCTGCACATTGGGCTACTAGTGCAACCATGGGCGTGGGAACCTCATCCGCACGACACTTCCGCATCACCTTCCCTGCTAATATTTGGGTCGCGACCTTGACTGCAGGGTTGTTGATGCTTGAAATGGCATACCCTCGCTTCTTCTTCTCCAATTTGAACTTCTTCTTCATCACTTCTGTGAAGGCCAACTCGCCACCTTTTCTGATGTGGATGGTTGACCAAATTATGTGGCAATCCACAGTTAGACTAATCTTTAACTTAAAAACCAATCAACCGCGCGTTAGTCTGGTTTTTTACATGTACTTTCTTTCCAAGGATCCTGCTAAGCTGACCAAACACCACCAGTCCCACTTTGACTTTTCCACTCCTGAGCACATCAATCTGCACCCTTGATCTCACTTCTCCGGATCCAATGGATATTGCGCAATCTCACGTGAATTCTAGCATGAAATTGCAAAATACCATTTACCATTTGTGAAGCGCGTGAGATACTGGTTACCACTTGGCAATACTGCCCACGTGCTTAATACACACTTTTAATAAATATGTTTTAACAAAGGTTTAGCACTTAAGCTGAGAATAACCCTTAATGCAAATCGATTTTGATTTATCAATAAAATGCATAAACAGAAAATAATACCTGATTAGGGTCTAGAATTCCGATACACAGATTCAAGAGAATTTCACACCAGGAATAATACGCAATGCCACACTTAATCAATTTATTCAATAAAATAGAAATTACAGAGTCTTGGCCCTCTCGCTCGATTACAACATTTGTCTGACCTCTGTTTCACTCTCAAACCCTATCTCTCTCTCTCAATCTCTTGCTTACTCACTCTCCTATTCCATCTGATCCCTATCATTACATTTTTTTTTCTCTTTTATGGATCAAATCCTATCCTAACTGCATTGACAACTCAATCTCTATTTTTATCAGTTTAACAATTAAATTCCTATTCTCAAGCTCTGAGACACACCTATTCTAACACTTATCTCCTATTCTAAAAATAATACAATGATTTAATTATTACAATAATTGAAGTAAAGATCAATTCGAGAGATCCAACCCTCTCTACTAAAACTGATTTTGACCACTCAGGTCAATGAAATTCATCTCATGTTAGCCACAACATGTGAACATACAATCACACACTACAAGAAAAAAGGACATTGGTGAGGGGCGAAAAATGTCACCATAAGCTCATTGGTGACGGTCAAAAGAACAATCGTCACCAAAGGTGGCATCGCCAAAAGTATAGGTGTTGTAGTGACATACAAAGTCCGTCACCAATAATGATTTATAATGGCGGATAGTGACCGTAGCCTCCGCCACCAAAAACTGAACGTCACCAAAAGTGGCGTCGCCAAAAGTATAGGCGTTGTAGTGACATACAAATTCCATCACCAATAATGATTTATAATGACGGATAACGACCGTCACCATTTCATATGAGCAATGGTGACGGACCATAGCCTCCGTCACCAAAAACTGAACATCACCAAAGGTGGCATCGCCAAAAGTATAGGTGTTGTAGTGACATTCAAATTTCATCACCAATAATGATTTATAATGACGGATAGTGACCATCACCATTGCATATGAGAAATGGTGACAGACCATAGCCTCTATCACCGAAAATTGAACATCACCAAAGGTGTTAAGGTGACATTCAAGGTCCGTCACAAATATTATTTATAATGAAAATAGTGACCATCACCATTTCATATGAACAACAGTGATTTATTGTGATGGATCTTTAATAGCTGTCACTATTGGTGCATATATATGGTGATGTTCGTTGACTGTCACCAAAAGCCACATTGACAGAAGTATAGGTGTTGTGGTGACATTCAAGGTCCATCACGAATAATGACTATAATGACGGACAACGACTGTCAACATTTCATATCAACAACAACGATTTATGGTTACAGACCTTTGAGGGTCATCACTATTGATGCGTATATATGGTGGCGTTCGTTGACTGTCACCATTTCATATTTTTGGTGAGGGTCAAAAAATGTCACCAAAGCTCATTGGTGATAGTCAAAAGTGCCTTTTTCACCAAAAATTGATCGTCGCCATTCCATATGGATGTCAGGGCAGAATGGAATTGAACCACCAACCTCCTGCTTGTAAAGCAGGTGCTCTTCCATTGAGCTAGCAGCCTTTAAAGAATTATACTTTTAAAAATTAAACCTCGAAACTTCATAAATTATGAATTCTACAACTTTTAATAAATTAAAGTCTCGGAAATATTTTACTAAACAAGCAAAGCAACATCGAAGCTGCAGGTCCCTACCTAATGGTTATTGAAGTTATGAAAAGTGGGTGGGGGGAAAAATAGTTATGTATAAGAGAATCGACATGTTCAGTTGAATACTCAATTAGAAGTGAAACTCTGAAGACATTTATAACTTATAAATGACCTATAACTAGAAAATGCATCAAATATTGTAAAAGAAATGTCATAAGTGGATAGCATATGGAAGAAGAAGAGGTAGGGACTTGGAACCCTTGAACATCTTGGCATGCCTTAGCACTTGGCACATCTTAGCTTGTTTTACATGTCTTCATACTATCTAGCACATGTTAGCATGCCCTAGCATTCCCTCACACCTTGGCAGCCGTGACCTCACAACTAACATTACATTTTTTCATGACATGGGAACCTTGCATTCACTAGAACACCTTGGAACTCCCTAGTTGTTATGCACTCTGTTATCCTCCACAATGTACCTTGGTAGGGCTAGTTCTCTCTATGAAATCACATGAGCCAAGGGATGACTAGAATGTAAAGGATTTTAGGCTCAGGTGGGTTTTTGGAGAATTTAGGGACTTGGAACGTTGTTCACCAGTGTCTTGTCTGGCAAGGACTTTGTTAATGAGGCATGGACTAGGAACTCTGTCTAGGATAAAGCACCTAACATGCATGACATAAGCTCCCTAGAATAGAGTATATCTTACCTAGAAGAGTGTCCCCTTCTCAAAATATAGAACCCTTCTCTATTGTGCACTTTTCTTAAAGATAAATCTGCATAAAATAGTGCTAAGAGAAAGTTACACCTAAATTAAGAAAAGTGAGCATCTAAGTAAAACTATAAAAGTATACTAAATATGGCTCTATATAAGTTTTGGAAACACTAGACAAGCATGCTTGCATACAACAACCATAAAATGCCTAAAATCGATGTGCTTCTTTCATCGTTTCTATACCCTCACAACAAAACTAGAATATGTAGCATGTACCCCAAGGCTGTATGCATCTGTTGAAGGTGTATATTGAAAGGATCTACTGAGATGAAATATTATTGAAGGAGAAACACCTTCAAAACAATAGATAAAGTCTACTGTGAATTCAACCCATTTGCACACAGACCAAGGCTTCTACTAGGTACACTTCTACGTTGAATGGAAACTGCAATGTATTGTAGTGTTGCTGAAGAAAAAACACCTTTAGTGCAACACAGATAAAACTCTAACAGATATTGTCAGTGTGGCCTCAGTTGTAGATGATCCAATCAATATAGGTAACAACTTTGATAATTGAAAAACCAAAAGGTGAGCTGCATAAATAATTTGAAATGACATACTTGGGCATACTTTATTATTGTTTAGGAGTGTTAGTATAGAAAATTCAAGTTAGCATGTTGTGTCTTTATGTCACATGCCAAGGATGCAAAGAAATAAATAAAATATTAAATAGCATGGTATAAGTCGATTGCAGGTTATTTTGAAACGAGAATGGAATTCTCCTTGTGCGGGTTCTAATCTAGTGGGTATAACTTTAAATAAGAAATTGATAGTCATGGGGTTGGAATTGTCTCACAATTGATGAAAAGTCCTAAATTTGTTCACTAGAAAGAAGCAGAGCAAGTCGTCAGGTTTATGGAAGGGAACACCCTATTCACAGGAAGATAACTTGAAATTAGGCAGGAATATTATTTCTAGTCTTATTATACGTGTGTGATTTGAAAAGATAACCACATCCAAAGACTCAATAACAACTCTGGTAAAGTTTATAGATATGAAACACTTCAATGCACTTTATTACATTGTTCAATGAATGAATTTCTTTTGAGGTTGTTGAATTATGTAATAAGACATGGAAGTGTTCAAAGAATATGTCTAATGACAAGTTAATATTTTGATAGTTTATACTAACAAGGGAGCATGAACCACACCAACAAGAATAAACATACCAGTGACCCAACATAATCTCTTCCTTTTTTTTATATTACTTCTGATGCTTTCCTTTGATGCTTGAGATATGCCTTCAACAAAGGCACAAGTGGAAATTTTTCTACAAGTCCAAATGCAAAGACAAATAGTAAAGCATCCATTTGCCTTTGACTGCGCAATTTTTCCACAACATCTACAAGAAACAAGACCAAACATGTCATGCAGGACCACAATCAACCAATTAGAAGCCCATAAAGTCTTGAAAAAACTTGTATAAACCACAACTTTGTAAGCAATTTCAAAATAATTTAGAGCACAAGAGTCAGCAAGTTCAAGAAACCTTTCTGTTGAAGGCATATTAAGCATAATAATCATCTATGTATGAAGAATTAAATCATCGGCCAACTAGTAAACAAACCTTTCTGCATAGTTTGTTTTGCAACCCACAGCTGCATAGTTTGTTTTGCAACCAACAGTCACAGAAGAAGGCTAAACAAATAATATCGTTACCTGTTGTTTTAACCAACTAGTAAAATTATGGGTGTGGAGTTTCTGCAATAGAGCTTCATCTTTTTTTGTTTGGGTAATTGAGTTGGTAATCTCCATTTTGTGCATCCTAATTCAAAAATTATGGACAATAGATATGGTGGTTAATGTGTTTTGATAAAATATGAATAAAATATTTTTAAAGGTCAAATATGTTAATCTATCCATGGATCTATGTTTTGTTAAACCATAAACAAACAAACAAAAAATTACAGGCCAAATATGTTACTTACTCTATCCATGGATCAACTTCGTTTGTGTGAAATAGAAACCACCTATGGGCTTGTTCCCAACTAATGTCATCCAGTTCTGAAGGAATTGGAGCAGATATGGCTTTCAATCAAGGATAACTTCTTCAACTTCCTCATCCCACACTTCATTTTGACAATGTGTGGATCCTATAGCTTCCGTACCTTTCAAGTATCCTCAACAAAACTTTATTGATTCCTCCATAGTATAGCTTTCAACAATGCATCCTTCAGGCCTATTTTTGTTCTTAACATAAATATTGTATACTTTCATGTTCCTACAAAATGAACAAAAGAGAATTAAGTAATGTCAAAAGATTTCAAAAAAATTCATCTTGTTTTTGTGCTTGATAAAAAGTAAAGTTCATGTACCTCTCAAAGGGGTACATCCATCTATATGCAACTGGGCCACAATATCGAAGCTCACATACCAATTGTACAATCAAATGCAACATTATATCGAAGAATGGAGTAAAGTACTTTTCATGAAAGCACATTGTCTCCATAATATCATTTTCCAACTTGTCAAGGCACTCTACTAAAACTAATTTTACGCATATTTGCCTATAAAAGTAACAAAGCTTATAAAGCATCTTTGGGACAACAACTGGCAACACATGACGCAAAGCCACTAGGAGGAGTTGTTGCATTAGAACATGGCAATCATGTGATTTCATACCATGGAACTTAACATCTTCCATAGATATATGATTTTTTGGATTAGAGCTATAACCATCTGGAACCTTTAACATGAAAAGAACATGACATAGGGTATGTTTCTCTTTCTTTGAAAGAGTATGTGGTGTAGGTGGAGGGAATATATTTTGTCCTTTAACTTCTAGTCACAGTGATTTCCTCAAACCCAATTTTTTGCAAGTCATCATGTGATTTTTTTCCATCTTTGGACTTCCCTTTTATATCCAAAAGAGCTCCAAAAATGATTTCATACACGTTCTTCTCCACATGCATTACATCTAAATTGTAGCGTATTAGGATTTTCTGCATTCCAACAGATCAAGAATATCATAACAATATTTAATATGGACAAATAGATAAACAATAAATTCAACCAAGAAATCTAATCACAATGAGGTCAACTAAGCAAGTTTCGTCCAATAATTAGGCATGGTTGATGGGTCTACATACCTCCCAATATGGTAGATTGAATAGAATTGATTGTTTCTTCCACACCACAACATCAGTCTTTTCACCTATTTTATTGTTTCTTTTCCTTTTATTTGATTCAATCTTCCCCCAAATTTCTTCCTTTCCTTTTGTTTTCTTCAAAATATCTGATACTTTTATAATTGGAGGGGCATAACGATGCTCCTCCTTCCCAATAAACAGAGCCTTTTGTTAGCGAAACTTATGATGTTGAGGAAGAAACCTCCTGTGTCCCATGCACACACATTTCCTGCTACAACTAAGGTACTCTGATTCTGTGTTCCTCCCACATATGGGACATGCATTATAACCTTTTTTTTTACAACCATCCATATTCCCATAAGCAAGAAAATCATGGATCACCCACATGAGAATTTCCTTCATGTTAAAACATGTCTTACTATAAGCATCATATGTCCATACTCCTTGGTCCCATAATTCCTTTAGTTCATCTACCAAGGGTTCCAAATACACATCAATGTCATTTCTTGGTTGCTTGGGACCAGGTATTAACAATGTTAGCATACAAAAATTCCTTTTTGTGCACAACCATGGTGGAAGGTTGTATGTAACTAACACTACAAGCCAAACACTATATGTGCTGCTCAAGTCTCCAAAAGGATTAAATCCATCTACTGCCATTGCAAGTCGTACATTGCGAGGTTCGCTAGAAAAACTAGGCCATTTGTCATCAATAGTTTTCCATGCTGGGCTATCAACAGGGTGGTGCATTTGACCATCATTGCTTGCATTCTCATGATGCCACCTCATTTTTTGTGACATGTCTGCAGAGCTATAATGAAAAATATTTTTATCATTTATATAATATATTATCATATAATAACACTACGACAAATGGTAAAGATAATACAAGAAGGGGAAAACTTGAATAAAATTATAGTGTTCAAGATCATACCTATACATTCTTTTTAGCCTTGGTGCTATGGGAAAATATCTTAACACCTTGGTTGGAACACCTTTCCAGACCTTTTAAGATTGAGCATCCACCTTCCATCGAGATTTTCCACATGTTGGGAATTGATATTTACTTTCATAACTTCCTCAATATAAAATGCAATCATTTGGACATGCGTGTATCATATCATAGTTTAATCCCAATGATTTTATCAACTTTTTTGCAGCATATGCAGAATCTAGAAGTGTGTTATCTTTAGGAAGCACATCTTTTTGAAATTCTAACATTTGGTCAAAACTTGTATCAAACCATCTACTCTTCACTTTCAGATTGCATAATTCTACTGTGGATGATAGTCTTGTGAAGTCAACACAACCTGGGTACAATGGGATCTTGGCATCTTCAATAAGCTTCTTATATTCATTAAGTTCATTTAGTACATTTGTTGATGCCAACCCCTCATTATCACAACTCTCATTGATGTTTTGATTAAGTCATCGATTGACATCATTCACCATTTCAAGAATTTGATCACTAACAATGGTTGCATCATCATCATCATTTAGAGGTTCACTATCGTTCTTAAACAATGTTTCATGCTCATCAACCTGATTATCATATTCATGTTCCACAACATGTTCATAGCCCTATTAATAAGAAAATTAAAATTTATGTTAATAATTTTATGGTTTTTATGAAAATTAAAATCAATAGCATTTGGTTAACCTAGTCAAATAGGGCGCTTGACTAATATGAAATGGCTTACCAGTTGAGATGAAATATGCTCGAGAACTTCATGTGGCTCATTTTCAGAATGTTGCCTGTCCTTATCAATAATAGATGGAATCTAAAGGAGACAAAGAAAAAAATTGGAGTTTGCACATATAAAAATAAGTGATATCTTTACTGTAAAACATATAAGGTTGAAACTAGATCAATTCAAAAAAATTTCAAGATACCTGACTGAGAATGCTCTCTCCATGCAAATACCAAATGTTATATTGTTCTATTATACCATTACAAATCAATTGCTCTCGTACTTTATCAAATGTTTGTACTTTCACTATGCCACATTTATTACATGGACATTTTGTGGACATCTTATTCCTTGAATGCTCCTCGACAAACTTTAAGAATTCCTCAACCCCATCTCTATATTCTTTTAGTGTCCTACACATAACCAATTTCAAGTCACATAAATTTTATTGAGCATAAGTTACCATTGATACATTTTTTGCATATCACAATGAATAATTAAACACACAAACTATACCTATTTTTCAATTTCATCCAATTTCTTTTTTCCATTTGATAATATGTTCCAAGCTCCTTTGAAATTGCATCTACAAAGAACTATATAAGTTAGTTGATACTAAAGATAGATCACAAGTAAACTAAAGATAGATGTTGCTGAAAATAAGCCTAGATTTGTAACAAAAAATTAGTAGCCCTATATAATGACACATCAGATGTAATAGAACCTTCTAATGGTGTATTTATGTTGGTGCAATCCACTGTTTTGCTGGTATATGACTGCAAGGGCCACATTTATTCTAGACCTACTCAAGGTTATAGTGTATTTTTTATCATTCCTTTGGTATGATGTTGACCACTTATTAGATGAACCTGAAAATCTAGAGACAATCTAGCAAAGCCTGAAGTTAAATTTCTTTTGTTTCCACACAAGTGAATGGATAGCTCCCCGAATGTGTGGTTTTGAGGGAAAAATATATAAAAATTTAATTGAAGGTGAACATTAAAAAGGCATTGTTGAATTGCGGTAATGGACCTAAAAGAGGAATTGGCATTCACACTTAACCTTGGAAATTATGGGTTCACTTCAGGCAGAATTTTATTTCCTCAAAAGCAAGCTACAGGGATCACTATATTTGGCATCACTATATTAGCAATGCCTCGTTATACCTCTGTCCACGATATCTTCAACACTCTAGACTCTAGACTTTGTTAATGGAAATTCTTGGTCATCCTATATTAGCCATGACACAATGAATAAGGTATTAGTGATGTATATATCATACTGTATGATACGAAAGGTGATAACTGAGGTAAGCACTAAGGGAACAACTCAGCCAAAGTGAAAAGTTCCCTTTCAATCATATAAAATTCTTCCTCAACTTCTAAAACTGTTAGCTGAAGTAAATGTGAATCTAATTTATTTATCACAAACTTGACTTCATCTAATCTAGGAACCAAGTTGGCCAATTCCTCGATAGATAGGTTTGACTTCTTGGTCAGCTAAGTTAATCTCATGTTAAAATTCATAATGAAGTTCTAAAATCTTACTGATATATGCAACAATTTGAGGTCGTCATAGAATGGCAAATAATGCTGCATAATAGTGTACAAGAAGATTCACCAAATAAATCCTAATTCCATATAAGTCGTGCAAGAAATTTCTAACTTTGTTTCATGATACTCAGCACACTAAATATCCACTTGGCACTGATTTGATTATCATAGAGACACTGATTTCAGGAAGCTAGTCTGCGCTAACCTGGACTAATAAAATTATTATTAATCATATATATTCCTGAGGAAATGATTGTCACACCTTAATTATTCTTCACTTTCAACTACTATTAAGTTTCCTCCGCATACTATAGTCTAGTAAAGAACTGAAAATTGGCATTATTGAGGCATGGTGCCCTCTCATTAAAAAGCAACAACACTGCAAGATGCTATATATGAGTTGCAATTACCTAATCATATTTTTTAGCATGATGATATTTTTTTGAGAATAACCACTTGTATCCATTCTTGTTATTTGGAGTTCAGTAGCTGGAGCTCCAAAGTTTGATCCAAGCTTGTAACCGCAGTTCTTTTAATCCTCTCAGTACATGTCCCAATATACCAAACTCATGCAAGGCATAGGTCTACTTTGCCTGCTAACAAATGAAACTGAAAAGGGTATAAGTAATCAAAAGTCGTTTCGTGTCTTTCCTGACAATCACTTAATATGTCATCTAAATGACCATTTCAATATATCTAAGTAATCAGGGTTCATGTGTGCAGGAACAGGGATTGTCATTTTTGAAATCAAGGAGAGTAGGGATGCACGGGACAACATAGCATACACGTGTATGCAAAATATAAAATATTAAAATCATATAATTATTGAAAAAAGCTAATTAAAAAAGGAAACTTTACTAGTGTTAAGACATGAGACGTTGTGATCCAAACTGTAAAACAAATTTTGTACCATTGGGCAGCAGTAGTAGCACATTGCAATTCATATGGTTGTCCCAAAACACAGGGCAAGAGTACACAATTTTTGGAAGTACAAATATTCAGGAGCATTAACTGGTGTTCACAAGTATATTTTGGCATTAGACACAATGGTCAGGTCTCTTTAATGGTTTAACAGGCAAAAGAAAACACATATCCAACCTTTGTATGGCTATTGGACATAAAATAGATAGATTAAACCTCTATATAAACTAGAGAGGCATGAAATATGGAGGTCAGGTGCTTAGGTTAGCTTACTAGATGGAGTCACATAGCAGATCACGGGGAATAGAACATGTAAATCAGACCTTAAATCAGGTTGTTTGGCATGGAGAACACAAATCAAATCTTAAAAAACAAAAATTAGGCATGGGATTAGACCATACAAATGAAAATTTCAGATTATTTTAAGGGGGGCATCCCTCGAGATTCTCCAAGGACATCATCCCACACCTGGGCATAGGAGGGATGGAGATATGTGTCCCCACAATGGCAAGACACAAGATCACATCTTCACGGGGATGCAACCTTGGCAACGCAAGTACATATAGATGGTATCAGAGCATTGTTTAAATTTAATTTGCAAAATTGACTAGTATTTAGTATTTACACAAAAGGGAGTTATCTCATGTGAAATTGGCCAGGGTAGATTTTTCCTTTCTATAGAGCCATGGTACCAAGGGAATTTTGTAATTTTTCCTTGCATGAATGACTCAAGTCTATCATAGCTCTAAACAATATCTAGATAGATTTAATTAGTTTCACACCAAAACAGTGAAAGACATCAGAAATAAGATTCCCAAGTCCACCCTGGAAGAATGATTACATGATCAACAAAACCATATACACCCCTCAACTGCCTTAAAAAAA
Source organism: Pinus tabuliformis (assembly GCA_031772625.1). Lineage (NCBI taxonomy): Eukaryota > Viridiplantae > Streptophyta > Pinopsida > Pinales > Pinaceae > Pinus > Pinus tabuliformis. The sequence continues at coordinate 51,367,752 of CM062817.1, forward strand.
AGCACATACAAGAAATTGCAGGAAGGTGACATGTTTCTTATTGTCCAAGTATCTAAAAAAATTCACCCATAGAAATCAAGCTAGGGGGATAAACATACAGGAAATTATGTCCTGCATAAATCTCTATTTCTAATCATAAACAAAAACTAGCTAACAAGGCAAATTCCTAGTACCAACAGTTATTAGCATATTCTGACAAACCTTCGATGATGAAGTTACCATTTTTTTGCAGGACAATCCCAAAATAAATGTACAATTTATTCAATTTTATCTAATATAAGTATTAAGAATAGAAAGTACATGTGTTCCCAATTTCAAATAAGTGTCCAATGTGAATCTGCAAAAGATATATCTTTTCTCACCAGGGTAAAAATCAATCTGTCCTTTTGAGCCTAGGGTAATTGTTTTGTGACTAAGTGGTTCAATTAGAGGTTTTACTAAGTGGTAAACCTGAATTAACACCTTATCCACATCCCCAGCTCAAATCCCAAAGACTAAGCACAAGGGGAACAAAGTAAAAGAAGAAATCACGACCATAAAAAGGAATATGTTTGGCATTAGCTTTGGGGTTCAATATCTCTCACTACAGCGTTAGAGGAAGTGATACTGGAGTTCGAGTAACTTGATTAAGATATGTGCATCTATAAGCATTCGTTGTTGTCTATGGATATTACTTTGACAAAACTCATCAGACTTCATGCTTTTTGTTGTTGCATAGCATATTTGTTATATACCACATTGTTCAAAGTAGGGATGAGTAATCTTCTCAGGTCAAAATTCTATTTTCATGTGTAGTATACTAAAACCTACAAGTTATTTCCACGCACCTTGATCTGAGCACAATATCGGAAATAGAAGGAGGACACCTGCACAGTAAAAAACACAAGAGAGCTAGTACACAAGCATGAGAGAAGATTGCTGGAAATATGCCCATGCTGTACACTCCTTTGTGTTTATGTAGGATAAAATTTTATGAGGAAAGCAATCAGAGATCACCTCATCTCTAATAAAATACAATAAAGTCCAAATCTCTAATAAAATACAATAAAGTGGGTGAGTGATCAGTTAAGATTCAGTCACCCAAAAGAGATAAGGATCAAGTACAAAGTATAAAAAATCAAATACAATACATGTTTGCTAGACTAAGTCTCACCAATTTATTCCTACCGAGAAGATGTTGTCCTCAAATTCTGCTGAAGATGAGGAAAGTACTGCTCAAATGCAGATTAGGAAACCCACTTTGCTTGAGTGGCCAAACTGCCTTTGCAACCCACCAAGTAAGTGGTGATTTGTTGTCCTCAAATTCTGCTGAAGATGAGGAAAGTACTGCTCAAATGCAGATTAGGAAACCCACTTTTCTTGAGTGGCCAAACTGCCTTTGCAACCCACCAAGTAAGTGGTGATTTGAGAACACCCAGTACGTATGGTGTGGGCATCAACAAGTGTATCTTTATATAGAGCACACTAAAAATCTAGAATTGTGGCCTCCCAATGTGCAATTGGAATTTGGAACATGTTCCTCCGAGTGAGGTAGTTCATATGGGCGATATATCAGAAGATGAAGGTGGATAATGAAAATGCAGTATAGAAAAATAAATCGCAAGTGCAAATATCAGTAGAACATGACAGAGTTTCGACAACAAGACAACAAGAGACTGTAAATAAGGGGTATGCCCTAGGAAGAGATGGTATAGGGCAGAAACAGAGACAAACAGGCTAAAAGGAGACGAGATACCCAAACAATCCTTCCAGATGCAAAGAAACCCAACAATAACAGCCAGTGGAAAAGCATATCATGCACCAGATAAAACAGTCGAAACAGCCCGTACTTCACCCCCTAAGCCAGGCGAAACATACCTGGAAGTCAATGACTGATGATAAACAGTTGCACGCAGGTGCAGTCGCTGGAGAGGCCCTGCTTCAGGAATTGGCCTGCTCACTCGTTTCTGGTTTCTTAATCTCTCAGCGGCGCCCCATCAGTCCAGTCTCTGCTCGTTGAATGGAAGGCTTGTTGTGAAATGCACAAGGGTTATGGGTGGCTCTGAATGGCGAAAAGGGATGGGGAATAATATGGATCGTATGTTGCAGAGACCGTCCTTTCCCAAATTTGCAGAGCTACTGAATTATGGTTCTACAGAAATCTCTGAGTCTGGATGGACGAAGTATTTAGATGTGTCTGTAGATAGGCGGAGTGAAGAAAAAAACAACAGTCTTGAAATTGAGAAGCGACAAACAAAAAGATCGAATTATAAACACAATGCTGAAAAATACTGAACATATAAGCCGTCGAGCATTACAGCCGAGGAAAAGGACTCTTCCATGGCTTTGGATGTGTTGACACCTAATCCTCAGCGGTTGGGTGTACCCGGAATGTGAACAGTCATCAAGTAGATGAACTGATCAGTCACATTCCTGTATATAAACAATAGTTACCTAATGAAATAAATCAATCAGTTTTTTCTGCCAAGTCTGGAGTTACCCTGGCCTGACATGGTATCGGAGCGCAGGTCCCAGGTTCCTTTTTTTTTTGGTGTGCCTTGTAACTCCTCTATCCCATATTCTGCCTGTTGGTTTTAGTGTAATTGCATCCATTGGTTAACGCCTCTGCCTCTGCCAGCGCTCTGTCCTCAAACGGCTCTGTCATTCTACCACACCTGCGCTGCCCTGAATTCACCCAGAATCCAAAACCGTTCTAGCGTCTCTGGGCTCTTTCCACTAACACATCTGTCCACTGACCTTTCGATGCCAAAGATCCGTTGTCTACTTTCTGAAGGAACGATTGCCAGTTTTGCAGTCCATTTTCCGAAGGGGAGGAGCCAGATCATTTTCTGGAGGTGGAAACCCATCAGATCAATGAAGTTGCATCTTCATCGTCAGAAATCACCATGGATAGCCACGGTGGAGGCCGTGCGTTTCTTCTACAATTGAATCTGTCCTGCGATTTTCGGCGTGAAAGTCGTGGAGCCTAGAGCCAAGCGAATGTCCGAATGGTAATACTGTGAGTCAAAGTATTGCATAAGCAGTCTTTCAGGCAATGGATAAGAGTTCTTCAGTGCAAATTCTTGTAATATGCTCTTGAACATCTGGGCAGGCGGCAAAGAACTGGAATGAGACAAGAGAAACCCAGAAACAAGAGCTCGCCTGCAAGACAAATTTCTGTGTAGATAGCCCTGTTGGTTTGCTACGTCATAAAGTTGTGGAGCATTTGATCCACTTCGCAGAGCCGAAGAGGCGGCGTGAAAGTTGTGGGGCACAAGTTCAAAGCAAGCCTGATCGTCAAACACACATTCAATGGTTAAATGTGGGCCGCGTGGCATGGAGTGGTATCGTGATTGCAACCTGCACGTGAAGCATTCATTCAATCTAGATGCGACCCACCATTACTGGTATGGAGAAGGAACGTTGGAATGTAAAATCCCAATCAAGTAATCTACGATGGTGAAAATTGTGTATATGATTGGTCGAACTAAATACGCTATGCAACTTTCGTTTAATCTTTATTTGCTTTTCAAATAGTTATTGAATTATTACACTGTTTGATGGAGCAGTATACTCCCGGCTCTTAGCTTTAACTGCAAATTTTTTTGATAGATCTTTTGGAGTGACCTGAATAGCTGTATGTGGTGTTCCTTTTATTTGAGATAGCGGTGCTGAGTTAATGTCTGTTGCTGTGGCGGTGCCAAATTAATGCATAGTTTATATGTGCACTAATGCTGTATATATGTGTGCACTGTGGTTACATTGACCAACGTTTGAGTTTTGGACGCTATTTAAATAAGTTTCGAATGGTTTTTTGGACGCTGTTTGAATAGTTGTAGATATGGAATGTGGTGGATATATTATATGAGGATACTTGAAGGGATTTGAAGAAACAGTACATAAAAGTATTTGAAATCTGTTAGCTTTTTGAATACTACTTCACTGTATATCAGCAGAAACTTTTTTTTATCAACAGAAGTTTTTTATCAGCAGAGGCATTTTTTACAGAATGTATTCAATCATCTCTATGGTAGGGATAGTTCTCACTGGCAAGGAGAACTATCCTGAATGGTCCCGGATGGTAAAACACACCCTCATCTACAATGAGTTGTGGAAGGGAGTGTGTGTCAGAGAAGGAGACAATGACCCAGTACAGCCTACATCAGACAAAGAGCGTGTCATTTGGGAAAACAAGAACAACAAAGCCTATGCATTAATCGCAACATCTGTAAATGAAGAAGTAAGTCGCCATATTTCATCATATTCAACTGCCTTTGAAGCTTTACAAAAGCTGAAAGAACTTTATGACTCACATTCTGCACTTGAAGTTGTTCAGCTCATGATTAAACTCTTCACTCTTGAACTAAAAAATAATGATCCTCTTGCTCTTGCATCTGAAGTAAAATCCATAATGCATGATATCAAATCCACTAAGGTTGAGCTGGATATCCCTCTTATTGCTTTTCTCAAGGCACTCTATCCTACTTACTCCAATTATCTTGAGTCTTTACAAGCAAATGGAAATCTTAAAGATATAACCTTTGACTCTCTTGTGAAAAAGTTTGCTGAAAGAGAGAAAGCCTTTGGAAAGAAGACAGTCCCTGAATCTTCTGAAGAGACTGTTTGCCTTGCTCATAAAGAAAAGCATCCTGCTCATGATTCTACAAGAGGAAGAGGTGGACGAAGAGGAAGAGGAAGATACTTCAGAGGCAAGGGGGGGCATACATTCTCAAGCAGAAAAAGCAGATCTGCATTGCATTCGGTGCAAACGAAATGGATCACATGATGCTTTTACATGCAAGCTACCATGGGACAAAATTGAGCAGAAAAGAAACCAGCAGAAAGGTAAAACTGATGATACAGATAAAGGTAAAGCACCTGAATCCGCTCACTATATTGAGGCACAATGTAACATTGGAGTAAATGAAGATTTGTTTAATGCCTCACTTTCTTCTTCGAAAAATGATTGGTTGCTTGATTCAGGAGCAACCTGTCATACGACTCATAGGAAATATTTTTTTGAAGATTTCACTGACAATGTTGATGGAGCAGTATACTTTGCAGATCAGTCAAAAATCAAGCCATTAGGGCTTGGCACAATCAGGCTTAAACTGCCTGGTCTTCCAGACTTTCTTCTGGATCATGTTCTATATCTCCCACAACTCAAGAGAAACTTGTTGTCCTTGGTCCACATCTGCCAGCAAGGTCACTCCATTCATATGTTTGATGGCAAGCTTGAGGTAAGAAAAGCTTCTGACCACTCACTTGTCATGAGGGGAATAGAAGAAGAAAGGCTTCTCAAACTGCAAGGAACCTCTGCTCATGCACAACATTTCTCATATATTTCTCATCATGAAGAAGGTACACTTCCATCAAGTTTATTATGGCATGCTAGATTTGGACATTTAAACTATGACAGTCTCCGCTTATTGAAGAAAAATGGTGTTGCTGGTTTGCCTACAATTCATAGAAAACATAAGCAATGTGATGCTTGCATTCTAGGAAAGCATAGCAAACAGTCTTTTCATGATTCACATTCAAGAGCACATAGGAAGCTTGAACTCATTCATTCAGATTTATGTGGTCCAATGCCTGTTCCTTCTGCAAATGGAAATAAATATATCATGACATTTATTGATGATTACACTAGAATGTGTTGGGTTTATTTATTGAAGAACAAATCTGATGCTTTTCAAACATTCAAGAATTTTCATAAATGGATTGAAAATGATGCACAATCTCATATTGGGTCTATTCGCATTGATAATGGAAAAGAATATACATCAAATGAATTTTACAACTATCTTTGCCAACATGGAATCAAACATCAAACAATTGTACCTTATAATCCCCAACATAATGGTGTAGCAGAAAGAATGAATAGAACAATCTTGAATATGGTACGATCCATGCTTTTCTTCAAAAATGTAAAGATAATGTTTTGGGCTGATGCTGTTCTATGTGCTGCATATATAAAGAATAGATGTCCATCTAGTGCTATAAGAAACAAGACTCCTTATGAACTGTGGTATGGACATGTTCCTTCGGTAAAACATCTCAGGATCTTTGGTTCCACCTGTTAGCTTTAATACCAAAGGTACATAGAAACAAACTTGGTGCTAGAAGTCGTAAGTGTATCTTCCTGGGGTATTCAAACACATCTAAAGCATACCGCCTCTATGATGAAGTAAATAAAAAGTTTGTTGTATCTAGAGATGTCATTTTTCTTGAATCATCCAAATCTGACAATGTTGTTGAGCGACAACTTGATCGCTTGGATAGATTCGCAAAAACAAAATCATTTCAAGAATTTGATAATCAGATTCCACATCTTGAAGGGCGGATTCCTATACTAGAACAACATGTGGAATCTTCTTCTGAAGAACAATCTCCCCTGCATGAACTCCAACAATGGATGATGCTTTAAGTGATGTAATTGATAGAATTGGGAGACTCAATCTTGATTCAGTCCCAACTCAATCAACAGAGAAGCCTGGAGCATCTTAGAAAGGTCCCCCAAAGTGGCTGACAAAGACACTTGAAAGTGTTCATCCTGATGAAATTGGAAAAACAGGAACCAGAAATTCAAACCGACAAAATGGAGGTGATGTAGATGACTCTAATTCACCTGTTGATATGGATGTTACTTATGATTGTGAATTGAACTTGTCTACAGATTTTGAACCAACTTCCTTCAAAGAAGCTGCTTCTCATGATGAATGGAAAGAAGCGATGCAAGAGTATGATGCCCTCATAAAGAATGGCACTTGGAAGCTGGTTGATCCTCCATTTGGAACCAAACCAATTGGCTGCAAGTGGGTATACAAGAACAAATACAAAGCTGATGGCTCACTTGACAAGCACAAAGCTAGGCTTGTGGAAAAAGGTTTTGCACAGAAGGAAGGGGTCGATTATGAGGAAACCTTTGCCCCCACAGCAAAATGGGCCACCATCCGGACACTCTTTGCACTAGCTGCTCAGAACGGTTGGAAAGTCCATCAAATGGATGTAAAAACCGCATTCTTGAATGGAGATCTAAAAGAGAATGTTTTTATGTCCCAGCTTGAAGGATTTGCTGTGAAAGGACATGAACATAAAGTATGCAAACTTGTGAAGTCCTTGTATGGCCTCAAACAAGCACCATGAGCCTGGTATGAAAAACTAACAGAGCATCTTCTGAAACTCAACTTCAATCATTTTGATCTTGATGATGCAACTTTATTTGTCAAGAAAGTTGGCAAAACAGTTGTATATCTTGTGGTATATGTAGATGATCTTTTAATGACAGGGAACAATGAAAGCTATATTGCATCCATAAAGAAAGAATTAGAAAAAAGTTTTGAAATGACTGATTTGGGCTATGTTCATTATTATCTTGGCATTGAAGTAACCCAACATCCAAAATCAATATTTCTTTCTCAAAAGAAATACATTGGAGATTTGTTAAACAGATTTGGCATGACAGAGTGCAATCCTCTTTCTACTCCAATGGAACAAAACTTAAAGCTCACATCTATTGAAGGAAAGGAATTTGAGGATGCAACAAAGTATAGACAGCTTATAGGAAGTGTCATCTACCTCACTACTACCAGACCAGACATTTCATTTGCTGGGAATCCTCTCCAGGTTTATGCAAAAGCCTTGTGAGGGACATTGGTCTACTGCAAAAAGAGTTCTAAGGTACTTGAAGGGAACTCAAGACCTTGGAATCAAGTATACACAGGTGGACGACTTCAGCTTGATTGGATACTCTGATTCAGACTTCGATGGAGACAAAGAAACTGGAGTATCTACTTCAGGATATGCTATGAGTCTTGGATCAGGAGTTGTCTCTTGGAGATAACGCAAACAATCAGTTCCAGCAGATTCCACAACAGAAGCAGAATATGTGGCAGCAGCTGAAGCAACGAAAGAAATTGTGTGGCTCAGGAAAATTCTTGAAGATTTGTAGGTAAAATAAGTACAATCAACTCCACTCATGATTGACAACACCTCTGCAATAAAGTTGGCCAAGAACCCAAAGTTCCATGATCGTACTAAGCACATCAATACTAAATATCATCTGATCCAACATCATGTTGAGGCCAAAACAATCCATCTCCGTCATTGTTCCATAAATGAGCAAATTGCAGACATCTTCACCAAAGTGCTTGGAAGAGAAAAGCTTGAAAGATTCAGAACGATGCTTGGACTCACCAACATCCCTTCAGATTAAGGGGGGGAATTGTTGACACCTAATCGTCAGCGGTTGGGTGTACCCGGAATGTGAACAGTCATCAAGTAGATGAACTGATAAGTCACATTCCTGTATATAAACAATAGTTACCTAATGAAATAAATCAATCAGTTTTTTCTGCCAAGTCTGGAGTTACCCTATCCTGACAGATGCGTCGTCTGGTTCGCAAAATCTGTCTCTGCCTATCAGGGACATTGAGTGTGGGCATGAACAACAGGTTGCTCGATCATTTTTCTCCGTCTCCAGAGACAGAAGCGACGTTCAGGAGAGACAGGGGGATCTGGAATCTATTGGTTCATGCTCAACAACTGATGTCTTAGATCTGCACTCTCAAAGTTAATGCATAAAATTCAGAGAGACGGGATGAACGAAACTGGATGGGTTCTGAAGTTCAATATCAATGCATAAAATTCTGAGAGACGGGATGAACGAAACTGGATGGGTTGCCACAACCCGAATTGACATGACATTTCTGGAAATGTACTGAGATTAGTTTGATAGGGGTTTTCTTCTATTGTGGCCCAGAAAGATTGTACTAGCAGGCGCAATGACAATCTGTTCAGAGTGCACTTCGCCACTTATCACCTCATATCGACCCAGTTCTGATCTAGCCCAGACATCTCACCTCATATCCACCCAGTCCCAATCTAGCCCAGACAAATTATGATGGAGGACAAAACTGGAGCACTGGAATATCAAAACCAAAATTAAGATTTGAACGATACCGCCAAAACCAAATTAAGATTTGAACGCATTTCGATTGATTTATGCTATGTTGGCAGAGATATAATAAATATTAATTAAAATAAATAAGAAATAGAAAAAAGGTTACCATTGAGAATAAGCGGTATTTCTTCTCAAATTAACGTTTGAAAACTTTCTGCGATGTAGTTTAATAAGAAATCTAGGGAACTAACTATGTTGTTTATGAGTTATTTAGAGTGATAAGTTATTAAATGTATTTATTTCCATATTCAATTTTCTATACTTATCAATGAAATGAGGATTTATGGTGTAACATTCAACAAAAAGTTTACCGGGAATGTTTTTTCAACTAGCATGCAAGATTAGGAATTATTTTACATCACATAATATTGCTATATAAAACTACATGTTATCAATAATAAAAAAAGTAAGACACGTGATAGTAATAGTCTTCCTCTTCATGCTTAGTATCTTCATTATGTCTTTGACCTTTGCTTCTTCAACATCTCTATTCAATATTTGCCTTCAATATTTATTATTTCACCCATCAATTGTTAAAGTAGAAAATTCTAACAAAATAATTCTATATCCTTTTGAGGTAGAAAAAATCAATAAGAGTGCATAGATTCAAAACTTCAAAATTATAAAGATACAGTGTCCACACAAATCATTCAAATACACTCTCTTAAAGGTAAATTTAAATCTAATTTATTCTTATAATTAAATGTGACAAGCTCTACTATAATCAATTTCCTATGAACAATATGTTCCCATACCATATAAATGAGATACCAAAAAGATTATTTACTTAATCCATGGGACCACTAATGAAATTATCAGACCAAAGCCATTAAATAAGTCACCATTGAGGAAATGTTTTGGATGTGATTTGGGCTTTTATCACATATGCATGTAATCTTTGAAAACACATCTTCCAAAATATCCCCAAACATATTGATGTAATCCATGGGACCATTCATAAAATTATGAGGCCAAATCCATTAAAAGATTTACTATGGAGAAAAATTATTAGATGAAATTAAGGCTTGGGATTTTATCACTTAAGTATGTATTCATGTTGTTTGCACTTCCAAAACATGTCATCAAAACTATCACCAAACATAAGATATCATATGCCATGAAAGAGATTAAAATTTACACTTTTGTTGTATGTTTTGCATTTATTATTTGATATGGAATTCTTCATATATTTCACTTTTGATTCATCCCTTCTAATTCACACAAATGTCAACCATTCTTTACCTTTCTTCATCATTTGGCCTCTCAAATCCAAGTCACAACCATGAACTTTTTCCACTACCTTGACACAATTCAAACTTGAAACAAATTTCAATCTATGAAATTGAAAACCCGCTTGGGCCTCTCGAACTTGCCATTGAAAACCTCCACAATGATAATGCTTAGCTTGAAAACCTCCACAATGATAACGCTCACCTTGGTGAAAAAATAGTGATGCACTTCTTCTACTTTCAAAATTGAACCTTTGTGGGCATCATTTTCTATGGGCACACAATGTCAACATCCAACACAATCACCATGTTGCACAACACACTCACAATGTGGTTTGGAGATTGCATATAGCCATGCGCCCCATGACATACTCCAACAACCTGACCCCTTTGTTCACTACTCTCTCTTGATAAATAAACTTGCACATGGATCTTAACGGACATGCACATTGTCTTGAACTAATGCAACTGTCAATGATCTTCTTCAATCAACACACAAATTTAACCTATCAAACAGAATGATAACTCTCCTATGAACTATGACGTAACCTTATTTGATTTTTTTATATGATAATAGTTATATATAAAATCCACATTCTCGTGTCCTTCATCCTTGCAATCTCTATGAGGCTATAACCATGAATAATAGAGAAATTTGGCACTTCATGTTTCAATAGCATAGTAATGGGTGGAGGAGAACCAGTGGTCAATATCTCTACCTGACTCAATATCCACATGGCCGCTGGAGAAAATACGTATTCTAGTAAAATCTCTCACTAGATAAACAACTCTTCTTTCTATGCATAGCACAATTTACAATGTCAGTAGGAACTCTAACAAGTCCACATTGTAGCCAATGATTGTGGATGCAAACAAAATGCCTTCTTATCTAATCTAAAAGTTGAACCTAATACTCAAACCCTTGGTTCTAGATTAATGCAATGGTAAATTTCTCTTCTAGATGCATGGTGACACTACACATGAGTTACATACTTCAATAGTCTCCATGTTTGTCATGGTTGTTGATCTTTAGACTTTTCTTTGCTCATCCATGATAATGGGATTCAATGGAGCCCCTTTGGAATTTAGGACTTGGTCATTTTCCTCTAGTGTATTGTTTTATTTTTTTGTATCATTGTGCATTGTAATCTTCTCAAAAAACGTCAATTTTTTTCTCCATCACACTCAATTTATGCAAAACAAATTGACACTGCCTACCTTTCTCCACCACCACCTCGGCAGTGAATATTTTATTCATCCAATACAACTCATACAAGTTAAATATCTATGTTTCATGAATTATCAAGTACCTGGGGTCATAAATGTAACCTTTGAACTCTTCTTCCTAATATTCTTTGGACAAATTTTCCTTGTTCTGTGGATAGCTTTCCCCATGCTTGCCATCTCTTTTTTTTTTCTAAGAAGTGACTATGAAAGTCCTTAATTTCCCTCATAGAATTTGTTTGGGTTCTTCTTGTGCATTGAGGTGTTTGAATGAGTAGAGGATGCTTGCCAGTAGTTTGTGGTGCCTTTAGCAAGCCCTCATTTATTACATTAAGGTGTTGAAACATTTCCTCTGTGTTTCATGGTTTTAGGTTTACACCAAAATGATAAATTGGGGGTCATTTGAAGTAGGAGGGGCTTTCAAATTGGGGTTAGGGTTTCCCAAATATCATTATATTTATTAAATTATATCATCAAATAGGTAAGAACAAATTCACTTTTAAACATTTAAAAAAACAAGGTTTGTTGGCCAAAGGGAGTAAGACACTCTTGTGTTTGACTATTTTGACCCACAAGCGTGGGAAAGGGTTGGAGTGCACCACCTAACATCTAAGAGAGGTCCACACATGTGAGGAAGTTAGTTGGGAGTCAGTTATTTACTTCTTGTATTGAGCACATCATTTCATGATGGCACATGGTTTTGTAATGATGGCTTAGGAGGACTTTCTTCCTATAATAGGATGGCACTCCTCTCATTTGTACATGGTTGGAAATGGAATAAAACTCTCATTTTCTCACTATTGGTATGAAATTTTTCCTGTGTCTTAAACATTTAGTCCCAAGTTAGAAATAGAAAGGATTTTGGGCATGCACATTACATTGAAGGAAGGAGCTAGTGCAACATCAACAAATGCAAGTAAGATATGGAGTGTTCCTATGTTGTTTCATTGTGAAAATATTTAAGCTAATTTTTTATTATTGGGGTTGATTATTTTCAGAATTTAATTCTTTACTTCACATTTGAGCTTAGAAATTTTAATTTTTTTTAGTTGCATTACTTATGCTAGATCTAATACTAGTATAGCCTCTCTTTGATTTCTATACAATTCGGCTTCCTAGAGTGATGTTTTCCAAGCATTCACCAGGGAATGTGTAGAAACTTCATAAATACAAGGCAAAAGGGCTTTTTCTTGAGGGTCAAGATAAGACTCCATGCCTAGTGGAGGCATTTAGGGCCTTTTCTTTTCTTTTCCAATTGTTTCTTTGAGTTTTTCCTCTAACTTTTGTTTACTTGCAGCCTAGGACTTGTGTATCTTTACCTTTAGAACTAAGTTTCCTTTTTCCTATTTCAATGAGATAGTTTCTTAATCTTTTGTTACAAACATATTTTGTTCTCCACGTAAACCATAAGAGATGGCATAATCTCTAGATTGATTTGTTGTTTGGATGATATTATCTACAGGTTGTCCATTTAAAAGGGATGGATTCCAAATTGGCTTACCTTCTTTTTCTTCAATATAAGGATTTATTGTGTTTGCTCAATTTTTTGAACTTAGATCTTGTCATGATAATAGTCTTTCTCAAGGTTTATCATTTGAATTTAGCATAAATGAAGTTTTTGATTTGGTTTCCTTGCACATATCCTTTCATCTAAATCTAAGCATAAATAAACTCAAGCACTTCAATCACGGGATGCCTCGGGTGAGACTCCTTAACCTCTCTGGGTAAGGTGAAAATGTCGGCGTTGTTCTAGACTACAAAGGAGCCTTGTTTGCCCCTTGTTCCTAAACCCAGGGTCTCTTCCCTATTCCCATTTTCATGCCAACTCATGCCAAGTTTTAAGGCATGCCAAGATGTGCCAGGTGCTAGGGTGTGGCGCCAACACATGCTAGGGAGTGCTAGGAAACATAAGGGAACACTAGTTTCAATTGCATGGAAATGAATGAATAAGAGTGTGTGATAGGGAGTGTTAGCAAGTTCCAAGTGTGCTAAGGAGGGAGTGACAAGGTATGCTAGGCAATGCCAAGGCATGCTACAATGACAGGAAAGCATGCCAAGATGTACTAAGTTCCAAGGTGTACCAATGTGTTCTAAGGAGTGTTAGTGAGTTCTAGGGAAACACAAGGGAGAACTAGGTCAAAATGCATGGAAACAAATGAATAAGAGTGTGTGACAGGGAGTGCAGTGAGTTCCAGGTGTGTTAAGGAGGGAGTGACATGGTATGATAGAAAATGTTAAGGCATGCTAGAGTGTGAGGGCAGCATCCAACCAAGATGTGACGGGTTCAAGGGTGTGCCAAAGCATGCTAGAAAGTGTTACAGAGTGCCATGGAAACACAAGGGACCACTAGATCAAAATAATGCATGGAAATGAATGAATAAGATTTTGTGATAGGAAGTGTCAATGAGTTCCAGGTGTGCTGATGGAGTGATAAGATATTCTTTGTAATGCTAAGGCATGCTAGAGGCGAGGGCAACGATATGCCAAGATGTGCCAAGTGCTAGGGTGTGCCAATGCATGCTAGGGAGTGCCACAAAAACACAAGGGAGCATTAGTATCAAATGCATGGAAATGAATGAATAAGAGTATGTAACAGGGAGTTTTAGTGAGTTTTATGTGTGTTAAGGGGTGAGTGACAAGGTATGCTAGGTAGTGCCAAGGAATTCTAGAGTGCAAAGGTGACATGCGAATATGTGCCAGGTGTTAGGGAGTGCCATCGAAACACAAGGGAGAACTAGCTCAAAATGCATGGAAATGAACGAATAAGAGTGTGTGATAGGGAGTGTCAGTGAGTTTCAGGTGTGTTAAGGAGGGAGTGGCAAGGTTATATGCTAGGGAGTTCCAAGGCAAGCTAGATTTCTAGGGCATGTCAGGGAGTGCTAGGGAGTGCCAAATCATACCAAGGAATGTAGAGGGTGCTAACACGTGCCACATAGTGTCAAGGGATTGTTATATGTGCCAGGTGCTATGGCATGTCAAGATGTAAACTATGTTGCTCAATTTTTTTATGGCCACAGTTGGACATGAGCCTTGACATGCTAACTTCTAACTTGTTAATTTGGATAAGTTGAAATTATACATAAGTAGCCTAAGATGAGTTATAGTCAATTCTCAGGTGAACAAGGCATAGTCTAGTTATAGTAATTGTAATTTGGTCAAGTTTTTGTAGTTGAGGCAAGATTTGGTTGCGTTCCCAAGTCCAAAAAAAATAAGGGTAGTTTTGAGGGCATTATAGCTAAGGAGTGCCAAGCAATGAAAAGACATGCTAACACATGTCGAACATTACCAAGGCACGTTGAGGAATGTTAGGGACTGTTAGGGAATCAAAAGGGGGAACTAGGTCAAAATACATGGAAATGAACAATTAAGTGTGTGTGCCAAGGAGTTATAATGAATTCCACATGTCTCAAGGAAAAAGTGTGTTAGGAGAAGGTCAAAATACGAATTGTAGGAGGCAAAACTATGGTTAAAATTATAAGGGGTTGGTAAAACCAGTTTTAGACAAAGGGAGACTCTGGGTTGGGCACAACATTGTTTTTCCAATGACTTGGCTGGGTTCCGAAGTCACAAAAATAGTAAAGCTATCTATAGAGGGCATGACAATTAAGGATTGCCAATGTGTGCAAGGGAATGCCCGGAAGTACTAACACATGCTAGACAATTCCAAGGCATGTTAAGAATGCTAAGACAAGCCAAATTCTAAGGCATGGTAAGATGTGGATGTGTCGGGTGCAAGAGTGTGGCATGAATGCATGCTAGGGAGTGTTAAGGCCAAGTTCTAAGGAAACACAAGGGAACACTAGTTTCAAATGCATGGAAATGAAGTGTTAAGGCCAAGTTCCAGGGAAACACAAGGGAGCACTAGGTCAAATTAATGCATGCAAATGAGCAAATAAGAGTTTGTGACAGGAAGTGTCAGTGAGATACGGGTGTGCTGAGGGAGTAACAAGGTATGGTAGGCAATGTTAAGGCATGATAGAGGCTAGGGTAACATGCCAAGATGTGTCAGCTGCTAGAGTGTGGCAATGCATGCCACAAAGTGTTATGGAGTGCCAAGGAAACAAAACGGATCACTAGTTTCAAATACATGGAAATGAATGAATAAGAGTGTGTGACAATGAGTGTTAGTGAGTTCTAGGTGTGGTAAGGAGGGAGTGACAAGATACTTTAGGTAGTGCCAAGTAATTCTAGAGTGATAGGGAAACATGCCAAGATGTGCTAGGTACTAGGGTGTTCTAATGTGTGCCAGTGAATGTTAGGGAGTGCCATAGAAACACTAGGGAGAACTAGTTCAAAATGCATGGAAATGAAGAGATAAGAGTTCAAAATGCATGGAAACTTAAGACATTTGACAAGTTGCGGGAAGGAAACTTGGAAGTGGTACTAAGTGAACATTCCTTGATTGAAGTTGATACCCTCTCCTTGCACTACCACTTTGCAAGGAAAAGAAGAAATGTGAAATATATGTGCAACCAGCTAAAGAAGTTGACAAGGTTGTTGCAACATATATAAGTGGTTTTTCGTGTTGCAAAAGGAGTTGAAACTTTGAAGGTGACCATTAGAGTAGATTTCTCATGGAGTGTTAAGGAGGTGCAAGAATTTGATAAGGAGTGAAGTGTTAGCTCTGCTATGTTCTTCAAAAGTTGATGGATCAAGTTTAGGTGTTGAGCAGTGCTGGTTTGATTGAAAAGGCTGGCAGCAACTTTTATTGCTTTCTCCTTCACTTTCCCTCTTCACCTTATAGCTTCCACATCCCCATGTCCTCTTTCCCTTTGAAGTCCTCCTTATTCTTCTTTAAACCCCTTTTATCCCCGTTTTTCTCCCATAACCCCTCATAAACCCTTTTTTGGGCTCTTGGGCTTCATTTATGTTTAAAAACTTTATAAACCCTAGATAACCCTTTAAACCCTCATATTAACCTATTGTTTCGTTTTAGTCCTCGGGTGCTAAAGTCATAACACATATAACTGTGCGCTTTTGCCATTTCATAAAACCCCCGGCTCGCGGCTTTGCCTGTTACGTCAACCCCAAACATGGGTGTTAAATCTGGGCCGCTCGATCATTTCTCACTGATCCAACGATTTTCGCTTTCCCCGCTCCCATAACCTGTGAAACTATTAGCCAGCGGGGAAAGCTGTTTCCTCACTGTCCCATCTACCAGATGTCACATATCTGTTGGATCGCGCGCCCTCATATGTAAACCGCCTTCCGTCGAAAAGCGGTGCGGGGAATCCGCTTTCCTCCGCCGTACCTGTTTCCCTGCGCGTTATCACCCGCGCATGTTAGCCACCCGTCGACCGTCCGATCACCCATCCCATGATCCGATGGCCCTCATTCATTCCGCTTCCCACCTGTTTGTACGTCTCCCGCTCGTCAACGTTCACGCAACTCCTACTCCCGATAGCCGTCCGATCTCTCCCGCCGTGATCTGACAGCCCACATTTGTCTCCACCCGTTTTTTCCTGTTAAGCTCCCTATGATCAAATCTCTGCCGTCCATTTCTCAGATCTAATGGCTCATGTTCAATTGCACCTCTATGCCTTCCCATCGCCTCCTGCCAATAGATCTCGACCGTCCATTTGAGCAATCCAACGACTGGCTTTCGTTCTCAGCTCCTAGTTCATTGTTCATGCATTTTACGTGTTTTGGGCCTGTTCTGTGTGCCCAAAGCAGGAAGGAGACCGCGATCCAGCACTCTGCGCATTAAATTCTCAGCTACCTGCATTCAAGAACAACACATTCAAGGACAAGAAGGACAGCTTCGAGCAGATCAAAGTGTAAATCAGTCATGGAGCCTTGTACACATTACATTCCATATGCTCAGAAAGGACACCAAAGTACAGAAAGAGCCATTTTGTTCATTAAAAACCATCAAACTATTATCAGAGACCCATAACTAACTGTAGATGCGGTTGGTGGTCAGTTATGACCCCTCCATGCATGGGTCTGCGAAGCAATTTTGTAAACAAATTCTATATATACTTAGGAAAAAGATGTAATCAGGTTGATGAGTGTTATTTTGCTATAAGGTTCAACTTCTGGAGATTGTAACTGTTGTGATACCTGCAGCGTCTGGTCCTCATTTTCAACTAATGCAAGCTTCTTTTGTTGTTAATTTCTCACTGTCCACTTCTTCTTCTTGTTCCAGGCTGTGCCTGTCTTGCATTTATTCATGTGTTGTTAATGTTAGCATTAGAGGGGCTGTCATCCCACCTCTGTGTTAGGATTTAGCATGTATCATTGAATTTGTATGCAGGTTTATGTTCTTTTAATGCCAAAGAGCTGTCATCCTGTCTGTGTATTAGAAAACAGATTTACAGACCTTTTAACTGGTTGCAGCCGGCCATCACAGGATCCTGTGCATCTGCTGGTGTGGTCAGTCTTCTCCATTATCACCTTATCCTCAAACTGTGAGTAATTGGTGGTCTAAAGCCTTGTAGTTTGGGGGTGTTCACCCATGTCTAGGGTCAAGCACAGTAGAAGTGGTTATCTGGATTGAATATGCAGCATTTCTTTCATTCATCCACCATTTTCCAACATTTTTGTTGAGTTTGTAATGTTCCCGAGCATCTCTGATATACAACCTAGGAGAGTTTCTTGGGGTGATAACATTAATTGGCGCTGTTGCCGGGGAAAGGAGAATCGAAGCTCAGCTTCCCTGGGCGAACGACACAACTTCAAGCTTTGATGATAGATAAGGTTTGAACATAGTTTTTGGTTGTAATCATCTATCTGGCGACTCCATTGGAGGAAGACCATCGTTTGGCGACTCCACATTGAAGTTCTGGCTCAGTTTGTGAGACATACTCAAAGAAATCCTTAGAAATCACCAGTTCAATCAGTGCTTGAACCTGAGAGGACTATTAAATCGAAGAAAGCATCATAGAAAGGGGCATCAGGATCAGGTAAGCCCAAGAAATCTTATTTGTCTTTGCATGAGGAGTTTTTAGTTGAAAATACACAATTTGAAGACTTAGAGCCTAGTGCTGCTAGTGAACAAAAATCTGCAGAGATTACTACAGCCCCTTGTTTAGTTGGTTCCCCTTTGAATCTCAGTCCAAAGAAAGCTTCTCATTCAGTCCAAAACATCCCTTTGTCTCTGCCATCCATCACATTACTTCCTATCATACAATCTGCTAGTGTTCCTCCACATATTCCAATCATGGCAGGACAACAAGCACCTACGAAGATAGAGAGAATTGTTGCTGCTAGATATGGACCTTTGGTCTTGCCTGTCCCTTTGAATCCTATGCCTGTGGGAGAATATAAAAAATATATGCCTAAATTCACTGGCACAGATGGAGTAACAGCAGAAGAACACCTAGAAGCTTTTTACAGTTATGCTGATAATTTAGATATAAGTGAAAACGATGTGTGGATGAGAGTTTTTGTTCAGAGCCTAGATGGAGAGGCTAGGAAGTGGTTTAGAGAATTACCCCAGAGATCAATAACATATATTGAAGCATTAGATGATGCATTTTTGAAGCAATGGGGAGATAAAAAAGACTTGTTGTATTATCATACTGAGTTTGGTAATCTGAAGAGGGAAAATGGTGAATCTTTTCCTGATTTTAATAAAAGATTCAATCGAATGTATAGTAAGATACCAGCTGAGGTAAAGCCTACTCCTACCTCTACCAAACTCACTTATGCCAATGCTTTTGACTCTGATTTCTGCCTGCTATTGAGAGAAAGGAGATGTGCCACGCTGGTAGACATGCAGGATGCAGCTCTAGAAGTAGAGTCTAATATCATGGCTGCAGAAAAGCTAAAAGGTCAAGCTGACAGAAGGAGGTAGAGAGGTCAGGCTTCTACTTCCTCTACATCATCTTCTGACCCCAAATTTGATAAAATGATAGATTCATTGGCTGCTAAGATATCTAAGCTGGAGGTTGAGTAGAATTCAGGAAAAACAAGGCAGCAGAACACATTTGCTCCAAGAAACCCAAATCCTTTCAGAAGAGCAAATGAGAAGTTACAAATTATGCAGAGGGGTGAAGAATCAAAAGAAGATTAGAAAGTTAAAGCTCCTTTCCAAAATGTAGTCATGGAGGAGGAACAATTTGAAGAAGACGAGGATGAAATTCACTGCATGGAAGATAAAGGCAGCGCTACATTTTTGACATTAGTTGAGTATGAACAATCATTGCTACAGGAACAAGACAATCAAGAGTGGGACAGAGGAGCTATCCTACAAACTGGTGACCAGCAAAGATATAATCTGAGGTCAAATGCAAAGAATGTCAAAGAAAATTCTGCCCAAAGGGATGCTGTCCAAATAAAACCACAGAATATCAAGTAGAGAAGACCAGCAGCTGATCCAGTCATCCTCAAAGCTCCAGTTCAAGAAGTAAAAAGTTCTAATAAATCATCTTCTTCTTTCAGTTTTGAGTCAGAAGTTCAGAAATTGAAAATATCTGTGCCTCTGGTTGAGTTGGTTAAGAGTGAAGTATTTAGAAGCCTATCCTGGAAGTCCTTGAGCTAGAAACCAAACAAACCTCCATTGTCTCTATTAATTTGCAAGATGACAAGCATGCCATCATTCTCAGCCCTATGATTGAGCCTGCTGATAATATTTCTCCATATTTTTATGTCTCCTTGATCATTCATGATAAAATCCTCCACAACTGCCTGCTAGACACAAGAGCCAGCCACAATCTGATGCCTAAAGCTATCATGGAAGAGTTAGGCCTTGATATCACTAGACCTTATCATGCTTTATTTTCTTTTGATTCAAGGAAGGTGAAATTTCTTGGATTAATTAAAGAACTAGCCGTTACCTTAACTTAGCTGCCCATGAAGAGTATGATGATGGATATTGTGGTAGCAAATGTCCCTCCCAAGTTTGGCATGCTGTTGTCTAGAGGGTGGATTAAGAGACTAGGTGGGACATTATAGAATGATTTATCTTATGCCATTGTCCCAGTGTTTGGAGGAGAAAGCAGGAGATTGTACAGAGAAGCACAATTTTCATACATCATTAGTGATGAGAAGAATCCTACAAATCATCCTATATATGTAGTGGACACTGATTTTGAAGCATGTATTCTCCAAATAGAAGAATCTCGCAAGGCCGAAATACAGCTCAGGAAACTAACGGTTCAGGTCGAAGAAGAGCAAGGAAGTCAAATTTGGGAGATTTTATTTGATGGAGCATGTTCCAGGGAGACTGTAGGATCAAGGGTGGTGTTAGTGTCTCCAGAGAAAGAGAGAATTCAGCTGTCTTTTAAGATGGTTTTTCAAGTGACAAACAATATTGCAGAATATGAAGCACTGTTGTTGGGCCTTAATGTAGCAAAAGACAGAGGAATCAAGAGTATAAAGGTGTTTGGAGATGTTAATCTGATAATTTAGCAATTAAATAAAACATTTCAGGAAAAGCACCCAAGGCTGAAAGCATACAGAGATGAGGTATGGAGAATCAGAGATTCTTTTTATTTTTTCTGTATTTCATACATTCCTAGAGACCAAAATCATCTTGCTGATTCCCTTGCTGTTTCTGCTAGTTTATTTATACCTCCCTTGCCTCCCAAACTAGTTTATGAAGTCCAAATGAAATACAAACCTTCCTTGCCTGACAATGTCCACCATTGGAAAGTTTTTGAAGATGATGATGAATTGAATAGGTTCTTGCAAGTCATTGATGAATTTTCTGAAATGAAAATTGACCAAGAGAATGATGCCTTGTTAGAAAATCATTAGTCCCAGTTTAGAAATAAAATTGGTAAAGACAACATTGTCCAGCTTCCTAGTAGTCATATTCCTAAGTGCCTAATTCATCTTGAAAGACTGTTTGACCAGAATGATGTCCCTTACAAGGCTGCCCAAAAAGAAGACCAATTTGCAGTCTGTAAGCATGATATAGGAAGTCCAGGTCAGCCTAGGTATGTGAATTTGTCCACTCATTTGTCTGTTGATCAAAGTGATGAATACTGTAATTTAATGAGGCAATTTGCTAATGTGTTTTCCTGGGAGTATAGTGACCTGAAAACATATGATAAGAGCATAATTTAGCATAAAATCCCTCTGGAGAAGGACATAATACCATTCAAATAGAAGTTGAGGCCAATAAATCCTATGCTTCTTCCTCTGATTGAAAAACAAATTAAAAAGTTGCTAGCTGCCAAAATCATAGTCCCTCTTAGATATTCAAAATAGGTAGCCAATCTAGTGGTGGTGAGGAAGAAGAGTGGTGAAATTAGACTGTGTGTTGATTTCAGAAATTTGAACAAATGCTCAAAGAAAGACAACTGTCCTCTGCAAAAAATGGAGCATTTGCTACAAAAGGTCTCAGGAGCCAAAGTAATGTCTTTCTTAGATGGATTTTCAGGCTTTAATCAGATTTTTGTGCACCCAGATGATCAAGAAAAGACTGCATTCACCACTCCTTGGGGCATTTTTATGTATGCCAAAATGCCATTTGGATTGATGAATGTTGGAGTCACCTTTTAGCGAGCTATGGATATAGAATTTATGGGAGAGAAGGACAAATTTGTGCTTATCTACCTTGATGATATAACAATGTACTCCAGTAGCCATCAAAATCATTTGCAGCATTTGAAAAAGGTGTTTCTGAAGTGCAGGAGGTTTGGAATTTTAGTAAATCCCAAAAAATCACAATTTGCTTTGCATGAAGGCAAGCTATTAGGACATATTGTGTCTGCTGCTGGTGTTTAGATTGATCCAAAAAGAGTCAAAGCAATACAAACTTTGTCTGTCCCAAGATAAAAGAAAGATATTCAATCCTTTTTCGGCAAAATTAATTTTTCTAGGAGGTTTATTCCAAATTTTGTAGAGTTGGTTAAGCATGTGACCTCCATGTTGAAGAAAAGATTAGAGGTAAGATGGAATGATATAGCAAGACAATCATTTGAGTCTATTAAAAAGGCTATTATGGAAGCTCCCACATTAATAAGTCCAGATTACAGCAAGGAGTTCCACATATTTTCTTTTGCCTCTGAAGACACCATTGCAGCAGTTTTATTGCAGCAAGATGAAGAAGTTTCAGAACATCCAGTAGCATTTTTCAGCAAGAACTCGAGGGATGCTGAACTAAGGTATGATATTACAGAAAAACAGGCATATTCTCTTATTAAATCCTTGAAGGCTTTCAGATTTTATATCTTGCATTCAAAAATAATTGCATATGTATCTTCTGCTACAATTAAAGATGTCTTAACCCAACCTGATGTTGATGGAAGAAGGGAAAAATGGATTGCAAAATTGATTGAATTCAATATAGAACTAAAGCCCACAAAACTGGTCAGAGGTCAGGGTCTTGCCAAACTATTAGCTGAAGAAAATTGCAGGTCTTTAGACATTGATTTCCTATGCACGATGGCAGAAAATGGTCAGGCAGAAGAAGAGGAAACAACTGAAACAGTGAAAGAACAGTCAGTGGCCGAGAATCTAGCTTCATGTGGTTGGTATTCTACAATAATTAATTTCTTGTTGAAGCTAGAAATCCCTTCAGGCTTAAGCACAAGTCAAGCTAGAACTTTAAAACTTAGAGTAGCAAAATATTGAATCAATGAAAATCTGCTCTACTGGAGGGATCCGACTGGAATATTTTTAAGGTGTCTGGACAAAGAAAAGTCAAAAGAAGTGATGCAGCAGTTTCATAACAGCATGTGTGGAGGGCATCATTATTGGAAGACTGCAACCCATAGAGTTCTCAGAGCTGGGTATTATTGGCCCACTTTATTTTCTGATGTATTTTATTTTGTTAAATCTTGTGACAGGTGCCAAAGATTTGAAGGAAGACAATAGTTGAAATCCCTACCCTTAAAACCAATTATTGCAAAAGGACCTTTTCAACAGTGGGGATTGGATTTCATTGGTGAAATCAACCCACATTCCAATGGCCATCACAGGTGGATATTAGTAGCCACTAATTATTTCACAAAGTGGATTGAAGCAGTTCCTACCAGGAAGGCTGATCATAATGTGGTCATGAAATTTTTAACAGGAAAATATTTTCAGCAGATTTGGTTGTCTGCATAAACTAATCACAGATAATGCAGTAGCTTTCAGGGAAAAAGAGCTGGTGGAAATGTGTGATTCAATGGGTATTAAACGTGTTCATTCCACCTCATATTATCCTCAAGGAAATGGTCTAGCAGAATCCTCTAGTAAAAGTCTAATCAAGATAATAAAGAAGTTGTTAGAGGACAATAAAAAGAGTTGGGATTCAAAGCTCAAGTATGCACTGTGGGCTGACAGGGTGACCATTAAAAAATCCACAGGAAATTCTCCTTTCAAGCTGGTATATGGCACTGATGTTGTATTCCCTATTCAGCTAACTCTCCTTGTGGCAAAATTTCTTCAAACAGAGTAGGATGAGGAAGAAGAAATGGCAAAGAGAATCACTAATTTGGCAGAAATACATCAGATTATAGAACAGCTGGTTGAAAAGGCTGCAGCACATCAGAAAAAGATCAAGGAAGCCTTTAACAAAAAGGAAAAAACAAATAAGTTTTAGATTGGAGACTTGGTTTTGAAATGGGATGCATTGAAGGAAAAGAAAGGAAATCATGGGAAATTTGATGCTTTCTGGACAAGGCCTTTCATCATTTCACAGGTTCAAGGGAACAACACCTTCATACTAAAAAGTATGGGGGGAGAAGCAGTTTTTGATGGCCCAGTCAATGGGTGTTTCTTGAAAATTTATGTTGTTTAAGGTCTTTGGGGCCTTAAAAGTTGTAAATATTGTGTTTTATTCAGCTTTAGTATAGTTGCAGTAGACTCCATGCCCAATGGAACACTAGGAATTTTGATTAATTTGATTTCAGCTGGAAAGGCATTGATCTGTAGGTTCTTGAGACCTCGCAGGGAGGATCTCATCCCCAGAAGGAGCCAGTGTTAGCTCTGCTATGTTCTTCAGCAGTTGGTGGATCAAGTTTAGTTGTTGAGCAGTGCTGGTTTGGTTGAAAAGGCTGGCAGTAGCTTTTATTGCTTTCTCCTTCATTTTCCCTCTTCACCTTATAGCTCTTGCATCCCCATGTCCTCTTTCCCCTTGAAGTCCTCCTTATTCTTCTTTAAACCCCTTTTATCCCTGTTTTTCTCCCATAACCCCTCATAAACGCCTTTTCGGGCTCTCGGGCTTCATTTATTTTTAAAAAATTTATAAACCCTCGATAACCCTTTAAAACCCCATATTAACCTATTGTTTTGTTTTAGTCCCCGGGCACTAAAGTCATAACACATATAACTGTGCACTTTTTCCATTTCATAAAACCCCGGGCCCACGGCTTTTCTTGTCATGTCAACCCCGAATGTGTGCATTAAATCTGGGCCACCCATCATTTCCCGTCGATCCAATGATTTTCGCTTTCGCCGCTCCCATAACCTGCGCAACTGTTAGCCAGCAGGGAAAGCTATTTCCCTGCTGTCCCATCTGCCACATGTTGCATATCTGTTGGATCATGCGCCCTTGTACGTAAACCGCCTTCTGTCGAAAAGTGGTGCAGGGAAACCGCTTTCCGCCGTTGTACCTATTTCCACGCGCGTTATCACCCGCGCATGTTAGCCGCCCGTCGACCATCCAATCGCCCATCCCGTGATCCGACAACCCTCATTCATTCCGCTTCCCACCTGTTTGTACATCTCCCACTTGTTAACGTTCACACAACTCCCGCTCCCAATAGCCGTTTGATCTCTCCCGCCGTGATCTAATGACCCACATCTGTCTCCGCTTGTTTTTTCCTGTTAATCTCCCTATGATCAAATATCTGCCGTCCATTTCTCAGATCCAATGGTTCATGTTCAATCATACCTCTGTACCTTCGCATTGCCTCCTACCAACAGATCTCCGCTGTCCGTCTGAGCAATCCAACGGCTGGCTTTCATTCTCAGCTTTTGGTTCGTTGTTCATGCATTTTACATGTTTTGGGCCTGTTCTGTGTGCCCGAAGGAGGAAGGAGACCGCAATCCAGCACTTTGCACATTAAATTCTCAGCTACCTGCATTCAAGAACAGCATAGTCAAGGACAAGAAGGACAACTTCGAGCAGATCAAAGTGTAAATTAGTCATTGAGCCTTGTACACATTACATTCCATATGCTCAGAAAGGACACCAAAGTAAAAAAAGAGCCATTTTGTTCATTAAAAACCATCAAATTGTTATCAGAGACCTATATCTAACTGTAAATGCGGTTGATGGTAAGTTATGACCCCTCCACGCATGGGTCTACAAAGAAATTTTGTAAACATATTCTATATATACTCAGGAAAAAAATGTAATCAGGTTGATGAGTGTTATTTTGCTGTAAGGTTCAACTTCTAGAGATTGTAATTGTTGTGATACCTGCAGTGTCTAGTCTTCATTTTCAGCTAATGCACACTTATTTTGCTGTTAATTGCTCACTGCCCACTTCTTCTTCTTGTTCCAGGTTGTGCCTATCTTGCATTTATTCATTTGCTATTAATGTTAGCATTAGAGGGGCTGTCATCCCACCTCTGTGTTAGGATTTAGCATGTATCATTGAATTTGTATGTAGGTTTCTATTCTTTTAGTGCCAGAGAGCTGTCATCCTGTCTGTGTATTAGAAAACAGATTCACAGACCTTTTAACTGGCTGCAGCTGGCCATCACATGATCCTGTGCATCTGCTGGTGTGGTTAGTCTTCTCCATTATCACCTTATCCTCAAACTGTGAGTAATTGGTGGTCTAAAGCCTTATAGTCTGGGGGTGTTCACCCATATCTGGGGTCAAGCACAGTAGAAGTGGTTATCTGGCTTGAATATGCAACATTTCTTTCATTCATCCACCATTTTCCAACATTTTTGTTGAGTTTGTAATATTCCCGAGCATCTCTGATATACAACCTAGGAGAGTTTCTTGGGGTGATAACATGAAGTACATAAATCTAAAAAATAGGTCGTATTGGGTTAGGATATTACTATTTTTGGACATCCAAAGTTGAAGGTGCATTTTATGGAGGTGTAGTCTAAGTGCCTTGGGTGTGGGCCACATATTACGAGTATCTTGGACTTCTTTTGTCTGTTATTGGTGTTCGTGAATTATGTTTGATGAGCACTGGCTAGAATGTGTTCCATGAAGGCAAATATCCCACACAAGTTTCAGATGGCTTGACCATTTTTCTTTGTAAGGTGTCTTATGCCCTAGTTTTGAGAAGACAATTAGAACCATATTAGAGTGTGATGGGTTGTACCATGGACTTTGGTCCACTTGCATGGGTTGAGGTGTAAAGGTACCCCATGAGTTGAGGGAAATAATTCCAATTATTATCTATATAGTGTTTTTATGATAAATTATTAATGATTTTTTTGTTGGGGAATGGAAGAGGGAGATAAGAAAGAAGAGGCATTGAATTTTGTTGTAAATCAATCAAAAGAAAGGAAAAATATCTCCTATTAGCAAAAAATTTCAAGTTTCCTCTTCAATAGGACTAAATTTTAGTTGGAGCTAGGGAGTTTGCCTCTCAAAAGCATTGATTGGGTACTCTAGAATTCCAAGACCTAACATATCTAGAATAGTCCATTATGTAGAAATTTTGAATAATATGACACTTATTCACAGAGATTATCCCAATTATACACTATTGTGGAATACATGCATAATACATAACCTCCTCTACGTTGATCATAAATCTTGCAGCATTAAAAACAATGAAACATCAATCGCATGCACACATTAACACAGTATGTAACCTGGGGAAAGCATATAGCTGAAAACCCCACACTATCTGTATATTATAATGATTGAGAACATGTAACAATACATAGTAAAATACTCCTCACAAGTACTCAGTACTATCTCCACCTGTTACACACAAAACTAGCTCAGATCCGAACAAGTCACAGGTTCAAATCTCCACCGCTGCTTTGCCTGCCTCCACTGCACAATCCAAAGTGAAAATCACGTGAGCACAAGCTACAATTGCCTTGGTATTGGCCCACACTGCGCAGTCCTCATTGGCATAACTCAATCCCATGCATGTTCAAATCTCATGCACAACTGATAGTCACAACTCACCCTTTCACTTTCCTCTAACACCTATCTCTGTTGAACTGTCCATGCACTGAGTTAATTGATGTATTCTTTAGTTTCTTTATGAGTTAATAATTAGTGAATTAATTAAAAATAAATTCACACAACTCATCACTAGTGTATTCTTTAGTTAGACTAAATACAACTAGTTCAACTAAGTCAAACTGAACACAACTCCATCAACTCCACACGCAACTCCACAGAACTTACATGCATGAGTTCTAATTAAAGTCCTCCATGCAATAGCTCAACTAACACATAAGAAATCACATGATTCCTTTTTTCAGCTGCATGTGCCACATCCGTAGCTCGAACTGAAGTGCTCCAAGAGACTAAGATAATATTTAGAGTCCAAATATTACTAAGGGCTAATAATATTTGACCGTTTCTATTTTTAGCCTGGCAGTCTAAAAAGACTTTGATCACTCCGTTGTGAACCAAAAATAGAAGTCCATCTATTTTTTCCAACATGACCAATCATCCATAAACAACATCCTGCAACTCATAGACCATGATCCATACGTCTAAAAATAGACATAGTCTAAAAGTAGACTTTGTGCCAAAAATAGCATGCAGGCCCACTTAGTGAAGGCAACTCCTTTCCACTAAGCTCCATCATCTTGTTGCATTTTCAACACATTAGATAGATTTGTCATGGGAAAAGGTTACAAAGGCTAAGGTGCAAATATCCCCTTTTTAATGTGGGTTTTAAACATTCCTTTTGAGAATGCTAAAAGAAAGGTCATGATCTTGAAATGAGGTCCTTGATTTTACCATAACCAAATGCCAATTCTTAATCCATGGTGTGATTATTTATATTTGAGTTTGGCCTTGAATGCTGAGATCTATATTTGGGTCCAGTTATCACTATGTTGTTTCATTTATGCATTGATAAGGTATTAAGGGCTATAGAGGATAAGCCACTTGTTTTCCAATACCCTTCCCTTGAAACCCTGTAAAGAGATGATGTGCCCCATTTTTTGTCATAATATTTCTACCACAATCTCTTCCTATGAGGATGCCCTTGAAGGGAGGGTTTGTAAAGGAAGTGGAAAAAAAATTCATGTTGAGTCAAAGGAGGGGCATAGATTGCAGGTGTCTCTAGAGGTCTTGACAAAGGTGAAGGGGGATGGAGTTTACCTCCTATCGCAATGCCTTCTATTCCATCATTCGAGGTGCTAAAGGGCACTAAATTTAAGGTTCATAGGTGAAAGCTCACGAAGATCTTAAAAATGAGAAGGTAGGTGTGATTTAGCATAGGATTGATTCCATAGATTGTTCTATTATTCAGATTGGTTTAATATAATGAATATTGGGTTGTACATATTTGTACAATATTTTTGTTAAAACGTTGTCTATACTTGTGCATGTGTAATTTACTGCTATTTATTTTCGACTGTGCAAAGTAGCTTTTGTTGAGATTCTTGGTTTGGTAGCGTCGGAGATTCTAAGATTCTATCCTAGACCCAAGATCATGGAAATTCAAAATGGTATCATAGGGTGTCTGAGCTACTTTGGAAGACAATGAATTAGAGTGTGCACAATGAAGTACAACTTTAGAGGGAGTTGGTCACATTGTAAGTGACAATGTCGAAATTACAGGCTAGTCTCCAGCATGAGGACAAGTTGGAGGGGTTGTCCAACTATATTCCATGGAAGGAAAGGATCAAGTTGGTCTTGTAGGTCAACAAGATCTGGGAGTTCACCGAGAAAGCCATCAAGAAGCCAACTGATCTAAAGGAGCTGGAAGTGTCCAGGAAGAACACTGCACATGAGATGTGGATGGCTCCTCAGAATTTGTTCCAGATTAAGAACGAGAAACGGGTACTAGTATTGGCGGATAAGTTGAAGTACACCAAGATGATACAGGGTGAAGGAGTGACTTCATATCTGACGAGATTGTCTAGGGTCAAATATGAGTTTGTTGTTATCGATATTAAGAAGAGGAAGGTCGTTATGATTAGTTCCAACTCGATGCGAATGTAAACCCACTTTGAACACACCAAGGGGGATTTGAAGGGCATCATTTGGTGCTCTTGTGCGTATGTGGTTAAACAAAAATACCCCCTTTCATTTGCATTAAGTGTTCTTGGTACAAATCCATGTTAGAGTTGAGGCTTTGGAAAGATGAAGTCTAAGTACATTAAATGTATTGTCTATAAATAACCTCTCTAACAACCTAACACAAATATATAATGATGTCATTTACATTGGAGGTGTAAATTACTTGAGTTGTGTTACAAATTTAATCACTCCCCACAATATGGAGTCTAAAGCAACATGCCAAGATCTGTCAAGTGTTATGGTGTGCCAATGCATATCAAGGAGTATTATGGAGTGTTAGGGAAACATAAGGGAGTGTTAGTTTCAAATGCATGGAAATGAATGAATAAGAGTGTGTGATAAGGAGTGCCAGTGAGTTATAGGTGTGCTGAGGAGGGAGTGAAAAGGTATGTTAGGCAGTGCTAAGGAATGCTAGAGTGCCAGGGTGACATGGAAAAATTGTGCCAAATTCCAAAGTGTGGCAATGTGTGCCAGGGAGTGTTAGGGAGTGTCCCCTTGGATTTATTTGAGGTAGAGCGAGCCAAAGCTTTATCGTATGGTTGTTTGGATAGCCATTTTTTTTGTTCCCCATGAAGTTAGTGAGGTTCAAAAAAACAATTAGGAGAGGCTTTTAGTAACTACATAGTTTATGAGGTGGTTAAATTGAACTATCCACCATGAAAGGGAACCACCATGAGAGTAGTTATGGTTGAGAGCTATGCAAACACCAATTCCTTCCTACCTACTGTTATGGTTCGTTATGCAAACTCCTCCTTCCTTGTAAATAGTTAGCATGATAGTTACTCAAGCAGATCCCTCTCATTTCACATTTTGCCATAGTGTCAAAATCTAATTTTGAGTGGTTCAATGAGGAAATCCCACATTGGCGATATCAAATGGGAAAAATGGCATTTCTAGGGGTTTCCATAATAGTGGCAGGATGCCTTTGATTGAGAGGCTCGATGAAACTTGCATCGAGATGTTGAACTTTCCCCATCCAACTATGATGGTCCACAACCAAAATGCAAACCCATCCTTCCTTCCTTACTTCCAGATGTAGGGTTTCAACCTGTCAAGTGTTATATGGAGGGAGGTTGGAGGCTCGTCAGAGCCATTAAGTGTGTCCTATTGATTTATGAGGGTTTCACCCCATGTTAAGGTGTGTATCTATGCAAGAGGAGGGTTTCAAACCTGTTCAATGTGTCTAATGTGCCATATGATATTATTCTTTTTCATAGTCTCCACATCAAAGCCAATTTACATCACTGATAAGTATCTCCTTGGCCTATGCATAAGAAACCCATACCATATATGTTAGGGATGAGTGTAGTCCTCCTATGTGTGTGTGGATGTTGGTCTAACCTTTTGCGATAGGCAGAGATAGAGCTTGCCTGATATCTACGTTTTACTTGTATTCCATTAAGGGACAACAATAAGCTGCTATGGCATAAAAGAAGGCACAAAAGAAGGCATAAAAGAAGATAAACATGAACAAGGGGTGCAAACAAGTTCATCCAACATATAGCATTAGCCAATTGGGATGATGTTACCACTACTAGTTGATTAGATTCAACCAAGAATTCCTTCCTGCTAGCTAAGGTTTGCAGTGCAAACCTCTTCTCATCCTTACAACTATGATGAAAGGAATCCATTATTGGGACTATATCATCTTATATTAAATCAAAACCCTTATCATTTGGAATTTTGAAATAGACAAAATCTATTTTCAATGTATCCAATGACCATTATTTTTCTTCATTGAGGATAAAAAAAGAAGATTCTTTTTATTTAGTTAGAATGGAATTTCCTAAAATTGATCTTTGGGGATATGTTATGAAACCAGCTTAAGAAAAGATAGAAAAGATAGATCAACGCCTTATAATTCAGCCTCTTCGAGGGGGCAACCTCCTTTACATTACATAAATGAACAATTCTTGGATGATACAAATGACAAAACCTCCTTTCTATATATAGGAGTCTAAGGAGTCACAATATAATCTAGCCGACCTAACAATAATAATATAAAGCCACAAAAATAACAATAGAGGGATTCTATGGGGCACATAAATAACAATATGGGGGTAATAGGGGCACAACAATATAAATAAGGGGTATAACTACAATAGTAATGGGGTAATCACTAGTATTATAGGGACCCAACATGCCCCTCTCCTTCAAAAAAGTGTTGTCCTCAACGCTTGAGTAGTTCTAGATACTTCTGCATAAAATGCTCATCCTCCCATGTGGAATCTTCAGCGGATAAGTTCTTCCACTTGATAAGATACTCTGAAATTGATCGTTTTCGTGGTTGTCGAGTTTTGGTTTCTGTGACTGCTTCCGGTTCCAATATAATTTTTCCTTCCTTGTCAAGTTCTGGCAATATTGTTTGAATTGGGAGCTTGTCACCTATAACCTTCTTTAAACATGAAACATGGAAAACTGGGTGCAATCGAGAAGCTGCAGGAAGCTCCAATTTGTATGCCATAGTACCAATCTTT